>JAYKXP010000027.1:0-616197 GCA_037176845.1 Paramarasmius palmivorus | reverse complement strand
AACCCCCTATAGTAACCCTAACCCCTAAAAACCCCTATACCCTAACCCCGAACCCCTAACCCTAACCCCTAACCCCTAACCCCTAACCCCTAACCCCTAACCCCTAACCCCTAACCCTAAACCCCTAACCCCTAACCCCTAACCCTAAGTAACCCCTAACCCTAAGTAACCCCTAACCCTAAGTAACCCCTAACCCCTAACCCCTAACCCCTAACCCTACTATCTTTTACCATTTACTTTAATCACAGCTATTGATATTATTGTGAAATGAATTCTTTGTTCAAATTTGTATGTATATTATCAATACCACTTTCCATGATACAGACGTGCATGTTGACTAAGAAGCTAGTGGTGTGAATAAGGATTTGTTGATTCATTGCGACTGTTACGAGTTGGTCTGCGTAGTTACTGGATTGTTAATGACAGGAGAATATGGTGATAGAAGCGACACCGTTAGTAGAGGAAACGAAAGGAAGAGTCAGGAACGTACCTTAGTATTTGCACCTATTCTTCTCGCCGGCTCCTCCTTCATAGTCCCTGGTAGCGCGTAGGTAGCCTGAATGATAAATGTAAATAGTAGCTCGAAGAAATCAATGAAAAAAACACATACCTGTGAGCGATAGGGAACGGCAAAGAGCCGTTGTGAGTCAAGGCCACATCGTTTAACTGTGACAGTAAGGAATGAAAGCCCCAAACTCACGGTCCCGGGGTTCTCAGGTCTAGAGAAAAAAATTTTGATGCCAGCCGAACACTCCACATCGTCGTCGTGGCATTCACCGCTACCTGCACCTATTCCCCTGCACCGAAATCAAGAAGCCTCGGAACAGCCTCTGGTATGATAAGAGTGATGAAATCATCACTCTGTGCATGCTCAGAGGCTGAAGAGCTGCTGGAATGTTGAGAGTCGGGATCGGGCAAAAGGTTATGGTGTGGAGATGCGCGTGATGGCCATGTCGAGGAAGGATAGATGTCGACGGGATTCCGAGATGTCGTATTGGTCATCTGCGACCAAAAACACTTTGGGTCGACTTGAATACATGGCCGTGGGATCGCTTTTCGGAGACGGGCTTGGTTGTTGGGTGTTGGTTCGTCTTTGGCGTTGTTCTGTGATCTTCCAGCAAAAAGGTGGTGACAACGGCAACGGCGGTGAGCAGAGTTCCTATATTAATAAAATTAGAAGGCAGAGAAGAAGAATTAGAAGTAAAGAACTACAAGAAAAAAGCTAGCTAGACACGCACCTTGAACCCTATTCCTTGACCGTTCTCCCTTCTTCTCCGACGATCCTTCGCCCTTCTACTCCCAATTTTTAGACCTAGAATAATAAATATTTAGAAAAGATGAAAGAAAAGATGCAAGGGAACGTACCTAGCTGCCATCGTTCGAAGACGATGGTGGTTGGAGAGCAAGAGAGGCAGCGTGAGAAAAGACCTCACGCTGCCTCAATGCCGGTCTAACCGGCAAACTCAGGCCTGTCGCATCCCTTCGTCGCCGACAAAGGGACGAGGGTTGGGTACTCGAGGGTAAATGTACGAAGTACACTTGCCCTCGAGTCTGGAACCTTCCATCACAGCGTCGTCGACGCTATGATGAATGTACAGTGCACCCGAGTCTATGCCTAAGACTAGAACTCGGGTGCACACCCTCACTGGACATCCCCCAGGCTCTTGCATAGCGTCTGGAACTACGCGAACAATGAAACCATTGTGGCGTTTGTATCCAGACGCTAAGTAACGCCAGGGATGTTGAGCTGGTGCGATAGATGTGGGGGAAGAGAATGTTGCTTGCGATATCAAGATAGCGGCGACGTCAGAATTTGTTGCAGACGTCGTAGTCGTACTCGGCGACCCCAAACGCTCCCGTACAACATGTGTAGGTGGCTCTGGGGCAGTTGGTTGGAGCTGTGGCCGGTGTTCTTGGCTTTCAAAGCTGTTGGGTGCGGTTGGATGTCGTTCGACGTTTTTCGAGGGAATAGCGGGTAGCGGTGGGTACGGGGGTGTAGGGAGTGTAAAGTAGACAGAATATATTCTGTAAAAGAGAAACGAAAGTAAGGAAAAGCAAGAAAAAAAGACGACGACCACGCACCTTACGCCTATCCCCTCGACCATTCTGCCTCCTTCCTCGACGCCCATCCCTTATTCAAGCCCCAATACATGCTCCTATCGACATAAGTTAGCAAAGAAAAAGGAAAGAAAGGAAGGGAACCTTACCTTGGCTGCCATCGTCGGAGACGATGGTGGTAAGAGGTCAAGAGGGACAGCGTGAGAAATGACTCACGCTGTCTCTCAATGCCGGTCTAACCGGCCAACCCATTGTCACGTCCCTTTGTCCACGACGAAGGGACGTGACATGGATACCCGAGGATAAGTGTATGGCTACACTTATCCTCGGGTATGGAACCTTTCATCGCCGACGTAGAGCGATGAATGGTTCCATTACCCGAGTCTAGCGTGCTAGACTCGGGAAGACCATAGGCAGATCCAACCCAGGTTTCACCCTTCGTCAAGCCTTCGTCGTGGACGAAGGGTTGGGACTTGGGTACGCAAGGGTGAGTATACCGCGAGGACAAACGAATGTCCCTCGGGTATGGAACTATCATTGCAGTAGTCGTCGACGACGATACAGCAATGACAGTTCCTACCTGGGTCTAGGTGTTTTTTCCGCTACCGCAACCGCATCCAGAGGCCTCGTAATAGCCTCTGGTACTTCAGGAGTGATGAATTCATCACTACGTGCGTATCCAGAGGCTAAGGAAGGGCTGTAATGCTGGATATCGGGGTCTGGTATGGTGAGATGGGGTGGAGATCCGCGCGTTGGCCATATCGAGGTGGCGAAAATGCCGACGTTCTTGCTGGATGTTGTGTTTCGTCCTACATAAGTCGTTGAGTTGTTCGAGGGGCGGAATCAGGTGGTTTCGGTGTTGGACAGTCTTCGACATTCTTGTGCGGTCTTCGAACGGAAATTGGCGGTAACAGCCAACAGAATGCAGGGAAAGGTGAGAGAAATGAAATAGTACCTGTAAGAGAAATTAAAAGTAAGAAAATGCAAGACAAAAAGACAACGGCTACGCACCTTGCGCCTGTAACCTCAACCATTCTCCCTCCTTCCTCAAGGCCCATCCCTTCTCTCAATTCCAATAAATACTCCTTTGAAAACACGTTAGCAAAGAACAAGGAAAGAAAGAAAGGAAACCGTACCTTTGCTGCCATCGTCTTAGACGATGGTGGTAGTTGAAGGGCAAGAGAGACAGCGTGAGAAAACATCTCACGCTGTCTCTTAATGCCGGTCTAACCGGCAAACCCGAGAGCCACATCCCTTTGTCCACGACGAAGGGATGAGACTTGGGTACTCGAGGGTAAATGTAGCAAGTACACTTGCCCTCGAGTCTTGAACCATCCATCACGGCGTCATCGACGCTGTGATGGACCGCGGGCCTTGGATGTTGTTGGATGTGGGATGTTGCTGGGTGTTTTAGATAATCCTATGAAAATAAGTTAGATATGATAAAGGAAAGAAAACAAACCGTTACCTTTCGTTCCATCGTCGGAGACGATGTTGGTAGTAAGAGATCAAGACGGACAGCGCGAGAAAAAACCCGCGCTTCCTCTCTTTGCCGGCCTAACCGGCAACTCGTTTCTCCCCAGCATTCAATGCAATCTGTTCGTCGTCGAAGGGTGTGTATAGGCCCGATGACTTGGTGGTTTACATCCCCTACTGTGAACGAACGTAGGCTGCTGTAGATCTTCAGGTCCATGGTTCGATTCCTTTAGAGCACGATTGATAACTCACCGCGACTGTAGGGCATTTTGCCGTTTTTGCTCTCAAATGGCAAGTGCCGGCAATGGTATCCTTCATTTTGAATTGGACGCGGAACGTGGTGGCGAGGATGAATGATAGGTATATCGGTTTCCCGCGGCTCCTTGAGACTGTGCCTTCTTATTAACCCAACACACTATTTCTCAGTATCCACGTTGGGTCTGAGGTCGCGAGTATTCTAGAGAAGAGATTTTAAGGATATCAAGGGGAAAAAACCGTCGAAACGTACCTTTAAAGAGAAAGGGGTATTGGAAGCTCGACGCGAACTCACGTCGCTCGCATGCAATGACAACAAACGAGAACCCCATACTCATGGTACGGGGGCTCTCAGATCTGCTGAACACAATTCTGATGTCAGCGGAAACGCTAGACATCGTCGTCGTGGACTGCAGGTCATTCGCTACCACCTTTGCTTCCTACCTTCAACCGTAATCCAGAAGCTTCGTAATAGCCTCTGGTACTACAGGAGCAATGAATTCATCGCTCCGTGTGTATCCAGAGGCTAAAGAGCTTCTGGAGTGTTGGGTGTGGGAGTCGGGCAAAGGGTTATGGTGTGGGAATGCGCACGATTGCCATATCGAGGTGGCGAGGATGCCGACGTTGTTCTTGAGTGCTGGATTCGCAATCTGGGACCCACGATACCGTGATTCGACCTATATATGTGCCTGTGGGGTCGTACATCGGGCGGAGGTTGGCAGTTTTCGGAACTTCGACATTGTGGCGGTGGTCTTCTAAGAAATGGGCGGCGACGTTGAAGGGAGCACAAATACAGACGAAACGAACGAAATATAGCCTATCAAAGAGAAATTAAAGATCAGATAACGTGGAGAAAAAGGTAATTGGGCACGCACTTTGTACCCTTTACCTCAACTACTCTCCCTTCTTCTCCGACGATCCTTCCCCTTATACTCCCAATAAGTAAACCTAGAGTAGATAGTTAGAGATGCTGACAGAAAGCCATGTAGGAGGACGTACCTGGGTGCCATCGTCTCCGACGATGGTGGTGGTAAGAGATTAAGAGAGGCAGCGTGAGAAAAGACCCGCGCTGCCTCTCTATGCCGGTATGACCGGCAAACCTAGGTCTCATCCCTTTGTCCACGACGAGGGATGAGACCTGGGGTACTCGAGGATAAGCGTATTCGTTACGCTTATCCTCGAGAAGGGATCATTCATTGCAGCATCGTCGAGGACGATGCTGCAATGAAGATTCCACCCCGTGGACCTGAGTCAGAGTCTAGACTCAGGTTCACGGGACCGAAAGATGTCCGAGGACTGTGACCATCATGGTCACAGTCCACTTCTTCAAATGTACCACCATTGTCGTCGTCGACGATGGTGGTAGTAAGAAGTTAAGAGAGGCAGCTTTCTCGTGCTGCCTCTCTTTGCCGGCTTGACCGGCAAACCCATTGTAACCCTAATGGCTTGAAGCCATTAGGGTTACAGTTCGTTTCTAACGGGGATGTGACCGTAACGTCACTCCCCTCTTAGCCCCTTACCATCGTCGTCGACGATGTCAAGGTAAACCACTCTCCTATCTTTCAAGTATCTACAACTAAAAATGTTTTTTTTTTCAGGAGTACTGGGATCGGGGAAGGGCTAGAATATGAGGTCGAGTGGACGGAAAGAAGATAAGGAGCATTCAAGGTGCGTTCCCATTCACTCGTATCTTTCCATCGTTCTTACTGTCTTTTTCCTAACTAAATACAGGTACCTGGATACTATTTATATCAACTCGAAGATTTTTGGTCCTGCCGCCATCCCTGAATTGACGCCACGGACGGTCTATTAAGGTAGACATCCGGCCGTTCCTCTATTAAGGTAGAGGAACGCGGCGGTTAAGACTCAAGGGGCGTTAGTGGAAGAGCGGGCGCTTCGTATTGAAAATTATTGGATACGAAGCGCCCGAGGAAGGAACCGTTTGTCTAAGACGAACGGTTCCTTTCCAGGGATGTGACTGTCATGTCACATCCCTGCTCTCTCTCTCTTCCTTCACCATCGTCGCCGACGATGCAACGGTACGTTGTCCCTTCAATCATTTACCTTCCATAACTAAACTACCTCTCATAGGAACATGATATTGGGCTTAGGGGATACCGTGAGCAGGATGAGGAAGAGAAAAACTTGGTAATCAAAGGTGCGTGGCTATCTACTCCAATTTTTCTATTCTTCTAACTCTCCATCGACGTCAATAACTCTACCGCGGCCACATGAAGACGCCAATTGTCCCCTCGTCGTCGCCGTTCTCATCAACGTCAAACCATCCAGCATAACTTTTGACAACCACAATCACAATATCAACAAGAACAACAACACTCCCAAATTCCGACCCATCCTCCTCACACCCAGATCGTTCCCCGCGCCCTTAAGCAGCCTGTGCATATATAGACAGCGAATTAGCTGTACTCAATGTACCACAGGCTTCGAGAGTGCTATCGGGTTATGTCTCGGGTGTCGTGAAGGGCTTTTGGTAGTCGTTTGATTCAGACGACTACCTCCAGGTGTTCAGTAGATGCGCTAGCACCACCGTTATGTTCGGCGACGATAACAGACACCAGAGCATCGACTCTGGTGTCTTTCGTTGCCGATCATCTATTCCTGCGGGCGCAACTTTGCGCCATCCGCTGCTTCCTTTCAGACCACAGCTAATCTACGAGGTTAGTTTTTTTTTTTGTTCGGTTAAGTCTATACTGCTAATGTACGCTATCTAGATCTATTGATGAATGGCCGGTTCGTCTACGACGAGGTATGCTGGCGTACTCGAGTCTGATGAATTCCATCAGGCTCGAGTAAAAATGAGCGCTCACCCACATCTATTCGTCGTTGACGAATGGATGCAGGCTGAGCGCCTGGTGGCAGTGAACCTGGTCCGTCCCACGCTCGGCAAAAGCGTGGGACGGACCAGGTTCACTGCCACTCAGGATCATATGGCCCCGTACCCCATCTTCGTCTACGACGAAGGGGTGTAGTCTCAGGCTACGAGGTAAGTACTTATCCCTGTTGATGAATGTTTTAATGATGCTCACTTCTTTTCTTGATAGTCTATTATTGGTAAGTCATTTTTATTGTATCTACTTCCTACAGGTCATCCGGACAAACACTCATGCGTCGTAGACGCATGAGTGTTCTATCACCCTCTCATATTTGCATAGTAATGCCTGCACTCAGAGCGGATCGTCGACGACGCTGAGCTCTGCGTGCTGGCATCTTTACTCGAGTCTGATGAAAATTCATCAGACTCGAGTAAAAATGCCAGCACATAGCAGCATACTCATTCGTCGTAGACGATGAGTGAATGCAGCCTGTCAAATGTTCTCATGAAAGTGAGTCCATCAGTCAAGCGTCGTAGACGATGAGACTGGGGCCGACAATTCAATTCCCACGGTATCCTCAAGTGTTCCACTTCCTTGATCGTCCCCGACGATCATTCACTCAGTAGCTTCATGTCGTCAAAAATATCTCATGGTAAGTCAATAATGCAGCATTCTTCTAGGATGATAACTTTATGCTAACTAAAAGTCACCAGAAATCTCTAAGTCCCCAGGGTTATCAGGGTATACCCAACCCGTCATGCCCCCACCACACCCTAGGGCACCCTAGGGTCACCTATAGGTATACCGACCCTAGAGTGACCCTAGGTCCACCTAATAACCCTATCTTCGGGGTTCTCATGTTTGGATTTCCGTGTATCTTCATCCGATGTTGGAGATAGATACTCAGATATTCCGGATTCCTCATCATCTAGTTCGGAATCACCAGAACTATCTTCAGATTCATTCTCCCAAGGTGTATGACGACGTTTATATGGTACCGGTTCTGGTAATGGGTCCGGTAACTTTTTAGGCTTATCTGGGTCACTGCTATCTGACCCGTTACCATCTCCAGGGTTGTTGTGCCTGGTACGCCGGTTATCTCTTCCTTGAGGTTTCGTGCCTCCTGAAGTCTGTTCTTTAGGTTCTCCAGAAGGTGGATTAGCAGTGTGTGCACGGTCCCACACTTGCCGCGGGGTCTTTGCCTTGTCAACAGGCACAGCATCTTCGTTGAATCCAACATTCTGATCAGGTATGTCAGAATATCCTTTTTCCCTTAATTCGGCATTCCTCATCCTTTGGAATCCAACTCGTGATTTCCAAATGGCTTCCTCAGATGGAGGTGGTGGGGTTTTAATATCATTTACTCCTGACGGTCTCGAGGGGCGTGTGTTTTTTGGTACGCTTGGCGGTGCCGTCGTTGAATGAGGTAAGTTATAACCATTGATGACTTCTTGAATTATTGGTCCCTGAGTATTTTGGATACGTTCTCCTCGATACTCAGGTTCATCATCGTCTACCTCTTCAATCGCAGGTCTGGGCAATTTATTTTCATGAAGAGGTAAGTTCCGGAGCTTGTCTGCGAACTCCGAGAGTTTGAATGAAGTCTTCATGACTGGTGTTTCGGTTGTCGTCGCTTGCGGAGTTGGAGACGATATTGTAGACGATGTATCCCGTTGTAATGTCCTGAGTTCTTCAAGATCGCGTGCATTCCTTGCTAACTTGCGATTTAATTCATAGATTTCACTGATGCCTCTTTCCCAATTTTCGTCAAATGAGGCATCAATTTCTTCGTCCAGATTTAGTATGTAATCCGGTAATTCGGTACCTAGTTCTTGTTTACCCGTTGATAAGTCATCTAGGTATTGTAATATTGAATCGAATTTCTGAGAGTATATGTGCTCACGCTTAGCAGTAGTCTCGAATACTTTCTTAGTGAAGAGTTCGAAGTCTCGTCCGGATGCATCACGGACACCTTTAACAACTTTAGTAAGTCCTCTAAGTGTTTGGACTGCTTGAGCTGTTAATTCTACTCTACGCGGGGGTATAGCTGTCCCCGGAGTTGTTTCCTGAATATTAGGTACCTCCGACGTGGCACCTGTCGGAGATATGTGCGGGTACGTGTCGTCTACAGGATCTTGACGTTGACGACGTGTTGTGACGTGGTGGGTACGCACTCCGGTAGTGTCAGGTGCATACTCTGCATCTAATGACCCAAATTGCTGAACCCCACTTTTCGGTGTGGGTTCTATCTGATGATGGGGGGTGCTCATATACTGAGTACCTCCGTCTAGTGGACCTAGTTGGTCCTCATAGTCCACTGCAAATGATTCACGGGTGGACATCTTATGATTAATGTTAAATGAAATTTAAACGATATCTTTAATTGACTTTGAACTACGAGGGTTACTCAATGTTCAAAAAAGTGAAGCGGGTTTAGAGACCTCGGACCTCAACCTGAACACGACGAGGGTTTATTGTCCACACGTAGGTACAAGTCAAGGTAGGTAAGGTCTAAGATATCGTAATTCATAGCTAGTTCTTATATACGAGTGGTAAGCGAATTACCGTAAAAGGTTATGTCATGAATATATTTGGTATAATACGTTACAAGAACGGTGTAGGCTGCAACTAAAAGTAAGTGCTAAGATAGTGTGTATTATGAAGCCAGGACATGCTTACGATTCGTTCAGGGCAATGCTCTTCGATTTGTCCAACCATCGCCCAAAGTCTTCGCCTCGCACGTTATACACGCCCAGTCTACCAAAACGTGATTCGTTGTCGCGTTGTGTGTCTGGTATTATCGTGGAAGGCAAGTGGAAGGGGAAAGAGGCGGAAGCCACGCCGCAGAGCCCACGGAGGATGATGCAAAAGTTTCTTGTCGAGAGGCATGCGTACGCGTAAGGAGCGGCCTTAGGTTGGTGTGGGTGTGCATGTGCGTGGATGCTGAGTTATACGTCGAGTAGTTATAGCTGACTGGCGCTGGTTAGGGCATGGAGCGGTAGGCGGGGCAAGAGATTGTTGGTTGGGCTGAGCAATTGTTGGTATAATGGAATATCGTCGATCATGTAGCGGCGAGTGGGGTTGATCAGCAGCTAGGGTTATAGGGAATGACAATAGAATTTTTATTGACTTCTGGGGTGTAGGAATGTTAGAGAGACGGTTCCTAGGCCGTTACAGGACAAGTGAGTTAGATGAAAAAGCTTGACTCACGAGGTAATCCCCAGTGAGGTTTCATCGGACGTCATCGGACGCCATAGGGCAAAGTCAAACGACGTCCCATAACGTCCCATGGCATCCTATAGCGTGCTTAACTCGGAATATTTCAGACACCATGGGATGGAATAGGATGATATCGGACAGGCACTAGGGTCATTTTGTGATAGGGTATTCGGGCTCCATTCCTTTCTAGATCTTGTAGTAAAATCGATGTATTCATAGCTATTACTATACAAACATCGTACATAGCCCTGACATACCTCGACACCGACCGCCGCCGTCAAGTACCCCTTGCGCAACCCTATGCCCTGACACGACTCTTCTCTCCCATTCCTAGGTTCTCATTCGAAGTCTTCAGTTGTGTCTGGCTGCTGGCATCCTGGAATGTAGTCAGCGGGGTACCGGCACTATATAGTGATATAACTTACCACAGAGCAGTAAATATCCTCTGAAACTCGTCGTCAGGCTGATAAGAGATATAGAGTATTGACTGCGTACCTGCCTTCAATAACTCGTACCCAGCTTCCTAAACCTGACCCACAGCCCTTCTATCTCAATCCGATATCGTGACGACGCGTCCACAACGCGTCGCGCTGCAAAGAGAATGCTGGAAAGCGGAGTGGAAAGGGGATGATGGTGGTTGGGGGGAAAGAATGGAGCGCGGGAAAGTCGTGGGCAAAGGGCCTGTTTGACCCTGACGCGCACGGACCAACGTTGGGAAACGTGGCAAACAGTAGTGACGGCGGTGAAATGACTTGGAGTTTCTACCAAGTTCTTCTAACGACTATAGGGCAGGCAAAGATCTAGGTATGTCCCTCAATCCTCTAAAATCCGATTTGAGTCCGATAACATCCTCTATTCGCATGATTTCCTCCATAGCGTCCCATGGCGTCTGATGACGTCCACGCACATCTCGTTGGGGGTAATCCATCACGCTCCCGAAGAATTTTCAACCACCCACCCGCCTCCATATTCTCGAAAGCTGTATCTTTCCCTCGCATAATGCAGCTAGTCCAGTCTTTGGGTATGAAACTGCCGGGAAATATCGATATTGCTGAGGTCGTCGTTCCGAGAACAATTCTCGATTTGTTCGATTTGTCATACAGCAGGTTGGGTTAGGGTCAAATTGAGCGCTATCAATCGACGCCATGAATCTCTTGTCCCATTACCATCATCATACCCTTTTCCATCGCCTATTCATACTTCGCTAGCTGACAAGTGCGTCTTAATAACAAAACTCTTGAGTGCTGTAGCGCTTGTTCCCGGAACGAAATCAGGTACAATTGGTCATTTCTAGCATGATAAATGGCGTGGATATAAATAGATGGCAGTCGTCGAGTAAAGTATGTCTGGGAAATATCTTCTCCTATGAATTCCACTGACTTCGTCCTCGATTCAGTAGCCTAGTCTTCAAATATATACTCGGGAATCATGTCACCACATCCTACTACAGACTTGTCCGCAAAATCAAAGCTATTCATGTTCCGCTCATCCTCGCGAATAGGCTCACTGCCCTGGTCCTCAAAGTCCTAGTTGTAACTGCTTTCCCTGAACGCCCCAAGTCAATCATGATCTCCACTCGAAGAATGCCGTACGATAACGTCGCACGAGAAAATCACTCACTACACTCAATTTACAAAGATGTTTCACCAGACTCTTTTTTATAAAAAGGTAAATACGGATATTGCAGCTCACTCAACAATTTTTCATTACGCTAAGCGTAGTCCAGCAACGACTCGGAGATACCGGTCCCGAGTCAGCAGTTGGATCCTCTATAGCACACCGTAAAGCTTCTCGAAGTGTTGGAAGAAGATACGTCCGCTGCATTTTCTTTCCGCATGAAGAGAAAATTTGAATCCTCATAGGCGAGTTGGCGAGCCGGACGACATCTCACATTAACCTTCCGAATCGACAAGTACAGCGGCAGAGGCACAGCGAGGTACGTTCTGTTGACTCAACTCCTGTCGAACATGTGAGATTACCGGACCCCAACGTTTCACATCCTACGGAAACTGTGGTTCTGATCGCGAAGAAAAACCTTTCTGATCATACTCTGCTGCTATCGTGGCTTGGCACAAACATCACTAATACCGGTAATCCTGTACCGAGGCTGTCACAACACCCGCAGCCATCTCTGATGAGAACAAGTGAACACCCCAAAGCCACGTAGGTGGGCTGCAATTTGGGTTCCGGCTTGATGATCGCGTCTTGGTATTCTTACAACAAAACGCATGAAAAACCTATGGCTCAGAACCGGTCAGTCATAGAGACAAGTTCCAGCCGTTCTGACAGATTGTTCCTGACAAGATCTTGTTTTCCCCCTGTCCACCTTGACACTGCCGCGATCTGATATTAAGAGCAGCAACGGCAACGAACATACATATACCATGATTAAGATTCCTTTGATCTCATGATCACAACTATATAGAGGTAAGTGGTGAGGATGGAGCATGATAATGCTCAATATTTCCATCCTCGCTTTCTCCCGCTTTCTCCCACTGTTCTTCCTGCTTGTCACGGTGGTGTATACAATTGAACACCCTGCTGGATGGCGGGTGAGCCCGACCTCAGCATCTGCTTTGAGTCGTTTCTAAATGTTCTAACACACAGAAACCTTCCATTACGATATCACTGGAGGATAGGCGAGACATAGCATACAGAGCCGTCGAAAATGTGGTTGACATGCTCGACGTGCACATGACAATATGGAGTGCCACGTCTTCTCTCTCGCATCTTCGACGACGACTGACTACTGCCCTCACTAGGGAGCTCTGAGTTGACACTGAGTATTCAATCACTACTCCCGGAGCTGGACTATGCGGCCAACCAAACGAGGTACCTGGATCTCGTGCAGCGCTTCATGTCAAAGTACAGTCATGCATCAGATATGGCAGTTACTTTCAAGTGAGATCCAAGTATCTTTCAAGTCGGGATGCAATGATAAATGAGATTCTCCCCTTCAGTGTGACGTACCACGTGAATGTGCGTATGATATTATGTGCTTACTTATGCTGATCGAACTTTTGCCATATAGGTTTGGGATACTATGTGCCGTCCACACCCTAGTAAATTCGACGTGAAACTGATATAAGAATATTATCCAGGATGTTGGGATACGTGGCAATCCGAGCGCATGCAGTTTATGGAAACACAAATATGTTAACAGTCGCAAATGATGCATGGGCCTTGGCTAGGAACTTTACACTACTAGCCGAAGATATGCTATCTGGATCAGAGTCTCGGCAGTTCAATCCCTTACCTTGCCCAGAAGGTAGCGTACTTGATACATCACTGAGATTATGCCCGTTTGATTTTCCAAGCGGAAAAAATCACAGGCGGAACGAGCGACACCGATGTACTGTTACACTCTATTTCCTTGCTCTATGGAACTAATGCGAGGCCAGATCACTCAACTGGACCGTAACAACTATACGTTTTCTTCCACTGTTACCGGGTCGGTGGTTCACAAGGCTATTTCCAAGTTAGTCCGTATACTGACAATTTGATTCTTGAAGGCTATTCTTTTTGTGCGTGCCCAATCCTTGTACACAATCGTGATTTCCAGATTGTAACTCGGGTCCCAGATTGTCTACTCTTTTGTATGGAACAACTTCTGACCCCAAATACCTGGAAGCAGCTATACAATCACGCGGATTCCTGGAGGGAGTGGTCTACAAAGCTCCGGGTTTGATACGGCCATACATCACAGTAGACAATCAGAAGTGCCAATTCGACGAGACTGATACTTACGACATATCTGCATCGGGTTTCTGGATTCAAGGCCTAGCCATCTTACTATCTGTGACCGGTGACCATTCGATTTTACTTTCGTGAGTATGAACTACTATGCATGTAAATCGGAAATTTTAACATCAACACAGAATGGAGCGAGGGGTAGTCGCTGCGACGAATCGCATAGGGGTGTGGCAAGATGAAAACGGTGTTCAAGGTTGATCATACAACTTATGGGACAGGTTCTCACAGCTGACGAGAGGCACATATAGGAAATGCCTTGGACCCGCTCTCAAATTCAGACTTGATACTTGGTTTGATAACAGCATATCATCGACTAAATTCATCCAATGATTTGAGAGATTATATCAAATCCTACATTGGTGTACAAGTGCGTCCAATTAGTTCCTCTCGGTTAGATCCTTCATTAATTCCGAGTCACATTTCTAGTATAATGCAATCCGTGACATGGCAACCTATGGTGGGACAGATAATTACGCAGGAAGCTGGTCTGGGCCTTGGACCTCGACACCAGATACTGTCAATCAAACTGCCGCGTGCATGGTCTTGATTGCGGGGCTAGCGGTGTTTGCAAATTCTTCTACCTCAGATCCACCAAGAACTCCGACTACCAGAGACTCTTCCAATTCAATGCCCGTGGCTGCCATTGCTGGTGGGGTTGCAGGAGGTCTTGGGGCACTCACAATAGCCGTTATAGCATTTATATGCTATTACCGACGACGTCAGAGACAGCAGAGTTCACGACCAACACCCTTTTCACTCACCGCAGACGGTCAACCTGCAATGGCAGGGACGAATAATGTGCGTAGTCGTAAGCGGCTATCACCTCCTGCAGTTCCCACCGTATCCGATTCTCGACCTGGAGATACTGTTGATATCGATCGAATAGCGAGAATGGTGTATGAACGGATGCAAAACGAGCCGCCACCGTCATATAGAGCTGTTCAGACTAATAATAGTGCTCAATAATGGCGTATGGTCACATTGACATTTTCCCTATCCACCAAATATCACAAGAGTGGATCTGAATCATGGTTATTTTTGAGCAACACAGACGCGGAGTTTTTCATGGATTGGGTAGATGGGAACAGGGATACACAAGATGGCGACATTCTTGCACCTCGTTATATGTAGGATACCCCCACCGACGCCTTCTCAAGGAACAGATACGCCAGCTAAGCTGTGCACAAGCTCAAATCTTGAAGGTATCCGTGAGACGGAAATCCCGCTTTACTTAGACTTCGGTAGCGAAATTGTTTCGGTCAAGAAAAAGAAGCAATGTCACGCAGAGGGAAGCAGAACACTCACCACGATCACCTAAGTTTCTAAGTCAGAATCTGCATCGGCAACAATCCCTAGACTGTAAGAGGGGCGATACTCGACTACTCGAGCACTGAGAAAGGCCCTATGGCCAAGGTGAGCACGACAACCTTTCGGATTGTGTATCGAGTAGAGTAAGAGTAAAGACAAGGGTAAGTAAACCACGTCACAGTGGATTTATAGGTAACGGGTAGGTAAACATAGGTAAATAGATAAGAGATTAGATGCAATGAAATCGGGCGTGCTACATCCTCCCCGGCGAAATCACCAACGGTTGATTTGAATAGGTACTAGGTGAAAATTAAAATGAAGGATAGATGTAGGATGGAGTGAGTATGAGCGAGAATATACGACGTGAGTATGTACGTGGGTGATACTGCAGGTGTAATGAAATCAAAGTCAAAATCCTCGTGAAGTCTGCGTGTCATTGGCGTGTCATGTATAGTGCGTTGATCTCCATGACTCGTGGCTAAGAGTCGTTTCCCGTGGATTGCGTGGTCGACATGTGGTTGATGTCGGTACTGGGGTCGGTATAGAGGTCATCAACGATGAGTTCATCGGACAAAGCCCCTGGTGCATGAATCAATGTGGTAAGGCCTCTCTTGTCCTCCAACGAGTGGTAAATAGCCCAAGCATTCCGGAGTTCATTGAGTTGAATGACCAATGAGACATCTGTCCAACTCGAATGATCCATGGTTCGTGAAGATGATGGCGGAATGTCAAAGACACATAGGTGCTTGGATACTGCGGTGAGAAGGTAACTCCACGCCCTGCCATCCCTTTTAGCAACTCTTTGAGGATGATGTCTCATGAACAGGGAGTGATAATGGAGTTGTGTGGTATCCTGTTTGGGCAAATGCTATGGAAGCGGAGCTGTTGGTGAAGATCGTGTTCAGGAATTGGGTGTGATTAGAGGATAGAGCAAGCCATGCAGTTTGGCCCAGGGATGCAGGTGGATCAAGCACGTGGATTTTTGGTGGCTCCTTGACCGACTGTTCCATCTGGACAGGAAAATGCTAGTGAGGCAGACGACAGCCGTGACGAAGTGATGGAGAGGGATTATGACGATGATGTGGAGAAGGAGGACGATGATAAGCGTGAGATGATTGTATATGTACGAGATGAGCAACGAATTGAAGATCGAGAATGAGAAAGATTACGAGAATTATAGGTAGTATGTGAAGAACGAAAAGAGTCTGGTATGGCCATTATTCCGGTACTGAAAGTCTTCGAGTCATTGGACGTCATGTAGGTTCCATCGCAAGTCTTCATAATCAATTGTTGACGAATCAGATCTGTTTGAATGGTTCTGGCCCTCCCCAGCAAGACTTGTTTGATGGAATATGAAGGGGCATGATTAGGTGGATAAATATTGAAGAGTATACTTGAATTTCAACATTTGTACAGTTTTATATGTGGCTTGAATGTTTCTGCTTGCCAGTTTCTTCATGTAGCAGTAGGAGCAGCGGCAGTATAGAATTGATTTGCTTTCCAACCTTCTTCAATAGCTAATGCCTTTTGCATGATATTGTTGACGGTGTTGCGTTCGGCAGTGATTCCAGAGTTGGTGATGAGTTCCCGCATGTCGTTTGGTAGTCGAACCATGAGGGCAAACTTGAAATCATATAACTTGGGTGGAGAAGGCATACGCCTAGCGAACAGTGATAAATCGGCGAACAAACGACGTGCACCACTGGTTGGGTGGTAGCGAATCGATTCAAAGACTTGAGTCATCTCGTAGAGTGCGGATTGAAGAATAAACCGATTGAATAAACCACGGAATACATCAAGGAATGTGTATTCATGTTCCCGCGGATCCATTCCAGTATCAAACGTAAAGGGAACATTGTCAACGACTTCATTGTACCATTCTTTTGCGGCACCGGCGAGATTTGCACCAAGAAGGGTGACACAATTTGAATCTTCGTCTGAGATCACCGTAATTCCATCCTGCGTTTCGATACGAGGGGGTCCAGTAAGTCCTAGGACCTTGCAGCGTTCGCAAAAAGCTCTAATGAAGTTGTCTAGAGTGATAACACTACATTCCCCATTGTAAGGAATGAGTTTCGGCATTGAGTTTGCAAGTTCCTTGCGAGACTTTGAGTCACTGATTCCGGTACGTTTCTTGTGAAGCTTGAACTCTATACGATCGGCAAAAGTCTTGAATACACGGTCACGGAGTGATAAATCTTGACTATGATCGACTTCTTGATAGTCAAAGAATTCTTCGCCTGGAAGGCGGCTGTTGCTTGGCGGAATAACACCAAAGGGTGTATTGCGGTCCCGGCAGTTGGCATTTGGCATTGTGTGCTCATCTTCACGTTCCGAGCGATTAGAGCGACGAGAGTGCGGGGACTCTGCCCGAAGACTTGGTCCTCCATGATCTGAAGGATCTGGATCACCGTTAGGTGGCACAGGCGGTTGACGGCCAGAGTTCCTTGAATTTCTTGATGGTTGGTTGCTTCTACGTGAATTTCGGTCGCTTTGATTGTCACGTCGAGGTCCACCTCCACCATGACCATGGTTGGAGCCATCTGAACTTGGATCATCACCACCGTCACTTGGAGGATGAGCTGGAGGAATTGGCGGCGGCGGTGGTTCGAAGTGAGGCGACTGGCGTGATTGACTGCCTGGTCGTGGTGTTGAAGACCTAGGTGCACTTCCAGCTTGGGATCTTGTTCGGGAAGCATTTGAACGTGTTCCCGCATTGCTACCAACGTCGTCTTGCTGAGCTTGTGAGCGAGTTTCAGAACGGCGTGACGAATGAACAGAGCCGTTGAGTGTCGGAGAGTCGTCTCCTTCATTCTTGATATCTTCATCCTTCAGTTTCTGTGGTGGAGACCTTGCTTGAGGTGTATGTAATGGTTTCGGCGGCAGCGGTAATGGTTTCGAGTCGAAATCTTGAGGTACTGGCTTGTCTAACCCTTGCGGCTGCCTCACTTGGTCCATTAGTGAACGGTTAGGGCGAGTGTGAGGCTGAATTTGCGGCGTGAACCTTGCTGGATGAAGGTTAGGGGTGTCTCCTGGCCTTGGAGGTCGTATGAGACGTTTCCGGCCAAACTCAACATCAGGAACTATGCCTGGAGTCTCAGAAGCTCGTTTGCGAGCATTGGGGTGACGGTATGTCAATGTAGATGCTGTTGGAAGCGGCGTAGCCCATTCCTGACGGCGACTTGCATTCTGCCGTGCCTGATACTGCTCATCTGACTCGCCGAATCTTCGTCCCAATGTCAGGGCTCTAATGGCGGCGGAAATGTTCGGATCTTCTTCAAGGTGTGGCGGTGTGTCTCGGACAGGTGTAGATGGGAGGAATGGGGGACGGAGCCCTCTGTGTTGTGGAAATGGTGCTGATACAGCTGGGGTACGGTGTACAGACTCTCTGGAATGAAATTCCTCTTCTCTGCCCGAATCTTCGACCTGCTCATCATCTTCTGATTGGTTTCCATCCTCCATAGGCTTTGGATCTTCGTCTACGTAGGCGGTTTCGATAGGAGGTGTAACGGAACGATCTCTTTCGGGAGATGGCTCTCGGGAGCTTGACAGAGCATTTTCGATGTCGTTCTTGGCCTTGCCGAGTTGACGTTCAACGTCGTACCATTGGATACGCAGTTCTGCGATATCTTCATCGGGATACTTGAGGGTCTTGGCCTTGCGGATTTCGAACCGAATATCTTCGAGTTGGTTCTTGAGGTCACGGATATGGTGCTTTAGCGCTATTGGGGCGCTCGAATGGGGCTTGTACGACGATACAGTGCGTATGGAAAGGCTTGAATGACTTCTTGGGGGTATTCTTCGAGGTTCGTCGTCGTTGGAACGGACGGACATTGCTGAGTGTGGTGGTTGAGCGGAAAAGGCTTGCAGGGTCGAGACTGGCTCTCGGACCGAATTGGGTTGAAAGCTGTTGAGCTTGCTTCGTGGACCTGATGTCCGCGGAATTGGCTTGTCCTTGTGACGAGCGATACACCAATCTAATATTGATGCTCAAAAAGATGTAAGAGGGGCGATACTCGACTACTCGAGCACTGAGAAAGGCCCTATGGCCAAGGTGAGCACGACAACCTTTCGGATTGTGTATCGAGTAGAGTAAGAGTAAAGACAAGGGTAAGTAAACCACGTCACAGTGGATTTATAGGTAACGGGTAGGTAAACATAGGTAAATAGATAAGAGATTAGATGCAATGAAATCGGGCGTGCTACATAGACCCAGTGTTCATCAAAGAGCGCTTTTGTTCATGAGTGTTTCTAAATCATCAAATTGATAAATGCGCGAAACGATCATGACATTGGTCCATGAAGCGGAGAAGTGCGGCCAGCAGAAAGGAAAGAATAGATTCGGATGCAAAAAAACAAATCAACGACTGTTCCACCAAAGGGATATCACAATGCTGCGGGCTTGGCCCTGGCGTATCATCTTGTTTGATACAAAACCGCGACGAAGATGGATGCTTGTCGCCCTACTAGGTAGGATACGGACGAGTTGAGGTCATCACAAGGCGTTTGTAAAATGCCGATTAGCCTGATATATGAGTCATACGGGAGTGTACGTGCGACGAATGATGCGGTATTTGATGATATCTCTGGATGTATAGCCTGAATGAAAACGTCCATAAGTGGAAATTCGTAGTGAAGGTATGAGGAATGCAATGAGCACAACTGACTCTGAGATGGTAGCGAAGATCTGACACGCGCCGAAGCTTCGACGGTAGACTCACGTAGCTCGAGAGTACCGACAACTAGGTATGTGGTGAAGGATAGGGAAGCGAGCATTTGAGAGTGGAACCAACGATAGACGGCAGAGAAAGAGTACTCCCGGTTATGTCTGGCGAGGAGGGATTGAACCATACTGTGCAAGGAATGAGGACCACATTAAGCAGAAGTGGAGGACGTTGCGGAGTGATATTGGTTGGGGAAGCTGACAGGATGTTGATACTCGGGGAGATTCTGGTGTAGAGTCCTCGGTAACACTTCCCCGGCTTAAAATCGAGAGCTGCAAAGTTGAAGGTTACGGCCATAAGCAATCGACTGTCAACTCAATAGAAGTAAGCCGCGTACTATTCTCCTGCGAGTACAGTGATTATCCACCAAGTAACCTCTATTGGTCCTTCGAGCCCTCTAATTCTAGTATTCTCCAACTTTCCCCAGCATCTTTAGTATCTCAGTCGCGAGTTCAGTTAGGAGGATGTTGATAAGATTATTCGGTAGAAATTGAGGTGAAAGTTTGATAGTGTGATGTAGAGCAGCCATTGCTGGAGCCCAAACTTCTTGCTCTAAGCTTGACGAAGGAGTTGGTAGTGGGGAGCAAGGATTTGAATCTTTGGGTAGACGAGTGAACGTTCGTTATCGGAACTCCGGCGCTTATCGGGACAAGTTTTTCTTCGCCAAACCACGTGGCTTTCCCATGCCTCTTCAACAACTTTTCACCATCGCACTTGAGCTCTGTAACCTCCTCACTCCTTTGCAACCTTATACGTCCGTCATTTAGCTTGTATTCTCCACTCCGCCTAACCCTGCATGATCATAGTTTCAGTCGTACCACATCCTCCAACGATTCGTGGATCGCTGTTCTAATTCACCCGTGGACGATATAACGACTGCTGCAGAGGACATCGCTATTGAGCTCACTTTGGACACTATTCACCTGGGGAATCATGTCATTCCTGCCCCATTCGAAGACAAGGTTCCCCAGCAGAGGTGGTAGCTGTAGCGCAACGTGGATTGCAGTAGTGGATGGGGATTCTCTTGTTGAAGTCTGAAGCTTATGAAGCTTTGAAGGTGCGTATTCCTCGTCTACGATCTTTGGTTATATGTATAATCTATTATTATACCCTCGTCCCCAGAACGTCCACCTCTGGTATATTAACACAGATCAATCCATATCTGACCCGCACGCGACATGCTATACTACTTCCTCCCACTACCCAGATAAAGTCACCTAGAAAGATTCAATATACAATTAAACAACGTCTAACGTGACCAGGAAAAACCCTGTTCGGCACTCTCAGATCCAATGCAAACCCCGCTTGTTGTTCCACGGTTCCAAACCTATCTACCAACCCTATACTCGCAGGACCCTGAAATCGCCAAATTTATAGGCATGTACCCATCTCTGTTGTATGCCGAGCTTTCTGACTCTTTCGACCCCTCATGTAGCAATATACTAGGTTCTACCTTATCAATCATGAGCGGTGCCAACCTAACAGGTGTTCACCTTTCGCCGTCATTTTCTTACTCCAAAAATGATCTAATACCTTTCTAGATTCTTCACCGCTCGTGCTCAACACCCTCGAACACCCCCTGACCGTATCATTCCTGCCGCTTGTATCTCCGAGCTACACCCGAAATCAATACGTTCTCGACATGCTGCACGCGGCGGGTAGAGTGCAGAAGCTGCCTTACACATCGGAGATTGCGTTCCTGCAGTACCAAGGCTGTCCCGGTAATCATCATCGACACTGGCGGCTCCGTATGCTCACCTTCGAGGAGCGGGTATATTGACTTCATTTTATGGGTGATTCCTTGGATGCTAAGTGCTTTCCAGGTGTTTTCAAGCTCGCTATTAGGTTGGGAAATGGCGTTTCTGGTGTATGTCGAACGTATTTCCCTATGGGATGACCGTTTGGGGTGGCCACAGAGGTAAGCGTATTCTTAAAGTTCTAAGCGACAAGCCTGCTCTAACAACTATCGTAGCATTCCCAGTACTCCACGCCTATATTCTAAATGACCCGTTCGCACCAGAAGTCTCGATTTTTCAACAACACTTCGGTGTCCGACCTATTGTCCCAGGCAAGTGTTCCATCCCGTAGTGCATGATAATCCGATACTGAAACGTGATACAGGGGTGTCATTCGTCACCTCCAAAGCCCAGATAGTACTGCATGTATACCTTAGATTCGTCTATGAACCGGTCTAAGTTTAGAAAATAAATCTCGTATTCTTCATGGAACAACCTGTTTAATCTCAAGCTTCATATGAAAGCGGCCGTTCCGTTACTATCTCGGGCAATCGTCCGCGAGTCGTAACGCGTGCTCTGCTCAAGGGGGACTTCAAACTTGAATGAGTCCAATCGTAGTATATGTAGCCCCAACATATTGTTCCCCGCACTTCCTCTAACTTGGCGCTCAAGCGCTCATGAGTCGTGATTTCTAGTCGTTGGTTAAACGTGATATCTTGAGTTGTCTTCTGGTCCCAACAGACGTGGCCCAGGAATCAAAGGGAACGTCTCAGTTGAAAGCAATGTCACTTCGTTTACGCTGAAGGTAGGCGAAACTCTACTCGGAAACCTGATCGAGGAATTCCATGAATAGAACTAAGTACAATGGGCGAACAGTCACGGTGGCTTCGAGTCCTGCCTTTGGATTGGTGGTCAAAGACTGGTAAAGATTCGACAAGCGCCCTATGTGTGCATGTTTCCAGCAATCAAAGCCTTGGCTATCTGCTATCAACTATCACCTCATGAGACTCCCGAGCCCACACATGCAATGTGATATGATCTTGATTACGGTACCAGTGGCCTGCGACCGAGAAGTACTCGGTTTAAAGCTGTGTCTACTGATTTATTTCACGCAGAACCAGCCGGTCAGAGCTATCCTGATAGGATCGCAAATCATCAACTGAAACTCCCGAACTTTGCCCGAACTATTATCGTACCACATGCTACCACATGGAACAGATTACTATCAGCGTCTCGTTGGCGGCCATGCTATATAAACCCACGTCCAGTGGAGGTTCTTCTGCAGACTGTGTCTCCTCCTTCGTTTTTCTATTCGCCTCCCCGACTCTTTGTCCGAGAACAGGTTTCTCAGGATTTACGACCATGCGCCACTTTCGTTACCTTCTCCTTCTATCCGTATTGGTCCTGTGCTTGAATGAAGTGCTGTCTGCTCCTGCAAAGCCAAAGGTGACATTGTCGTTCATGAATATGAATCTCTTGTAATTGAAATGTTTATGCAGAAATCATCAAAAGCCCTGAGCGCAGCGAAAAAACCAGTTGCAACTGTCAAAAAGCCTGTTCTGCCTGCGAAGAAGCCTGCAGTGAAGAAACCAACTACGACCGTCAAGAAACCTGTCAAACCTGTGAAGAAACCTACCACTCCAGCAAAGAAGCCTTCCGTGAATGCAGCCTGCTCAGTCAAACCTTCCAAGCTCACCCCAAGAGCACCTGATCCCGCGGAGGCTGGTTGTGGCAAGCACAAAACTTGTGATGCATGTGGTGTGTACCGAGCAAGAACAGTCTGAATCGCGCCAAGTTCATTAACTTTGATTGAAGTTACCAAAGGCAAGAACAATTGCGGAGAGATAGTCTGTGCTTTCACCGAGGGAAACACGTGCATTGGTGTCTCTGCCATCAAGGATCAAAGGGTGGCGAAAAGTGCTGATCAATGCGATGGTTTGAAAAATCAAGTAAGTTGAATTGAATAGTGCAATAAGTGATCATATGAACCATGACTCTCTCGCTACTCTTTACTTAGGTACAGAATGAAGCAGCCGCAGCTGAAGCAGAAGACAAGCCATTTAGAGAAGGAATTCGCCAATATAGAGGACCATGTGTTTGGCAGGGAAAAGAACCCGTCGAGTAAAACGTCTGGAAGGCATTTAGCATCAGCACTCCTAAGAGATAACCCAACACTATCCAATCCTAGGGTTAGGGTGTCAAATGCACTCACAGGGCTATCACGGTTCTCTATACCATCCCCTTTAAAGAATGTGAGTATGCAAATTTTCAGCCCAAGTTACAACACACTGATCTCGAGGCAGAAATCGCCTGACATTAAAACAACATGGGACGATGATAACGGTTTCTACTCCGAAGGAGATGTGGAAAGGATGTGTGTGGACGCAATTACGAGTGTCTTGAAACTGACAAACAGCAAAAAGTTACCGAAAAAGCTGAAAACGACTTCAGTGTCAGTGAAGGGAAAGAATGGAGTCAATCTATGCATCAGTGTACAGGGCAACAGCAGCGTCTTTCCCGGGTCAATCGAACCTACACAAGTGGCTCCTGGGCAACAGTGTACTCCATAGTACCGTTTGGATGAGGGTATTATCCAAGTTGTAGGACTGATCGCGCTGTAGGGTGTTGGCTGGAACACGTTGTAACCAGTAATTGAAGCCCAAACTTCTTTGGATATGGGTATTCATGACCTTGACTTCTGTTTTGTATCCACACATGATTGTAATGAGATACGAGTTCACGTCCATTGCAAGAAACATTCATACCCATACACAGCAGCCTGTAGTTGACTAGTTGAACACGTTGGTGCATCCGGACCTTCGCCTCTTCTAGTCTGGCCCCGCTCCCATTCATCAACCAAAACCGAACGCGCATCTCACCCCCTTCAAAACCGCAACGACAAACAGCGGGTAAAAGATAAGAGATATTCCCGACATTCCCGACTGCACTTGGACTGCACAATCTACTTGGATGTGCCTGAACTTTAGCGAACAATTGGACTTGCAACCTTTGACTTTAGGAGACACAGAGCACGGCGAGCTATTATACGAGGTCGGCTCGCCTAGCTCGTTCGTCATGATCTCGTCGCGAGGATTACTCAACGCCCCACAGACGACACCTTCTCCCAACTCCCCCAATCCGGTCCGACTCCCTTGCACCAAGTGCCAGTCGATACAGGAGACACAAACCGATGCTACGGGTGCCGAGTATGCAGAGTCAAGGGATGGAAGATAGGAGAGCCCGTCGCAGTAGATAGCGCCGAGTGCAAGAAAGATGTATTGTTGGGTAGCTATAATGGGGAAAGAAAGTGCTGCTTTTGAGGGTCGGTGTGACAGTGACATTAGCCCTTCGAGAGAAGGAGACGGAATATGGCGAAGTGATGAAGTCGAAGGTGAGTACGAAGAGGAAGGGTCGGTATCCCGAGTTCAGCGTTGGTTGCACGGGGCCGATACCCACGTTCACATTCATCTCCACATGTTAGAGCCCAACTCCCGCTTGACCAATCCATCCTTCCGACCCAAACCAACCAGAAACCGTGAACGATCCACAAATGAGGTGCTTCCGCAATAGGCATGTAGCTGAAAGCTATCTGCCGCAGATGGGATGGGAAATAGCGTTGGAATTAGAGCCCAAGTGATTCCTCTATGGAACCAGGGACGAATGGCAAGGAATCGACCCTTGCCTACTCCGTGCGACGTAAGCAAGAAGAAATCGTGGAAGGATTTCTTGTTGCAAAGCGAGTGCGTCAGAGTGTGGGGGGCATAGGCTGGTAGTCGTGTCCAGGTACGTATGAGGCTGTTGTGGAACATTCCATTGCAGTTCTTCCATACCCGGAGAAGTTGCGTAGTACCCAAACAATGGAGTTTTCTTTATCGCCTGGATATGAGCGAAGGCTAGCGCACGCGATATGGCAAATAGAGGAGGCGGAATGTGGTCATGTGAATGGGCGTGCAGGTGTCTGACGCCTACGAGAACGAGTGGGTATTATGTGCCTTCGAGTCCCATTTTACCGGCGTAAATGTGAAGTAGCCGGTGCATGGAGTACGGAGAAGGGTACGGAGAGGGAATACGGAGAGATAGGTGAATCCCGGGGATGAGAATGAGGAGGTAGTGAAATGGGGTAAAGCGCAGGTTGATGGCAGTTGCACATGCTTAAATGGGCCATTGGGAAAGATGCGGAGTGGGAATAATAAACATAACAATAAAGAAGCCCCAGGGCCCCAAGCATCGGAAGGAGAATCGGTTAGGTGCTGAGGTTTCGGATGGAAGGAAGTAGAGCATGTAGGATGTTCCTTGGCCGTGTTGAGTGCGTTTCCATTAGCATCGTCGTCGGCGGCGGGGATTAAAGATGATACTGGACATTTGGAACGGCTGCTGCTGTATGCGTTCGCCTCCTGAAGGATTCAGTTAGGTTTTGGTGAGGTGATGTGAAGAAACTGGACTAGCATACCTCGAGTTGGCGCTACCCCAAAACCTGGTATCTCTGAGCTGTCTACATCTTGAATAGACTTCCAGTAGCCTTCAAGAACGATGATCCGGGGGTATGAACGGGTTATGTAGGTCTTGCCGTGTGAGACGAACCTGTGAAATGGGGTCTTTTCAATTTGGGTGTAGCGGAAGAGGCGCGTTATTGAGCTTACATAGGGAGTATTGAGAGATCTGAAGTAGTATTCAGACCGTCTATATAGGCTAGTCAGCTTAAAATCTAAACGAAGGAACAAATAAGACTCACCAGTGCCTCTGGATGAACCTGCGAAAACATATCCGCCACCCTGGAGTTTGAAACGATCCGTCTTCTGCGAGGTTTTGCCTATGGCCTATTGACAGCATACATATTCGAGCCTTGATTTTGCTGGAGAGGGATGGGGCTAGGAAAGGCTGGATTTCGTCGTCGCTGGCGTTGAAGAAGAGCGCAGGTTTGTTTGTTCTTGGCAAACAGGACAGCCGGGTAATCGGCTAATTAGTTACCGGCGCTTCTTAAACTCGAACGCCCAAGTCAATTTACACTCCAGCAATCCTTTGCCATCCTATCTGAATCAAGTGTCGAGGTAAGCCTTTAAACGTGCTCATTCGTATCAGAACTCTACTCTATGCTCGACGTCTTAGCTATACACCAACGTTTTGATCCCGAACTGATACGGACGCTAGAACACTTGAACACAAGGTGGCGCTCATGTTCTCACTTTATTTCTCTCTTACATGTCTCAAGCCTCAATACGGGTATCACGGTAGTATGTGGAGTACATGTCAGTCGTATACCACTCTTCCAAGTGAGCGACATTGAAACACGAGACGGACACGCATCTGACGAAGCACTTTGGGCGCAAAAGTTGGAGCCTTACAATCGCATCTTGGTAAACATCGTGCGGGCGCGTAACATCGTTGGAGTAAATTGTCGGAATATATTTGTCTTGGGCTTGGAAGGTTCGGCCAATTCACATTAACCAAGCATGCATTTGATTCTGAATTTCACCTTACTCGTTCAACGTTCAACAGTGATATATAGCATCCGTCACGGTATTAAATCCACTCCGTTTCGCAAGGAGTGGTATTAATATCCCGAGAATCTCGGGCTATGCTCGATGGAAATTCAGCTCCGTGTACCTAGGTCGTATTCAAGTTATTTCTTCGAGTCGCGTGAGTTCACAGTTTAGTGATGATCATTATTCGTCACATGTTGCTTACAACCGACCTGTGCAGTTGGCCACAAAGTACGAACGCCGATGGAGAGCTTACTCCCAAACGCCATTTCGAAACGCATCTCCAACACCGCTCGCCACTTGCCAAGGCGAAAGCGACGTGTATAAAAGCCAGCAAATCGTTAGCCAAAACCTCAGCACCAGACAACCTCCTACAACTCACAAGCTCTTACTTCAATATCACCGACCATGCAATTTGCAACTCTCTTCCTTACTTTGACCACCGCTGCCATTGGCGTTATTGGCATCCCTACTGCAGAGGACATCACTAAACGCGAAACCGCATACGGGAACCCTGATCTCGTCGTTGACCAAGGCGACCGTTGGAAACTCAACTTTGGCTCCACCGGTGGTCATCCTAATGCTTGTCCGGGACATTGTCTCTCATACAACTCGACTACAGTGCCGTATATTAATCATTCTCGTCTTATAGACATCTGTTACATTCCAAAGGACGGCGAACGTCACGGAGACGAGAGCTGGGGAAACCCAGATGACATGGTCGATGAAGGGTCTGTCTCTTGATTCCGAATGTCTGGTATTTCGCTGACCTCACATTCCAGGGACCGCTGGCGATTCAACTACGGTACCGCCAATAACAACCCATGCGGCAACCACTACATCTGCTACTACAACAAGTAATTGGGATCCTATAGTCTCATTTGTATGCCTAAAGTTCACTAGGTTGAGTACAATGATTTTGAACCAGCATTATTCATTCGCAGAGAACTACATCAAAGGCGTCGCGGTCATTGATCCTCCCGTCAAAGTGAGACCGAATCCCAGTATGATTCCTGTTAAGGAGGTCCACGCTTCGACGTGGTGTATGACAGGTCAATCTAAGTCCAACTCGCACCTGACACTGCACTTAAATAGCAGGAAAATTGCTGTTGTGGACACTTGAAACGCTCTTCTTCCGGCATATATTTGGCCCAGCAAGGGTTGTGATAGCGTGCTTAGTATGCCGTGGATGAAGTTCAATCGAGAAGTTCTGATGCTTTGGTGCTTTTCGACAGGGGTTGGCGCAGTTTGCGGTGATTGTAAAACCAGCAACTTGTAAAGATAACCTACTTACAATCATGGAAGCTATAGCAACATCGTGATCACCATGAAATTATAGTCTAATCGTAGCGTCGAGTTTCATCCTCTTGTCTCTTTCGCTTCTTTGAATTCGGGCCTCGAATTGCCTCTAGCTTCACAGTTATCCTATCCGACATCATATCGTACAGCTTCTCCTGGTTCAAGTGAAGGTGTGATGGTCGAACGGGCCCTTTCTTTAACGGGTATCCAATCGTTACTTCAGTGCTGAAGCTTCCTATAGAGATGCGAACCTAAATTGAACAAGTTACAAATACAACGATGATTATCAGGATGACCCGGGCCACTCACTATCGGGATTTTCTGTTGTCGAGACATGGTGTCGTGGACCCTTTCCAGGAACTGGTAAAGGACTTGTGCCGAACGAGCGTTTGGTCTGTTATATCCTGGAGCCGAGGCATGCAGGAACCTCAAACCAGAATACGCACGAATCAGCTCGTTGCGCACTTTTTCCGAAAGATCTTCTTCAAGAGGGATGGCTTGATACCATGCAATAAGTGTTTCCATGAGTCTGTCATCGGAGCTAGGGTATAATATGAACGAAATGTACGACAAAGAGGAGTATAAGCATACCAGCGGTCGAGGTCTACTCTCAAGGAGCGGAGAGTCGATATCGCTTCTGCACATAAACAATATGACTGTACCATCTTGGTGCCTGATATTGTCTCGTACGCAACGCATACATTAGACCGGTCGATGCAATCTAGTTTCCACGAATGTAGAATCATATACATCCCAACGTTCAGTGCGGGAGCGGGAACAAAGTCTTCCACCGGCTCCAAAGGGATTCGCCAACAAAACTCGTCCAAGAGATGGCGGAAGAATATGTTGACGTCGGCTCTACGACTGACTGCACTAGCTGCATCTGGCATTGAAATGAGGGTCCATCCACGCTTTTGGTATTTTCTGCGAGCCTGTTCGGCGCGTTCGTTGTTGGTATAGAGCTTCAACGAAATGCGATTCTTGAATGTAGAGCGAGGGTATAGGGAGATGGCATGCGTATAGCCGATGATGTTCATGACGACCGCTAGATAGTTCAAGTGGGTACAAGTAAAGAAGCGAGAATATAGTAGACGCACTGGAATGGAACCCCAATATAACCTGGAATGGGTTACCCTGTGAAGCAACCAACTCAACTCGTCTGAGCCGGGACCCATCCTCCTTAACAAATGCGAACACGTCCGCCATTCCATCTGAACTGTATTTCATGGACCTGTCTAACCGCCTCAGTCCAGGCCGAACGGCTTTCTCTATAGCATCCTCCAAATTGCCGGGCTGTTTCTTTTCACGGGAGTCTCCAGGAGCATATCTATAGCCAGATCCGATGAGAAAGTGGGCTACAATGGCGCAAAACCTGACATCCACATATATATCGAGATCCGCATCGGGGTAGACTTCTCTCTCGAAAAACGAGAGTGCTGTTGAGCCGGAAATGAGGACCCCATACGTGTATTGAAGAATTCGGAATGCTCGGATTTCTTGAAGGGTAAAAAAGGGCAGTAGAATGTTTTCCACGCGGTATGCGCGTCTAAAGAATTCTTTCACGGCGAGATTAGAGTGTTGGTTGACTTTGGAAAAACGGAACAGGTCGATGACTGAGAGGTCGCGAAAGAGAAAGTCGTAAGTCGTCGGGGGTCTGCAGGCGAATGTCGCTATTAGTATATTTTTGAAGATCAGGAATGTCAATTCGCACAGGTCTGAGACGGTAGCTTGCAGGTCATTTGGCCTTCTCAGTAACGACATGGTGGAGAAGAACAAAGAAACGGTTCGCTTATAAGCGTCGGCAAAAAATTCTTATCAGCTAATAGTCCATTATCTTATCCGCATATTCAGCGTGATCACGATCAACGTTCGTTGATCTCAAACCACCATGAACACTCGTAGCATCGTTGACCTATAGGTTACTCAGTTCCTTTGAAGTGTCCTGGTCATTTATAGACTCAGCATAGAAACGACCCATGACATTTTTCATGACATGCCCTTTGGTGACCTCTTCAGCTTTGGGCTACGTATCTCTAGAATCACGCGCTTGTAGTACTGACGCACCCCTCTCCGAAAACTGATTCGCGTTCGAAGATTCCAATCTAAGAATGCTATGAGTCCTAGATCAAGATTTTAGGAATGTGATCGCGCAAAGGTTCCTGTAGGGATGAGAGTAACGTGAATGCGCTCAGCTTCCATTGTCAAGGCACATTGTTTCAACAAAGCGAACGTTCTACGGAGTTTACACTATGGACAATTCGGTACGAGCCAATCTAATACGATTTATACCCTACAGTAACAGTCCAATCCAATAAGCATCTAGGAGAAACAAATCTATGAGCCAAACACAAGATCCAAGCCCTTCAGAAGATCATCAACCAAATCTTCCGCCTCTTCTACACCCACGCTCAAGCGCACAAGACCTTCTCCAATACCAAGCTCTTCTCTCTCCTTCGGTGGTATACTAGCATGTGTCATTCTCGCTGGTACTTCAGCCAGAGACTCGACGCCACCCAAACTTTCCGCCAACGAAAACAGCCTGAGACTCTGCAAGAACCTCGACGTATGCTCGGCATGTTCCTCGTATGTCGCATTTGGTGTTCGTGCTTTAAGCCTGAAAGAAACCATTCCTGAGAATGGAAAGGCTCCTGTGTCCTCGTCGACTAGGCTGTTCTCTTCGATCCATTTCCTAGCATGGTGACTGAGATTACGCCAGACCTTGCTGCGTTTCTCGTTGCTTCCGTAGCTAGGGTATATGACTTCTTCGACGCCCTTGTGCTCCTTCAATGCCTTCACGACCTTCAAGGCATTCAACCCGTGCTGCTTCATCCTCAGATGCAAGGTTTTGGCACCTCGCTGAGCAAGCCAGCAGTCGTATGGAGAAGGAATGGCACCTGAAGCGTTCTGCAGGAATCGAAGCCGCTCTGTAAGGGCGGCATGTTTGGGAGGAAGGATCAGCGCGCCCATGACAACGTCTGAGTGGCCGTTGACGTATTTCGTCAGCGAATGCAGAACGATATCGGCACCAAGGAGAAGAGGGGAGGAATAGAAGGGTGATGCGAACGTGTTATCCACCAGGAGAAGTGGGCGGTGAGTCGTATGGGTATCAAGAATCTCGGATAGGCGGGCAATATCGATGATCCTCAGCGTTGGGTTAGTGGGTGTCTCGATCCAAATGAGCTTTGTATCAGGATGCTCTTGGAGTGCAGATACGAGGCTGGCTTCGCCTTGACTTCCTGGAGAGACGTCTTCGAGGTCGAGGAATGTTGCTGTGACGCCTTGCGTGGTCGAGGCGACGCGGGTGATGTAACGGAACGTTCCACCATACACGTCGTTGACAGAGATGACGTGGGCAGCTGGGCCGAGGGCTTGAATGACGGTTGCGGTTGTGGACGAGCCTAAAACATCACGAAGATCAGAACACACCGCAAGAGGAGCATAACGCATAAAAAAGACGCACCAGAGGAGAATGCTATCCCCTCGGCACCTCCAGCTTCTATCGAAGCCAATGTTCTTTCCAGGGCGTTCCGATTGGGGTTTCCAGAACGAGAATACTCGTATCCCTACCTCGAGGATTGGCTTGGAATCCCTTACAGATACAAGAACTACGCACCTTATGATTACCAACACCATCCTGCTTGTACGTCGTGCTCAAGCTGATGGAAGGGATAACAGCCCCCGTCTCGTCGCTTGGCTCTGAGCCAACATGGATTGCCCTTGTGCCGAATCCATCCAACGAGGCTACTGGCTGCTTGTGGACCTCGTTTCCGTTTGTGTGAGCCGCTGACGAAGCTGAAGCAGCCCCATTTGTGTACCGTGTCGAAGGAAGATCCTGAGCGATGGTCATTGGTAGACAGCGGGGTAGTTGGAGGTGGTTGGTCGGTCAGACCGAGAGTTTGAGGTTTTATATGCAGCCATTTCGATGTTTCCGGCAGAGATCGTCATTGAAATGGCGGGAAGGTGCTGGATTGCGAGCTATGGCGAAATTTTACACACGTGACATTTTGCTGATGACAAGCGAAATGAAATGAGTAAGCGTCGGCGAACACGTCTACGTGATTGGCTGTTCCCTCATGCTGAAACCCCAAATTCTTTCGAGCTTTCCATATATCCAATGGTCAAAAAAAAAAACCCCTAAGGTGAGTCTTCACATGCTTCACATTTTTACTCCCCCATGTAATCTGATCATGAACTAAGTCAATCACGCGAAATCGACTGTCTGCCATCTTACGCTTCAGGTTCGGCTCGCACCCAGCAAACTCTGTGATAGTACAGAACGACACTCCTCCGAAAAAACAATAACTAGCTCCGTCTCCAACATTCCTTGTTGGCTTCAACAAAGTCCTTCAACGGCCTGGTCCCAATCCAACGTTTTACTCCTCCCTTTCCATCCGTTGGTAGAACGTCCTTCAACGCGAAAATTCGCTCTTCCAAGCCTCCGGCGATTTGCACATCAATTTCACCCATCATTTTGCTGTAATCGCTGGAACCAAAATCGGAAGAGGTGACTCTACGATGGGTTATTTTTCGAGATAGCGCGTTGGTCAAGAGAGCGGTAACCTGCAAGGCATGTCCATTCAGAAACTGCTAGAGGGATCAACAAGCAACCATAGACGTACGTCGTCATAGCTCAGCAGCTCTGGGCCTGTTATGATGTATTCCTCACAGAGCTCCTCCGATGGTACCACAAGAGCATCATACGCAGCATCTGCAATGTCTTCCGGTCCTACCCATCCCAACTTCCCGTCTTCAGTCGCAGACACTAGCATATTCTGGTCTCGGATATAGCTGTCGTATCCGTTCGTCAAGTTGGCTACGCACAAATGTTGAATTCGCATCACATCACGAAATGGAAAACTAATCTTTGCGGCACTCACTGTTGAACCAACTCGGCCTCAAAGCAGAAAAAACTTCCAGACTGCCCTGCTCTTTCAGTCTTTCAAGATATGCATGTGTCTTTCCTGGCCCATATCCTCCCTTTTCGCATACCGTCGCGCTCATCAACACTACTCTCTTCAAACCTCTCTTTAGTGCCTGATTCAACACCGAGTTCGGGTCTTCGATCACCGTGCAGTACGTGGGCTGGATAAGGTACATTGCATCAACAGTGTCGGTGACGGTAAAAGGGTTTCCGTATGTCTTCGGGTCATTCCAGTTGAAGACGACACCTTTCACCCGGGCGCGAGAGGTAGTAGATAGAAGAAGCGTAGAAGGGATACCGGATGCTCCTTTGCGAGACGTGATGATAAGAGTGGCATCCGTCGTCGAGAGAAGCTTTTCCGCCAACGGGGTTGCAGTGGAGCCTGTTCCGCCAACAAGGAGAATGGTTTGTGGCATTATCTGTGTGAGGGAAGCCATCCAGCTGATCGTCATGGTTGTACTTATATACCGCTGGTTGAGAAGATTGATCTATAATTCATACAAGGACTATTGTACAGATAGTGGGAAATGATCGAGAAAGTGGCGTCAAAAAGAAGCCGAGGTAGGCCGAGTATCCTCGACGTTAGTCAGAATCCTCCGCGTTCAAGGCAGCCACGCAGGCCATTTTCCATCTGGATTCTTCAGTCCTCCTGGACGGTGCCTTTCACATAATCTGTCAACATTCCATCTGCCAGAAGGATATTGAAACGCACCACTGCCACCAGAGAGCTATCCAAGGCAACGCAAATCCCGTGCCCAGATACGCGAGAAATTTCACCGTAAAGGCTCTTTTGTTGGTTGGATCGAACGGTAGATGCTATATACAACCGTGAAATATGAGAAAAGATCGAGCACTCAGTCAATGTAATTACATACCTTGACTTGTCCCGGCTTAAACGGGCGCGCAGTCTGATCAAAATGTATAGCTCGAATGGGCGACGTTTTCAAAGTACGCGTCGCTCGGAGAGATGCTGAAGATGTGAGACGCTTCTGTGGTAGTAGTGTTGTAGACATCGTTTTTTGATGGGGGTCATGATGTCGTTCCCTGGTCGTGCTTTTGTACCCTTTTGAAAGAGTAGTCTAGGCGAGAGCAGAACAGCCCAGTGTCATCCTCGCGAGACGCAAAAGGGATAGGATTTGACAGAAAGATCGGTATGAGGAATGTCCAGAGTACGAGAGGCCGACATAGCCAGGTCTGGAAGCGTGCGTGGGATAGATTTCGGAGATATTGAGGGACGGAACGGGATTGATGTAGGCAATTTTGCTTGAGGGCCTAGACTGACACAGAAATGCGAGCAACATCAACTAGGGCTGTCAGTGATTAAAGGACGTCATCAGGATTGTGTAGGTCTAGTACCCGAATCTTTACCATTGGCCAAGATACCGTAGACCATTGCGCTGGTGTTGACTCATTGTCACTGAGCCTATGATCCTCGCTCTCAAGTTCTAGGTGAACAAGGATAAAGATAGCCGTAAGAATAACTTATTCTTCGACTGCTTTTCGTACTGCTTTTCGTAATATATCTTCGAGCTATTCGAGTGTCTGTGGATATCAACTCGGTCAAATAAAAATCGGCTGGCGCAGCACTTACTCTTACTCGATCGATTCGAAGGTGGTGGTTTTGGATCAACCCCGGGTCAGTGACCATGGAAGCAGGTGACCCTGAGATTATGATTGCGAGCTTTGATGTCGCCAGTTTTGCAGATACCGTCAGGTGAAGCTTTCATTTGATTGAAATTTCTATAATATCCTTTCTGAGCTATTCCATTTTTTTTTGCAGATCATGAAGGAAAACAATGTTCGGTTCGTATTCAGTGACAGTGAAGCTTAACGAGTCAGACAGAGGGCGGGCTAAGCATATCTGCTTTGGGTCACCAGCAACATCTGCGAGCCTCTGATATCAAGAAGTAAGTAGATCTCTAATCATCTTCTAGGGGGTATCAAGCTCGTTAAAGGTTTATATGACGACCTCTCAATTATCTTTGACCCAAAGACATACTTGAGCTCTCCTTGTTTCCTGAAATCCTGGCTCGAGATGCCCATATTTCTCGCAGGAACTATCAACAGATCTCGCGACCACAGCATGTCGGTTTACGCTGGCGTAGTACATACCGATTACAGGTCTAGGCAATAAGCTGGTCACCGTTTGCATCAGAGCTTCAGCACTCAACACATGAAGAGTAGCTATGGCGCCCTTAAAGCTCAATGCTCCGTCAGGTGTATGTGCGCCTTGGAACTCTCGAAGGTGATGTCGGAAGATACCTATCATGAAATCGGTAGCAGCAGCTATCACATTGTGCATCTATGATTGCATCGCATCTTATCTTGCACTAATCCCTTTGAAACTTGTTCTAGAAGCAGTCTACAGGACTCCACCCCGATCTCTAGCTCGAAAGCTAACTACATGCACGACTCCGAAGTAGGTGGGTGGGTGGCAAAAGTCTGATCTCACGAGGCCTGTGAAGGTTTTGTAAGGGTCGATATCATGCTCCAGGCTCCGGCAGCTAACATAATCAGTTTCCGCCATCCTGATACCCGAATTACTACTTGAAATCAAATGCCCATCTTTCGTATCATCATGTTCTTCTTGCTTCTCCCCGGGCCTGACAGCCAATTCTGGATCAATCCGGTAGCCTCGACAGTCTATGCGTCTCTTTTCACCTCAAGCCACGAGCCCAGTGTCCAACTCGATGATTCTATAGACCGTCATCTGGCGACTAGCAAAACCAACTGAACTCCCAATCGATGCCTCATCCAATCTGTAGTATTTTATCAATGCGCCGTGGTCTTCACACGCCTAGCTATGGAGGATCAATGAAACTGCAGAACCTTGCATCTCAAAAGCACAATTCAACTCCGCGTTGAGCTCTCCAACTCTTTGCATCCTCTTGCTAAGCGTATCAAATGCAGACATTTCGTACTCCCCGGTCCAGCAACTTGAACATGTCATTTGGTGGTGTTATATTTCCTGATCGCGAAAATAGAATCTCAATGGTCAAAAGCCCTCGTTTCCTAACTTCTCATGCGTAGCCTTCAACACTCTGGATGTTCGTCCGAATAGTAGAGCTGATGTCTGTAACCGTTCGAGCCTTCATCCCAGCGCTGCTGGTATACCCGTTGGGCAATGAGAAGTCGATTTGAGCTCTGCACATTTGGGGTACTACATTAAGTTTATAATCGCTATAGCACACGCCTTCTCTCACTTAAACATGTCCAAAAGATCCTGGTGTTGACTGAAAATAAATTCTAATATTTATCAATGATTCCTCGGGGATGGTCTACACAGGTCTGAGTAATCACTGGCCGTAGCGCTAGAAGAAACAGAGACCGGTGTCAGCAGTCAACTGCGCAGCTAGCATGAAGTGCTAACAAGTGGTATAACCCAGGCAGGCTTCGTTGATGTATGTTGTCAGCCAGGCCCTTTGATTTGAATGACTATGGCCGTAAAGGACAGACTTTCATCGAATTGTGGTTGGCTGTCCAAGCACCCTGATACTACGAAGTACCTGTTTTGACACAAAATGATCGGTGAATTTGCCCTTGAGTTTTCCCGCATTAGCTCCTTTACCAACCGTGAGTATGCGCCGGCATTTACCTGGTAGCGTTAATGCACGAGATCTAGCTCGGTAGAACTCTGCGATTTTGAGATTCTGACGGCTCAGAATACAAGGCATGTGGAGGTGTGTCACTGAGGTACGTACCTTACGTTCGGGGCTGTCTGGGAGAAAACAATCCTAACATGGCTTGGTTGGAACTTGAATGGGCAATTTCCTGATATGATAGCTATAGTTGACTTGGAAATAAATCGCGGTACCGTGGAGGATTAGGGCATCCCGCAATCAATCTGCATAGTCTTGAGCCAGTCTCTCAACCACGAAGTCAGCTCGGGAATTTCAGATCAGTATCATGATGCTGATGACAATGTTCTGTATTTGCAAGGTCATCAGACCGTTCAGCGACAAACGATCATTGCGAAAGATGTTCCCGTCAATTTTCCCCGATTTAGGTCGGCATACGGTCCCAGCCTTGTAGGGATTAAGTTCAGTCAATATCCTAGTAATTGCCGTGCTTACTGCATAGAGAAATCCCACATGTCAGTCTGTTGCCAGGCCCGGTGAGAGTTTGAGGACTGCTTTGACAAGAATCGGTGCGAGCGGCGCGGTAAAATGACCTGGGAACCCGCTGGGTCAGCGATATTGAAGAAATGAAACGAGATAGTGTTCCAGCACACGGGGTCAGTCTTGGTGATTAGTGGCACAATCGTCATTCCTATATATAGTCTAGGTTTGCAAGAGAGAAAGGTATGAAAACCTGCGGTAGTTGAAAAGGCGAGCAAGCCCGCCCAGGATCTGATTGCGCTGATAAGTTGCGCATGGTCTGCTCTTGATAATGAAAATTCCTTTCGGGAAATCATCTTGATGGATCGACCATCAAGACGTATGTGGACCTGGCTTGCCCAAAGCAGTGATCAGATAGCAATGTTGATGCACGACATATACTGCAGCAAATTATACGACTTACTGTTTTGTCGCCTACCTCAGCAACAATGTAAGCAGTGCTACGACAGGATATTGAGGCCGAAGTGCTTGCTCAATGTTTCCATTCGGGGGATAGATTCACTGAACATAGTCTTAATGAATACACGGTCCGACATCCATTGTCCTCCAGTGTCGAATTGGACAAGCTATTCGGCATGCGTATAGAAGTAGCTACCTATCGGAGACTCCCTTTGCACTCCAAAATGATGCCGTGACTAATGATTATGTCCCTATTAGATATCTTCCATTCAAAGATCGTATGAATCCAGATAGGGAGGCATACCTCTGTAGAGTGGACATCCCCTGACTGTTGAGAAAAATGTTGAAAGGCCGCCTCCTGTACATACGCTTCTGTCGGCCCATTATTGTTCATGTCTCTTGGCGAAGAGCGTAGGACAGTCCGTTGCGGATATGACCAGCATGCAGAGGATACTGCGGCGAACACTTGCCGTCATGTATACGTATCTCTAGATTACGGGACCTGTAGAATGGGTCAATGTGGAACGATCCAGATTTTTTTATAGAACTAGACTTAGGACAATATAATGAAGGATACCCTCCAAGCGGGAAGAGTTCGTGATCAATATAGCCGCCTCCAGGGTGCTTTTCTTGCGCAAAAGAGGAATGTGCGGCTTGCGGTTTTCGGGAAAATCTGTCATCGTTACGCATCTGATCCAAGTATACGTATCTGTGGGGTACATTCAGATCCCTTCACACGAGTACTGCATGGTGTTATTATAAATGACGCGACGTACAGTGTTTACAGTTCCCAGCTGTCAGAACGTGTGATCACCGGAACATGACCACATAAGTATTGAGTCGTTGCTTTTCACGAATCACAAGGCACGAAGGTCTGCTTGCGACATGTTGCGCCCAGTGATACGTATCTGCGCCTTATTGGTGGTCCCAGCGCTCCCCTAAATGAAGCCAGGCCTTCTTCTGCGTAGAATGTTCTTCCCGTGGCGTTCTCGATGCGGTATTATTAACCTTGACTCGGCGCCTCGGATCCAGTACCCCCAGGCGATTCGCGAACGCTGCCATGCAATTGAACCGTGCTTAAGCACATGTGTCGGAGAAAGCCATGATAATCTATACACCTACTTGCGAGTGGAATGGACATTGGACTGCAAAGCTTTTGATCCAAAAGCGGATCACGCACCTCGCTGATAGCTTCACTAGTACCGTTGTGCAAAGGGACAGCTTGATAGGCTTTGATGATATCAAAAAATCAAAATTCGAGGATATTTGGAGGGGAAAGCGATGCACCTCTATCAATCAAGCCAGGTCGGGTCAGTACTTGATGGTCGAATCAGTTCATCAACGTGAGAATGGGCCAGATAGGACCCCGTGCGAGTTGTCCTGATGGCCGGCAAGGCCTAAAAGGGCTGGTATCAGCGGGAATATCCAATGTCTTGTTTGCACCCACCGTACTTATCAGCGCCGCAGCTTTAGAACATGTTGTGCGGCTTGTAGATAGATTTCATAGGACAAGACGGCCTTGCATTCACTAGATAGGATTACCGAAGTCGTGAGACATGCGGAGAAAAGATCCAAAGAAAAGGAAATCGACCTTGAAGATATCCAGCTCTTTCGATGCTCATGAAACGGTTTAAACCCTATGTGACGCGCCAAATGAACCCGAAGTTGTGAGCAGCTACAGCAAGAAGGCAGGTAGAATTTTTGAGGGTTGATCTTGGGAAAAGATACGTCCCGAAATGTTAGGATCATCCGAGTCGGATGTATGTATGATGAAGCAGAGTCGACCAAGTGCACATTCGCAACACATAGAGAAGAAGTCGAGAACCGAGGACCTACTGAAAATCAATGAATAGGTATGCCTATTCAACCTTGATTCAACCTGGAGGGAACATATACGACTTCGAGTTGAGTGCCAAGGCAGTTCGAGGACCCAAGTTACGAGCAGTTGATCATGATGAAGCCGACCCAAACGGATAGATGATCAGAACAACGAAGATTCACCAATGATACGATGCAAACAGCGAGAGACACCAGCATGACCGCCACGGTGAATAGTATACATAGCCCAACTTGACTTGATACGCAGGATTCATTGACTGGAATGATATTTGATGTAGGAAGCGGTACATCCTGTTCATCGGGAGCCCCATATTTAATGGTGTCTGGCCTACACCTTCGAGTACGAGCCTGTAGTTTCAAGATGGAGTTTTAGCTTTTTGTTGCACTGACGTCGTGTGGGGAGCTGAAAAAGAACGTCATCAAGGGGCTGAGAATAAAGCGGAGCTTGAAATAATGAATCATCTGAACCAGTTCGTTCCCACGCTATCATTTTTCGTTCAGCAATGCCTCGTGGCGTTTTTTTCCTTTCAAAGCCCCCATTCCAATCAGATGGATCACGGTGGAATCCGTGCTGTGTTGGTGAGTGTGTATACGGAATTTGGAGTATATATCTCGATTTGATTTTGGCTGACCCCCATTCCCCCAGTCTCGCCACGGCAGCATCCGCCTTTCTGCGTTAAATCTTTCATACTGCCACTACAAAGTAAGACTTATTTTTCTTTTATACTATCTTCTGTCTTCGATGAGGATCTCGTGTTTGCTTTCGCCGTCTTTCGTGCAGTAGTCTCTTAAGCATCTCGTTCTCACACGTATTGAATCTAGCAGGTTTTCTTTGGGTTTCCCCGTCATATACTATCAATGTCCACCACATTGCATCGTGAAATGAAGTACACACCCGTTCATCGTCTATCGACACCACCTCCCATAGCCACTCTTTCCGGACACTCGACCCCGGATATCGACGTACATCATAGACCACGATCTTACTCAGCTTCTGCAGCGAGGGGATACCCTTATCCGCCTCCAAACACGCATCCTATTCACTATTACCCACCTCCTCACCATCATCAGCCCAATGACCCTTATCCCTATCCCTATCCACCACCTAGTAGGCATGATTATGCCCCTCATAATCACGCAGGATATCCCATACCTGGACACCAAGTCCAGACTATCGTTTACACGGAAGACGCAGCAACGAAACTGTCCGACCGTGTTCGCAGGAGATGCTTCAATTGCTGCACTACCGATACATCGACGTGGCGTCGCTCAAACCTTTCCCCAGGAAAAGTGGTAAGTTATTTTTTTTACATATCGTGAACTTGTTATATTGAATGTCCTTTTTCTCCCAGCTGTGCAACAAGTGCGGTCTCTTTGAGCGCACCCACTCTAGGCCTAGACCAGAGCAGTTTCCACACAAGCGCGGTCCATTGGCTTCGTCTGCCCTGGGACGAGGCGAACGTTCACCACCTTTAACCTCACTTCCATCTACAATGCCTCCTCCATCGCTGCCTTCCCCACCGACAAGTGTTGCTTCTGGCTCGCCTGCGACCCACCACTCCCAGCTTCCTCCCGGACATTCACTTCACCAGTCTCACACCACTAACTCTCCACCAAGAATCCATAACCAGCTGCCACCTATCCATGGTTCACCAACTGCCACATCAGGGTACTCTTCGAATGCGTACGCGCCATCTAAGCAAGAAAAGACCCCTACTCTCCCCGGAATAAAATCGTGGGTCGATTCTCGTCCTCACTCGAGTTCTGTGTCCTCTTTCTCGGCATCTGGATCTCCACGACTGCCAGGACGAGCTATTAGTGATGCGGCACTCTCTCCAAAATTAGAGATTGCCCGCAGGGATGAGGAAGTGCGACGATGATTAGCTTTTGATAGAACGGGACCTCGTTTCACTATCACTTCCTTTGCTTCTTCTTTTTTTTTTTTTTTTGCTTTGTAGCCAATCGTCGCTGCTTTCGTGCTTTTCCGCTGTATTGATTACACTCTGTACAATTATTGGACTCCGGCTCTATTTATCGTGCACTCTGGCTCTGGCTGTGGACTTGTAAATCGAATCTTCTTGTTAGCAATATACATACATGTTGGGCGAGACTGAAAGAAAACCCGCGCATCAACGTGAAATAGTTGCTTTTGCCGACAGGACGTGTGCTTCATCAGTGATTCCGTGAAAAAACTCTCGCTTTTCAGGAGCCGACAGAAATCGAATTTCTAGAACTTGAGTTCCCTTAGCTACCCGTAGATAGACAGAATCTCTACATTTGGATAGGTACAAGAGAGCATGAAAGGAGGAGCATGGACTTCAGTATACGCGAGCTGAGGTGAACTGTATAGCCTAGGATATCGGTGTGAATTGTACTTCTGGTCACGGCAAAGACGGGACAATCGGGCATTGTTGAAATCCGATTCGAGTGATTTATCATACCTTGATGCGAAGAGGTATCTGCGATTCATCATGATGGTGGCCTCGTTTCTCAAGAATGATCATGAGACCTTTGCAGAGCACTCGAATAAGACAAGCTTGTACGAAGCGAATACAAATTCGCCGTGCCGAGTCAGACTAAAGATCCATATCCAATTACTGTAGAGTGGCCTGATACAAAATTTCAATTACGAGCCGTGAAGTTATGAAGTACCTTCCACGCGTCTTGGAGACGGTATAACTATATCTGACATTATCACAGGAATTAGCAGCTGTAGGAACTGATTTAAAGTCCTTGATATCGTCAGGTAACTGAGCATTGTCGGCACTCGAAGATTCGGAATCACTACTTGATTGATACTAACAACAGAAGCAAGTCTACCAGAACAAAGTGACTGATCATCATGTACAAAGCTCTGCTAGTATTGCTAGGACGAAAATGTCAGTCATAGCTTTTTGGTACACCTGGGAACCCATAGCTCCTAGCGAGCCGGTTCAATGACAGTTCCGGAACTCTCTACTACCTCGTGACATAATTAACGCCTAGCTGTAGCGAGATAGAGGTTCAACATGATGGGACGCAGCTTGGAAGCGCGATATATGGTTCATGGCGATACCATCGGCAATAGCCGAATGGTGGACCCACGCCACACGGCATATACCACGGAGAACTGGCCAGACTCCAACAACGGCATAACACATGGATTCTCTCCACTCACTGTAACCCGCCACATGACAGAAACGATGTTTCCGCGGGTATACACACTGACAGAGACGTTCTATGACCTTGCTATGACCACGGCACTGTGAGACCTGATTGACTTCGAAAATAGAAGATTTACGCTTCTCAAGTCATCATGATACATCATCACATCAAATGAACCTTTACGAGGACGAATGTGAGAAACGTTGTTAGAGTTTCAAAATGTAGCATGAGCATGTGGAGTTCTTCCGAATTCCCAGCTTCCTTTCAAAGTTCAACCGTGACGGGCGGGAAGACCCTGAGTCTCCCAGCGGCGACCTAAACAGTGGACTACTGAACTCCTCCAGCGGCAGCGGCAGAACCCTGAATTCAAAACAAATTCCGTCGCCAACCAAGAAATAATGATGAGTGAGAAATACACGCTACTACTAGAATCGCCAAGAACCACGGAATGTTGACACTTCTCATCAGGCAAATTCACCTACTGCGGGGAACCAGAGGGGCCGCATCGCCGGAAAACAAGGCACACCCTATTCGGTTCACCGTTTACAGATACAGCTTGAACCTTGTTTTCCGCGTTGACGTGATGAACGGGTATTATCGGTCAGGTTCGCTCAATTCACTCGCACTTATAGCCACCCCACAAGGGCTCGTCATTGGTCCAGAGTAGTAACAGGTCGCTGGCCAAAGCTGAGGTCGATGGGGTGGAGTAATGTGCATTTTCTTAACGTGGAGGAAAGACACATCAATTAGAACAAACGGCGAACAGTTGATACCGATCCTATTTCGGCCGTACCCCCACTTCCTCATCATCACCTTTCAACCCCCACTTGAACCTTGCCTGTTCATTTTAAACGCCGGAGCGCTAAAATTATCAAAGTGACCATATGGTGTACCTGTGTTTTCAGCCCAGCATCCAACAGCAGCGGAGCGCCCTGTCTACAGCATCTTGATGAACTAGTTGATAACTTTGTATTCGTATTCAGTTTTCAGTGGATAACCCACAGAGAAAATGATGATGCTACTTGTGAAGCGCCCTGGCCTCCTCGAGGCACTGATTTAGAGGACCGCCATCGCCGTGATATGGTGATCCCACGTCGCTTGAGGTATTCTCCATTGATATTGTGGGTCCAAGCGATGTCCAAAACAGATCCGAGGTCGTCAACGAAGTCCGCGAGAGTAAATGAAGGTATACATTCGCATAGGACGCTCACTCCCAGAGGCGCAACAAGTAGATACCACCATTACAAGTGCCAAGGGCCAAAGGCGTACTAAGTACAGGAACAATAAGTTCTCTTCAAGAGAAACCGAGGAGTGAAGGTAGCAATACAAAAGCGTTCGAAAGCAAAACGAATCTCATAGGTAGGAATCAGGGTATAGGAATCACAATAACGAGAGAATAAGGGATTATGCATGGTATGGATACAAAAACGGAAAGGTTAGTTCCAGCGTAACGAGAGCATAGCTAAGAGAGTCACGGAACAATTCGCTTTTTTTCTTGTTTTGCGTACAGTCAGGAGAATAAAGAAACCGTAGCAGTAACCGACGAGATCCCCAACATATCGACATTACCGGCCATCTACATCCTCACCCCTTTTGGGAGGAGCCTCTTCTAGTTTTGGTGACACATGTGGCGATGGACCGTCCAAGGTAGAACGTCTCGACAGATGCGGGCTAATAGTGCCATTGACGTGTTCTGAATGCCAGCTACCAATACCCGGCAGTATCGTCTTTTCCTCCTTATCAGCGGGAGGAGCATGCGATGGCGGGTACTGAGACTGATAAGGTGCACCCGTGATAGGCGGCAAGTCAATCCCGTTGGGCGCTGGTAAGCCTCGAGGCGGAGGCAGTTGGGTATGGTGAGAAGCAGGCGATGACATAGTCAACGATCCTGGTGGAGGTAATGGATGAGGAAGGCCAGGACTACCCGTAGTCGACGGTGACGGTAACTGACCAGAACCAAGGTGATGTCCACCGGGAGGTGGCATGGAGTCTGATGGCGATCGTTCACTTCTGCCCAAGGCAGAGGTTGCTAGCGGGCCACGTTTGTGCGGAAACTGGTCTGGACGAGGACGAGAGTGAGTCCTTTCAAACAGACCGCATTTGTTGCAAAGCTAAATGAAAGTACAATCAAATCAGCGTATGTTGATAGAGTTGAGAAAACAACGGTGACTTACCACTTTGCCGGGGGATAGGTTCGACCTTCGCCATGTGGAGGTATCAGTGGTGCAGCAATTAAAGCATCGTCGCCTGACTCGATCCGAGAGCTTGGTAGCTGCGTCTTCAGTATAGACGATAGCCTGAGCTGGATGCCCAGGGATTGGATACGGGACCGACGGTGGTATATGAGGCGAGTGACCTGGATGAGCAGGAGGAGGATAGTCTCGAGGAGGCGGCGGCGGCGGATATGCGTGGGGGTGCGGAGGAGGAGGATAGGGATATGGTTCATGAGGATGCCCTTCATAGCGATGAACTGGAGGTGGTGGATAATACGTATGAGGAGGAGGATATGGATAGCTTCTATGTCCATGTGATCCGGACCTTGAGCGGTGCTCAATGTCGGGTGTAGAGCCACCGCTGTGCGGAAGAGTAGCTATTGGGGGTGGTGGCGAAAGACGGCGATACGACTCATGAGGAGGCGAGTATTTTTCGTGGAGTGTGCCTGGCATTGTATGAGGTGGTGGTAGATAGGGATAAGGCAGTTGCGACGACGAAGAGTATGGGTATGGTGGCGGCAAGGTTGATCTATCGGCCGAATTCGAATGGTATGGGTGTGATGACTATTGAAAAGGGCAGTTAGCGGTCACGAACGGAAACACGTTGATGAGTGATGAGAAAGAGACTGGAAATGGCCGAGGTGACGAAAAGAAGCGTGAAGCCAAGCAGTGAAATGGTTTGACTTACAGGAACGCTGTATCCTTCACTTCCTTCGCGTTCTCGTGGCTCTCCTTCCTTGTCACTATCAGGGTCGGGTTCTTCAGGGTCCTGACCGTCGTCAGAGTCCGACGAAGGCGGTTTCCTGCGTTTTGGAGGTAACTTTTCACGTTCTTCGCCCGTAAGAGCGGGGTCTATGACTGGCGCCTGGGGCGGTGGTGTCGGTAGACGTAGAGCCGGCGCTGGCGAGGGTGGTGACCTGAAGCGGTATAGATATTGATCGCGGATCGCAAGTTCGCGTTTGAGAAAGAGAAATCAACAAAGCGTGTCGATTTTTGACGGCGAGCAACAAGGCAAGGGCGGGTCAACGGGATCAGAGAAAGCGACAAGAAGAAGAGAGAAAAGAAGTGATGAGTTGGTCATATATAAGCTTCATAAACTATATACACTCACCAGTCTGGAGCAGCTGCATACATTCCTTTTCCTGTCTTCGGACGGGGGAAGTGATGGGTGATGGTGATGGCTTGATGGGAAGGAAAGAAAAACGAAAAAAAATGAAAAAATGTAACGGCCACGCGGCATGTCACGCGTGACACCACTTTACCCAGGTCCTTGAGCCGGTTCAGATGGCTTATGCGGCAAGTGAACCAATTGAGACGAGATTAGATCTCCGCTCTCCCTGCGTCTTGTTCCCAGACCACCACAGTGGAACGACTCCGATATGTCCTTGTTCCCCATTGGCTCGCAGATAAGCGGCAGACCAAGCTATTTCCAGGCTTTCCATGAAAAAACTTCGGGTATGCTACGGGTAGCCTACTTCCTTACGTCCCAGGTCTGCGAAATCTTTCCCCAAGTACGGATCTGATTTTCATTTCTCAGTCAATCCACCTAATCACTACGACCCTTCACCGACATACGGAGTCTTCGAAGTGTTGATGCTGGTGATCCCAACTGATCTTCAATCATCTCTCTCGAGGTCAATGATCATCAGATGGGACCCATGAAATCATTGCATCCTACGCGACTTGACCTCGGAAGATCATCAACAACAAAGAGTCTATGTCTGGCTGTGAAACTGTCTCCTCATCCCGTCGCTTCTCTAGGTGCTGTCGTATCTCGACCCTTAGTCGGTGTCTCCCGAAAGTGCTACCATGAGTTCATTCCTCTCTCCGCCGACAGACGCTCAGCGCTTCAAACCGGTGACCACATGCTCGCACTAGATTGGGACTCGGAACTCTCACCAACCCGGACCGTGCGAGAGCGCTTCGGTATTTCATTCAAAAGATCTTTAGGTTCAGGGGACTGCGTTTAGCTCATACTTCCCGTTCCATGCATCATTCCATCATCAAAGAAACGACAGTGCTGTACTCTAGCTTTCAGAACCTCTCGTCTTTACATCATTATCATTATATGATCATATGTTACGCGGAAAGGGTAATGCTCATCATCTCAAGACTGCTGTGTCCATAGGCCTGCTTCTAATACAGCACCCAGTCCACATCCCTCGGATATCCCCTAGTCCCATATGAAGGGACAGACCCCACGAAGCCTCGAAGTCTGTAGTTTTCTTTTCTGGTGTTCTCGGTACAGATAGGCATCTTCGGCGAATGTGCTGGCACACTCTCTTCTTAGTCTGTCGCCCAAACATTCTCCGTGGGTCCGCCAGACTTACCAGTCTCTTCCTCGGCAGGCAGGCATGTACGGATGCTATGTGCGCACCGCAGTTATTTTAAAGGTTCTGATGATGATCTGATGTTCTGTTCGTGTGGTTCCATGGAAAATGGAAAATCCACTTAGTTCAAGCTGTATGTTTCTTATCTCTTTTTATTCACTTACCAACGATCACGATGGGGGCGTTGGACGTTTCGGGCTCGCGAACTGAGATGGGACCGTCTATCAGCGATGCGCTTCGTTCTCGTGCGGGTCAGGCGTTCATGTGAGTCTTGGATACCTTCTCACAACTTCAACTGAGGCTCATACCCAGTACTACATCTAGAAGCCTTGTATTCCCTTCGAAACGCCGAGTTACAGCATTTTGGAGTTTGTGTGTCAGGTAACTCGGTCTGTGCCTTCTCTCAAGATTTATTCCTTGACTTCCATTTTCCAGATCAAACCATGTTCGTTCGTTCGGTGACAAATCATTGACAAGCCGGTGCTGCCAATTCAATTGTACGATATCACAAATACAGCACCGAAATGGTGCTGTTTCCGGTCATGGTATGTTTTCCCCGTAATGCTCTGTAGCACGTATTAAACATGAGTCCAACACATGGGGTATCCCATTGCCTATCAAACAGCAATTTTGACGTAGTAGGCGCCCATATTGGCCAGACGAAAGCACATAGTACTTCCGTCCATTGTTCTTGCCAGTATGGCTGTCAAAGATAAACTCTGAAATGGATTCATATCCAAGAGATTGGTGAGCTTTAGACCATTTCAATGTTAGTGTTCGTAATGAACTATCTTTTTGCTCTAGTCTTTTAACGCGCAAGCCACGGCCATGTGGTTCTTTCCACCGAGCTCGGGACTCGAGAATTGAGAATTCCTATGTCACCGGGACTTAGGTGAGCTGTGAATACCCCTCCAACGTTACAATGTGACTGACTGCAGAAGAAAGTGTTTTGGAAGACAAACGCTGTTTTGCCGAATTGTGAACCAGGTTTTACTCTCTCTTGACAAAGTTATGTCTCCGGAACGAACTCTCGATGGTTACTTAACGTTGAATTAATGGGCTATTTTACTATCTGTGGGCGGTCTGATTCTGGCATCTGCTGGCATCTCGGAAAACCACTAGTTCGGACACTGTGGGTCCACGCAATTGAATGGCTTTTGTCTATTCGCATATGAGCGAACTGTTGAAGTTGGATACGTTGATGTCGCAATAGGTGTGGATACTCCGCAAACCAGTGGACTCAGGTACTAATTCTCCTTCGGTTTAGAGCGTGTCTTGCCTCGCACACTCGTATTAATCATTCTCAAGCTGGAAGCTTGGCCGGTTTTCAGGGAATTGTCGAGACCAATGCTTACAGAAAGTGCACAATCGATCCGGACATGTTTACAACTGTCAGATCAATTGGCCATGCTCAGGTCACCATTGCGAAGGTATACATTGCGCAAGTCAGGGACGACCGGTAGCTCATCCAACAGACAGCTGATACTGTCCAGTCCAGTCATCTCGATAATCCATCGCCCCTGGCACTTTTGCGGCCGAAAAGCCGTTCTTTCATCTGTGATTCTGCCGTTATGAAAACAGAGTTTCAGACGCGTGCTACGACGTACCTGTGCGCAGCGAGACATCTGACTCACTGTGACGTAGAATAAACTAGAAAAAAACTCGTGTTCTTTCTACGATACTTGGCCAATAGAATCCACCGCCACGCCGACTTTTGACATATAAAATACGGTAGATCGGACCTGACATCCATCGACTTGCCCATGACGCAAGCCAATCGATGGCCTGACCTTCGGCAATGGTACCATTAGGCGTATGGAGGTTGTCTTTGACGTCCATTGAACGCACCACCGTGTGCAAGGTATGGGGTCTTGACTCTTTCATGAGCGGCTGTAGTCAACGGAACCTTGATTTTTTTATGGACGGTTGACTACAGCCGCAAGTTGCAACCACTCTTGACAATCGGACATTCGGTGGCGCGAGGCTTTGGGATAAAGTTAAGCCTATGAATACTAGAACAACATATTGACGCGGTAGAAGTAGGGCGGGAAGCCATAACAAGATGTATACAGCAACATTGAACAGGTAAGGCACCCTTCCATTCGTAGAATACACGATCAAGATCATTTAGCGTCCCCTGTAAAGGAAATCTTCTGGTATTTTTGCACTGCAGAAAAACCATCAAGATGGTAACTGGAGCCACAGAGATCGATATACGTACTCTCTATAAAAGTATCTCTTCACCTCTTGCCGGGCAGCAAACCCGTTAATGTGACCATAACATTGCGCACAGGACCGGCATTTAATCCGCTATATCGGTATCAATGACTCTTACACATTCCCTCCAGATGCCAATCGAGTGCTTTCGCTGTTTTGGAGACTCAGCACATTAAATACATTCGAAAACTGCCCTAGATTAGGTCGTGAGTAGTCGCAGCGGAGAACTCGAACCCGCAGCGATACCATGAGGAACGAGACGGTGGCGAGGGCCGAGTCAAATGTCGCAATTCCAGGCTCGAGCCATTCTGCACTCCGAGCGGATAGCATTCAGCGACACGATTATAGCGACGAAGTGCGGTATCCACCGAAGTGAAGATCATTCGACATTTTAAACACCTAATTCTGAGGATAGCCAGAGCCTTCCAATGCCTAGGACTATACGGTATCGCCGCCAGGTTATCTTGACTGTGTGACGAGGAAGTTCCCCGGGCCACAGATGCGATCACACGATCAGTATGTCCAGTCATGCACTTGACCACCTTTGCTCGGACCAACGGTCGAGAGCTGGCAGAAATGATGCAATAGATGCTGAAAAGTCGGCTGTTGTATACAGAACATGATTGGTTGCAGCGGCGAGCCGAAGTCCTGGAAGAGACACAATCATTTGTAGAAGACCAATCCGACTGGGGTGAGGACTACTTGAAGAGCAAATATGCCGTGGCAGTCCAGAACACGCTTCCTGCGATGCTGAAGCATTTCATCAAGCACTCTACTCTTGATGTTCTCCCAACCTATTGTGTGGGTTAGTGGTAGAGACTTATGCATGCAAATGGTGCCCGCCTCGATAGGTCGATGTCTTGTGCTCGGGAAAGCGAATCGAAATATGGTATATGAGATAAGAGATATTCATTATTGATGAAGAAACTGCAAAAGACATACTTCGCATACAGGTTCGCCTAGTAACGTAGCTCACTTTGTTTTTCCTGGTAAACGGTCCGGGATCTTACTATCCCCTCGCATCGATACTCAAGTCGACACCGCTTTGAACAAAAGGAAGTTGCTAAATGCACTGTTCACCTACAGAAGAGACACGAAGGTCCGCGCAGTGGTGAACTGGCAGATATACAAGGTGAATTGAATACGATGAGAGAGTCTTTGGTTGATACGGACGCACCATAAGGACGATATCGATTGACTGCTCAATCAGCATGCTCAAAGTAATGCTTCTCCGTGTTCACTTCACTTCAGTCACAGTATTTGCTCGTTTGTCTTTGTGTCTCGTCTCGAGGTTTATTGACTTGTCACGGTGCCGTCCGCGAGTATGAATGCTTGGCATAGAAACTGATCGCTTTCTTCCCGATCCGCCTCATGAGCACGTTTCAGGTTGTCATTAAGGTCATCGCAGACACCAGGTTTGACATGTCGCGTCTTGGAAGTCTTGAATCTCAAGGATCTTCGAAGTCCTTCTGGCATAGAGTAGATGGTGGTCATAAGGAAAGATTCGGGCGCATGTTCTCCCACGTGTTCACGTATGGCAGCCCCTGAATCGCGATATTTATTATATAACCCCAAGATCAACCCCACAATGCCCGTCTAACTATGTTCTTCTCGAGAATTGCAAGGGAACCTTCTTAGGTGTCAGCGTTATGCCCCATTGGCAGTCCAATACCCTCTCCTTCCTCTGCTCGAATGTCTCGTACTGGAATCGTTGTTCTTCCAGAATTTTAATCCGGTAGTGTTTGACCATTATTGAGAGAATCGCTATTGACTCTATCTCACTAAATCTACCCAAGAATGAGCAAAGGAGCGAGGTCTCGCGAGAAAAGAGACGTACCGACGACCTAGACACGAGCGTGCGCCTAAACAAGGATGCATGGGCAGCTGAAACCTGTAAGAGTGGGTAAACACGTACCAACGCTGAACGGCACGAAGGCATCTCGAGGCCAATCAGGATCCAGGAATCGGTCGGGTTGAAACTCTTGAGGATCTTTCCAATATCGTGCTGGGAAAAGGCCGTTCAATGGTAGATCCAGGAGGATGAAAACCTTGCCTACAATTGTAATGTACTGCAGTCGTGTGAAACATGATCTGCGTCCCTTTCGGTACAGCGATGGTTTTGGTCTCGCCATCTACGTGCGTCACGGCCAACGATGTATCTTCGGCAGCTTGTTTGGGTATTCCAACGACCTAAAGATGTACGTCTGAGAAGGCATCCTTCATCTATAACTTTGTCACTTGCCGGAGGAAATAGTCGAAGAGTTTCATAGATCACACTAAAGCAAACGTGTTAGGCGTGCACCAGCTTTGCAATGGAGCCAAACTCACGCCAAAGCGCGTGTAAGTTTGGGCATATCCTCGTAAGTCTGTATTAGGTTATACTTGAATCATGAACCGTCCTGAGAATGGCGCAATGAACGAACCGGTAAACCTTCAGGGCATACAGACATGATGTCTTCGTAAAGCCTTTCCTGTTCATCTGGGTATAATGCCAATAGCGCAAATGCGAAACATAGAGTATGGGACGATGTCTGGCCGACAGAGTCAGCACTATTGCCATCAAAATCGGTACGCAACTGACCTCGTGTCCAGCAAGAAGGAACATGAATGTGTTTCCTGTATATTTGCATTCTAGCAATGACAAGTGAGGTTAATGACAAACCACGCACCGATCAATTCCGAATCATCCAACTTTCTTCCCTCCTCATCCTTCGCTAGCTCGTTCGCCTGTAGTAGATTGCTGAAAAGATCATCTTTCTGACGAGCTGCCCCTGACGCGCGAGCTGCATCGATAATGTCTTGCATGTAGTTCTGATCACCAATCAGTCTTCAACGCCAATACAACAAAGGGGACAGCAGAGCCTGCCTTTAATTCATCAAATGCTAGTCGTACTCTCCCGATCTTTTCGGTGATATTAGGGAGCCAATTCGGTACAATCACCTTGATGAAGATATCCGACGACACGATCCTGAATGTCTCCTCAAATGACAGTTTGTGGCCAACAGGAATCAGGTCTTCTTTGCTCCACCCAATGCGCTTGCCAAACCCTACAATTGACATTAGCCAGAAACGTCAACACGGTAAGATGAATCGTACCAGCAGCCGAAATCACACGAAGGCCAAACTTAGTGAAAGGTTGAGTTAGTCTTGAAAGCAGAAAACGTCCAAGAGTACATACTTGAAGACAGGGTGACAGAAAGTTATCGAGCGACACGGTATTCTCCCACTTCCAATCCTCCTCCAAATACGACATAACAGTGTGGATGCTTTCCTCCCAGACAAGTCGGTTGTTCCTCTAAGACGTGCGTTAGCTGTTGCGAGGAGAACAAGCAAAGGTCATATACCTCTGAAAATGCCGGAGAAGCGATCTTCCTATAGAGCCTCCACTGATCGCCTTCTGTCGAGACAATGTTCTCCCCATAGAAGTTCAAAACTTTGTATTGACTAGTGGGTTTCGTGAAGATTGTTCGTTGTGAGCCAATGTCCTAAGAAAACGTGAGCCATGCACAGAGGTGGCAGTCGAGTGGAAGTAACCTTCAATATTCTTGGGTCTGCTACCATCAATGTTGTTTGAACGCGTGGCCATAACGATACCTGTGGAATTCATCGGTGCTCACGATCGTGATGGAATCAAAATGTCACTCACAGCGGCGCTGACATCCCATCCTGATTTCGAATATACTGCGAATGGCGTTCATCAACATCGCGGTCACCGGCCCAAACTAATACTCACAATCATGCTTCTTCATCCAAAACTGAAAGCTTCCGAGAATAAACCGGTCATCCTTCGTGAATACGCCAGAGAAGTCTGAAGAGTTGGGCAGGAACGTGAGGAAGCTCTGAATATCTCTGCAGGTTACGTATCAGCGTTGGAAGACCTTTTGTAACACGAATAACACATACTTGACTAGTGAATGAGTTTTGCCATATTCAGTGTAAGTGTTGAACACCCAATAGACGGCGTAGGCGGGGATGAGTGCAACGAGCACCTGGGTCACGGCGGTAAACGTCGTCATGATGGTGGTAATGGTGTGACAATGCAAGGCCTGTTAAAATAATCCACGGATGATAGGCAACAGTGCGGGGCGGCTATCCTAATTGGGATCTAAAAATCCCACGTCAGACAGATGGTGAGATCGTGAAGAACAAAAATGATCGGAGTTTGTGCGACGTGGGCAAAACTCCCGGGGCCCCTCATTTTCAACGCCAATCATGAGTCGATATGGTGTTCAGGACGTGCCAGAGCATCGATAGAGCAGAGAAAACCGTTTTTCATGGGCCCACTTCATCCGCCGCGAGCGCCCGTTGCGTCCAGGGTGGCGCCATATACAAACTGACGTCTTGAATGAACGCTCTTCTAGGCCAACCAAAAGTCATGGAATCGTCCGAACGAATGAGATGAATCAAAGGGACGAGCAGTGAACTGGGACAACCTGTATGCCGATAATAGATTCATATTGCGTGGTCTGAAAGCAGAACGATCGCGACAAGCTAGAACTTGACTTAGATCCAAACGAGAACGGCTTACCCAAGAATCCACCAACAGACCAGTGCGGCAGTGCCCTTCGCCCAGAACCAGCGTGGCCTCCATGGACTCCCGTCCTTGGCTCGCTGCATCATTCTACATGGCAACAGTACCTCATCTTTGACGGCCTACTATGTACGGTCTTCCAGCATCGTGTTCCAGGACCATAAACAGTGAAATAACTGACGGGGAGTAGGGGATAGGAGAACTCAGAAACTCCGAGGATCAAGTCTATTGTCGTGATACGCGGGGTATAAATCCGAGTCCGGCGGTGAGTGGCACTTGAAATTGATATTGTTGCTCTGCGGACAGATTAAAGACAATTCATTAAACGTAGGTGGAGTTGATAGACTTCTTACAGTCGTCGATTTGCCTCTAGCATCGGTTTCTCCAGCCATGGAATATGTCCCCTCAGGCTGCGCTGGTGAGGTGTCGGAGTGTTGACGAAGATAGACACATCACTGAAGCGGTATTCAGTATGCCAAAAGAGATCGCCAAAGGATTGAGCATACCTCCTTAATGCTATGTCATGCCCCGCAACCATATCCGATGCCATCAAGTGGTTTCCACTCGTTTCCCGACATATCATCTTCGTTCCGCGAAGCGAGGTGATCCACTCTCGCCAAGCTGTCAGCTGATTCGCGTTTTTGGAGGCGCGATACAGTATCATCAACAAATACCAGGAGCAGCATATTGAGCGAGCCTCCAAGTCGGCCAGTTGTTAAGGAGCTGTCATCCCGGAATCATGGTCCCGAGGCCTAAGTAACCCATGAGCGATATCCCTAATGTCATGAGTACAGTGAAGGTGAAGGATGCTACAACCTGGTACCCTTACGGCGCAACAAGGTCTTCACAATGGAGGCGTGAGATGGAGTTACTGAATACCAAGGTATAATATTCTTACCTTGCTAACACTCGATTACCATCATGTAAGGTGTGACATTTCGGCGTGTTTTTAGCAGTACCAGAGGGCCGAGTCGAACGCCTCATATAGGCGAGGCTCTTGCAACTTGACCGAAATATGTATGGAAGACGTGCCTGGCTCGAACTCTATTATGTGGCAACAGCCAGGGAGGTATTTTTATTGAAGATGGAGACACATACCCTGCAGATGCATCGAGAGGCCAGTCAACCGGATTAAGATCGCAGGAGATCTCCACCGGACCGACTCTGACATTTGTCAAATACGACCAGAGAATGTTTGGGTACCTTCATGGAAGGTTATGTTACTCGAAGGAGGGAAGTGCTCCGGAAAGTGAAGTTGTCATCGACAAAGCTCGTGAGACGCCCCAGCGTAGGACGTGAGCCATTTTCCGGAACAAATACTCGATTCTTCCAAACTTTTTGGAACCTAGTAGGCTGAACCCTAGGTCGAAGATACCCTAGATTCCTATACCAGGGAGTTGCACATCCGAGATCGTCGAAATAGTGGCAGGGCTCCCGGAGGATCGCGTACAGATGCCTAGCCTGTCCACGAAGGAGAAGGCACATGCTCCATGGCCAGAGAAGGCACCGGCGTCTGAAGCAACATTGAGTTATCGGTGAATAGCCATTCCATAAAATACAGGATTTGAACTTACTGCTACAGCAAGTAGTATCCTAAGAACCTCTTCGGAATGGAGCGAAAAAGATGATGAAAGGATACAGCTCCTTCGGGGTCAAATGTTTCAGGATTACAGCACGTCGCGGGAGATGAAGTGGCGAAGTAAGTACCCAAACTGATTTGCATGTGTGGTGGCTCTGTCCATCATCTTCGGTAGAAGGGCGCCTCAGAACAGCTGCTTCATGGGGAAGGAACAGCAGCTTTCTAGAGTGGCGGTCTATATGGTGATGTGATCCCAGAGAAAACGACGGGTACGTGCTGTAGTGCTATAGGTGCAGCAATGAGAGAAGGGAGGCGATACCGAATATGGGCATTTAGACGTAAACTTGGAGTTTGAAGGTGCAGGTCGATTATGTCGACTTGTCAGATCCTTGATAATGCGAGCGCATGAAAAAGATACGTACCTCTCTTTTTGTATCACAGCGAGAAAGTTGTGTACCGAGATAGGCCATCGGAAGGCTAGCATTAGACACAGGGTCTTTATCTCGCCGGAGGAGTTTTAGTAAGCTAAGCGGACATCGGAACGTGTGTAAGAGGCGAGTACTTCTAGGAGTGACTAGTTATTCCATTCCATATAGACTGACTTGTACTCCCACTGTTTGATTCCGGAGATAGAATGAAACAGTGTAAACTTGCTCCTTTAAGCGGATCGATGTGAAGGTCCATGAGTGGATCCTACTAAGTTTGAGGGCCCTAGGTACCTAACGGAGTTCTTAACTGTCGATCTAAGCTAATGCGGTGGTGGTTCGAGCGCTGATATTGACTAGGATAGTGCTTGACATGATTAACGCGGCTAAAGAGGAACTTCTTCGCCTGGGGAGCATAATCATGAGCTATGAGAAGCGATAAAGAACTTGAACTGCACCTATAGTACTAGTCCTTCGGCAGCCCCGACTATTCCTTCTCAATCGCTTTCTCTCCGAAACGGGATCCTCCCCTATGGTTTTCGATGCGCTTGTGTCGAATTGTAACGATTTTGAGATGTTATTCAGGCTCCGATGTATCTCTCTGCTTCCGGAGGAATCAAATGGATGGAACAACCTAGTTTCTTAGATTGGGTACGTTGGGCCCAGCTGCCTGTTTCATATTAGGAAGGAATTATCGGAATGGGATGCGAACTGACCACATACTTTAGATTATGCATCATATGTCCTTATGAGTCTAATCGCTTCCCAACAACTACGCAAAAGCGAGCCTCTGGTGAGCCGTTGGCATGGAGTTTCAGTCTTCGACGTTCTATCTTTGATGGGCATGAAAAACCGAACGGCGAAAGGCTTTTCCCAAATGTTCCGGGTACGACTTGTCAAGGACTGAGAGAGACCATGGTAGGCGAGGAAAGAGGGTGAACGCGGAAAGAGTGGTGGTAATTATAAAGCAGTGGAAAAGCGTGATGATGTACAGTATGGGAACCGCGGGCACGTGGGGTAAAAGAAATGTGCATGCTGCCCCAGTGAGGCTCGAACTCACGACCTTCCGATGTCTTACTAGCGTGAATAACAGTCGGACGCTGTAACCAACTCAGCCATGGGGCAGATAATGGTTTCTGCGCTTGCCATACCCTGATCGTCAAAGGTAAAATAGAACACCAGGTGTAAACCAAACGAGTGGTCGAAGGTCCCCAATAACTCGGCTTCCACCCAGCTGTTTGACACCAAAATCCACATCCCATTCTATAGCACTTGGCAAAAGCTGTTCCTAATAGTCACGAAGTATTCGTCCGGGAAACGAAGAAACTACAGCTGCCACCTCATCCGAGAGGTGGATAACGTAAGGACATGTCTGAGTGGGCCAAAAGGGTATCTTCGTGTATAGTTCGAAGTGGCGTTGTGAAGGGTATTGAGAAAGAACGGAGGAGACTGAATCGCTGAGGGGTGATGGTGGCACAAACACCTCGATTGAACATCGCATGACCGGCTAGGCTAAAGCACCATTAGTATTAGCACTAACGACCATTCATCGCCTAGTTCAGTCTTGCATGTGGAAAAGCTTGCTCGGAACGTAGGGATGCTCTTGGAAAGCGTTAGAACAAAACCAAGGAAGTATTTTGGGACTACACACGTAGGCTGGATACACCAATACGCAGACTGTGGAATCATCATTGTCGACTAATCTAATGAAAGGTTGAGTAATTGCCACGGAACACATCGAGATCTGGGGACAGGAGCTCACCTGAACCATGCCCGTTGGTAGAGTGCGGGCTTGCCAATCCCGCTCTCGACACTGGCCCAGAGCGTCCAGTAGGCTACTTGGTGAGTGGGGATGGGAACATACAGTGTCATGGAAGAACAGCGCTGCAGAGATGTTGCAATTGATTGATATCATGCAGGTTGGAAGCGATGAGGCGTTCCAAAGATTGGTGAAGATAATGTTGTGGTGGTTGGAATGCACAATCAAGTTGAAGCGAGTTTAGGGCGCTGCATGTCTACAAGAGCAAGGTCTGCAAGCTGTATCGGATCAAGACCAGAAACACTGACCAGCCCTCAATGTCTATGGCTTCCCGCCCACCAAAAAACGTAGTCCTGACTTTCTGCTTCTCTTTCACAGTCAATTTTGCCAAATAGAACAGATGTTTCCGGTCCCCAAGACGACGGATGCTAGTAAGAGCCATAGACCCCAGTATGGGTCACTTTGCGGTGCATATGACAGATGTTTTCCAGTTGTGTGGACCTAAACAGAAATGACACGGCATCAAGTCTGAGAAAGTGGCTTGAAGCTCGGAAGACAGCATACCTTTCTTGCTACTAGGCCGTTTGGCTGCTCATGAGGCTTTCATAGGCAACGTCACTTTGCTGATCCCAGTCGAATTTTTTAGGCTGTAGAAATGGTTGTGAGTTAACCTGGAAGGAACAAGAATATCTCCATGGACGTACTTTGCCGTTATGAATCTGAAGACTGATGGTGGTCAATGGCAACGGTTTTTGTTTAGGGCAGGCTCGATCTCTCAATAACGTAAATTGCGCACTTGGCGCTCAAGCGCAACTCGAGCGCTCATTCATCGTGAATCATCATCTTACATTCCCACTCTCAATTTCTCGGTTTATATCTGGCACATACTGCTCTCAGGAAAACGAAACCGCAATTCAACTCAGACCTCCTCATTCCCAGATTAATCCTCCTTCTAGAGCAACCACAATGCATATTGTCATGGCCCAGTATCTCACGGGCAGCGACGCAAATACTACCCATACCGCCCTCCTGAAGCTTCTGTAGGGTCCAAATGGATGACATTCCTCCCCAGAATTCAAGGTAGCGACACTCTCCCCTTCCAGAGCAAAATGAGTTCCAAGTTCATCACTATCGGGATTGTGTTGGGCCACCGTGGATGCAGCTGAAATGTGTCAAAATCAGATTTGACTCGGAGCACATGCCCGAGTTGTTCACTGCGTTTTCGATCGTGACGGGAATGGTAGATATGGACGAGATTATGCTAGTGATACGAAGACCATAGAATTGTTGGACAGCGTGTTGATATACAATGAGCCGGCAACTGTTGATTCTTCGAAAAGATCGAAGTGCCCAGAATGATTCCTCTAGCCTCTTTTCAATGACTTCAACGAATACCAACTGTCCCCCGACCGAATGCAACAAAGTTTAGCTCTACTCTTCTCGCCATTACCTCGGCCAATAGTGCGATTTCTTGCTTGCACAGCAAGGCTACCGAATTGAAAGTGCAGCCTGAGGTGGTCTTACATGTGTTTGCAAGTAAGAGAGCACGGATTTGTCTACCGAAACCTGCAGATTTCGGTCAGTGAACAACAGGAGGTCCATTTACATAAACGTTAGCTTCTGATTCTTGCTTTTCATTGGGGATGCATATCAGTGGCAGCGGCAGGTTGTCATTTCGTGTTTCGTTACACAAGATGTACAAAAGTCCTTTAGCCGATACTTAGATCTTCGGGTGCTATTGGCCAAAGATTGCTGAGAAATGGTTTGTTTCAAGCTTTCGTTCATGCGATAGAAAAGTCCTTTATTGCAGCATTGTGGTACGAGTGAGAATTGAACACGTACCTCGATAACAAGTGCTCGCATCAGTCGCGGCAAATGCCGGAACTCCTTTCTCTTTCCGTTCATCATTAGTGGTTAGCCGTTTGCACCGACTGCTCGTGGTCTGCAATAGCAGTTAAGAGCAGATACGTGGGCATACACCCTTGATACACCCTCTCGAATACGCCCCATTTCTCGAGTTGACGCGCTATTAATCAATCATCACTAGGGTTGTACATACTTGCCAACGAAAGTGCTTCATTATCCTCAGACCATCTCCTTGCGCTCTTCGCACCTACAAAAGACCCACGCCATCACGAAGCTTACCGTGTTGAGACAATTCGAATCAGAACATAATTTGGCGTGTTTGATCCATATGGCTGATTCAGATCTCGGCTGGTTCCATGCTAGTCATATGGTGATATATTCGAAGCATAGATGATAGATCTTCATAGCACTCGATTCACGGGACAATATCAAAGCAGGTCACTGTTGCTCAACGTGAACGAACTTGGAACGTCAATAGCGCGAATGGCATGACATTTACAGGAAGTATTTGACAATATAAAGGAGGTATGTACTAGCTTGTAATTGGATGCCTAGCTCCTTCCACTGGCTTCTCAATGACAGTCATCTATCAGCATTGTCCGTTATCAGGAAGAGGGGAGACTGGCACTCCAACGTGCGCCATATTCAGCTTCGTTTCCAATGTCCGAGGACAGTGTACTTCCGGAATTAGATTCGCTTGAAGTTCAGGAGGGCATGTTCCACCGAAAGAACTAACTCGGTGCCCGATAGTTTATCTCAATCTTTCATTATCATGACGTGGTCTGCCTAGTAGTCTCACTAGAATCACAAGCCTACTAATATGGTCTTTCTGTTTTCCAGACACATTAGATCTCGGTTTATGGCTCAATATCTACCACACTTTCGGGTGTCCGAAAAAACAACGACGGATCATAAAATTTAATTATGGTGTCACGATAAGGTACGCGAGAAAAACTCCTTGTTCGTTCCTTGATGTCAAAGCTCACATGCGCTCGTCTTCTACCATGCGGTACTCTGCTTACTTCCCAGTCGACCAGTGTCGCCTCTGGATATGATTTCCAAGCTATAGATGTCCAAAAATCACAGTTTGATATCGAAATCTTATTGATCCGCCCAATCCCTTGGTAGAGTCTCTGCCTTGCGTAGAAGACTTGTTTGTACGTGTACCAAGGCGCTTCTGGATACCTTCCCCATTTGAATTTAATGAAACACACCCAGTTCTTGGTTCTTTCCCGTAACACTGCCGCTCCAAGCATCCTGAAACAGACATAGATTCCTAAGAATCTGTATTCGCCTCTACCCTCCGTAGTCGCAAGTTCGGGGATAACATTAGACCATTACAAGGTTCGTGTCGAGGGATCCTTACATAGCATCAGATCGAACAGGTGATTCACCTGCTGACGAAGACCTTTCCACTCCAACACCGACTTGACTTGTGAGTTATGACTTGCAGAGATTCTAGTCTGATTGCAATGCCTCACTCATTTCATTTTATGAACCATGCGCCCGTCTTACATCCCACATGGAAAGAACACGGAGACCGTTAGGTCATGACTCATAAGATGAATACGGTAAACTATTCCCTTTCTTGAAACGTCTTTGGTAAAACGATTCCAATGAATCTGCAATGTCCGCAAATGTCAACTCCGACCAACACACGAGTAAGCGGCTCGACACCTGCCTTTCATCAAACGCATAGAAGCATTACTTTTGATGTTCGTAGTCCGGAGGTGTTTGAAGCGGACAGAGACACGGACATGCGTAGACAGGACTTGCGACGATCATACCGATTTACTACGATTCCCGCACTTGATGCGAGAATTTAGGAGGATGCAAGATAAGGGCGTAGAATCATGTGCGCGAATTTCACGATTTCGTGATCCATTCATTTACTAAGAGAGATCAAGCTCCGACTCTTGTTCTTGTAGGCGTGTTATCTCTACCTGGAAGGAGAACGAGAAGCGGGAAAGAATATCAGACACGCGCCACCGTACACGAGAAATCAGATATACCCCTCTACCTTGACATCGACCAGAATTTTGTTGCTTGGAGTATACAAATGGCGATATGATGGTCTAGAAACCTGGATTCCACGAGAAGCCTCTTCTTGAGTTTATCAGTGGAAACACCCGAAATAACCTGCCAGATGGCCATTACGAACGAAGTCGGCAGGGGATTGACAAGGGCACAAACAACCGAAGAAGCCTTCATCCCGCGCTGAGCGAGACTTTCGTTGTTCATAATGCGAGAACCCAGGAGGATTGACCGTATCATACAATCCGGTGTCTTAATTGGAGTGCAGGAATGGTGACCCGAAAACCGTGAACCTCGAGGAATAAAGAATATCAGACACGCGCCCGAGAAAGCGCGAGAACGAATGATCCCTCGATCATATAATCCACTAGAAGACCGGCGGTGAAAGACCCCCTCAGAAAATAAATTACCATGAATTCTGCTATGACGGACTAGGACAATTGACATCGCAACCCCGAGGAGAAAAACACGCACCTATTGAGGTGTCGACGGACCTAGATCAAAATCGAACATCGAAGGTAAAAGATAAGGTTATTTACTTACATACAAAGCCCTCCAAATGTGTATTCCGCCCTCATTCCTCGGACAAAGACGTATTTAGGTATTGGGCCGTCTCTGTGGCGTTGACTAGTAGGTGTAAATTGCGAAAATGAGGATTAAGGTTAGACAGCTTGACGAGGATAGTCTACGCATTCACCAGAAAAAACAGGAAGGGGATCAGCTTATCGAGTGACCCAGGTTGCCAAGTGCTGTTTTGCTGTTGATTCTGACTTTTGATGTGATATTGACAAAAGGAAAACACGGCCTAGAGACAGAGCGTCAATTGAGACTAACAGCAACGATCGTCGTGATGCGCCACCACATGCATCGAGCGCCTAATGTGTATGACTCAAGCTCGAATAGTTGGGAATTGGAATACAAAAGCTTTTAGGTTAAAACTCTTTTGGGCCGGATTCCGAAGCGATGTTCCGGTTACCGTCATCGAAGAAGCAGAGAAAGGAAAATCCAGGACTCAGGGTCGGCGGGAGCGAGAATTGACTGTAAGGCGTTAGCAGTTGGTCAAAAAAAATCTTTTTTCGGGACGTGTGCACCTTGAGTTTAGTCTCACCTACAAGTGCGGCACGGTGCAAAGCCAAGCATGTCGCTATACGCGGTTGTGCCAGTGTAGTGCAGCCTAGGCAGTACAAGAATGAACGCAGACAACTCACCATCTTCCACCACATGCGTGTAGCTTTCGGTTAACGTTACCATTGAGGTCATTTATGAAATGAACCCCTGGCAGTGCTTGTACACTGAATTGACTTGCTTACAACATATGGATCCAGCGCAATGTGCGGGTAGGTGACGAATCAGTGGACGGAGTGCTAGAGGTCTTCTATAGCCAGTCTGGCCGCCTAACAATACTCGTCGTCAATTCAGCTCTCCTTTGACCGAGAAATGTTTACCTAGAAGCTCCTGTACGCAAGCATGATCCTCATCTCCGAATAGCAGGTGAACGGCTACTCTTCAGACTCTGGTCGCCTATTTCGGGGTATGATTGTTCTGAAAGTCACCTGAATCAGTACATCTTGCTACCAAAAATGATATCACAGAATGGAGATTCCAGCGCAATGGCACCTGATGTTACCTATAGATACCCGTGGTCATCGCAACAAACGGTTATTAGTCTAGTGCTGAGCTTGAGTTAGGGCTTTTGCGCATGAGTGGCGGGCGATGAAAAACGAACTAGATCCGGAGTATACAATAGTGGAAAAGCGGAGCTTTGAGGAAGAGCGGATGAGGCAAGTAGGAGCATTATGAGGAACAGGCATGTTTCGTTCTATGACTTAATAGCCACAGTAAAGAGGGAAGTGTCGTTGATGTACTGATGTCGAGGAATCGGAATGGAAATAGGTTCTCTGTCGCCGCTTCTGTTTGGGACAGAAAAATGATGGGCACCGCCCGCCACACGGAAGGTCATCTGTGTATGTCGTGGGACGACATGCTAAGCAACCCGTACTCATCGCAGGATATGACACAGCCTGTACATAAGAAGTACAATGAGTGAGAAAAACAATGAACGAAAGAGGAAACTACAATGACTGAAAAACAAACTGAATATGTTGCGACATATGGAAACTGAAGTATAGGAGACGCTTTGTGATGCATGAGGCTAACGGCAACATACCCAGGGCCTTTAGGTCGTTAATGACCATGACATATCGAATGGAAAACATGAAAAACATACGGCGACCTCGGGAGCGTGACATGTGCGACATGAGCACTCCCGGCCTCATGACAGATTGAGGACGGAGATGAAACTGAAAACATTAGTTTCGAGTTCTGGCCGGATCCAGCTGGAATTGGGACGAAGCCTAGTTCGTCATTTGGCTCAATGAATATGTTTATTTGAAAAGCGGTCTTACTCACCCCAACATGCCCATACCGAGGCTGACATGCATGCCCCAAAAGAGGCTGTTTTTAGCTCGGCATTAGAGCGCAAGACTTAGGAGTAGGCGAGGTAACATATCCCATAACCTCAAGAGTGGCGGTCGAAATCCAGAGCCTACAGACCAGTGGCGAATCCAAGTAGCGGCAATCAAGAAAGCTAGCGAACCAATAAAAAAGGTTACTTTTCACCCTTGAACCCGGTGAATAAAAGACGAATTGTAGTTTATTTGATGGGGACCAAGAAACATCACTTCGGCAAGAGAGGATCAGCGGAAATTGCGAACTTGCGCAAGAGTTTCAGTACCTCTTGTGCTGCAATGTTGCAGCTTGCTTCCACTAGCTCGGTCCTGGGTCGGTAAGAAAGACATCCGACAGGAGAATTCCATATCTTGATTCTAAGGTTAGAGCGTGATGTTGGCGCAAGGAACGAAGGGAGTGCGTGGGAAATCGATCCAGATCCCAAATGTTGTGTGACACTGATGTGACAGTGTGCTTTGCCACCTCAGCAACGACCGCGACCTCCGCCCGATGATCCCGAATTATTTTTCTCGTTCTCTCCCCCCCAAAAAAGTTTTTTCTCGAATTAATTATGGTAAGGTAGAATCTTGATCGAAATCATCTGGAAATGGCAGAGGGGGAACCGAATATGGAATGGGGCGCCTCGAGGTTTGTTATTGGAGTAATGAGTTTACCTTCGGTCGGTGGTGTAAGTGACCTGTTCCGTCTGTTCATATATATGTCCTCTGATTTTTACGCCACTCCCTTTCCTGTCACTCCCACTTTCTTTCTTGACCTCGATCCTCCATCATCTCGTCCCGGCTCTCATGGATTCTTCAACCTCTAGTCCTGAGATAGAGGTACTCGACAAGGCACCTCACTCTCAGTACGTTCTTTCTTCATATTCTTGGTATGTCTTGTTGACTGATATGTTTTCTATGAATCTAGGTCGGGTTCGGATACTAAAGAAACCTCGGCGGCGACACATAAATCACCAACACCGGCAGCGTCTGCGGTGCACCCGGATGACAACGTGTGAGTCTTGTTCTGTATCATGTCTTCTAGGTTGTTTACTCGACCCCGTCGCGGGTGTTTGAGCGTCGTTGCTTTTTCGCTTTGACATATGTTACAGCATCATATACTGACCTCGCTTTTACAGAAACCCGCGGAAACGCAAAACTCCACCACTTCTAACTGACGACGACGTTGATGGCGAGGGAGATGAAGACGCCGAAGGTGACGCCGATTTCGATATGGAACTAGAACATAGGGCGCCAGAAACGAAGGCCTCGGAATATCAAAGTGGACACATCAAGTGCGAAATGTGCCACCAGATGATCCCTTTCCGCGATCCAAAGACTGGTCAGCTGTGCGTCGACGTCTGGAATACACATAAGAAGGAATGGTGAGTCTCCTTTGTTCTGTACCTTTCTCGGTAATCGAAAGGTGGCGTCGCTTCTCGGAATACGCCTAAGCTCTCGTACATGTTCTAGCCTGGGTTTCTTTTTATCAGCTATCACCTGCTAGTGTTTTTGTCTATCTCATCTTGCTAACGAAATGGCTCTAGCTATTCCAATTTACACTCTGTTTCCGAAACCTCAAGACGTCCCAGATCAGCGCGTTCACCTACTCCACCTCACCGTCACGCTCCCCAGTCATCTCAGGACCCCATACTCTACACCCCGACATCGCTTTCCATCTCTCAAGGTCAAGGTCCGCCCCCAAAACGTCGCCGCGCTAAACGAACGGAAGAGGAACGCATAGCCTACCTCAAATCCGATCCCTATGTCGCCGAGTTCGAAGCTTACAAGGTTCTTTGCAAAAGTTGCGACAAATGGATTCGCTTGCGGCCGAATTCGACTTATTGTTCTATTCCCTGGGATGCTCATCGCAAGAGCTGCTTAGCGAAGAAGATGTGAGTTATGCTGCGCTATTTTGAAGAGTGTACTCGCTGATTTCCCTGACAGATCCTCGAAAAATACTTATGCACTGGAAGAACGCAACTCGTTGTTCTCCAAGGACCCAGATGTCAGAAAGTTCGATGCGGAACGGGTCCTCTGTGCTGCGTGCGATCAATGGATTGCTATCAACCCTGAGGATCACCTTCAGGGACTGCGAAAGTGGCATGCCCACAAGGAATCGTGCGAGAAGCGTGTTAGTGCTGGCAGGGCCATGTCGAGTGATATGCCGTATGTGATGCAGTAAGTCTTCATCCATTCTTAATGGAATGTTGCCGTTAATATGATTCATTATAGTTCTCCGGAGTTTCCGCCACACTCCAACGGCCATGGCCAACGCTCGCCACCCCCTCAGCCTTTAAGGGCTCACCACTCACCTTCTCAAAGTCATCCTGCGATCTCCACTGTGAGGAATGTAGATTCTGTGCCTCGCTCTCGCAGTGACTCCTTCTCGGTTCCTTCTCAATCTTCTGCGCCGTCTAGAGAGGGCCCCCGTAATGATAAATTCGCGAGTTTACATCGCTCTCCATCCGTATCACCCATCCCGCCACCTTCGACCTCTCGTTCACCTCTCATTTCACCAACTAGCGATAGTGGGCCGGAATACACTTCCAAGGCACCTGTTGGTAGTCCAATTGCGGTTCGAGATTCCCCTCGCATGGTTCCTGTCAATACGAACCCGTCCATCAGCCAGAGCCAAAGTATTCAAGATTCTCGTAGACGTAACGCTGAGCAACGGGCTGCGACCCTTAGGGCAGATCCTTTGATCGAAAAGGTATGTTACCTGTTATTCTTGTCGTTATCTGCATGTCCCTGACGTCCAGAATGTACAGGTGGAGGCCAATAGGGTATTCTGCTCTCTCTGCCAAAAGTGGGTACAACTGAGGCAGGATAGCTCTTTCTGCGCCTATCCGTGGCACCAGCACCGTAGCAAATGTATTGGCAGACAGTGAGTACAGCACTCGACTTTCTGGTGAATCGTGGACTGATTATCGTTTTACCTTCAGTCACCGACGTGCTCAGAAAACAACCGATATCGCTGACATGAAGGCTCGACGGGCTAGCTCATCGGCATCCGCCGTTATTGCTCATCATCGCGACCCTTACGCTCACCAGCCATACCCGCCACCACAGCACAATCTGCCATACCCGCATCACCCACATGCATCTTCGTCTCGCTATCCTCCGAGTCACCCATATCCTCCACCGCCACCACCTCACCACAGGTATTCGAGGTACGATGAACGCGAACTCATCGATTCTGAGGAGGAGGATGATATGATCATGAGATCACTTCACGAGGAGGAGTTGCGCTTAGCTTCTTCTCGATACCCCTATCAACGACGATCCGCTCCTTATCCGCCGCCTTTACACTCGTCGCGTATGGCTCCGTACTCGCATCCACCACCAAGTAGAAGCGGTTCCTATCGCAGTCAACGTCGTGCACCTGCACCTCATCCTGATGATGAGGATGAGGAAGACCAGCTCCATTCCGGCCCCGACGAATCTGATGCAGAAGGTTCAGCAGATCCCGAAGCAGATCCCGAAGTCGGGAACTATAAAGGCCACGATGGCGACGTTCGTATGCCACCTGTAGCCGTACTTCACCGTGGGGGTGGAGAGGAACGGGATCGTGATCGGGAGAAGGGCACAAAGAGTACCCGGTTTGCCCTCGATAACTCCACAAGTCGCAATCGTTTCATCCATCATTCGATCCTCCACCTTTTCTCGACCACGTTCTCACCTTCTGAGGATGAACTCAGTGTGAGCATGTTGCTTGCCTATCTTAATGCGGCGATGCCGGAAGGGAAGTGGGAAGATTTTGATACGAATGAGGTTGTTAAAGTTGTGTCAGGGTTCAAGGATGTTGGTAAGGAAAGGGTTTCGTTAGAAGGGGATTTGATAAAGGTAAGAAGAGTATAAGGCGATGACGGTGTTTGAAATTCTGGGATTCACTTTCTTGATGGCATGTCTTGACATTTTTTTCACTGGACTCCTCGCATATCATCATGCATCGACAACGTATCTATTCGTCGCTGGCGCGGACTTTCTTGGACTTTCCATGTATTTAACTACCTCTCAGGCATTATATGTATCTCTAAAGACAGGTATGATTGTATTTCTTGTGGTTCTGTCAAGTACTGTGGCGTTTTGACGCCTTTGCTTTCAATTTCATTGATTTGCGATCAAGGATCAACGCCGCAATCGAATCATCAACCGGCCGACTAGCTCAGTTGGTTAGAGCGTCGTGCTAATATCTACCTAGATTATTACGCGAAGGTCTTGGGTTCGATCCCCACGTTGGCCAAACGGCACTGTTTTGTTCCCAACCACGCAGAAGAGTAGTATTAGCAATGTGACCCTTCCCTTATTCCCTTTATACTAGATGGAGTATCGGCGCCCTCTGAGTCAAATAATTCACGTATATCAAAGTGAACTGAATGTTTCATTACGACTGGAGATGTATAATTATGGTAGAAGAAGGTAGATAAGACAGTTCGGACCAATCCCTGCCTACATAGGCTCGGAGACGAAGATGTTGAAGTATAAGGTGTCATGGCAACGATGTCCAAACAGAAGAAAAAGCAAGATTCAACTTTATCTTCCTAATCGTCCTAGGAGCCATAATGCCAAAATATTTGTGTGCACAATTTTACAGTCGTTCTTGTGACAAAGAGAGCGAGAGAAACGGAACAGAAGGAAGTTGTAGGGCGAGGAAACCCGACAGACTGGTATAAAGAGCATTCATCTCCCAATCTCGAATTGTTCCAAAATTGTTCCAAAACCTGTATCGACCTTGCATCTAAGAGTATGTAGCAGAATGGGCGCTTCGGTAAGGGTGGTCCAAAGGAGAGCAGCCTTTCAAATTTGGGTACGAATCGGAGAACGTCGACGCAAAAAGTCACTCAACATTTTGATTTTTCCCCTGAATGATTACGAACCACGTTTCGAAGAACTCAAGACGAGTGATGGTGTATTGCGTACCTGTACCTTTGCGAGGACTCGTTTTGAATCATATTTCATTGTACGCATACCCGAGCCATGCGCTATCAAAAATTCTTGACGGTACACATCGCCGAACAACAATGCAGGCGGAGTTCCAGCCTCCAGCCTCTCTGATGAATCAGTTCACGTCGACGCGAGCGAATGCCATCTGCTCCTTAACTATAGTATAATACGTGCAAGGAAATAAATACAGAGTTTGCTTGTCAAGCAATCAATGCAAAGTCCATTCTTCTGTTTTCTGGAAAAGGAGTCTTTGACGCCGAGGAGACGCCGAGCAAGCGCCATTGATCTAAGGGTTTCTGACCTTGACATGCGCATGCAAATGATTCCCGGTATACAACGGCAGGAAGAAGTCTAAGAACTTTAGATCGTCCTCTCTAATATGACAAGTCAGTGACACGTATCGAACAAAGAAAACTAGAGTACTCACGCCGTGTTCCAGAGCTCAAAATCCAGCTTCCTGAATACGTTGGCGAAGATTAGATATAGTTCACACCAAGCTAGACTATACGACGGGGTTGTTCAGCGTTACATATGCCTCGAACACAATAGAAATGACGGACTTGATCCCAAGGCAGATTCTGGGTCCCTTAGAGAACGCAACTAGGTATTTCTCAAGAGCACGAGATTCTTCGTTGAGCCATCGTTCAGGTTTAAACTTCTTCGGGTCTGGGAATATATCCGGGTCGTTTTGGACGAAATAGGTCCCACATGAGACAATAGTCTGCAGAGATAGGATTCCGTCGAGTCTGAGGCAGTTAGACGACCAGTGAAATGAACTTACTTTAGCCGGAACAGGTACACCTGCGATTACTGTGTCAGAAGACCCCACCTGTCTTGGAAGAGGACTTGCAACGCCGTAGGACAAACGCAGTGATTCTTTGATGACGGCGCCCTTGCGTATGAAATGTAAGTCAGAACCAAGGTACTAGCATATTCAAAGACAGCGACTCACCAAATACGGAAGCTTCTCGAGTGCTTCCCAATTCATAGGTGTATGAGGGTCTGGCCACGCTCGATCCAATTCTTTTCTTAGCTGATTCAATGCCTCCTTGTTCTTCAAAAGCTCATATGTTCCAACCATACAGGTATTTGCCACTGTGTCGCTCCCGGCAAACTGTAGGGTGACACATTCGTCTATTACTTGAGCCCTTGGGAAGACCCAAGGATCCCCTCCAGTATCCGACTTCGAGGTATCGAATAGGACGCTGAAGATGGCTTTATGGCCCACGTCTTGTAGCGAGGGCGGATTCGTCGATATTTCGTCCAGTTTGCCGGCAATGTATCCGGCTTGATCTAGCATGGGAATCATCTTAGGTGCTGCCTTTCGCAAGAAGGATTCTGGGAGCCATTTATCTAGTTGGATGGGCAGATATCTACCGAGCCAAAGTGCCCTTAACGAATCGTCTAGGCCTACCAGAAGTGGGTGTCGGAACTCGGGATAATCGAGGGCGTTGAATCGCTGTGCGAAGAGATAGGATGTGATGATGTCGAGTGTCATTGCACGGTATGCAAGGAAGAGGTCGGCAGGTTTGCGGGTTTTAGCATATGTGGATAGTCGCTCGATCAGAGTATCTACCTGACGAGATGTTGGCGCGCACTGCAAAGATATAAGAGATACACACTCACTGTGAGTTGCACGAGATGTTCCAACTGCAGAACAGATCGTCTGGAAAAGTATGAGCCAAGTAGGTGACGTCGTTTTGAAGCTTTTCGGGGATCAGCTTGGGAAACCAAGGAATCAGGAGTCGCAAAGGAGCCGTAAAACTCGGGATCTTTAATGTACGAAGGCTTTGGAGTTACATGGATGTCGTCGAAAGCATCAGGATTGTTGAAATGAAGCTAGAATTTCAGTGAGTGCATGACGCATGCGGTAAAAGCTTTCCAGTGAACCGATTACCTCCGTTGGTGTTACTCGGATCACTGGGCCTAGTTTCGTTGAAAGTTTCATAATCGTGCGAAAGGTAGGCAATTCAACGAACGCACCGTAAAGCTGATGCAGCTTCTCGAGATGCGCTACCCAGCCTTCTCCGTCAATGGCAGTATAGTAAACGCGATACCACCCGGTTATCGCAGCCAATACAGGGCCAGGGAACTTTTGTAGTGGGTGTAACCATAATCGGTAGCAGGCTAGAAGAGAGGCACCAAAAACTAATAGTCCTCCCGCGATGGATTGATTCATGGTGCTCCCCAAGTACAATTTGACAACTCGAAGAGATACAAAGTGTGTAGAGCGGCGCTTGAACGGGACTTGTGGCGTAAACTTGGGCGAAACCGACGAAACAGATAATTGAATGTAATAGTCTTCACTATTTATAGGGTATTGGAAGCTGCTGTGCCATGGGCGCCCGAACTGTGTAGGGTTGAAACCCTGACATCATTATCAGGGTAATCATCCAACTTCAAGGATAGAACGAGTAGATGATGATCACATTACGGTCGTGAGCCATAGAGCTTGGCATCGCCAGGTGCAATTGTGAGTAGAAAGGCAATCCACTCTTTGTGAAAGCCGTACACTATAGCTGTGAAGATCCATAGATAGAAGGGCTGAACCCAGTTTGAACAGCTTTCTTCAAGTCTCGGGGTGCTTGTAAGCAAGTTGTGGCAAGCGGTGAGAAGTTCCCGCGGCCTACGCAGCCACGCGGCTCGGAACTCTGTTTCTGTAAAATAAATTTGTCAGGTCCAAGTACTTTTAGTCTCCTGTAAGAACCTGTGAGCCGACTCAATCACTCGTACCTCGTTGGATAGAGTAGGCTGCGGAGAATCGCGGCATGTTACCCGTACCATACCAACCCTCAGCCCGACGGCGTGTGTTAACACCCACTCCGGTCCAGCCGATCTACGGCACTTTTTGGGAACTCCCCTATCGAGTCTTCCGAGGTCTTTTCGCTGTTCTACTTCTTTTAGTGTACTACAAGAGGCCCGTTTCACGCACTGAGAGCACATACAGACACCGAAACACGTCCAGCTTTGACGTGCCTCGCTCAACGCGTGGATTTCGAGAATTACTTGTTATGGTATATCCTTAGAAACGTGATCAGAAATTTTTGGTACGGTCTTGGGGGCCCGAAGTCATGCAGACTAAAGTACTTTGGGACGACTAACACACCTGGGTAAAGATCAGTATCTATAATCCGGTCGGTAAACCACCCGAGGATGCGTAAGTAAAGACAGTCAGGAGGGTGTTTAGTCGAGGATGAGGGAATTTGATGAGGTGTTGGTTTACCTAAAACGGCCCTTCAACGAGACTCAATTTGGTCTTGTTGTGATCCACGAAAAATTCTCTGTTCTTCCTTCATGCCCCCACTTGTTACCCAACGGCTCGCAGGAGTCGGTCCCTTTGCGGTCCCTATATGATCTTCTTTCAGGTAATCATTGAACCACGCCACATACGACATCTCTTACCCAGAAAGAACTCCCCAGTCATAAACATCGTACATCAAGAAATTGCGGTATACGGCGTATTTTGCAATGAACAAGATGGAATTCTGACTATGGAAGGTTGGGCTACACACAAAGTACGTCGTACACAGAAATTTGTAGTACCCCTTCTGAATGGTGCAGCTTTTTTAGTACATACCATGATACCAGCGCAGAAGCGTACGCTATGTTGCGCAAATCCAACGAAGGACGCGAAGCTTTACCTGCAGAATGTGCTGAACATTCCTCACGGTGTTTCTTTGCTTATTGTCGAGCCAGTTAGGATCTCGATGACGAAGTCTGTTGAGTTTTACATACTGAACTTCTCGTCGCGCCTCGGTGCTGCATCAACGCGAGAGGAACCGGAGCCTGGAGCGAAACCCTCTAGACAGTGTTTCCGAGAGTGTGGTACGATAATTTAGTATCCCTCAGTCATCCGTTCCTAATGCTTACCCATCGCAGTTATCCTAGCATCCACCGTGCGGCAGCAGTAGTGTTGTTGAATCTAGTACACCATTTCCAAGAAAAAGCACTTTCCCGTCAAACCACACCTTCGTATCTGGAAACTGTATCTTCGACAAGAATACGACAACTACCGCGTCATGAATACTGTTTTGGAACGAAATGGAATGTCTTTGAGCTAGACTTCAAACCTTGGAGTACGTTTACCCTGATACATAGCCTCCAGGTAACTCTTGCTAACGCTCATCTACCACAGCTATGACCGCTGGATACAGAGCCTTTCGTTGCCTGCTGGAATTTCGTGTATGGCGCCACCCGTTCCTAGTCAAACAACTATCCGTCACCTTGCGGTCATACATCTCGCACCACATTGCCACTCGCTACTTAGTCGGCTGAACACGCTTGATATTCGCAATCTTGCAGAAATTGGATTGACTACTCCGATTACATAATCATTGCTGAGGGCCAGTCGCAGCTCCTGCTGGTCACGGTGGTTCTGAAAACTAGGATTACTGACTGTTCGAAGGGGTGCGGACCAAGTCTTGCGTCCAACAGCTGGCTTGGATGGCTTGCCTCCTGAACAATACAGGAGCGGTGGAAGCCTAACTTTTCGCTGCACGATTGGCTCCTAAATACTTGCCTTTTGGTCTTCTATACTAGCGTGCGTCTCCCGCGGTATGTTCCTTTATCTTCTCAAGATAAGTCCCATCGCTTATGATATCCAAGGTGGCTACTGCTTATAAAGTGGTATTCGACTGAAGTCCGTCTTTTTTACGTGATGAGCAGCCAATTAACGAGATCTTCATCATGATAACGTGTGTTAGTGCCTTATTTATATCCTCCCTGATGAGATCCTGACGTTTATACCTTTACCAGACACAATCTGGGAACTCACATACCCGAACACTGGCATTATGCAGGGCCCCTTCGTAGTCAAGCTGCACCATTCACGTACTATATCGTACAATATAAAACATCCCTATCACTTAGTACGACGAATATGGACAATTCATGAAGAATAATTGTATCGGCGCTGTCTGATTGTTGACGGCGCTAGTGGTGTGGTGTTTCTAACCTTGATCTGCGCGTGTAGATGATTTCCGGTATACAACGGCAAGAAGAAATCCAAGAACTTTAAGTCGTCATCTCTATGGAAAAGAACATGAGTGACATATCTTGTCACATAAACACGCAAGGAAACTCACACCGTGTTCCAGACCTCCAAATCCAACTTCTTGAATACGTTGGCGAAGATAAGATACAGTTCGCACCATGCTAGACTAAGCAGTGAATTGAGATCTGAGTCGGGACGTTCACAATACGGGAGAAGCGACGTACTTGATCCCAAGACAAGTTCTGGATCCTTTAGAAAACGCGACGAGGTATTTCTCAAGAGCACGAGATTCTCCGTTGAGCCAACGTTCAGGTTTGAATTTCTTGGGTTCCGGGAAGACGTCCGCGTCTGTGTGTACAAAATACGTCCCACATGAGACAATAGTCTAGAGGGACACGAGGGCAGTGAGCGTACGGCACCTAGACGAACAATATCATGAACTCACTCTAGCAGGAACAGCTACACCTGCGATCACGGTGTCAGAAGACCCAACTTTCCTTGGGAGAGGACTTGCAACGCCGTGAGATAGACGCAATGATTCCTTGATGACGGCACCCTCGAGTAGAGTATTAACCAAAGCCGAAGGCCACCAGACCTACAGTGACTCACCAAATACGGAAGCTTCTCTAGGGCTTCCCAAGTCATGGGTAATTGAGGGTCTGGCCACGCTTCATCCAACTCTCGCCTCAACTGATTTAACATTTCCTTGTTCTTTAACAGCCCGTACGTGCCAACCATACAGGCATTACCGACTGTATCACTACCTGCGAACTGCAAGCTGAAGCATTCGTCGATCACTTGAGCCCTGGGGAAGACCCAAGGATCCCCTCCCGTATCTGACTTCGAGGTATCAAATAGCACGCTGAAGAGGGCCCTGTGCCCCACGTCGTGTAGAGAAGGTGGATTTGCCGATATATCGTCTAGTTTACCGGCGATGTAAGCTATTTGATCCAGTATGGGAACTATCTTGGGCGTGGCTTTTCGTAGGAATGATTCTGGGAGCCATTTGTCGAGTTTGATGGGGAGGTACCTGCCAAGCCAACCCGCCTTCAATGACTCGTCCAAGCCTATGAGAAGTGGGTGTCTGAATTTGGGTGAATCAAGGGCGTTGAATCGCTGTGCGAAGAGATAGGATGTGATGATGTCGAGTGTCGTTGCCCGGTACCCAAGGAAGAGGTCGGCAGGCTCGCGAGTGTCAGCGTACATGCATAGCCGGTCAACCAAGGTATCTACCTGAAAATCAAATTAACATAGATAAAGAGCTTATGGGATATCAATACATACTGTAACTTGCACAACACGTTCTAATTGCAGAACAGACCGCCTGGAGAAATATGGCCCAAGTAGATGTCGGCGTTTCGAAGCTTCATGGGGATCTGATAAAGCAGCCACGGCATTTGGAGTCAATAAGGAGCCGTAGAAATCAGGATCCTTAATGAATTGAGGTTTTGGAGCAACATGGATATCGTCAAATGCATCGGGACGGTTGAAGTGAAGCTGAGGATTGCAGTAACGTGAGGAAGCGATACATACACAAGATGCTTGAATTACTTACCTCCCAAGGTGTCACTCGAACAACTGAGCCTAAATGGGGTGAAATATTTAAAACCAGACGCAAGGCAAGCAGTTCAATCGACGCACCATACCGTCCATGGAGCTTCTCAAGATGTTCTAGCCATCCTCCTTCGTTGATGGCAGTATAGTAGACGCGATACCACTCCGTTAGTGCAGCGAGCGTAGGGCCAGGGAATTTTCGTAATGGATGAACCCACAATCGATAGCAGGCCAGAAGAGAACTCATGAGTGCCAAGAACAGTACTAGAAGGGATTGATCCATACTTAGTGCTCTCCAGGTACGAATTCACGACTTCAGGTGCTTATATATAGCACTGAGTGGCGTTTAAGCGTGTCAGATGGCATAACCTTGGGCGGTTGCAACGAAATGGGGTCTGGAGTCTGGACAATGTCAGTACCCTCTCGGATTCGGGGATTGCGGCTTGATTGCGGCACGTTGGGCGCCCCATCTGTTTTAAATTAGAATGCCTTGGCAAGTACTAGCAGCAATTTCGGCCGCCGTATTGTAGTTGCATGACCCTGTGCATGTCAATTCCTGGAATTTCTAGGCCGAAGCCATGAGTTATCTGGAATATGACGAGGACACAGGTGCTCAAGCGCTCACTCGAGCGCTCACTGCTCAAAGGCTCACTGCCATTTAATGCTAAAGCTTGATTGGATTGGGACTGGTCTTCGGAATGCGCCAGAGAATAATGAAACCGAGCTTTTCTGAGAACGTGAGGTTGACGCCGTCGGCGTGAGGGAATTGGGCAAAGGTGTTGGTTACGTGATTTGGTTGTCACGTTGCTGATTATTATCCGCGTCTCTCTCTCGACCATCATGTTCCCCCAGCGGTTTCTCCAAAATCTTTAACTAGTCTCCCTCTGAGATACCTTTGTTTCCAGTAAGTATGATTCCATTCAAATATTACGTGTCGTTTTGCTTACCCAAATTGCCCAGGACGATTTTATATTTGACTGTCACTCAATACCTCAAGGGATCAAGATATAAGTCGTTACAATGCACGATATCTGTTGCATAGGATTAGGAATACGGTTATGGGTACCGGTGGTTATGCCTGCATGATCCCAGAAGAAAGTACGTCCTATATCAACTTGTATAATAAGCGGCTTCTGATCGCCGCGACTCATTTTGTGTCAGTTCTGAACGACTCTATTCCCTGTTCATCTCTGGGAATCTCTTATGCATTCCATCGTTCTATTCGCGGCATACGCACGGCAATCCTCGTATAGGCACCCATACCAACCAACTACTCGCAGCATTTCTCTTTCGGGCAAGGGGCGGTCGCGCTACATCTGCATGAACGAAAGCACTTGTGCGGAAAGTTTATAGTTCTAGCAAACTGTGATCGTATGTTCTGCGATACCTTGACGCATGCCCGAACATATCGAAGAAACAGCCTTCCGTGCGCCAAAGGATGTATTTGGGATGTATAACAGCTCTCCGACTCGGGCCGCCTATAATACTTGTATGTGCTGAACAGTGATCAACCCAACGCCCCTTTACTCATTATTTCCCCAATCGGTCCTAGCCTGGTGGAAAATAGCTAATGCTGTCAAATACTATCACACACCATACGCAGGAATTGTATCATCGGGAAGAATGCAATAACTAGTGGTACTTTCTGAATATCTCGGGGGAGCTCAAGACTGGAGATACTGGAGGGCTGCAATAAGCCCCTACATTGGTGCAAGGCTCTTTAGCGGAGAATGTGGTACGCCTACTCCAGTACATACTCGAGATATCCATCGCTGACGTTGATTTATCATTTGTAACCACTCATTATTGACCCTTATCCGTGAGACAGCTACAAAAATACTCTTTATGCTGCCACCTACTCCAGTCAAGGAACCTTCTTCTCGCAAAGCCATTCGATCGTCGCTATCCACACTTGACCGACAGAGTCCGGTTCACCTTCGATGCAACTTTGATTTCGAGTCTGATTACATAATCATGGCACGTCCGAGCAAGTTGCAGCTGCAGCTCCTTTGACCTACCGCTCATGCCCTCAAGGATCAAGAACTGGTATGATGAGAACTTACTCGTTGCGGTTCAGACCAGGTCTTGCGGCCCTGGGTCGAAGGATATGCCTAGTGGACCGACTCAGAAACGAGGCCTTTCCGCTGCACGCATGGTGTTATGTTCAAGTTGGCCCTCGGCCTCCCCACCAGCGGTACGTTTCCTGCATCTCATTATGATAGTCCCCATCGCTCATGATTCCCAAGGTGGTCGCTTCTTGTGACACTGAGGTCTCCGACAGCAACCTATTTCTTTCAACATATGGTAATGATACAAGCGTACTCATATCAGATTAACGAGATCATCCTATTCATAATAATATGGGTGAGTGCCTCACTAAACTCCGCCCTAGAGACCCTCTCACGTTTGTACCACTAGCATGCCCGAAATCGCTGAATTGCAACCAATTGTGCACCGTGACCATGTCGCAGCTCACCTTGGTGTATTATCTATCCCATGTATCTTCACCCTATCGTACAATGCAAAGCAACTTAATCCTTTACTCCAAAGTACAAGTCATTTGTAGCGAAGCTCCGTTCTAAAAGTTCGATTTTGTTAGACAAACCCCAGTGACATAGTTCTTTCTGATCTTGACATGCGCATGCAGATGATTTCCGGTGTACATCGGCAGGAAGAAATCCAGGAATCGTAAATCGTCCTCTCTGGTATAATGGTCAGTTGCTCGCATGTCAAGACTCAAAAACGATGGTACTCACGCCGTATTCCAGATCTCCAAATCTAACTTCCTGAACACGTTGGCGAAGATGAGATACAGCTCACACCATGCTAGGCTGTATATTCTTCAGTATGCAGTGCACTACTAAGATGGGAGAAAGGCGTACTTGATACCAAGACAGATTCTAGGTCCTTTGGAGAACGCAACAAGATATTTCTCAAGGATACGAGAGTCTTTGTTGAGCCAACGCTCAGGTCTGAATGACTTTGGTTCCGGGAAGATGTCTGGGTCACTGTGAACGAAATACGTGCCACAGGAAACAATGGTCTGCAAAGATAGAAACGCGTTGAGTCTGTGGCCGCTGAACGAACAAATCAAATGACCCTACTTTAGCTGGTACAGGTACACCTGCGATTACTGTGTCAGAAGACCCCACTTTCCTTGGTAGAGGACTTGCAACGCCATACGATAAACGCAGCGATTCCTTAATGACGGCGCCCTTGTAGGAGGTATTAGTCAAGCCAAAGTGTAGGTATTGATAGACGACAACAGTCGACAGCAGCTCACCAGATACGGAAGCCTCTCTAGTGCTTCCCAAGTCATAGGTGAATGAATGTCTGGCCATGCTACATCCAACTCCCGCCTCAGCCTACACAAAGCTTCCTTGTTCGCCAAAAGTCCATAGGTTCCAACCATACACGCGTTTCCTACTGTATCGCTCCCAGCAAACTGCAAGCTGAAACATTCATCGATCACTTGAGCTTTAGGAAAGACCCAAGGATCTTCGCCCGTATCTGACTTCGATGTATCGAAAAGCACGCTAAATATGGCTTTGTGACCCGCATCGTGCAACGAAGGTGGATCGGCAGATATTTTATCCAATTGCCTGGTAATGTAACCCACTTGGTCTAGCAGGGGAATGACCTTTGGTGCGGCCTTTCGAAGAACCCATTCTGGGAGCCATTTGTCGAGTTGAATGGGAAGATACCTTCCGAGCCACCCTGCTCGTAGCGACTCGTCTAAGCCTATGAGAAGTGGGTGTTGGAATTTGGGGGAGTCAAGAGCGTTGAAGCGCTGTGCGAAAAGATAGGATGTGATAATGTCGAGTGTGGTTGCACGATACCCAAGGAAGAGGTCGGCCGGTTCGCGGGTCTCAGCGTACGTAGATAGTCGCTCGATTAAAGTATCGACCTAAGATAAAAATTAACGTGATTTGAGAGGATATGAGAGACCTATACACACTGTACGTTGCACAACATGTTCCAACTGCAAAACCGACCGCCTGGAAAAATATGCCCCAAGTAGATGTCTGCGTTTTGAAGCCTTCTGGGGATCATGTAATGCAGCCACGGCATTTGGTGTCACAAAGGAGCCGTAGAATTCGGGATCTTTGATATAGGAAGGTTTTGGGGTTACATGGATATCGTCAAATGCATCAGGATTGTTGAAATGAAGCTAGAACTTTGATTAGCACATGAGGTACGCCTGCCAGTGGGCTGGTTACCTCTGACGGCGTTACTCGGATTACTGGGCCTACGTAGTTGCGTTCAAACAGTTATAATCGGAAGGGTAAGCATTTGGGTCAAGTAACGTACCGTAAAGCTGATGGAGCTTCTCGAGATGGGCTACCCAGCCTTCCTCGTCAATCGCAGTATAGTAAACGCGATACCATCCCGTTATTGCAGCGAGTGCAGGACCAGGAAAATTGCGTAATGGATGCAGCCATAACCGATAGCATGATAGAAGAGAAACAAATAGCAGTAGCAGTAGCAGCGCCGCAAGGGATTGATTCATAGCGGCGCTCCCCAGGTGCAATTCAGTTTCTTGGGCTTCTATAGCGTGGAGCAGTGTTTCAGTATGTGGTTTGGCGTGTGTAGCCCGGAGCGCGATTGCAACGAGACGAACAATGCCATACTGGATTTATATGTTATCGCATACTGACTCCGATGCGGCGTTGGGCACCGTGTCAATCAGGGCATCATCTAAACTGGCAAAGTCTTGACGGAGGCTGCTCATTAGCAAACCATAATAGTATCTTGGGTACTGTTCTGTATTTAGTGGCTCTGTACAAGGTGTTGAAGCCTGAAGCTAAAGCCGTGAGTTATCTATATGAGGAAAGTTGAAACAAATATGGTCAAAGTCTTACTTGAATAATGAGTTCGATGCGTGGAGGGGGATGGAGTGTCTTTCAAGACCAAACGACATTCCAGATAAAAATCCCAGTGAGGAACAAGTGAGGAAGGAGGAACTCAGTCACGGTCATGATCATGAGAGAAATTGGCAAGGTGTCGCCGGATTTAGCCGTGTTGATTGCCTGAAGCTTTCTTCTTGACCATCATGTTTCCCAGCGATTTGTTTTACGGCCGCATACCATTCTGCTCCTGAGATCTGAGATGCCTTAATTTCTAGTGAGTGTTGCATTCGAATGCTGTGTGTCACTTTCCTTACCGAATGTCGCCCAGGAAATCGCTCAGGAAGATTTCGGGATTTTCAAACAGGATTGAGTTTCTGGTTCGAGGTTGAAAACATGGGTTTTGGAAGAAAGTACGTCCTATGTTGACTTGTAGCGGGTCCTGGCTAATCTTCGCGGCTCAGTCACAGATTACAGTGCTATCGCTCAACGACTGAAACACGGAAATCGCGCAGTAAAAAATAGGATGACTTCGTCCAAACATGCCGGGCGCAATCGTTCGTCAACGCTCAATCTTCGATATTATGTCGTCCATCGCAACATTTATACATGAACCAAGACTTTCTGAATGACATATATCCTGTGGCCAACTCTGGAGTTTCCAGCGAAATGTCGATGATCCGTGCTTGGTCGTCGGTGGTGAAGATCTACCTCTGGCAAATGGAGGATGGATTGCAACTTTTTGGGACAGCCGATACTGCCGTGTCCTCAACGCTCCTAAGCATGCAGGCGTCGTTGCCTCTTAACCGTTACCATCAACACCGTCACCATCTACAGCCAGCGCCTGAGGTACACCCTTCACGGTCCGCTGACGGTGGCATCGTTTCTATCGATATAGGAGAATGCCCATGGACAAGATATCGGTGAATGTGGTATAGTGATTTTAGTACCCTTTAAATAGTTGTCACTAACTCGTCTATTGCAGGTAACTGACCGATAACTCGACGCTGCTCCGACATCTACGATGATACGAGGCTGTAGCTGGGGCATCTACTCCTGTGGTTCTCGTTATGGAAGGAGTACCATCACTGGATATCACGCCCAGTTATCTTGAGCCCCTCGAGATCACGCCGTTGCTCAAAGCAAGACAGATATTGGAGAATGCAGTGCGTCAACTCCATCTCTTACACCAAGCATCTATCGCTGACGGTTGATCACCTATCACAGCTGTAACTATTTGTCGCTCGCGGTCGCCAAAAGCAGACGTTGTCACGTTCCTGTTTACGCCCCAATCCACTTGTCGTATCCAAACTAGTCGTCCCCGTCTTCCATATTACCCCGATGTCGGCCTGATTACATAATCACATTCTGGTGAAGTGTCAGTCGCAGTTCCATCCACACGCCGTTCATGGTCTTGAGACTCAAGAACGAGAATGAAGACGCGTTCGATGAGATACAGTGCAAACCGTATGGCCAATGGGTGAGCAGGAGGACTTGCCTGATGAACCGTGTAAACGGATGTCTCTTTATTGCACAATGAAAATCTCAATGGAAGTAGACATGGTACGAGGGGTGCTTGTTCTATCGTGCATTTTCTACGCGGTAATGTCATCCTTCACTTTCATTGATATATATCTCATGAAACGCTAGGTTCATCTTGATCTTCATCGAGCTCCTTGCAACTCGTAGTTCAAGCGACCATCTAGATCGGATAGTATTCCGAAATCTAGTACTTGCAAATGATTTTGACTTTTTTCATGACACGGCGACCGCTAATGCTATCGGCCACTGCAGGTCAACTGACTGTTCAGGGATACTTGTAGCTCCGATTCACGACTGCATCTCGTTGGCCCCAGCGGTACGCTCCCTTCAACACAATATCATATGTCCTGTCACTTAGGATTCCCAAGGTGCCGGCCACCTTAATACTGCAGTTGCAGTACCTTCCGCAACGACAGACCATCTTTTTCTTGTGATACCAACGGAAATATATGAAATAGATGGAGCTTTACATACTACATGGAGCCATTTGTGGAGAAATGCTCGGTTTCGGGATCATCGGATGAAACGCCCAAGTTCTACCACTATTCACATATGGTCGTATACATATCCCTTCGTTTAATCAACGAGATCGTAATCACAATGATGTAGAGCCGCTCCCCAGTATCCATCAAATCAGTCGCCACAAATTTGGTGTCGCCGTTTCCGTCTCTGGGCATTATCGCGACAATCCTTGATGATCATTATATCATCCAGTGAAATTGAGGGTCATTGGAAGTTATTTTCCCGGCTACTGAGTAAGTTGTTGAGGCTTGAGTCAATCATCTCGTCGACCTCACATCAACTAATGACGTCTTTAGAATCGTATACCGTCGTCGTCGAACACCCGTTTCTTAGGACTGGATCCACCCATTATATCCGTGCGGCAAGCTGAAACGCCCCTCAGACCACAAGAATGATTCTCCACGACTACAATCCATGTTTGGAGTATCACGCAATTGCCCTCCACTCTCTGCGTCCAGCACCAAGCACAGTTGCAGTATGAGTAATGAACGCACTCCAAGGTATACTTCATACCTACGATGAATGGCCCACCCAGACTTGATCGGGTACGGGATCCCAAAACATATAAAGGCAGGCTGCTAAAACTCTTGTTCACCATCGAGTTTTGCTTCCTCACTTCATCGTCCTCGACGCACTATACAGCACATTACACACGATAAACTATGAAGTTCTCACCTGCCTTCATCTCTCTTGTCCTGGCCGCTACTTCGTTTGCCGCAGTTGTGAGGTCTTCCGCTGCTCTTAGATGATATACGATTGCTGACCGTGGCCGTGGCCTGTTTCTACAGCTGCCGCGCCAGGAAGGACCGCCTATTACTGGCACCCAAACTCTCCCAGAAAGCTCGGGATCAGCGAGCCTGCCTACCGGAAGCTTCCCTTCGTCCAGCGTAGTATCAGGTGGAAGCGGTGAATCTACAGGGGTTCCGTCATCTGGTGCAGGGGGTGAGCCAACAGGTCCTCCTTCATCTGGTGTAACCGGAGATCCTACTGGGGTACCTTCATCCGGTGCTAGTGGCGAACCCTCTGGCGTAACCTCATCTGGTGCAACACCCACTAATGCTCCTTCGTCTGGTGCTGGTGAGCCAACCGGTGTACCTTCTTCTGGAGGCGATGAACCTACTGGGGCTCCCTCATCAGGTGCCACTGGTGAACCCTCAGGTATAACATCCTCTGGTGTACCTTCTTCGGGTGGCACCGAGCCGACTGGTGTGCCGTCATCTGGTGCAAGCGGTGAACCAACTGGAATTCCATCTTCCATCGCAACAGGCGAACTTCCGCCCACTGGAGTAACATCAAGCAGTGACTGCGAGGGAGCTACACCTACCGGTGAACCGACTGGGACGCCCACCGGTAGACCTGGGCGTGGAGGACCTGGCAGAGGGGGACCTGGTCGTGGTCACCATGGTCCCTTCAGAGATGGCCACAACGGCAATTGAACTCGTCGACGAAGTCTAACTGTGAGTCGCAACCATCGAAGGCACGAATCAGATATTGATACATTAGGTGTAGATTATTATACCTACTAACTTATTTAAGACCGTTAAATCTTATTTATTACCACCATCCTTCATGAACTCTTGTTGTATGACACTGCTTCGAAAATATATTGTAAACTCCTCCGTGCGTTGTCTGCGCATTTCGCGCCCTTCAATTCAATCTAATCCTGAATTCGTGCACATCTACATATGAATATGCTAAGTGGTATACTACCGTGTATCATAAAAATAGAGCAAAATGCACATGATGCAAGTCCTTCGTCCGGAACCATCAACGTAGAGTCCAAGAACATTAAGGCAATACAGGGTGAAGAGTAGAAAACATGTTCAATGACAGCAATAAGAATTGGGGTATGATAAGAAAAGTGGTGTTCTTCAAGAGCATGCGCGGTCTAAACGAATGTGTGCGACTGACAACAGGCGCAAGTGTTATGGGTGGAGAAAGAGTTCGCGGAGAGACCGTAAGTAACGTATATCACTATTGACGGTTTCCAGTGAAGGGGAGATTAGTAGGAGAAGACCATCAACCACGGGTTTAGTACGATCTTTGAGACAAGATGAGTATGGAATAGATATGATAGAACTAATGTACATACCGGGAACAAGATATGACATGCACAAACAACCCTAGGTGGCAGACATTGTCAGAAACGGAGTGTTTTCCAGTAGATAAAGGCTTACGATAAAGGGAAGATGACAGCCCACCCCGTGCTATCTATTCTGAAACCTATCGGGACCAGAGGTGTCGCACAAATGATCATTCCGGCAACGATAATGATGCAAGTCAGAAGTGAGAACCAGAACCTTTAGAGTTACTGGTCAGCATATCTAATGTCGGGCGATAAGCGAGCGTGCTTGGCTCACCGTTTCGCAATCTTAGGTATCTCCTTGAAGAAGTTTGATCGCTCAACCTCCTTGATTGTGGCAGACCATGTTATGTTATACGAGAACACATGCGCAAGAATTGATTGCGAGACTGGGATACTGAGACCGCCGAAGAAGAAAAAGCTGTTGGAATGTTATCAGTTTTACGCGCCGATGACAATTGACAGGAAAGGAAGGCGCAGGAAAACCTCATGCCCAAAATCACCGACAGCCAAAGTGCTGTGAGGTGGAGAGGATCACTACTCACAAGAACGGTATCCACATCAAATTCTCTAGAGCACCTTTAATCTGTCAGATCGTCAGCCACTGTTCACACGAAACACGGGGAGAAAGGGCAACTTGAACGAGGACAACAGAAAAGAAATGGAAAGGTGTCCGGGGTCCTCATCACTTATAGCTTACCCACGCGCCTAGACACACGTACGCCACACTCCCCGAACCTGCGCTTCTCACACCACCACTGACCCCATCTCCAAAGCCAACAAGGAAGAATACAAAATGGAGCGATCTTACTCACCAGTTCACGTTCACCTAATCGATATCCCAGTATTGTGTAGCCAACATTGCCACTTCCAAAGAAGACCACCGTGGTTGCGAGCCATATCTCCCAACTGTGCAAGTAGAAGCCATCGACGGGGAGCTGGAAACCGAGCAGCGTATAGTTCAGAAGCGCGATTGGGAGCGCGGCGGCAATACCGTAGTATGAGAACATGTCTGTGAGGCGAGCGTGAGGCCTCGTTTCAGGAACACATGGAAGACGAAGAACACGTACACGCCATCATGGATATCTTGTAATGTAACGGCGCGTTCGACCACATGAATCGATGTATCTGAGGAGCGATGGGACCTTTACGCCACCACTCCACAACTGGATTGAATAGTAGCCTGTGATAGAGATGTGAGATTTTGAACAAGGATGACATGAGAAGTGTAGACTCGTACTCGTTGCATCCATATGCGTATTTCATCCAACGATTAAGCTCATCATCAACAGTTAAACTGACACCCTCTTTAAAGCCGCCTTTTGAGTAGGTGGCCCATCTTAATATGTCCCATTAGGTTCAATCTAGCCCATGATGGTAGAGGACACACCTTACAACCCAGCCTTTCTTCATGAGTCGCAAAGCCATATCGAAATCTTCCGAAACGTTACACTCGGACCAGATGTTTCCATCGGTGTACGCGACGTCTTGAAGGGCTCGCCATCGGAGGAACGCATTGTGACCGACAAAAGGGGCGATTTCGCCATTTGCACAAGCTGTCGAGAAATTAGCATTCGTGATACTTTGACCATGACTAGGCACTCACCCATTGAAATACACTTGTTGATCCTCCTGGTAAAGTAGGCGATTCCATTCTCGAAATAATGATGAGCAACCTGCATCACATCGCTCTCGTGTTGAATAATAGCAACGTTCTGGTCTTGACCCATTTCACGAGCGGCATCACGCAGACAGTCCTAAGTCGGAAGAATTAGCATCGTCATCGTCATCTTGAACCAAGCATCATACCTCAGGAACGACGGTATCACTATCCACCAACAGAACAATTTCTCCCATTCGCATAGCCTTTGCTCCCGCAGCCCATGGTTTCCATTTCCTTCCCGAGGTCTCGTAAACTTCCTCGATGGCCATCTGAAGAGCTTTTTCCCCCAGATCTTCGGATGCCAATGTATCCAAGGACGATAAAACGCCTTGTTCATCAACTCCTGATGTCGGGAGAAGAGGTATACCCGCTCCTCCAGTAATGGGCGTGCCGGGTACCACAGGTGTTCCAGGTGTGGGCGTTCCAAATGCCAACGGATTCGTCAAAGGATCGGTCATACTGGCTGTGGCGCTAACCGTCATATCGTCGCCGTCTCTTCCAAGATACTGCATGCCATATCCGAAAGAACGACTTTTCGGCGATCCTAGATTCGGAGACGTAGGTGGGTACCTGTGATGTGAGTTCGAGGAACTCAAACTCTCCTCCAATTCATGCTGCTCCCGTGAGGCTAATTGGGCAAGAGTCGGTGTAGCCTGGCCGTGCGACTGTCGGGAGAAATGAACTGAACCAGTCTCCTTCTCGTGTACCAGCGTCTCCAGACACTTCTCCATGCACAGACTCAGTTTGAGGCCGTAATTCATGTTCGAGGCCTTTTTGAATCGTCCCGCTCTGTGGAAAGTCTCCACCCTGCCTCTCTTGTCTTTCCTCCCAACAGCTCCCTTCTCGGGGTCGCCATCTTCAGCTGAAGAGCCTTCGGCAGGACATCCATGCCGAGGTCGTGCAACCCAACCCACGCCCATTTCACGATACCACCGGATTCGAGCGTCACGGTCTGCCATTGGCAAAAGTCGGAGACCATCGTCGCAGATAAAAATGGAAGAAGTTCCACTTTTGAAAACATCAGCAACTGAACGTCCGCAATGAATGATCGAAAGACCCACCCTTGCCTCGCATATGTCTTCATCGCAGCCTTCAAACTCTCGACAGATGGCATTAACACGCTTTCCAAGCCTTCCTTGTACACCGGCATCTGGATCGTGATATGCGGTAATCGAGCGTCCACCTGAGGATTCGGCGGAGGAACCACGGAGGAGAAATAGGTACTATTTTCGTGATAATGCGCAATGGGTCCGATCGCCATGGTGACATTTTGGATTATCTGCAAAGCGAAGAACTAGAGATAAGGAGTCAGCATTGGCATTAGCTCCCGGTGTCAAAAAGGCGTGACTTGCCAAGGAGACACAGTAAAGGAATGGTAGCGTCACAAGCAACGCGAACCTGGTGAACATATTGTCCAGATACCACTCCCATAAGAGGATCTTGACACCATTGCCGATAAAGACAGCTGCCATGGCTGCTGCAAGACCGTTATATACTGGAGCGTAGAGCACAGTCCTGCGTGGGGGAGTGACATTGACTGGGACCTGAACCTTCTTGCCGTACCATGTACGTTTGGTTTTAAACTGCGGGGTCACAGTCGAAGGATCAGCGACCAGCGCTTTCTCTGGATCGGCAGTGACTGAAACGGGGAGAAGTTGAGAATGACGACGAATGCTAGAGACAAGTGAATGTCCCGACACAGATCCGGCGTCTCCAGCATGACCGGCGATAGAGTTGGGGGCAGAAGAAATGAAAGAAGAGCTAGTATTAGCTGCTGCAGGCCGTGAACGCCAAAGGAGCTTGATAAGGCGTTCGTCAAAGTCTTGACATGTCGGAATGATAGCGTCTAGTGATGAGGACCAGACGACAAGAACACGTTCATCTCGCTTAAAACATAAAGTTAATCAACAAGAAAAGATCAAAGTGCAAATAGGACTGACAATGAATGCGGCACATTGCTCCGCGTCAGCATGCGGCAGCGACAGCATGGTGTCCAACACCTGAATCCTAGTGTTCGTATCCACGTACAAACTGTCTGCCCCTTCCTTCAAATCCCCCAAGGCAGCATGGACTGCAGCGCTCCGTATCTTTACAGCAACAGCTGGAACCGGATTCAACCCCTTTACAGCTGCTTCGAAAGGCTCCAACGAAATATTTTCATAGGGAAAAACGCGAAATTCGGGAGGCGAATCACCAACGCGTACCGCTACGCCAGAGGTGAGATTCTCCTCTTGAGGACGAAACCAGGCATCTCCTTGAGTTTGCTTGAAGATGTGGTGGAGGAGGGCATCCCAGCGGTCGTAGTCCATGACTGGGACGAGATGGACGGGAAGGAAAAAGCGTGTATTAACTTAAGGGTTCCATCGTTGCCTTTAGTTTGCGATTGTTGCCTCGCGAAGGGGTTTCCGGGGTCCTAGTGACGGTGGAAGTGACATCAGGAATCACTGCGATAAGGAGTTACATAATTTTTAGGCGAAACCAGGGTCCGAGGCCGTGTGTTCAGACTTACGAAAAGAGAATCTGTGGTGCTGAAAGTTTAATCAACACTGAGATCCAGGAACTCTGCGATCTCTCCTCAAAGATTTCTCGAGAAAGAGTTCTGCTTTCGAACGTGCTGGGGCTCCATTCTGCTCCAGTGCGTACCGACGCACACTATTGTAATCGAAATTCGGAGATTCCGGTGAAGGTGATAGGGGAGGCGTCGCCGAGAAAATGATGTATACGTATAGACACATTCAATATTGAGGAGAGCTGCTTCTCTGTCGAATGTATTTGCAACCTGTATGGAAGATGTGTCATTGTCGGTCTACCATGATCATCTCTAGAAGCATAATTCCGCACATACAGTTAATAGACAGAGAACGGAAAAGTCGTAATGCCGCTGCGCATCAATGCCAGTTTGACCCTGGAGTTGACTCTTGATAAGCATGCATAGAGCGAGTCATGCTCACGATACTTGGAATGGCACCGTACGCAAAGGAGACGCAATACCCGATTACACAAACTAACGTCTAAGGTTTGGTATCCCCCTCGCGATGGCTCGGGTGCGGGGACAACGTTCTAACTAGAACTTCTAAATATATCAGTGTGAGAAATAACCACTTTAGACTGTGTAGAAATCAGTCCTGGCAAGACTCGACGAAAGAGCAATGGAACAGACCGAGCTCATCACGGTAAGCGGCATATAGCGCAAACTTCTAGGCTCCTAGGTTCGCATGGGGCAGTGGCATCCCTGAAGACGCCTAGCCTAGCCCCAACCTGCCCCAACATTCATTTCGATGTCGACAAATTGAGCCCCTGACACGATGTTGTATAGACAAATCAAAGGTCGACACCGTGATAACCACCTATATAAACTCCAAGTTGTCAGAAGGCGGAAAATCTCGCGCATAGATCCCACCTCGTCAAACTCAAGGTCCAAGCAGCTCAGTAACTCTCGCCCCTGGGCCGAAATGGTTTAATGATATCCATTGAGCGATAGAAGGCGATAGAGCAATAGCTTTTGAGTAAATCGATGGGAAATAGAACGCGTAATAGGGACTCCTCGGACCGGTATGAGAACGAAACTCGGATTGTCCAGCTGAAGCCGACTTCGAAGCCAGAGATATGTAATGTGCCTGGCGTTGACCTAGCGTATCGTTAGCACTAAGAACCAGAACCCAGATTGACAACGGACCCCGGACAGTACCATAAGAGACTAAACTAGTCACAGCTGAAGCAGATATTGTTCCTCTGAGCGTTGAAGAGGGTAAAACATCTTTCTCCGCTGTTCATGGAAAGGCTGGCTGTCGGAGGAAGTCGTGGTTACAGAGAAAGCGCGAATGTCACTCGATGTCACACATCTCGGACCGGTGTCCCTGGGCGCTTTCTTCGGCGCTTCGGGTCCAAGACCCCTCTTCGGCGAACGTCTCGCCTGCTATACTAGGTGCCCAGCACTTGTATATAAATATTGTACAATGTCTATCGATGATTTCCAAAGATTATACACCAGCAGGCTCTTTCCCAACCTCGGGCTCTTCGTTACCATCCAAGTGAGTCAACCGCAAAGATAGCTCTGGTCGAGCCACCGTCGTCCGTACATTGAAACGCATGCTATCTAGTTCTGATTCTCTAGTGCGGGGTGCACGGTGTTCCTCTGTGCGATTGAACACAGTTTGGTCCAATGATTGACCACGGCTTACGAGAAGAAGTACAACGATGGGATATATTCCCTATAAAATCAAACTTAGCATATTTGACACACTGAAATTGAGAGCAGACGCACAGCGATCTGGATATTTATTGGAGTGTAAATGTCACCCAACGTTCCATCTTGCAAACGGATCAGAGATGAAATGAGACATATGACCTGCGACTGAGAAGTCAGCCTTTGCTGTGGAAATGAGATGAACATTACCCACACCGGAAATGCAGTATAACAATCCTGACTCGATCAAGAGTACCAGTACTCGTTCTCCACGGGTTCTTTTGTTGTGTTCAATGGCTTGTAGATCTGTTATAATCCATCGACGAAAGCGCCTACAAATCTTAATCTCCAACACGATTTTGAGAGGACGAGACCTGAGAAATAACGTACCATGCTTTCAAGGCGATGATCGAGGTCGTGGAAAGATTGACAATCAGCGAGAATCCCAGGTTTGCAACTTGGCACACGTCGATTGCTCGATCCAATCTTGGGTGTATTGGACTGCTCATGGGTACGATTTCGAGGGCGATACGTATGGCGATTGTGGACATGACCGTGACTGGAGATAAGGTGAGTCCTTATGAAAAAGAGGTCGGCTCAAAAGGCTTACAGCAACAACAGACCAAGAAGAAAAGTGGAAAATACAGTGACCGTCGATATTCCATGCTGCACAGAACCCAGCCTCTCCATAATACGACGCCGTCTGTGGCTATGTACTAGAGCTTGGAAGATCAGCTTTCATGGCAAGAAGTTCTGGAATAATATCCAACTCACGTTGACCAAAGCCAAGGCTGCAAACATATTCAAAGGACCAGGGCCGTCAGGCAGTGGAGATTGTGCGGAAAGGACCTTTAAGCTTTGGATTTCACCGACCAGATCGCTGATCCTGGAACCCCAATATATAGTCGATACAACAAACATCAACAGTATCGCAGAGAAGAGGACTTTGCGGATCCTCGTTTTGAGACCTTTCCTTCTGTTGTCAGATGTAAGTAATGATATCAATTTGTATCAAGGACTGTGACTACACACAGCATCAAGTACGTCGAGAAGGGAATTAGACACGCATAAACACCTGAAATCGTAATTTGTGAGCAACTATGCTTTTTAGTAACGAGGTGTAAGGCTGACCATAGAAGAAGGTCTGGGCTACAGCCCCAATAGCATGGTAAGTTATAGCTGTGACAGCGGATGCCATTGCCTTTTGTGAACCACTGGTGGAGAGTTGGGGGCAAGGAAAGGGCGATATTTACTCCTATGTCGATGCCACTAGGCTTTATAACAGATTGTAATGATCAGGACAAACATGATGATCATCGGAACAGTCCAAAAAATCGTTGGTGATGCCCATGTGGATGGTGGCTAGTCCGATTAGTAGTCCGGCCTGTGAAGCACAGCCATTGATGTCGATGGGTGTCCGACGCGAGGTGGTGTAAATATGCTAAGCGGTTTCGTCGAAATACGACCGTGACTGTCGTGGTCACGGTCAGATGAGAGGTGATATTTGTAGGCGGGAAACTGCGTACCGAAAGTCGAAAGTCGAGTTAGCCTGCAGTGGGCCCATTTCGGGAAGTCGAAGATCACCATTGTGTTTGATTATGGCCTAAAAATATGAGAATCACTATGAAATCAAAAAAGATCGAAGTCAAAATAGATGACCCACATATCCTCAATGTCTTAACTACTGATAATCCTGAGGATAAAGCACAAGCTCTTCCGCAAGAGATTGTGCAGTAGAAGGGTTGTCTCGATCCTCTGAGACTTAGATGGTACCCGTGGCTCCAGAGTCTGTCATTTGGAACCAACCTGGCATCAATGAAATTTCAAGTCACGGTGATGCCTGGACTGAGCCCAATGGAAGCCTGTCCAGTTGTTGATAGGATCTGTGTGTGGATGAGCCGATTAGCGGGCCATGTTAATAGGGACTCCTCGGACCGGTACGAGAAGGAAACTCGGACTGTCCAGCTGAAGCCGACTTCGAAGCCAGAGATATGTAATGTGCCTGGCGTTGACCTAGCGTATCGTTAGCACTAAGAACCAGAACCCAGATTGACAACGGACCCCGGACAGTACCAGAGGAAACTAAACTAGTCACGACTGAAGCAGATATTGTTCCTCTGAGCGCTGAAGCGGGTAAACATGGAAAGGGAGTATCAAGTCTGGCTGTCGGAGCAAGTCGTGGTTACAGAGAAAGCGCTAATGTCACCCGATGTCACACATTTCGGACCGGTGTTCCTGGGCGCTTTCTTCAGCGCTTCGGGCCCAAGTCTCAGCGAACTTCTCGTCTGCTGTACTAGGTGCTCGGCATTTTTGTATAAATATTGTATAGTATCTATCCCACAATACATGTGATTTCCAAAGGTTATACACCAGCAGGCTCTTTACCAACCTCGTGCTCTTCGCTACCATCCGCGCGAGTCAACCGCAAAGATAGCTCCGGTCGAGCCATCGTCGTCCGTACATGGAAACGCATGCTATCTAGTTCTGATTCTCTCGTGCGGGGTGTACGGTGCTCTTCTGTGCGATTGAACACAGTTTGGTCTAATGATTGACCACGGCTCACGAGAAGAAGTACAACAATGGGGTATATTCCCTGTAAAATCAAACTTAGCACATTCGACACACTGAAATTGAGAGCGGACGTACAGCGATCTGGATATTCACTGGGGTATATATATCGCCCAACGTTCCCACTGGCAACCGAATCAGAGATGAAACGAGAACTGTGATCTGCGACTGAGAAGTTAGCCTTTGCTGTGGAAATGAGATGAACATTACCCACACCGGAAATGCAGTATAACAATCCTGACTCGATCAAGAGTACCAGTACTCGTTCTCCACGAGTTCTTTTGTTGTATTCAATAGCTTGTAGATCTGTTATAATCCATCGACGAAAGCGCCTACAAATCTTAATCTCCAATCCCATTTGAGGGCGAGACCTGAGAAATGACATACCATGTTTTCAAAGCAATAATCATGGTCGTTGAAAGGTTGACAATGAGCGAAAATCCCAGGTTTGCAACTTGGCATACATCGATCGCTCGAACCAATCTCCGGTGTACTGGGGAGTCCATGGATACGATTTCGAGGGCGATACGCACAGCGATTGTAGACGTGACTGTGACTGGAGATAAGGTGAGTCCTCACAAAAAAGTGATCCACTGAAAATGCTTACAGCAACAGCAGACCAGAAAGAAAAGTGGAAAATAAAGTGGCCGCCGATAATCCATGCTGCACAACACCCAGCCTCTCCACAGCACGACACCGTCTGTGACTACATACTAAGGCTCGGAAGATCAGCTATGACAGAAAGTTCTGGAGTCCTGATCAACTCACGTTTACTAAAGCCAAGGCTGCAAAAACATTCACAAGACCAAACCCGTCAGGCAGCTCTGAATTACCGGCGAGGACCTTTAAGCTCTGAATTTCATCGACTAGATTGCTGATCTTGAAACCCCAATATATAGTCGATATAACGAACATCAACAGTATCCCAGATAAAAGGACTTTGCGGATCCTCGTTTTGAGGCCTTTCCTTCTGTTTTCAGATGTGGATAAGGATATCAATTGCATCGAGGACGGTCACTACTCACATCATGAAGTACGTCGAAAAGGGAATTAGACACGCATAAACACCTAAGATCGTAATTTGTGAGCAACTATGCTTTCTAGTAAGGAGGAGCAAGGTTCACCATAGAAGAAGGTCTGGGCTACAACCCCAATAGCATGGTAAGTTATGGTCGCAACGGCGGATGTCATTGTCTTTTGTGAACCACGGGTGGAGAGCTGGGGGGGCAAGAAAAGGGCGATATCCTCTCTTTAGTCGATCGCAACAGGCTTTATAATAGATTGCAATAATCAGGACAAATATGATGAACACATGAACAGTCCAAAAAGTCTGTAGTAGTGATGCCGGTATTGATGGTGGCTAGTCCAATCTGTGAAGCACAGCAGCCATTGATGGATGTCCAACACCGAGGCGGTATCATGTATGAGTAGGCTGAGTGATCTCGTCGAACTTGAAATACAACCGTGACTGTTGTGAGGTAGTCAGACGAGTGGCATTTGTAGGGGGAAAATCAGGTACCGAAAGTCGAAAGTAGAGATAACCTGTGGGACAGTGGTCCCGTTTTGGATTGAGGATCACCATCGTGTTTAATTAGGGCCTAAAGATATACGGATCAGCTATAGAATCAAAGATCGAAGTCGACATAGATGACCCACATATCCCCAATGCTATAGCCACTGATAATTTTGAGGATAGACCACAGGCTCTTCCGCAATTAACTCGATCCTCCGTCATTTGGAACCAGCCGGCAACAATTGCCAATGTCAAGTGTTGCCGAAGTCCGATTTGTTGCACTATCATGATAGGGTGTGTATATATGGATGAGCCGGTTATCGGACCATGTATCTATAGTTACTCATTGTGAATGGGGAGGTCGCGGTTGCGGAGAAAGCGTGAATGTCACTCAATGTCACGTCCTCGAATTGTTAAGCGCTTCTTGAGCTTGAGCGCCTTTTTCAATGAAACCCAATCAAATCAACAACGAAGACGTTGCGAAGATAGTAGGTATGTACGGTACAAAGGGAGAGTCATATAGGTCGGAGTAGAACGCTCGAGTTGAATATCGAAGCCCCAATAATTTGTCGATACAGATTTAGTACGCTTCTTCCAGCGGCCTCAACACATACATTGAATGAGACCTCAGAACTCGTCTTCCGAAGCAGCTCTTCATGGAGTTGTTGTAGGTTTGCTTCATCCCTTCAACTCTTCTCCATGGCATTGATCCCACTCGCACTAACTTCCGCAATTCACTACACGCAAACTCGCTCGCTCGGTGCGGATCCATGGCCAATGACAAGGTGTAATGAAAACACCTCAACGACGGAAACAGTTTTGCAGTCAAGGCTGTATCCAGTCTAGCAAGCTGCTTCTAGACAGCTCGCTCAAAGCCAAAGTCAGGTCGAACCAATGTGTCGAGCAATGGCAAGGACTCGGAGCAGTCAACGAGATACTTGAGAGGACGAACCACCATGAGCCTTTGAGATTAAGGCTGGCGATATGTGGGTTCAAAGCGAAACGGAGCTTTTTGAGAAGGTGCTCCTCGACTAGAAACGCCGAATATCAACACAAGTACGCAAAGACCGAAACTTCAATTCTCTCCCTGATCTTCGGGCTTAATCCTTAGCTCTACGACCCATCTCTGACTCTTTGGCCCCTTACTACCAGCCGTGCGAAGGAGATCTACAAGGTATGACAGTTGGTCCTTTCTGCGAACGCCAAGGAGACTCCACTCATCAATGATAGGCGCGAGGTCGGAAAACTGCGACAACTGCACGTTCGTACAATCAAGACTGATACGACGAAGATTGCGCGGGCCGAAAGTGGTATCGATTCTCGTGGTCACCTTGGTTGGGTTCATGAAATGGGAGCGATGTCCTGGGTCATTAGTCCAAGTGATGTGGGTAAGGGATGATAAGTCTGTCCGCAAAGAGGGCAAGAAGTCGAATAGATCCCATTCATTAAAGCCTTGTTGAGGACCTATGAAAGAACAGGATTAAGCTTCGGTATGCATAAGAGCCCCGAAAAAGAGCTACCGGAGCAATGCTTTACAGTGTAGTAGTTATCAAGGTCGGGTTGTCTAATCATATTACGATGCATGAAGCTCAGCGAATCATTCAAAAAATCGAGAAAGAACGTACCAAAGATGCTTTGGCAAAGTTCGGAATGTCTTCTCACACCACCGCAGGAGAGACCAAGGCCAGTCTTAGGATTGCCTTAGAAGCACACCCTTGCAACAGTAGAAGTCGATAGAGGAGTAGTGGTGAACTGATGCCCTTCCGCGCGTGGAGACCTATACGATTGAATGCCTGTTTTATGATGATGATTGTCAGTCAAACCTACTACCGGATCGAAGCCTGTCATTCCTAGAAAGATGACTCACGAACTGATTGCACGAATCTCAATCTCCGCCCCAGAAATTCGTCCCAACGTTCCAACATGCCTTCCCAATACTGGATGCACCATCCGCCTTCTTTCATCTTCGTCAAGTGCCGCGGGAATCTCAGTTCATGAAACTTCTTGTTCAATTAGTTTTGTTTTGTATGGGAATATGCGTTGTACACAGTATTTGTCGTTGAAGGAAAGGAAGATATGTAAGGAGCTGGAAAGAATCCGATACCGCCGTTGGTAATAGGGTTAGGGTTCAAACCTGCAGCTCTTTTCTCCCCTTACATTATGCATAAACTTGTAGATCGCACTTCCACATCCCTGCAGCAAATCCCTTCCGAAAAATATACAATCAATCTTGGGACTTGACAGGAGAATGTAGGTAAGAGAATCGAGCTTTCCGATCGCTAGCTCTTTGCATAGGCTAATCCTCGACTTTTACAGAGTCACCACAAAGCCGATTCTCTGTCCCTGCTTGTTGCTCGAAGCTGTCGGAAGCTGTCGTTTGTCTTTTTAGACTCGGTAGAGCGGATAACCCGCACCCGATCTTACCAACGCGAGCTGTTGTCACTTTTTCCGGTTTTCCGTCCAACGCTGCAGTTCAGCCCACCATACCTCCCTTGTCGAAGTCTTCGGGTGTTTTGTAGAGAAGAATGTTGGCTGTTGGATGCATTTTGCCGGGTCTCTGGGTTGGTCGGAGGGTTAATACAAAGGCTAGAAACCTTGATGGTCACAACGCAAAGTGGGTAAGCCTCGGTTGTAACCTATTAGCTTAACCAAGAAGCAGTGCACTGACGTCGATCTAAAGGGCACATGGTTCACATTTATCCCATCCAAGCTGTCGGATCTCATCTCATGAACCTCCGCTCTCAGTATAAATTCGCCCTGTATCGTTTAACACCTTTCACTGTCCTACGGCTTCCCCAAAACGATGTCTTCTACGCCTCAGCACCCTCCTGAAAGCTCCATCCACGCCAACAATCGTGTCGACGCTGAGAAAGGTGCAGCCACTGTCGAACACCAAGAACACGCCGGAAGCACCGTTCAACTGACACGTTCTCAGTACGAAAGACTCTTTCTCGAGCCAGGAGGTCGAGCTCCTCCTGTCTCTACCCTTTCCCAACGCTTCGGAAACCCAACACCGCTCGCCGTTGTCGCCTTCACCCTCGTGCTGGCTCCGGTCGCATGCTGCTTCTTGAAAATGGGAAAAGCTGATGCCACGTCCATCGCGGCGTTGGTGGGCCCGTTTTACTTCCTCGGAGGAACTGCTATGGTGATCAGTGGTGTCATGGAATGGGTTGGTTGTCCTTGTTCGATATCCATTCAGCAGGCTAGCTCACTCACGATTAGATCCTTGGAAACACCTTCCCCTTCGTTGTGTTCATCACCTTCGGCGGTTTCTGGTACGTGGGATCCAACGCTGTATTCCTTCAAATCGGACTGATCTCTATCTGCACTTTAGGCTTGGCCTCGGTATCCTCCAGGATCCAGAGCACAATATCGTCAGCGCATTTGCTAACGGTGGTGGAGCTGCGTCACCGGAATACAATAGCGGTCTCATGTTCTACTATGCATTTTGGGCAGTCGTAATCTTTATCTACTTGGTTACGAGTCTTAGGACAAACATCGTATTCGCCGTACGTCTGCTTCTTCCCTGTCACAGGATAAGGCTGACACCCTGGTAGTGGATCTTCTTTACTCTCACCTTCTGTTTCATCATGCTCGCGGCTGCATACTCCAAGCTAGCAGACGGCAAGGCTGATACTGGGGTCAAGTTGAGTGAGTATCAATCCGTATTTGCTCTGGAAGAACTCAGTGCTTACAAACCACTAGTTAAAGCAGCAGGTGGTTTTGCATTCGGGACGATCGTCGGCTCCCATTACCTGATGGCTTCCCTGTTGTTTGCATCAGTGGGAATGCCGTTTAGGTTGCCAGTTGGTGATCTCTCGGGGTTCATGGACAGGCGAAGGTCGTAATTAATGATGCGAACGACGTTTTTAATTTCTCTTGTTGGTTCTCGTGCTCATCTTATTGGTGTAAAACCTTGTAATACTCGCTATCTTTACCTTATCATCAATTTGCTAATTCACCCTATCTACCAAGAGATCGCAATGTATCTCTTCGATGTTAAGTCAGGAACGAAGCTGCGATAGAGCCTGGATGATCTCAATGTGTAATGGAATTACAAGAATACAGCTAGTGCTTTTGTCGCTGAATGAAGCATTCGTAATAGCGAGTGACTGTCGCTACATATCGAGGCTTTTACCATTAATGCAAACTTGAAGGATTTTGAGCATAGAGTACTATACCGCACTTTGATGTGCACACGACGGCAATGTGCAAATCTCGAAAATTTTACATGTTCCCCTTTGAATTGAGCCTCGGGATTTTTTTCTGGAACTTATTGCAACGTATACACCCCAAATATCTCATTGTATTCAGGATTGCATGTTGTCGGAGGGACAGAGAAGGGAGAGTGCTCCGGAGTTAACTCTGATGGTGGAGTGATGGCATGAAAATTGGGGTGTTGAACTGCTCAGAGCTGAGTCGTGAGGACGTAGGACGTTAGATATATACTATCAGAGTATATATTCCAACTTTCAGGATTTAGGGGAGACGACGGTATGTAGTGAAGAATGAGTGTTTTTTGGACGGGCGCTTACGTGTTTGCACTTCTCTGTTCGCACCCCTGCATCTTTCTGGCAACTGGATCTTTGGTTGTAAAAATACAGAAAAATTTGGTGTAGGTGTGTTCACATATCGAGAGTACGCTGGTCAATTTTGGGAGCTAAAGGGGATGTAGGGAGAACGTTACAAATTGATCTTCGCAAAATTGCAGTTCTCGGTGAGGTATAGTACACATAGAATTCATATCAGAGAATACCATATGATAAAGAAAGGTATACATAAAACGAAGGGCAAGAGAGGCGCAAATGCGAAGAGTCAATGTGTCCGTGAACGTAAGAATACTATATGGAAATGCGACGAGGAAATCTGTAGCGTGCATCGACATCCAGCTTCACCTTCAAGCCGCCACAAGGAGATTTTTATAGTTCAACCTAGGCATATAGTATCTGAATAGCCCCATCTGCGAATATCCCGCGTTGACTGTGCACCGTATCGCTTTGAATGGGCTATTCTCCTGTTCGTGAAACTCGTCCATCAAGCTGTCCAACCTTCTCAGTCGCCTCCTAATAAGAGATCCTCCCTCGCCAATTGGAATTGGAGGCAGAGTCAGATACTCCAACGAATGCCGATCCATCGTAGCCTGAAAGCCGTCCATGAACCCTGCCAAGGCTATCCACCAGTTCCCCTTCAGCGCAAGGTGCGTAATCTTTCTGTTCTTCCAGACATTCTGAGAGCGAAAAGCTTTGGATACAAGCTTGTCCAAGAACGGCCTCGACATCAACGTCCACTTTTGTTTGTGCGTTGCACAGCTAGCAGAGCTCATGAAAGAATTGAGGCTGGCAGCATGCTGCTTCGAATACATCCCCGTAAACTCCCATTCTTTGACTCTCCGGACAGCCAGGTTCCGGATAAAGCACGAGATTGTCGGGTCCCCGATGTCGATATGTCGAACGTCGATGCAGACGATGTGAAGTTGGTAAGGGAAAGGCATGATATCAGGTGGTATTGGACGCCTGGTGGTCCTCTGAGTGTAAACCTCCAGGGTCGGGTTACGCCATGAGAGGCTCTCCAAGGAGTCCATCGACTGTAACATATTGGGTAGCCGAATCATCTCGCAGAACTGGACGTTCACCAGCTGCAGGTCGCGCAACCGGGTAAATTTTTTGAGTAGTCCACACCATTCGGGAACGAGCGAGTCAGCGGGCCAGTCCTCGAAAGTGACGTCTTTCAAGACCAACTTCTGGACGCCGAGAATGATGCTTCGAGCTTCGAGTCCAAATTCGTCTTCCGTGTTGATACCAAAGACGAGGGAGATGATTTGGGATGAGATGAATGGGCGGATGAGTGTCATTTCCTGAACTATGCGCGGCGAGAATGGAGAATCCTGCTTCTCGCAGCGTTCTGCGAACGCATCGATCTCGGAACCTTCTATAAGAAGACTACGGAATAGGTATCGCTGCGAAGGATAACGCCAACTTCTGGAAACGAGCGAGAAGGCACGGAGATCTTTGGGGTTGTTGCTGTGCTCGCTGACAATGAGATCAACGATTTCCGCTGGTAATGGGGATGAAGCAGTCATGGTGGTTGTGGCGGAAGTGAAGATGGGCGAAGCAGAGGATTATAAGAGAAGGATAGCCGAAGATTTTGATGCTGAAAAACTTCTGGTATTTCCCAATCCGGCAGACAATCCGAGTGTTCATTGTTCATTGTCCACAGAAGCCGCGTGTGACAAACATGCAATGCCAAATTTATGACTCCTGCGATCAACAAAGTCGTTTCTGCCAATCGAGGCGACCCTCGGGACCATAGACGGCGCGACAGCTTCGCGGACTAGATCTATGACATTCCTGGACAGTCTCCTTCGTTTACCGCGAAATGGTTCGGTGATATGCGGAGTCTAGCTAAAGCACAGCTTGAACCTAGAAAACACGCCCTATAAACCGTTAGTTCTGGTACGTAGACAGTGAACGGCACGGCAATCCTTACACAGGAACGAACATCTTCCAAAACGAGTTTCGAACGAGCCGGAAGTACAGAGACACCTTTCCCCATGAGTGCTCCGGAAAAAGTTCGCCGTTTAGGAGAAGAACGACCGACACGTTATCACGATGTCCAGAACCGGTGAGGAGCGCCAAATACAGCAGAAAGCTGTTGCATAGCACGAAGATAAGGGCATGATAGAGCAAATTAGTCAAGAGTCGCGAGAAGTGGCAGTTTTGCACACCTCAGAGCTTGCTTGGCTATTTACTGAAGTACCGGAAAGTTGGCGGAACAGCTTGAAGCCGGAAGGGCGGTCGTTCATGGACTATACTGCAATACTGAGGCTTCGAGACGAGATTTCTGGCCCATACAGGATTTATTTGATGAAAAATCGAAGCAGAAATCCTATGGGCTCAGCCAGGAGTCTTGAAGAACAAACATTTTAGCGCTGCAGGAAGGATCGGTCGTCAGAAAAGGACAACATAGGGAATAGATGACATCGCACCGCAAGACCAAGCCATATGCAATGACGTTTGTTCCAGCAACTCCAAAAGCCTTCTGTTTCTTTTTCTACAAATAATAGACCACGTTCTGCGGTGCAAACGCAAAGAAATTCTACAGAAAGCAACAAGTATCAGTGCGACGTAGAGATGAACAGCCTGAGTGAGAACCACGTGCGCTCAGGATAGAGGCTAGTCATTGTTCCTGTATTTTTGAGTGTGCAGGGGCTCTGAAGATCTGAAGACTGACACGATTAGAGAAGGACGACCAAGCAAAGCGATCTCTGTCATCGAAGAAAATAGTTCGCATAATTCGGCCGATTATTCCCGTCTTAGGGCAGAAGGATCCGAGGTAGAATGAAACGAACATGAATATGTTGTGAATAGGTATACAAAAGCGTATAATCTAATATCAAGACAATGGATGTATATCTCTCGCGTGTACTACCTCCTAAATCAGATATCGACATCTTCACTCTAACACAACCTTCAGAATCTCTCTAGATCTGGCATGCGGCAAGAACCCTTCGACCTTCTTCACTAGCGCTCGCTCAACCTCGCAGTGAGTTATCAGCTCCATATTCCACTCCATTAGGCCCTCTTCTTCCTCTTCGTGCTCGTGCGCAATATCCAGCGGCAGATGCCAGAGTTTGGCAACATGAGCACTTCCACCACGCCCGTGAACAACACAGCGGAGTTCTTGGAGCGAGCTGAACTTGTGATTCTCGAGCGTCCAATCCAACCTTTCGAGAATCGGAACAATTTCTGCTTGGTGTACAGGTATGATTTTTGGGAGAGAAAGGAAATTGAGTTTCATGTGCTCGCCCCCACGGGTAGCCTCGATGAGGAGGCGTTCGATGCTATTCCACCACTTCTGACCGGATAACGAGAGCCCAATGACGTTGCGGTTTTGTGTGAATGGCAGGTATTCGAGGATATTGGATGTGACGTCTGGACTGGGCACTGTTTTATGAGGTAACCGAGGATCAGCGCGTTATTCAAAGAGAAGTATTTAGATTTGACTCACAGTCGTCGTCAAGACGCCTTTCAAACTTGAGAGTCCACCTCTGAGGGACTTTGATCTTTCCGGCTTCGATCAACAACGCGCCAATGTGAGGTAGATCCGAAACGTCGATATCGAGGAAGGTGTACTCCTCCAATTGAGGAACCAGTCGATGAATGAGGGGGAGATAGTTTGCAATCTTCACGTCGGCACAGCTGAATGTCAAAGAGCGAAGATTGGGTAACCTCAGTTCGACCTCGTCCATCTCTCGGAATTTGGCCACTGTGGACTCGTAGGACCACATTTCCCACCTCAGGCCTAAATCTTCGAGAGAGGGAAAGGCCGACAACATGCCGTATAGCTGGCCAAGATTGGTGAAAGTGATGTCACAAAGTTTCAAGGAGCGTACGCCCTCAAAGACGACGCATTCCTTTGTCTTGCAAGGCCAATACTCCAAGTCGACGTAGTTGAACTCGAGAGTCTTCAGCGTCCGGAGCGGGAGAGGCGGTGGCATGTCCTTCCGTCTCAACAAAGAAGTGAACTCGATGGAAGACGAGGCCTTTTGGATGCGCAGGCCTTTCAAGGCCGATCCTGGAATGGTGACATGGGGGCTGGAGCAAATGTCGACGAACTTTGGGAGATTGGAAGGCGCGAGATCGAATCTATTCCATGTTTCGCAATAGTGCTTTCTTGCTGCTGGGAGCCACGATTTACAAACGAGGGCACAAGCGCGTAGGTCTGCTGTACCGAGCATCCCAAGTATGTGGTCGATGAGCTCCGCTGCGTAGGAGCTGAGGTTGGGTCGATTTGTGAATCCGTTCCCGGACATGATGTTGGAGGTTGAGGAAGAAAATTGTCTTTGTGCTTGCATGGAAGTCCATGGATTAAATAGACCTTAAAGGCCGCACGTGTTGGACAAAGAAAGAAGATTTCGGATTTGGCATTGGCTGATAAATAATGACATTGATTCAGCCAACCAACATCTCTGAAATGTCTCCAGATATCGCGATGCCGACGACCTGTGGTATGACTGCTAGAGAACCAGAACAGCGGTGATGATGCTTGGGAACCCGTACCGGTATCTGATCGAACACTCTCGTTCACGACTCGACGATTTCCTAGAAGTGGAAGAAGACCTTCGACGAGGGCTTGGAGAAACAAGAAGATAGGGAGAATATGGTCATGGACGCGGAGCAATGGTGGGAACGAAACTTACCGTTGTCGCTGTCTCGAGCAATGACAAAGTGTTCTCACGATTGCTCTTCTTCACGACCCACCGCCATGTCCGCGACACCGCTCCTCGCCAAAAGATCAGTAAAAGCTCGATTTTTGTGGATTCGAATATGGGAATTACTTAAATGATGTGTGTCTTTCATTCTGGAGATTTTGTAGCGTCTTCGCTCATTCCGCCTTTCAAGAGAATCCTTGGTCAGGATGCATCGTCAAGGAAAGCCAGGGCGAATATCCCTGTGTCTTTGACCTCTGTTGACCGCTTTTCTGCCTTTTCTTCGGCCTCGGGATATATAGTTGGAGTCCTTGAAAGCCCTGCCGCTATCCTAGGCCACTCTTCCGAATGGAAATGACCTACGGATTACGCTGGTGAGCCCCATGCGACACCAAGAGAAGACCACTTGTGCCCAACATGATTGTTTGGCTCTATCTTTCAGTCTACACTTACTACCGTCTGGACTCCCTGAATGTGTGCAAGAGCATTCTTGTTCATCCTCGTACGTCTGCATGTCCACTTCCATATCCTTTGTCGCTCACTTATGTTCTAGAGCTACTTCTACAGGAGAAAGAAGGAGCAATCATGTTCATGGTAAGTGTGTCACGCCTGTTTTGATTCGGTGAGGACTAACTCTTTTTACAGGTACTATATCGCCCAAGCGGCGAACAGGTGTCTTCCGTAGTCAGATACCTGGAACGGCTTGTCAAGGAAGACGACGATTTCCAAATCGGAGCCTGAAAAAGTGTGTATCAACCTATCCACATATCATTGTCCTCAACAATCTCCACCAATAGGTACTGTTCATCGTTTCAGGGTTCGTTTTGAATGTCGGCAACGGCAGTTCTTTGGAAACCCCGCATTTCCGATCAAGGCTGTGTTATCCGACATACACAGACACCCGAGCCTCTACTTTGAATAACTGGAACGAATGGAAGACTATGGAAGAGGCACATGAGGTTGATCACACAAAACCCTAGCTTCCGGCGCAGTTTGCTGACATAATCAAGTTGATATATCAGGCGCCTCTCAAGGGCTCCTTCCATCTCCACCAACACCATGCAACCACACCTCTTGACCATTCTAGCAGGCGCTATTCTCGGTGCCGTTGCCCAAGATGCTTCTGCTCCGACCTCATCGCCCGGTGTTAGCTGTGTAATCCAATGTTCTACGCAGGCTCTTCCCTCAGGCCCTTGCGGTGCTATGTGAGTCTCTCGTTTATCTCATACAAACATACTGACTCATCTTCGACTCCGCAGAACTGACTTCCAGTGTATTTGCACCAGCGCCGCGTACCAACAAGCTGTTCGCGATTGTCTTTCTGCCAATTGTACGCCTGAAGATATGACGACTGCAATGAGCTTGCAGCAGCAAAACTGTGGTTCCTGTACGTTCACTATATCGTTGATGGTCTACCAACTATCTGATTCGCCTTCAGTATCCGCCTCCGGATCTGGTACCCCATCTGCCACGGGAACTGCACCCCCATCTTCGGCACCCGCCACCGCCCCCAGCAGTGTTCCACCTACATCAGGGTCTTCGACCACTACCCCGAGGCCAACCACTGTCCCACCCAGTGGTAGTGGCAGTAGCCGCCCAGCCTCAAGCGGTACCAGTAGCTCCCGTCCAGCTGCCAGCTCTACCACGACGCGTAACGCCGCTGAAGGCCAACATGCAACATTGTTCTCCCCACAGGTTGTGATCGCGCTGGGTATGGTTTGGGCTGGTGTATTTCTGGGCGTGCTGGTAGCTTGAGAGGTTATATGTTATCACGGACCTTTCCAGTTGCGACAGTCATTGACGCGTTAACAATTATTCCCTTCATGTCTCACAAGATCTAATGGTACACATCTTGACCATACAAATCATGGCTAGTGGACCAAGCTCAGTCAATGCAGAAAATCGCTCTGGCGTCCCTTGTGCACAGCGAATAAGGTATCATCGGAGCCCACACTAGTTCCATTACTGTAAAACCTTGATCATCCGATAATTAGATCATAAAAACTACGAGATAATATTCAGAAAAAAGATGTCTGTCCTATATCACAAATCGTGAATGCCCCATCTTCGATGCCCACCTTCTTGCACTCTTCAGCCAATAGCTTTGGAGGCTCAAAGACTGGTTCATTGGTTAAAACCCAAGTTCTAGTAGGTGGTGTGTCAATAAAACGAAGGTGTCAAAGGAACGGCAGACGTACCCCCAATGCATAGCCAGTGCTCGTTTGGCACGGATGTCCTGAAAAACGCGAACACTGTCTTGCGGTGAACAGTGAACGCGAGACATCATTGGTCTCGGAAGATATGCCCTTGGATCAACAATCAGTGTGTGAAGAATGTAATTCCGACAAGTACTCACCCAATGGGCAGCAGAGCCAAATCAAAGCTACCCCAGCGCTCCCCAATCTGCTTGAATGCAGGACAAACAGGGACTTTGTTCTCGTCCTGCCCCTTCAGCACGGTTCGGTATCCCGTATCGCCAGCAAAATAGATTTTGCTGCCGTTTGAACCATCTTGAGGTTCCCTGACCTCTTCAACGACCCAACCGGCCCAAAGCGATTTGAAGTGATCAAAAATGCCTCTTCCGGTGCGATGTTGGCCTGGGGTACAGGTCACATCGAAAACTGCCTTGCCAGATGGTCCCTGTACATCGCCGGGCGGGATTTCGACTTCAACTCTTCGGGAATCCCACCAATCAAGGATGTGGGTATGGTCTCGAGGGATATGAAGGCTGTCGAAGTATGATTGGTTGCCTAAAGGCGCGAAGATATGTGGTATCCGTTTCCTCTTGAACAGAGTTGTGATAGTAGGGGTATCTAAACTGGTTTGAATGGATTAGTACGCACGTGTCTAGTGTAACAACAAAATGTTCTTACTGGTCGTAATGGTTATGCTAGTGACGGCGATGAGCTACATACGGGAATCATGGAACGGGAACACTACATACCGAAATAACAATGGCATCAACTTCAGGTATATCATCCGCGGGGCAAGGAGGTGCTGTGAATGACCCATATCAGTTCCAACCGTCCAACGCAAAGAACCTGTTAAGAGGCATACGTGTATAGCGCTTTGGTCCCATATGTTGACTCGGAGAACATCTATCGCTGAAAACAGGATCGAATAATATACGAGCGCCTCTTGAAAGAGGGGAGACAGCTGGCAGTTCGACGAGAAAACAGGCATGTCCGAGCCAGGTAGCCTTAATCTTGCTACTATTCTCCTTGGAATCCAATCCCCACGTGGGCTTTCGAATAGGAAGTTTCTCATCAAGTTGTTCCTGAATAATTTTAGGCGGATTCGCGTAGAGGTCATACATCTAAAAAAGCAGATAATGAGCAAGCCATACGATATATGACGACTCGGATAAACAGAAAACTCACAAAACCAATCACATCCCATGAGTCGGGTTTCCAGCTTGGCCATGGATTGATGAAGTGTGTGCCCTTGTTGTTCACCCAATGATCTGGCCTGCCCTTCGTCTCCCTTACTTTCCGTTCTTGCTCTTGGTGGGTGGATTCGTATACTCGAATTGGGGATGTCGAAGAAGTCGTGGAAGTCATGATGGGAAAACGTTGAATCGAGTCTCGAAAATGTCCGCGGTATTTATCAATCACGCCCAGGCAACGTGTGTGCGTAATGTGCGTGCCGGCCGCGGCTATACTTGACTAGGGGTAGATGCGTAATGTCAGGACATTCAGCGATGGTTTCCCATCGTCAATACCTGTTACAGTCATTGGCGCCTCCTTTGGACAGTGAAATGTAGTTACGTCCCAGAACACAGAACTACAGCTTTTTCCGCCAATCAGAGTACATAGTCAGCAGTATACTATTGCTTTGAATATATTTAGGCTATAATATATGGTATCGAGTTGTGTTGAATGCTCCGATGGGTGTTATCAGTAAAAAAATCCCTTATCATTGCTCCGTCAGTCCTTTAGACACTCCGCCAAATTTGGCGTGATGGGAGGTCGCATTTCAGCACAACATTTTCCTGTGCTTCCACAGACCTCCCCAACATTTGAAAAAGTGTTCCAATCACTTTTATACAATCTACTCCATGCATCCTAATTTTTTTGAGGACATTGGGGCTCACCTTATTGTAGTAAAAATTGTAAAAATTGCTCCAGGACAGTTTCTGATTTTCTGTATTCTTTTGAATGCCACAAATATCCTGCAAAAATTATAAGACTATCATACATGCAATACACATACACCAAAAAAAAATTGAAGGTCAAAAAGAACGCAGAGGCATGGTATGAGGGACTGTCTAAAGGAGGTGCCATGTCTAAAGGAGGCGCCAATGACTGTAGAGTGGTAGATGAGCGCTTGAGCTACCAATCTTGACGAGTTTGGGTAGAATGCAACTAGCATCGACTATAATACAAGCATAAAGGTGAGGGATTAGGTTAAGCTTGAATCGGATGAGTGCCGAACTGTACGAGCGGTGGCCAGCGGCCAAACGCAACCATCCTCGTTGTGGACACACTCAATACACACTGCCTCGAGATCACCATAGCGTACGCAACACAACTTCCCGGCAAGCTCTAGTCGTAAATCCCCACTAAAGCCGTTGCCGCGTCATCCTAGTAAAACGTCGATTCATAGCGAGTAAGCTGGAGATGATGATCATGGCGGTACGATGGCAAGAGTACAATTTGCTTTGTGACCGCGGATAGCTTCCGAGGCCGGCGCTTACGCCAGCGTCTAAATATACTCAAGGACAAAGGACTATATACAATTTTAGTTACCTACGTTCCTCACGTCTACATAGGCATGGAGGTGATTTCCAGTGTACAATGGAAGGAAGAAGTCGAGGAATTTCAAGTCTCCCTCACTAAAATGGCATCTCCATAATCAGAATCCGGCCTTTCGAGAGGCAATGACATGGAAGACTTACGTCGTATTCCAAATCTCAAAGTCCAACTTGTGAAACACGTTCGCAAACAGGAGATACATCTCGCACCAAGCGAGGCTAGGAAAAAAAAATTAGATCTCAAAAGCTTCAAGATGTTGCAAAGAACATACTTGACACCGAGACATATTCTTGGTCCTTTAGAGAAAGCAACAAGGTACTTTTCTAGCGCACGAGATTCCTCGTTCAACCAACGTTCAGGCTCAAACCGCTTTGGGTTAGGGAAGACGTTCGGATCATTATGCACGAAGTATGAACCACAAGAAACAACAGTCTGCGAAATCGGATTGAACTCGGATTGTTGTGGCATGAAAACGATAAGACTTACTCTAGCAGGAACGTCTACCCCAGCAATCGTTGTTCCAGATGGCCCTACCAATCTAGGCAAGGGGGTAGCGACACCATGCGACATGCGGAGGGATTCTTTGATAACAGCACCCTGGTGATTGCAAAGGGTCATCAGTCTAGGGTAAAGCGATAGACAAGCGAAAACCTGCCAAGTATGGTAATTTTTCCAAAACCTCGTAGGTCATCGCAGAATCGCGCCATGCTTCGTCCAATTCCTTCCTCAACTTCTTCAACGCTTCCTTGTTGTTAAGAAGCCCATACGTCCCAATCATGAGCGTGTTACCCACAGTATCGCTCCCAGCAAATTGAAGCGTAAGACATTCGTCGATCAACAAAGAATGAGGCAGAATCCAGCCGTCTTCTCCAGCTTCGGTTTTCGATGTGTCAAAGAACACGCTGAAGATGGCTTTGTGATCCCCATCATGGAGCGAGGCAGGATTTGCAGATATCTCATCCAATTTCTCCATGATGAATCGCTTTTGGTTCAACAACGGTCTCATCTTCGGGGCAATTTTGAGCAAGACTGATTCTGGGATCCAGTTGTTGAGTTTGATAGGAAGGTATCTCCCTAACCACATCGCTCGGAGGCCATCATCCAAACCCACAAGAAGCGGATTCCGGAACTTGGGCGATTCGAGGGCGTTGAAACGTTGTGCAAAGAGGTAGGAGGTGATTATGTCGAGTGTGGTTGCTCGGTAGGCGAGGTATAGGTCTGCTGGTTCCTTGGTCTTGGAGTACGAAGATAGTCTATCGGTCAACTTGTCAACCTGACAAACGTGTCAAGCCCCTCTACGAGAATCAGGAACAACGATAGAAGGCATACCGTTCGCTGAACCACATGTTCGAGCTGCAACACGGCCCGTCGAGAAAAGTAGGACCCCAATAGAACTCTTCTTTTGGAGGCTGCTTGAGGATCCGTTAACGAAACTACAGACTGGGAAGTTTCAAAGGTTCCGTAGAAACCTGGGTCCTTGATGTACCCAGGCTTGGGCGCGATATGAATCTCATCAAAGGCGTCGGGATTGATAAAGTGAAGCTTCAAGGGACGTCAATTCAGTCGCGTATATGACAGGAGTAGCGATGCGCTTCACCTCCCATGGAGTCACTCTCACCACCGGGCCTAGCGGTGACAGAATGAACGGTACTATTTGAAGTCATATGAAAACACAAGCTCACCGTACTGTTCATGGAGCCTCTCCACATGATCTACCCAGCCTCCCTTTCCAAAGGTTGTGTAATATGCTCGATACATCCCAGAGACTGCAGCGAGAGCAGGACCTGGAAATTTTCGCAAAGGGTGAAGCCATAGTCGGTAGATAGCGAGAATAACAGTTCGAGTGACGAACAGCCCTAGTATCGCTGTAATGGCGTCGCGCATGGTGACGGGTGAGCTGAGGATGAAGGAAGACAATTAATCGATTGTAAAAAGTTCGTGCCCTGAATTTATACCAAGGATCCCCCTGTAGCATCAGGTAAAACGAACATGGGAAAAGCAACTTTTATGGGCAATCTATGGTCAACGTATTATTGATTCCGGGGCTCGCTTCAAGACTGAACCTTGAGGGCGGCAAGCCGCTTGTTTTGAATAAGCTAAGGCTCGAATTAATGTCAAAGTCACGATGGAAGAATAAGAACTAGTTCTACGCACCACTTGGATCATGGATGAATCATGAGAAGGAAGCAAAGTTGCTTGGGTTCGTCCGGTATTCGGAAACTGCTTTTTCCCCGAAGAAGAGTTTGATGTAGCCATTCTATCTCATGAGTCGAATCGAATGCCATATGTAAGTGACAGAAGATGTCGAAACTTCGGATGCGATTGTGAGGCAAGCAGCCCTGGATATAAAAGCTGAGGTGACTGTTTTAGCTCAAGGTACGGATTCAAGCGCCCAGGATCATCGGGTGCGGGGTGCCACAAACACGTCCAAATCGTCCACGTATGCGGAAATTGCTCACGCGCCATTTTTTCGGTCTGCCCCATCATCGTCTCGCCCGTCGTACACGTCTCCCTGCTGGTCATTCCTCTCGTTCCCTACTGCAAAACTCAAGATGAGCTCCCCGGTCCAGAACTTGGTTATCTCCCTTGGTGCCATGCAATGTACGTCCAATAAAGTTGTATGACTTCGAAGCAAAATTTCCTTACCTCCTTTTTGTAGTGGCTCGGAGAATCGATTTCAATGACCCCCAGACTCTCACTTATGCTCGTTTGGGATATGCGGCAACACAGTTAATTATCCTAGCAGTTTACTACTATGTCTCAATGACAGTACGTGGCGAAACATGGCACCTCGTTTTCCGGAGCTGACAGGATCATTTTTTTAGGTCAAGCGCAAAAATGAACAAACTGTCCTGAAATATGGTTAGGATCTACCTTCGTTCCATTCTCAACGTCGCTCAAGTTTCTATGCTTCCTCTCGCTAGTGGAGCCTCCTAGCCCAATGGTACGTGTCAGCTGTGAGCCGTGGGGCAAGTCAAACTCATTCGTGTTGCCATTTTAGACTCCCAATGAACCTGGAAAGCTCGTTACTACCACCGTGAGGGACTATGATTTATCAGAAGTGTCAAAGTTGGTACGTGCTTTTCAACCCTTGCTGCAACTACACCTGTCTTATCTTCCGAAACAGCTTCGTTCTGCCTACATCGGTATCGCCATGATGTGCTTCCTCCACGGATACATGAAGTTCACCCAGCCGCTTTTCATCCAATCCCTTATGGGTCTCAAGAGTCTTTACGACGCGAAGCCTGTTCAGATTCACCTCTTTGGTAAGGCTGCTGAGGGTGATTTGAAGAGGCCCTTCTCCACTCCAAGCATGTTCGGTGCCGCTACTGGACCTCAGACAGATAACGCTGCCATCACCGAGGCAGAGAAGAGGATTGGTGCCAAGAAGGAGGAGTAATTTACAGTCGTATCTTTTTGTAGTATCGCTCTTTTGGTTGGAGCATGTAATAGACGGGTTACCTGGACGGAAAAGTAATACATCGACATATTCTATTCCAACGCTTATGGCAGAAATTATGCGACGTGACCTGAGGAAAAATTTGCCTAGTTACTCTCGTCTCCGTACTTCCATGTACCAGTTATGTCAATCTGACATTCAACTCTGCCCTGAGTCCAGCTCGCCGCCTCCTTGGCGCTGGAGGCCAGGGACATCTTGGGGACATCTTCGGAAACATCATCAATATTCTCGCTGTCTGCTTCCTCGAACCTGTCCAACATTCACTCATAAAAATGGCAAATAAACACCCGACGGCGCCGAACAAGCTTTCCCCTCACCATGAACGCCCTGCATAGTCCCGAACGCCCAAAACTCCAAAAAGTCCTCGCTGACTGGAATGCTCAACCCAACGAAGTTAAAACATGGCCTCAGAGCACAGAAACTCCCGACGCTGCGCGATACGACGTGGAGCACTGGCTATCCCATATTCAGCATGGTTGCGAACGACGTCGAATACCCCGAGAACAATGGATAGAAGCCGCAATCTTCTTTCTACGTGGCGACTTGAAGGACCTATTCCTACCCGTAATTGAAAACCCGGAGACGAGGCACAATATCGAGGGATGGGACGATTTTGGGGCATTCATGGTAAATTTTGATGGTACGTTGGACGAGCACTTGATCGCTGTTTCCTCCGCTAATATGATGGATCGTAGAACCTACCCAAGAAGACCCCGAAGAGTTTAATCAGCCTCCAACAACGAACACGGAAAACAGCAAAGGCACAAAAATCGCCAGACTAGCTGGAGGCGGTCTTCTTGCAGGAGGTTCGGTCATGACTTTGCCCTCAGCTGGAATTGCTGCTCTACACGTTATCGGATTCACTCCGTCAGGTATAGCTGCAGGTGAGCACCCATGCTGTGCCAGTAATACACACACTCAACTCGAAGTACACCTTTCAGGAACCCTCGCAGCAGGGATCCAAGCAACTCTTTACGGTGGGAAGACCACAGGTTTACTCTCAATTTGCCAAGCTATCGGCAGAACAGCAACCATAGCACCACCTGCTGTAATAGGGATAGGTGTGGGGGCCATGGTAGCCGGGGCGGGGTGTGTCGCGTGGTCGACACTGAACGCTAGACGAGACAGTACAGTATATCAATGAGGCTCAAAAGTGTGTCGAACGTGTATTTCGGATCCGTATATACTTATTCAATGATAATGTAAGTTATTGCAGATGCTATTCAGAGGGATGATCCATCTTGGCCACGGATGGACAAGGCTTCCGATTCAGCGATCTTGTACACCTTCTGTGGACCCACAGTCATTGGAATCGCGCCTGAGTGCAAACCTTATTAACATGTACAGCGCAGTGCCTTCTTTACAGCCTTTTCTTTACCAGCCTTTTCTTTACTTATAAACGTACTGGAAGCATAAGCACGATCCTGACCCCACTACTGCACCCCCACCACACCCTCGCCACAATGAATTTCCTGTCTCAGAAAGCTAATACCTCTGCCCAAGGTACTTGCGATTTCTGCTCAAATTATCATATATTCAGTGCATATTATACCTAGGAAACAAAAGGCCTGAGAAGACGACGAAGAGAAATGGGTTTCTTGACAGATGGACTGCCGGAGGAAGTGGTCTAGTCGGGCTCGGCGCTGTTAACCTGCTTCCTTCTGTTGGAGTAGTGACGTTGAATGGTTTGGGCTTCACTTCGTCTGGCATCCTTGGGGGTCAGTTTTCCTCACCCCAATCGGTCTATAATCGTTCATTTCTTGTCTTGCTTTAGGGTCTATCGCGACCGGTATCCAATCCTCAGTGTATGGGCCTCTCACCAGCGGAGTGTTCTCGATCTTGCAATCCGCTGGAGCGACGGCGGTTATTGCGTCTCCAATGACTCTCGTAGTGGGCTCTGTTTCGCTCGTCGGCGGTCTTGGATGTTTTGCGTACCGACGAATTAGGGGAAAGGCCGTGGAAGAACGAGAAGTCATCAGTGATTAGTGAAATATTCCCTGCTTGATTTGAAGTTGCTTCACAGGAACGTGTTAGCTTCGTTGTATTACATTACTCGTTTCTCTCTCTTTGAACCCGTACAAAGCATAGCGTCTTTACATAACTTTCTGATGAAAGGCCCGAGAAGCGTGAATAGTATTAGTCTTTAAAAGCACGACTTGACTTCAGAGGTCCCTAATAACCAAAGCAGGTCATAAAAGAAGCATCATTGCCCCAGTACCAGTGACCAATACCATCCCCGTAGCGGCAGACTTCAGAGCGCTGTTTGCAGAGATCTTCTCTGACTTGACCTTGAACCCCAGTTGGCCGCAGTTATTGGTGAACGCTTCGTAGACGTCACGTCAGATTCCGCCGTACTAGACAGGACGAATGCGCTCACCGTCAGCAACACCTTGTGCTTCCTGGAGAGAAAACGTCTTGTCATTTGCAACGACGCAGTCCAAGCAGGAGGCAATTTGGTCAGCCCAAGCGTTGGTACAGAGACAACTGGGGTCATCACAATTCTGTGGTGAGCAGACATTGTGATAAGTTCAGGGTGTGAGCAAGAAAGAAACATGCACGTACTGGGTCGGCACCTTTAGGCATGGTGTTACACGGTTTGTCGCACGCTGCTGGCACGGTGTCTGGGATTTCAGGACTGGATGTTGAAGCCAGCACTGAGAAGCTTCGACTGGTAAGACTAGCTGAGGTGACGGCAGCAGGTGTTAGTGTTAACGGGTCAGTGTCGAATAAAATGAAGAGGCATACTGGCATGAACGATGGGAAGCATCGTGTAATAGATGAGCACGAGCGAGAGCGAGGTGATCGTGGACTTGATCATGACAGCTACTATTACTGGGGAAAGAGATACAGAGCTGCCGAGAGACGTGTATTCTCTTCGTAGGGCGACTGCAGGCTATTCTTATACTGTCCATACAGCGATGAGCGCTCGTGGCTGTAAATGCCAGTGGATGTCAGGAGAACGCAATTTGTAAACAGTTGTCTGATGATCCTGACCTTTTCCGGCAAGAGCTATGGCCCGTAGCACAGACGCCTCCAGGAACCAAAGCCATAGCTACATGGGCGCGGAGGATTGTTTGACAGATCCCCGCGTTGAATGACTCAGAGAGACAGGCAAGTTTGAAGTGTGCCTCTTCGCCTCCATCAAGACTCGGAGTCGAGGTGACAGATAGACAGAGAGCAACACCTCAACTACATGTCCTGTGCGTCAAGCATGGATCTCTACCCCAAGGAGACCATCCTTGTACCTTGTGGCGTCCAGGCGTTTGAACTTGGAAGGTGTGCATGGGAATCAATACCGATCAATGGGCATCTCGAATGTCTATTAGACTACAATGCTTACATGCCCTGAGATGAGTCCTCGGTGCAATCGTATGGTTCTCCTGTGTAATATCATCAAAGACGTGTCTTTCAATTCCAATTATGATTGTTTCATACCTAAGCAGCACCAAAGTACTTTAGGTTCTTCGTCTATCGTTCATTGAGGAGGGCACCCAATCCACCGACGAGATGGTTCGGCGGACCAGTTCGGCAAACCGCGAACTACGGACTACGGACTGACGACAAACTCCGGTGTTAAACTCCGAGCAGCCGGGTTCCTGGCCACGTAGACTCGGTCAGCCTCGGATTCCCACTTTCCTTCCCATCCATTGTCCACTCGCGTACTCATTGTCCACGCCAGCCAAAGCGTAGATCCACCATGTATATTTAGGCACTTTCTTCATAATGCCACAAGGTTTTCCCTCACTCTCGCGCACATCTGCCCGCTCATGGACACATCAGTCGTTATCACACTACTTCAGCACTTGGAGTCCACCCCAGAGCTCAAGGCTCACTTTGCATTCACACAAGCTGTCGGCTACCTCGAAGTCATTCAGCTCCTCAAGCCTTCACTCACTTTCATTTCACCCCTTCGACTGACTGTCAACGTTCATCGCTTTCTCTGCTCAGCGTTCAATCTTCCGGATGAAGTTGGCAAAGTGGCATGGGCTTCTTTTCAGCCTTTAGCCTGGTTATTGAAGGACCTTACTGAGAGGGAGGAAACGGCATTGTGGATGAAGCATGTTTTGCTGTTCATAAAACATGGTTTGAACCATGACATTGGTGCGTCTCCATCTTGGTGTACTGTTGCTCTCCGGCTGACGTGTTTTCATATCTTCCTGTTAGGTGTCTTCAATCTTCAGCCACCTGTTCAGTCATGTATCAATCCAACCTGTTCACATACTCGACGAGGCCGAGATCCAGTGCTGTTTGCGAAACCTCTCAACCGTCAAAGTACATATCAAGTCACAATTTACCAAGGATATGGGCCCTGTTCCTTCATTCGCAACATCATGGTACTGTGATGGTATATTTGGTCAATCTTCAGCTCGTCCCGCTACTGATTAGCTCTACCCTTCAGGCTGTTACACGCGATACCACCACAACTACTATGTTCATTCCGATGCAACATTACGGACGTACTACAAGAATGTTCCTTACCTTGTGCAAGTTTCTCAACACTATTATATTGCTGAAGATGTTCTCCAACTCTTCCGGACCATGATGGTCACTAAGCATTTGACTGTAGCGCTTTTAGATGACGCTTTTTCCGACACAAAAGTCGCGAACAGAGGGGAATATTGAAAAAACATCTTGTCATTATGCATTAAATAGTACAGTATTGTGAGGACAACGGTAGAGGCCACGGCTCGGTGGATAATAGACGTCCACAAAATGTGATCGTGGCTGGTCCAAGCGGCACGATGTGACTGGTCGTACTCTCGCGGACTGGTGGACTCAACACTGGCGGACTGGCGGACGGACTTCAGAGATTTCTGGATTTAGTCCGCAGTCCACCGAGTTCGCGTCCGCGAACTCAGTCGTCGATGGATTGAGTGTTCTGTCATTGAGAGTTGATGCCTAGGTTTCGTTTTGAGGTGACATCGTGGTGTAAGCGTAAGAGACGGTTTGATTGCTCCAGATCGCCGCTCCGGAGTCCGGAGTTATAGCTTTACCTCGGAATGATCCGAGTTTATGTAGTATATCACGCGTCACAGTGACAGCCCACGTTGCCCAATGCCCATGTTGTTCATCGCCGCTCCTAAGTCACACCTTCCGGTTGAGAGTTCTACCCACGAACCCGCAATCCCAGAGAGACGTTAATTTACGGCTGCCGGGACATGATCCCAAGAGCAAGACCGCTACTCCAAAATAAAATGAAGGTTCGTATATGGAATTCTACTTTGATACATATGCACGGCTCACTAGTAATGCCTCCGCTAGGGCTTGATCATGGCGCACTGTCCCTTGGAATCAATTACCCTCTCGTCAGCTTGATCCACTTATCTCATATCATGAACCTCATGGTGCACTCCACGGTCCTGCTAGTAAGAAGCACCGAGGCCATACCCTGTCGCACGTCCCATTTTAAGGAACATTGGGACGTCCACCCGTAGAAACAAGGCGACGAGTTGTTGATTATCCATGAGCCAGATGCCCTTCCTGGTAAACATTCCGATACTTTCGACATTCATCGAGTTTAGTATTCCAGAAATGGAACTGTTTTTGTCACTTCAGATACTGTCCCGCCAGTAAGTGCCTTGTAGTTTCGAATTGTTCACAATCATTGATTACCGGTTCTACGTTACCATCACAGTGCGTTGATTAATGAATGGTAAGTATCGCAAACATATAATGTGACTTCCTTGATATATCAGAACACGTCGAGAATCTCGGATAAGGAATGTTCAGCTGGATAAATTGAAAAGGATTTCGACTTTGTGGGACAGCTTTCTGCTCTGTCCATTCTTCCCGGATGATTCCACGCTGGCAATTTGGCCTAAGTCTCTTTGTCTTCACTCGCTCGATTTATGGGCAATCTCTCACACCTCCGACACTTTGGGTATGTGTCAAGGTCTGGTCTTTCATTTATACTGGCGGCTACTTAACGCACAATTACAGAATTACAATGTCACGCAACTTCACCAAGAAAGGGTGGATATAGCGAGGGCAGCACTAGATAAGGGGATTTCAATGCTTGTCACGGATGGGATGTTTCCCGGAGACGATGATGGTGAGTGAAATCGACATGTAGTCATCGAGTCACCCGAGTTGTGTTTGTCTAGGTTCTGGAAGAAATAGCTATGATTTCTATACCTCCCTGGTCAATTTCGATATAGTCACGAAGCAAAACAAATTTGAAGATCTGGCAGTGCGGTTTTTGACACGACCAATTTGTGCGTTTGCAAAGTTTGTCGTTTCGACTGGTAACGGCGAAGGATGGATGGTCTGCACGGAGTCTCTATTGCTGTCGTCCTACACTGATACTACCGTCTTCACAGCTCCGTGACCCAATGTACGTCGATGAATTGATTTGAGTTCATATGTAACCGAAGGGATGAGTAGACGAATCGGCTATGCAGCTATTCGTGGTTACAAGGCCTACGGAAAGGCCGAGTTATTGCGCGAGGCGACTACATGCTGGGAGCTCGCCAACACGTACACGATATCAGACTCAACGTTTGTAAAGGACTCCACCAAGGGATTCAAGATCCTGAAAGAGTGTCCCACAAAGGAGGAGTGTGCCGTCTGTAGTAGAATGACGAAGGGGGGCACCTTCCATGTGAGTAATCTCCTGACAATTGGAACTTTGCAGTCGATGAGAGTACCTGTGGTAGGACATGTCGAAGAATACTACCGATCTGAGTTCTTACGAAACAGGGTCAGTCGCGAGAAGTTTATACTGCTCTTAGAGACGCTGACCACGGATCTTATTCCATGCATTAGGTTCTATTTTCTGTCTGTAATACTCCCCTCAGTCTGAGACGTGCAACTAATTCTGAAAACTCACCTATCAAGCCTTTCTGCGTTACTTGCAGAAACAACGCACAACGAAACATACACCTCAGCTGCTCAGCAAACAGCGAATTTCCTTTACGCCACTCTCAATCAATTTCGTCCAAATGGTTTTATGCAAAGTAACGGTTTCCAGGTTGACGAAGGCAACGAACTGGCCTGTCACGGTCCTTTAGCCACCAAGCAGACATTCGACTCAAATGCGTTCTCGAATACATCTACGGTTGGCTTTCTGATCGAGGGATTATCAGCGTTGGCTTCTACGACTGGAAATACTACGGTGGAACAGCTGCACGTCTCATCCTTGTTCTGGAAGACGATATTGCTCACATATTGAAATAATTGCAGACTGAAGGATACAATCATCAATACTTTCGAGCAATCCCAAAGACTTTGGCCTGGACCTACAGGTGCCTTGCGGAACGACTTTTACCGTACGTGCAGAAACCCTTTCATACTTGAGCTATCCACTTACGGTGACAAAGTACATGATGGAGATATGCCACTTGTTCGAGGAATGGCTGAAACTCATAGACGTAACCAGCCATTTACTGCCGAAATCCGAGAGTACATCAAAGCATTCATTGGTGTCCAGGTGTGTCCAAGCATGCGTCACGACAAAATGTTGTGCTATAATGACCTGCTCTCCAGTACAACTCCATCCTTACCGAAGCAACTACCAGCAACACCAATGCATACGGTACCTCTTGGGTTGGACCGCTGAACGCTACTTTTGATCCAACAAGCCAGGCTCATGCTGTCCAAGTTCTCTTGGACGCCATCGATACCTTTTCCGACACACCTCTGGATCCGCCACCAAATGTACCATCGGAGCATTCGTCCTCACCGTTGGGACCTAAAATTACGGGCGCTGTCATAGGCAGCATTGTTGGAGTGGTACTGCTCGGAATTTGCGTGTGGTTTGTTTGGCGTCGGCGCCAGGGTATCACTAAACCGAACACATCTTCAGGGGAACAGCACCCTACACTGGGCCAATTTGAAGTAACACCGTTCGACTGGGAACAATACCAACAGAACATTGGCGCAGGTCGATCAGGCGGCGAAAAAAGTTCAACATTGAATTCGATTAACCAGTCGAATACACAGGATCCGGACGCTGCGTCTGGCGATAGCTCAAAACTCGAGCCTCTGCGAGGACACCATGAAGACGTGCAAGAAGGACCATCTCTCGAGCCTGTTGCTTCCGGAAGCGGGATGGCCACAGTTCCGGAGCTTGTTCGGCTGCTTTATCAGAGGATGTGGGAGCATGAAAGTCATGAAAGTCCGCCCGATTATAGGAGTCAAATAGGCCAATGACTTGCCCTGTCCTAGGGATCAGCATAATGAACTGGATATATTCGTTCTCCTTGTGTTGTAATAACTTGGTGTATGTTTTACCACAATGAATCTGTATATACTGTGTGAAGAAATGCGTCTAATAACTATGGAATACGCTGTTTAACCTAAACGTACAGAGGTTGATGCACATATTGAGAGGGAAACTCAAAACCAGAAAAAAAAAAAAAACACGGAACAATTAGATGAATTAAGTTACATGTCCAACGAGGTAAACTGCACTAGCAAAATAGGATAAAGAGTCTGGTAGAGCAAACGCGTCATAACGCTCGTCTAAGCTCTGGACAGGTCTTCTTCGTCCCAACGAGCACCTCCCATTAGAGGTGTTGGCGAGGACGGAACATATGTCGACCAATCAAACGACACAGGACTGCCTTGGAACCCAGAGAATGAACGAGACCTTCGAACTTGACGCCTACGGTTCTTCTCCAAAACGATTGTCTGTTCCGAGGGCGAGTCAGGTTCGGAACCGGTCTGAGGTTGAATGAAGCGATGGCTGCCTAGCTTCATAGGACGTGAAATAAAGGGGGTCGCGACAGGTTCCTCCTTGACCTTCGCCATGGGATCGCAGTCGGTGTCAAGAGGCTGAACAAAGCGGTGGCTACCCAACTTCATTGGATGAGAGATGATAGGGACTGTGGATTGGTCGCCGGCCTTCTGGGACGACGGGGAAACCTTCCGAGCTCGAAGATTGAAGACAGAGCTTGGTTTGGTCAGAGGTTTCTGAGGCTGTTTGATTCCCTTGCCTGCTTCTACCGTGCCATTGACTCTCTTGGCGAACAACGTAGGCTTTTTCGCCGGCCTGGAAGTAGGAGCAACATTTCTGTCGATGATGCCCGCGCTCTCCTTTCTGCCACTGAACAAACTCGTCATCGCCTGACGGATGCGACTCCTGGGACCCTCTCGACTGTTCTGGTTATTGACAATCATTACGGTACGATTAGAAAAGTCGGAGTTGATGCTGCTTTTTCGAGAACGATGGCTGGGATCAACGACAATCCGAACACGTTTATGAGAGATTACGCGAGGACGACGAGCGTCGCAGTCTCTTGGCGAGGAAAAGTGTAGTTGATCAGCTTCAGTAGCCGGTCCTGGAGATTCGATATCGGGGATTTCTGTGCTATAGAGCACTGGGGTTGCCGGAAGGGACTCGGTAGAAAGGCTTCTTCGTGATAGGGAGTGCATGTTGTCTCGACGACTGTGAAGATGTTGATGAGAGCTGAGCGTGGAGGTTCAGAGATAGCACCAAAGACTGGGAAATTACCCACAGAAAGTGCAGAGGTGGGCGTCAAGATGATTTTCTCGTGGGTAATGGTACCGATTTTAAACGCTGGCCAGCTGGTCTTTGCATATACGGAGAACAATAAAAGTTGTGAAATTCAATGTTCTTATGTCCAGTTCTTGCCTGTGGCATTTGTGGCCACTGTCTGAGCAGCCACTTTCAAGCTTGACTCGTAAGTTGTCGACCTGTAAGAGCTGCCGGGCGCGCTCATTAGTATTCCTATGATGCAAAGAGAGTACCGATCGGACGCAGCGGCGAGCGCAGGGCTGAAAAAACTATATTGAAGTAAAAAAAAAGTCCTAGATAATCATTCAGGGGTGTTTCTTTGGACGTTGGTATCTTTGGTCACGTACTGTGTTGTCTGACAATGCCCTCTGATGCCACTTTATGGCTAGGTGCAAGCGACACGCTCATATGTACCAGTGGAACGGAAATTTACTATAAAGATCATTTGACAAGTGATCGGTACTTTTCTGGCCAAAAATACAAACACCAAGACTCTGCAAGCTCGTAACGTCAAGACAATTCGTCCAAGGGCTGAGTTGGGCTCACCAAGCATTTCCATTGATTAAGCTTTACCCTATGGTCCAAAACTTCATGTTTTATGCCACATATTAGATTCCGTGAGTCGCTCCTACAATCCCGGCGGCGTACCAGGGCGTACCTTAGCAAACGGCCTTCCGCAGGGTGGAGGTCAAAAAGCAACATCGAACACAGTCACATGATATATTGGCGCCCACGCTTCAACCAGGGACCCTAGGTCAGCTCCGCTGCGCGTTTTAAATTTTAGGGCATTCCTGTTACAGATATCAATACGCTGAACTATAATAGTTCGAATATAACCATTACATCCTTCTAGCAGTTCGCCGACATTAGAAACCATTACTTCTCGCCTCATGCCACTGCGCCAAGCTCGCTGCCTCTACCTCCCAGATATGCTGACACAACTTGTTATACCTATCCACATACCCCTTCATACTCCACTCCGTAACAGCAAAATTCAGATCCTCAGGCTCCAACTGCCTGCCCTGACCCGAATCTCCACCAAACATCAACTCTTCCCATAGTTCCTTGAAACGCTTCAGATACTCCCCATATCTCCTCGCTTCCTTTCCTGTCCCGACACCCGTTGCAATGGCGTAGAACGTCGACCGTGTAGCGTGAATATCAACTGGCTTCCACGTCCTCAGATCTCCTGATAGCATATCCAATATGTAGATGATTTGAGCTGTGATCTTTCTATCAGGCATTGACAGTTTGAGGATAATCGTTCCACCTGGTGAGATGCTAAACAGCCCCAGTATCAACGAAGAGACGAGAAGTCTGTCACCGATCAGGTGGACGCTGTCGCCGGCGGTACGTAACGGGTGTCCATCGAGGATGACAAGATTGAATGGTGGTGTGTCTGGTGCAAATGGGAATGGCAAGAGAGAAGGAGAGTTGATGTAGGCAGGGCCTAGTTGAAAGGACGTCACGTCCGCCCAGATGAGATTGTATCTGTGGAGGAAATCATCTTCGAGGAGGCAAGCATGACCACCGCTTTCAACAGGCAGCGATATACCCGTTCCCGACGCTAGGGGGTATCGCGATAATATGTATGAGGAGAATCCTCCAGGGCAGCATCTAGGAGTAGGTTCGAATCGACATTTGTCGTCGCATAAGGATTAAGGGGTGGACTTGCCCAACATCCAAAAAGTTCAAAGGCCATTCAAACGAAATCAGCCCAAACGTTTGATCAATCTCCTCAAGCACATTCTTCATCGCATTAAACCAATTGCGGCTAATTTCGGGGTTCTGCCTATCTGCCTGGCGTTGTTGATGGTCGAAATGGGCCTGCAGGGCAGGGCCGCGCTGTTACCTCGTGGTATTTAGTCAAAGAGATACGTCAAGGTATAATTAAAACTGACCGAACGCAAGCGATTCAATTGGCTTAGTTGTTCTTGTTTAAGAAACGTGGGTGACAGTCGTGCATTCATGGGTTAAGGGTGTGGTGGTGGTGCGGAGGAAAGGCTTCATGGCGAGGACAAAGAAGGCTGTATCTTCTTATATCGTAAATGGAACAGAAGGGGTTGCAGTCAGGTGGACGTAATAAGGTTGAGCGCTGAGCTGTGAGCGCCACAGAAGCACGAATCATGCTGACTCGGACGACAGCATCCAAAATGTGATTTAGACCAACGTTATCATTTAGATCATTCAATGGGTGTGGACAACGTACTTGGGTAGACAATGTAGCCCCGATGTTCTCAGCCAAGATGGTCGTCCAGTATGTGACTTGTAGAGAGGTTGGTTTTCATGACTTGGAGCAACCTTGAGGTAACAAGTTGACTTTGACAAGTCGCTGCGCGAATTGCTTCGGTCTGACTGGGCTTTGTCCTTACCACCACTTGCTCGAAAGTTGGGATCAGCTCCTGCTAGTCCGGGAAGAAAGAGAACGCACTTGGAAATTCAGGCTCTGCAGAGAATGGTCGGTGAACGTGAGGCATACGATGTGCTAATCCCTTTCTTCAAGGTTAAGTTACTCGAGAAAGAACAAGATAGATCTATTCACACACAGGAATCCACATTCCCTTGATTTCCTCAGCAGGTAAGTGCACGGTGACTACTTGCATCCAAGGCTGGACCGTGAGGTATCCACATAAAGAATTTCAGATATAGCCTAGTCGTGTCGAAAGGGGTAGCCAAGAGACATATAGGTATGAGTTGAGGTATCGGAAGAGAGCTGTCGGTTATAGCCTTCGGAGTTGGAATGCTGAGCCTCGACGTATGATAGGTACCCGTGATGAGTTGACGTAGAGTCGCTGTGAGACCGTGCCGCAGTGTTAGCCAGTTTGAAGGGGTAGAGATCGTGAAAAACAGACTTTGACTTCCACAAGTAGTTCCGTTCTATTTCCGCGAATTGAACTCTTGACATTCGTCATGATACCTTTAGCGATAGATTGCTTGCGACTTCCGCCAATTTGACCCGTGTCCGTATCTGCTGACGAATTGCAATGAATGCTCTGAATTCGTTGCATAGCATCTCAGTGCCTCCTCATCGACTCGTTCACACCTGTTTCAACAACACAACTCACTCAGTTTTCTGAGGAGGCCGTTTGACATCCAAGCCTCACCGGTAAGTGTAATCAGGTCGTTTCGCTGGCTCCTGCAAGGGCAGCGAGGCTGGAACGACGATGGCTCGTGCAATCCTGCATACCTAATTTAATGCAATGACATGATGACAATCATTCGAATATCTAACTCGAAAGAGCTATACTACTCACCTTCATGGATTCTTGGTATACATACTTCGCATGAGCGAGTTCAGAGGGGCCAGCCGCCATCAAGCTCATCAAGGGTCAACAAGAAGGTTCTGCCAAAGCTTTGCTCATCTTTGCTCAACAACGTCACGCTTCTGCGGGTTTGCCAAATCCGGCGGTAACTCCGCTCCGGATATTGCAATCGTACGACCTCGCCTAAAAATTTTCAGAAATATTCGCTGACTTGTCGTCATGCATATTATGGCCTCATTTCTCATTCCACGATTGTTACACGACCCTTTCCCTCTTACCTTCACCATCTCTCTTCAGCGACGACCACGATGGGTGCAGCAAACTGGATAACTCTGCTCTTGACGCACCCTAATGAATTCAGGACCCTATTGCAATTCTGGCTCTATCACGAACAAAAACGCGACATTACCTCGATGAAGGAGCATCCGACTTCGGGGTGGGATCGTAGTTCCATGAGACGTTGCTGGGAGTTCTTGGATATGACGAGCAGAAGTTTTGCTGCTGTCATCAAAGAACTGGACGGCGATTTAGCGAGAGTGGTATGTCTAGGCTTATTGAACACGTTCGTTATGGTGTTGAACACTTTGTTTACCAGGTCTGCCTCTTCTATCTTGTTTTACGGGGCCTGGATACTATTGAAGACGACATGACGATACCCGACGAGAAAAAACAGCCGATACTACGCTCTTTCCACGAGCTAACAGTGAAGCCTGGTTGGACGTTCAATGAGTGTGGTCCAGATGAAAAGGATCGTCAGCTACTGGTTGAATACGACAAGGTTGTTGCGGAGCTCAATCACCTTTCACCAGAGTATGTATCACCGCCCGTCTCTGCTGCCAAGGAGCTAATAAACCTGTGCAGATACCGCAACGTTATCCTCTCTATAACACGTAAAATGGCACACGGCATGGCCGACTTTGCTCACCGAGCAGCTACTGCTCCCAAATCTAAACCCCTCTACCTCTCTACCATCGCTGAATACGATCTATACTGCCACTACGTTGCTGGTCTAGTTGGTGAGGGCCTCTCCGGCCTTTTCTCGGCTTCCAAGAAGGAAGCATCTTGGCTCGCAGACCAGCTCGAACTATCCAACTCCCTCGGTCTCCTTCTCCAAAAAACCAACATCATCCGTGATTACCGCGAAGACGTCGATCAGGGGCGATACTTCTGGCCCAAAGAAATTTGGGGCCAGGAGAAGTATGGGTTCAAGGACATGAAGGACATGTACGCGCCTGATGCCAAGGAGCGTGCGCAGTGGGTGCAGAGCGAGATGGTGCTGGACGCCATGCGTCATCTGGTAGATGGGTTGGACTATCTCCGCTTGTTGAAGAACCAAAGTGTCTTTGTGTTCTGCGCTATCCCGGCGTCTATGGCAATTGCCACTCTTGAACTATGCTTCATGAACCCAGATATGTTCCAGCGGAATATCAAGATTCGCAAAGCAGCAGCAGCAGATGTGAGTACCTCACGTTGTGCCAGTAGAATCCTAGTTGACAGAATGCCTTGAATAGCTCATCATGCGTTCGACAAACCCTCGCGATGTTGCCGATATCTTCAGGACGTACTCTCGAAAGATTCATGCGAAGGCTAGCCCTGCGGACCCCAACTTCCTAAGGATATCGGTGGCCTGTGGGAAGGCAAGTATTTGATCCCCATATGTTCCGACGCCCGACCCTGAACTCTTCTTCTCTAGATCGAGCAATGGTACGAACACAACTACCCCTCGTTCGTTCGACTTCCCCAATCGTCTGGTGAAGCACCCACATTCGATCCTGAGGATGCTCGTACCAAGATATACGAGATCGACCAGAAGAAGGATATGGAATTAAGGAAGAGGAGAAGGGTCGAAGAAATCCAGGCCAAGTACGGTGAGTAATACAGTTCCCGTGCGTTCATTGCTGTGATTCGTCATACTGATCCGTGTTTCCGTGATGCAGGCAAAGTTGATGTACCCGACGACCAACAAACCAATGCAGATGGGTTCCCATGGGAAGTCATCCTCTACGCACTCGGCGCTTTCGCTATGATAGGAACCCTCGTGGGTGCAGTTATATTCGTTATACTGCGGTACTCGGATTGAGTGGACATTGTGATTGATGTGTGCGAGTGCGAGGCTGAGAGTACGGGTGCGGTGGACTAGGACATCTAAGTATTTCGGTAACGAGCGGTATGCTGTGTATTTTTACAATCTAGCTTACACACAAGGGCATAATGATATTCTCTGTTGTATTCATACGTTACGTAGAGCGGGTTTCTTCGGGCTCGGATTGCGAGTCCGTGATGGAGTATGTAGTTAGAGTGGTTCTGCAAAGAGTAGTGAGCGTCGTCAGTGTCGGCAAATCCGGGGTTTTGCGATTACTGAGAATTATCTTGCAGGATTGAATTGGAAGACCCTGGGGCCTGGATGAACTTCTACCCGATGTTGTCCATGCTCATGTGAAGCGCTAGGCATATCTTAGGCGTATCTTTAGTTCGTCGCAAGTTGTTCATGTGAGGTGTTGGAAGAGTCTACTTCGGAAAACGCTCTTTTGGATTGATACATTATGCATCTGTACAATACACATTTGATCCTTCCATCACTAAGTGATAGTAAGTTAGAACAGTGAGTGCGAATTAAGGATAAACAGAATTATGCATGATGAATGGTAAAGTGATATGGTTGATGGACGATAAGAATAAGTGTGCAAAGCGAAACCTGAACCCGAATAAGATAGAATAGATACAACCAATAATCTAGTAACCATAGATCTCGTCCAGACGAGTCTTGTACATTTCCTCTACGGCTTTACGCCTGATGTTTCCTTTGGTCGCAGTCCGTGGTAGCGAACCCCGGGGTACGATCACGATGAACTTGTCCGAAACGATTCGTTCATGCATATATCTCCGAGAGTGGAATAGCCTCGTCTTGCGAAGGATATCCTTCTTCAACTTGGCCTCATCAATCTCTACGTCGGCAGATGGTTCGACAAACATCGTAGGTGATGGACGGCCGGTGCCGACAACGATGCATTCTCCAATGACGTTGCCACACACTTGGCGGGCGTTGTCTTCAATGGCTCTGTTATAATTTTGATTAGCTTGATGAAATCACTTCGAAAAGCTATAAAACGTACTTTGTGTCGCATCTGAGACTATTCTGAGATTTGATCCAGTCGTCGTCTCGACCACAGAACAGAAAATGTCCTGGGCTGACTTCTTGGAATAGATCTCCGGTGTGGAAGTTACCGTCAACAGTGCTTCGAAGCGATGCATCTGGGCAATCTTGCGAGTCTGCCATGACGATGAACTCAAGCAGACGCGCAGTGGACTGGTGAGCACCCTCAGTTTCTTGAATGGGTTTGAAGAGGTAGTGAACTCCTTCGAGTGGAGTGAGTATGGAGGCATTGCTTCCGCGCGTTCGGCTAGACAACAAGGTGGCTCCACCTGCTTCGGTGCTCCCGAAAAGGTTCTATATTTGAGCGGGTCCAATCAGTTTGATTCCTATGCAGGCGGCAGTTTGAGATCTGACTTACCCGCAAGTGCAATCCATTCTTCTGAGCCCAATCCTGGTCTTCCCGTGGCAACGGCATCCCACAGGTCAAGATTTCGTCAAGACTAGCAAGTAGAGAGGCTAGCTTGGGGTCTTGGCGGGCGGAACGGAAGTGCATAGACAAGAAGGCAGAGAATTGATAGATTCGGTTTACACCCGCGTTCGCGATCATATCTATCAATTCTGACGAGGTGAATGGTAGCTTTGAAGGCTGCACCGTGCACGCGCCATGCTGGAGACTGCCGAGAAGCACTAGCAAGAGGTCAGTTGATGATCATATTCGGTAACGTATCCGAGATACTCACTGAAGGTCTGCCCAATATGGCACATGCTTCCTCTGTGAAAAGAGAATTTGAATGCCCGCAATCAATGGGAAAGGTGGACCGGACTTACAGCCAGGTAGCGACGTCTCGGCGATCTTCGCGATAAGGAACACACACTTGTCGAGATTTCTCAACCACCGAGTTCATCCAAGCATAACTGCAAGGGACGAGTTTGGGACTACCTGAGGTCGACCCGCTGGTGTGAAAGTAGAATGCGACGTCATTGATGTCGACGGCAGGCATGGAAGGTAGGTCATCGTTGCCGCCATCAATTTCCGAGAGGCCGACTGCAATGTGTAGGGGCACGGGACTCGCATTTGAGATATCTGCGAAGCTGGGGTCACAGATGAGGGCACGGGCATGGGCTTTGTGTAAAAGCTCAAAAATGACATCGGGATTAGGCAGGCGCAAGCTGAACATTTGCGGAATGTAACCGGCCATTGAGAGACCATAAATGTGAAGAACATCAGTGTAGTTGAAGCCTCCGAGCCTGATTGAACCCATCAGCTATGATGTGGAAGGAGAGAAAGAAGTGTAGCTACCAGAGCCCAACCACTGATCGTTGTGGTATGTTATCACGCCGAAGCTTACGCGCCCAATACCGTGCAAAGAGTAATACGTCGTCGTAGAATCTTTGATAGGTTATGGTGTCCCATTGGAGTGACTGTGACGACGGTGATGATGAAGGGATTCGGAATGCGGCTTCGGAGGGGAAGGAGGATGAACTTGCTTTGAGTACGTCTAGATGTGTTCTGAACATGTCGAAGGAGAAGTATTAGCAAGAAGGAAACCGCTGGATGAATACTAGCTAGCACCGCACTGCACCTTTATATATTCTTCGACGTGAAAGAAAGTAGATAGTTCTCGGTATCATCGAGTCAAATTGTCCAGATTCAATATTTGCAAGGATCGTTGACCTAAAGCGGATAGATTTGAACAGGCTTTACTTCAATCCGTCGTCAAGATTCCGGTCTGAACCGTCGTAGTTGCGGATAGCCTCTTGACAAGTTGGACAAAAGCGGGCGTTTTGAGCCCTGATCATCAAGGCACATACATATTGAGAAGACTGAATAGACATAGATGAAACATCATCTCAGTAATAGAACATGCATGATGCCATTTTGAACATACCCGGCAGACTCTCGTTGCTGAAAGAAAGATGAATTCTTTCATCCTTTGAGGGTTTGAGTATAAAGACGGACATAGGGGAATCGATATGAGATATGAATTAACACTGCTCTCTGGCAGTGAACTCGAGGTGAGCGAAAATGAAATCCAGTAAAGGTAAAACACCGTTTCCGTCGAGTGCGGAGGTTTGAAAGCTTGACGCGTGGCAGTCACGTGCTATTTGCCCGGCAATGAAAATTTTCTTGATTGGCGCTCGTCGCTCGATACTATGTTTGGGAGGACGATGCCTGGCGGAGACTCGGGGGCGTTCAATTGATTGCAGATGCTTTCCCAGAATTCCTCAGCAACGCTCAAGAATTGTTCATTTAGTCACTTAAGACCGAAGCACACCACCGAGGAGAAACCATTGCTAAGCGAATCCCCCCAAGCTTTCAAATTCTCCGGCGTGCCTCCGACAGTCCAGGAAGCATCACCTCGTTGTGTAAAACTGTATGGACACTCAACAGCTCTTTCGATTTCTTGGGCATTAGTTAGAATCCGACGCTCGTCGCCTCCGTTGTGCGGAATCCAAGAATGAGTCACTGGAGTCCACTGAAACCGTCAATATCGCGGATGGCGCGGGTAACATAGCCTTCTCGGATTCTCGCTCGCGAATGGGTTACTGGTAGTAATAGTACTATGGACTCTAACATTCGTAGAGCCATAGGGCCAAATTGAAGACACCGCTATGATTTGCAGGACAAAGACTGAAGAAGATCATATTCCCGTCTCAACTTCGTGCTTCGAAAGGTCACACGGCATTTTTGAACTGCCGATCGCCGCGAAGCCGACTAGTCGCGAGACTTCTTAGCCATATTGTGGGCGCGATGAAGTGACAAGGGGAAAACTGCTATTTAAACGTAGATGAGAAAGAGAGCTCCATAGAGTAGTCTCCTAATGAGTCGGGATTGCATGTTACGCGATGCATTGAGCTAGCGAAGAAGGAGCATGTAAGTGGTGAAAGAAACTGAATAGTCGAAAAACAAGCAACACTTACTTTGGTATGGCCGACGATGGACGAAGAGCTCCAGAACCAGGATCGTACTCCTTGAACACTAGTTTGCAGCGATTTTAGAACGGAGTCAGTATGCTTTGAGCGCTGATTTACGTGCTTCCAAAGCCACGTTTTTGCACCCAGTTTCGGATTGACTCGGTCAGAAGGAGCGTCATCCACTGTAGTGTGTGTGCACAAGCCCATGGCCATATTATCACATTCCGTGATACAAGTCTAGAATCAAAACAAAACGTACCATCCTTGATTTGAACGAACTGTGCGATTTCAAGCTGTCGTTCATTCTTTCCGAATCAAGCCATCTGTAAGACTGGTTTCGAGGGGAAGCTGTGAAGCAACATGCTACGATTAAAAGCATAACTGCAGGATAAGCTGACGCTGATCCCGAAGCACGTCACCTATCAGCATTAAAATGAACGACAATCTCATGTTCAAACAACATAGGAGCCTATCTGATGGCACCGTCATGGGTCCACGTTCCTTGATGCAAAGCCTAAAAATTTGGGAGACAACGACAGCAGTCAATTAAATTCTCGGCGTACCACTTGTCTTTTTTGTGTCAGGAAGTAGCCGGAAAAGCGATGACTCGGAGGGACAAAACGAGTTGACGTATCATTATCACCGTGATACCCAGTGATCGTGCCAGAACACAAGGATGTGTTCATTATCGGGAGTCTGTTGGATAATATCATCCTCGTGTTCCTCAGGCCTGTCACCAAGGGGCGGTTTTCCGACGGTATGCTTTGACCGGGACACCGCAAGTCGGACATTGCCTGATCGTTCCTTGGGGTCGAGATCGAAAAGTACCTGTATTGTGGTACCTGCAAAGTAGGTACTAGATTTTCGGTACATGGCAGTCCACATACGCATATCCGGGATATCATCGTATAGTATCCCTCCAAGGAGTTACAGCGTGCCGTCGTGCGTGCTTGATGCTAGTTACGTGCCATACGGAGAACAGGTGCTGCGCTCATGTAACCGTTGCGAAGGGCGATCCGCCATGTTTCGGTATCCACATTCCAGAGAGCTGCATACTGCGGAGTCCTAAGATGGACGTAGATAGTTCCGTTTGACAGTATTGACATTAAGCTTGCTGTTTTAGTAGTCTTGAATCAGATTGATGGATATTATGGTTGTCTAGGGATTAAGCAGTGCCTCATGATAGTAGAGCAAACGGAACGCAGAACGATGGCGTTCTCTGTCCGACGGAATCTCCAACCCGTTGACTGTGGGCTCGACTATTCTTCCTTGGGCTGGTAAGACCTAGAGGAGCGCTATTCGCATCAGTATTCGTGACAGATGGGCGATGACAGATTAACGGGGAGGGACGGTACATACAGTGACACCGTCCAGCTTGTGGCAGTCCTGTACGGTCAAGAACGCTTTTCATCACCATGAGGTGATATTTCCAGCATGAGATTTCCGTTTGAGCCGAAGAATACAGTCGTGATTCAATGATTGATGGAGAAGCGGGAAGCAAAGGGGAGGTATAGAATGTATATTCCCATTAATGATGTCCTCGGTGGGTAGACGGAAGCAGTAGAACATAGTTGATACGTGTTGGACAAGGATGATCTGAAGTATGGCGCGATTTAGAGTGCGACCTCGAGACCTGAGATCTCTAACAAGCATGAACGATAGGAGAGGACGTTCATTTCTTGATGAGGGACTAATTTCAGGTCAGAGTTCCAGGAAATGAATGACGCGAATACGGAGATTATTGAGAGTTGCGTTTGGCCCTAGAAAGACGGTGGAGGCTGAAGACAAAGTGTGAACCATCACGTGTCGCGGACGCACCTGACTATTATCTTATCTCCCTGATTATCTCCCTTGATTCTGAACCTCCATCAACAAACGCCTGGAACGCGAACTCGAGGACCTTCAGGTGCAACAGTAAGGCAGATTTTTCTTTGGGTTCACTTATATATAATGTCCTCAAGGATTCTCCGCTGTTGTCGTTCTTTGGAGGTCCGCTCTTCAAGCTGCACGCTCGTTCAACGTTCAACTTTGTCTGAGAATTATCATTTATGTCCGTGCTTAATTCCGTGTCGATGTTTAGTACTATTCTGCTCATTTTCCACGGGCCTCGGTCACTGGTAATCGCCTTGGACGCTACCTGCTTCGAATCCCTTCCCAATTACCGACGTCTCCTTGCCGACACTCGGGACTGTCCGCGCATCGTCTGAACTCTCGATCCACGGAGATGAATTTCGTTGTGAAAGCTTTGGGCAGCGCCGACACGGTCGGGGGCTTTGTGTTGTCTTCGAGTGTTCACCTACTATATTGGGTACTTCTATGATCTACGGAAATTACTACTCTGGGACCCCGTACGCATCTGGGGCTGTACATCTGCAAAAGGCGGACTTCAAGGCGCTCAAGTGATACGCGATGGGCCTCGGCCCATCAGGATTTACATGGTAGAGACCTGGGGTCGAGAAATCACTGGTATGAGCCCATACGGCCAATCTCAGATATCCGAAAGCGTAGTCTTGGGTTGTGCTTTGAGGGTTGATGGAGTACCTTTCCACCTGGTCCTGGTCAAATGAACACCGACTGGTGGTCCCTAGTGGATGAAACCCTGCTTCACTCGTCTGATTGGGCTGTTGTATTCCGCTGATTGTACAACCATGCTCGGCTCGAGGGCTTTCCTTGCCATCCATATGATCTCTATCTGTTATTTGACTTGTCTCTCCGCCGTTGATCCAAGATTGAAGATATCATGGACTGTCAGCGTATTAGATTTTCTACTATGGGATGACCCTGACAACAGATGCCTTCCGGGGTGCATATGGCGCAAATTCCAGAAACGTCGGCTGGAGGCAAACATTTTTGAACCAACGGCATCCTGTATCCCGATTCCCATGTCTCCGTACCTGCTTAGCATTGCTGCTACTTCTACTTACACGTTTCAGTTACAGCGGTATAGCCTACGCCGTGATGTCATGAGTGGAAGTACTCGACTCCTCTCGCTCTCGATCCATAGCTGACCTTACAGCAAAAATTGGAACATTTCTCCTCCGAGTACTTAAACTCTGATAGGAGGTTTCTCGATGCTCTCTTGAAGGGGCAAGTTTTCCCTACGTTGTGGTGGTGGTGATTTGAATATTCTAGGAGTGCAAACGCCCCGAAACGAAGTGATTTCAAAAACAGGTCAACATGCCTAAGTGACCGTGTGCTGAAAATATCTGGTATTGATTGCGGGGTCATTCCCGCCATCAACGCTTTTCGATACGATAGCACCTAACTTCGACTCTTCAGATATGTTCTTCGACTATTGTTCAGCGCTCACTCCGGATCGTGAGCTGGTGATTGTGATCTATCTATACATATGACAAGCTTTTGAGCAATTCCGGACTTTCTTTCAAAGATACCGCAAGCTACACCTCAGGCCCGCACATATACTTCGGCAGCGTAGGATATGATCTCATTGTCGAGCAGGATCTGACGTCATTCCGTTTATAGATTACAATCACCTGGATACTTGAGTGTATCGCATCACTGGACTGTTTTCGAAGAAAAAAGTCGCTGTAAGTTGTGCAGTGCGCCACACATTCAATATCGAGAATGGCGAGGTTTTCATGTACGGCATCCGATTTTTCCGAGGATCGACATTCTGTGAAGTTCCTCGAATCTTTCTTGAGCCTCTGGTAACTGGTTCCTCACCCGACTCGCGAATGTACCGAATGCCGCCTCCGCAAACCCATCAGTTCCTCAAACAGGAAATCGCCATAATGAGGTGTATGTCAAACAAGGTTTACATGTCATGATCTTGGACCTACATTGCGTCGTGACTGTCGGTGATTTGGACCTTCCATTTGGCACGCTTCATCTGTTCTCCCTTGTTCATAAAATATCCTCGAAACCTCGACTGCGGGGATAAACCCCGAGTAAACCCGAAGAAGTCGGTAGCTGTGCAGAATTGATGGGCCATGGCGCATCCCCGCGGCGGCATCTCAGTACCCTTACACAGTGAACGTTTGTAAAAGATAGCTGCGCCATATGCTAGAGATTAAACATATCGGAACAAAACCGTACACCATTCAACCCCGCTGATAGTAGTAAAACTCGGCGGTCCTCCTGGTCGGGATCAGGTTAACCTGTCCAAGACTTGTCTAGAGTTCTACAGGGTGCAGTCCGGTGGTTGTATGTATCGGACCGGACAGAGCTATCCCTCAAGACCGATATTTTTTGTTGATTTTGAGACCCTATACGATGTCTTCTCTTGTCAGTGTCGTACTGTCAACAGGATCACCAAATTAACCTGGAGTTCATACCAAAACGCCGTCTTCCTGCCAAGCATGTTCTACACAACTGCGAGAGGCTGTATTCAATATCTTTCATACACCACGCTGTCTTAGTTCTCAAGTCGCCATCAGAATGTCTATGTAGCCGACTGAATACTGTACATATCGTTATGCAACAGTTCTTGAGCGCTTCCGCACGAGGACCGTCGGAAACCGCATCCAGAACTTGAAGCTTGACGGACGAGACGAGACGAGCGGACATAACACGATTGAATGTACCCACCTCTTCGAATCTCGCACACTAATTTGCCAACGAAAGGCGTAAACCATACTCTTAACAGATTGAGATACTTCCATTAAATCTCTGAATTCCTAGAGTCCTAGATGTGAACCAATGGGAGTAGAAGGCGCCATCATTTGCAGCAATCCATTCAACGCACCTCATTGATCCTCTTCCATAGATCAAACTTGAACGCCACCGGGCCGTCTCCCTTGTGTGAAGAAAGGATGGCATCAGCAGTCTAGGTTCAGGGCTGTATTTTGTCTCTCTATCGGATAGTCCAACGGCACTGAAACAAAGTCAGCTCTCGACTGGCGTGACAGCAACCTCTGGGACACTAGGCAAAACCTACGATATATTGGACGTAGCCTCGTGAAGAAATTTGCGAGCATCACCTACATAGCTCCAAGGCCGTGTCCAGACTCCAGACTCGCAAGAGCCGGGACCCAGAACAGAGTCGACCACGACCCTTGCAGTGGAGTAGGATCCAGCCGACATTCGTATGAGAACGTCGAAGGATGTGGAAGCGGGATGCTTCCGTAAACCCAACAGGTTGGGAGACTTGATGCCAAATAACTTTTCCCAGAGCCCATGGAGGAAGTAAGGGAGATATCTGCTAGATTATGATTTGGGAACACTTTGATGAACACTAGATCTTACCCTCGGCAGTGAATACCGTATGGGAGTTCTGGGGCTCGAGAAGCATCACAACATACAATCGCCATTAGTGTCATTAGTTCTTTCTAGCGTCGTTGATAATGGATGTCTGATCCCCATCTTTGCAGAGGGGGCTAGCTTGTTGCGATGGGTGATGTTACTGGATTCAGACCTTGTATGCCAACTCTTGTATGTCAACATCCTGAACCGCGGGATCGCAAACGCCAGCAGCTTAACCGTTCGCATTTAGATGCGCTTTGCAATCTCCTCCCGCCAGGTGTGCTGTGTCTTCGGCATGGATTAGGTTAATTAAGGTATGTGGCAGGCGAATCTACAACGGTCGGAAGCACAAATGACAGAACGTTCAATTGTGGAGCGGAACTTGACTGTTTTGGGTAGCTTGTAAGATTCGAGTTCGAGGAAAGATAACTTGGATCGGCGAACATGAAGAGTACATTGTTCTCCACACATTGAGATAGCTTTCGCTTTCGGCACTGAAGTCGGGAGTTAGAACGAGCTCAAAGAGTGCAAGTCACGTACTATCGTACATCGGCGATGTCGGGAGGGCTATGGCGGGCGCTATTCCTTCTATTGCTAATCTAGTTCAGTGAATTGATGATGAGAATTCCGAAACCAATAATAAGCGTCTACCCCGCCTTTCTGGGGAAGTAGGACAGACTATGGTTATGCCGGTTCCCTAAAATATGGACATGCGAGAATTGAAGATAAAAATGGCAGAACAAGAATACCTCACCATACCATCTTGAGCTAGAATACAGTGCTTCTGGTTTACATGTGCCGCCGTTACAATGATTCCTGTAGTTCAATGTTTCTTGGGTTAAAATCGGATCTACAACCAGAAATTCAGTTCATGGAAAGTCCCCAAGCAGTAAAGTATTATACAAACCTCGGTTTTGAGGGGCTCGTCGGTTGAGTTTCAGGCCCAGGAGGAACTTGGAAAAATTGGGACGTAACTTGGGCAGTGTCTGGATTGTAATGTAGCGCAATTCCTTTCAGTACTAAGATAGTGAACGTGAAATTCGAATCTATAGCCGCGTTACTTGAAGGTTCTAGAAATTTCTGAATTCGCCATTGCATAGAAACATTTGTAGAGGGTTCCGGTGAGACCGAGACGTGCCATAAATTCCCTAGTTCCACAATTCCATACCGCACATGCCCAAAATCCAGCGAAGGGCGATATTCTTCACTGCCTTGCGAGATTGGAGATGTAACCTGATCTAGATTGAGTTAGACGTCCATGCGTCTGCCTCTGAGCTCGAAACACCCAGATAAAGCAAGCAATGAACACTGCCGATCTTGATGTGGTGGGAGTTTAGAGTCAAGCTAGCACAACACGTGGTGCTGTGACCAAGCCGTGACGCGCGACTGCAAATTTATGCCTAACGCTCACCATGACCACCATGTTCACCATACCCTACACCCTACAAACCTGCGCCGTGTTTAGAACTTAGGATTCTTAACTCTGTCGATTTTTAACTTCGTAAAATTAGGCTCAAGTACGTCTGAACCCGTTTCATGAACACGCTTAAGAATCTATTCTGATAGACTTTTTCCGCTAGACATACGTTTCAGGTTCCATCTGAGCTTTTAAGAGCTTTTGTTGGTTCGGTAGCTCATGTTGCAAGGAAATGAACATGAAGGTTATTCTGCAGGAAGTTTAGCAATTCGGCTTGGGCGGCACCTAAAACGGTGCGAAAGTGGAGATTGTTGACTAGAGTACGTGTCATTAATACTCTTATCAGCATGTTTGGTAAACTGATAGTATTTCTCAGACTCCATGGACATCGCATTGTCATTTAGGGCGAACACCGTCACTACTCATGTTGGCATCATCCAGTCTGTGCTTCATCTCTTCGGCTTGCACTACATCTCATAGGCATTACTTCTGCTAAAATCCGGATTCGTCCTGGGATGCAGTGAAGGCAATTTCATCGACAGCGCATCTCAGCTCCTCATCATAATCGAACCAAGACGAGACTGAACACGTTCATCTGGGACGTAAAGGGTATGTTGTGCCAGACACGCTCCCTCATCGAGTACTGACTCCAAATTTTCCCAAGAACACGATCGCGATCTCAACGGAACATGAAGAGATAGCCCAAGAACAATCTATCCGCGACGTGCTAGTCCTGCGTATGAACCCATCTGCTTTTGCTTTTGCTCAGCCTTCCTGTGCAGCTGGACAGAGGGTCTCGCTCGAATTATCCGGTACACATCATGTCTTGCCACTCTGAAGCAGGTCTAGATTTTGATACCTAGACTTCTGTTCTTCGTCAGGTGCGCTTCGACCGGGGTGGATTCCGATGCTCGCAAAGACGCAAAAGGCATGGATGCACAGGAACTATTGCGCCCACACTTGACCCTGGACCACGAGGTACTACCTCGGCGGATGGCTCTCTGCCCTGACCGCTTGCGCGTGTGCACTGGAGTCTGAGACGGGTTCAGCTTGGTGAGTTCTGACTCGGTGCATGTTCTTGGTCTTGGTCTCGTTCCGTCAGCGCGTTCGAGTTCTGACGTTCCCTTCCTCAGCTCTGTGTCATCAAGCCGGTATCAGCTGTAGAAACCCTCATGAAGCTTATGCATGAAGTCTGACTCTGAGAGCTGAGGTAAGCGTTGGTCTCTACTTATCCGCTTCTTTTCCTTCCACCTCTAACCGCACCTTTCAGTGACACGTCTCAACACTACGAATCCTCTGCAAACTGCCAAAGAAAGAGCACGAACTGAATGTTGCATTCCTTGTCAATGCCCAAATAACAGAAGCTCGCGGGCAAAGGAACGTGTAAAACCAGGTCAAGAGACTGCTTCCACCAAGATCCTCCTGTTGACGAGGGCTACTTTAAGCGGTACGTCTTATCCATGTGTTTATAAACACGATATGAATCCTGATCAACTCCCTGAAGCTTCATAATGACCGGTATCATAGGGAAGAACTTCACGCCCTTCGACATCCAGCTATACAGCCATTCCCGAGACAGGAAATGCTCGAGCTAGTTTCTCCCTGTATGGTACGTCCTAAGCTCTCAGACCTTTTCTGGTTTCTGATATCGGTACAGCTTCTCCGTTCCACCTTGGATGTTTCTAGTCATCACTATGAGAAGGGCAGAAGGTATACACGTTGATATTTTCTTCCTTTCTTTTCTGACTCCAGCCTGCTAGGGACTGTAACCTGGATCGACCGGTGAAGAGGCTCTGCTGGCTGCGGTTAGACATCGCAAAACGCTCCTCCAAGCCTGTTCGAGTGAGTATACCTCCCATTCGTCCCTCCGTATGTTGATGCTGATGTCTTTTCCTAGCTTCTGGATATGGGGAGGAATGAAGGGGCTACTCGATACCCACCTAGCCTCGAGGCTCGAGGAACCTTTTGCACCAATCCAATGAACTGTGCTCCTGTATTTGCACTTAGGCTTCAGGTGGAGGTTACCCCTCACACTAGCGAGAGATATCTGCGTGCTAGCTCAGGGTTCAGAGAAACATCTCGTGACGGAATATCTATTCAATCAGGGGATACGAGGCACGGGGAGCTTTGGAAGTCTGAGGTATGTACGTAGTCAATGTGTCTGATTGGCACTGACTTGAATGATTAGGTGAGGAAACAAAACAACGTGCCCAAGTGACTCCATGGTGTCAAGGACTCTACTCCCCAGAGGTGACGACCCAAGGCAAGGCGGTACCATCTTCTGTATATTCGAAGAAAACTCCTGCTTGCCATTGCCGCGGCAGATGAGACTATGGTCTGGGTACTTGCACCTTTGATTATTTCGGTTTCGTCGGTGCTGATTATGCCTTAGACAAAGACCAAGATCATGAGAAGGCAGTGGATCATTCAAAGTGTTGGCACGCGTCATTTCCTGCGTCTGTATCTCGATTCTCGCTCTTCTCCCTATTCCTACCGGTGGAATATCAGATACTGAGACAAGGTATGCATTTCTTTCACCTTTTCGGGGTCGGGATCTGATACGGTTCCGTAGGCTGGAATACACACCGGGCGCCCATTCTCATTCCGCTGGTAGTGGATGTTTCTTCGCCGAACATTTCTTTGGCAGGAGTCAAACCTGGGTCTACCTTACGCTGAGCTTTACCAAAGCATGACTATGTTCGTTGTTTCTGAAGCAGACACTTGCGGCATTCAGAACGTGGTATGTCCCAGCTGTTTTCGATAGAACTTCACCACTCTCTAACGTCGATACAGACATTGTTGTCACGTCACGCTCTCGCTCGGAATCATTTTTGCCAAGGTAGAGGGTATAGGCTTGTCACTGTCAGCGCAATTGATCACAGGCACAAGACACCCCTCCAGTCTGTCCGAGTATGTAAACCTCTCATCTGTACCCCGTATGTCGGTGCTGAGGTGTCCCTTCCTAGACTCCGGGTGCGAGCAGGATTAAAGGAGCTTATCGATATCTACCTCGCAAGGAACCTTTTGTGCCTATTCGGTGCACCGTGCTCCTGCCTTTATTCAGGCTTCAGGCATAGGCTACCACTTGGTACCTTAGAGGCCTTAGAGCTCAGGGAACCACTTCGTGGAATGCTAACGGAGATGGAGAACTAGAGATGAAGACTGCTACTACCTTCAGGAATGGGAAGGCAGAGGATGGTTCAGAGTGTTACTGTCTTCTCGTTTCTTCTCCCTAATCCTGTCGTTGGAATAGACAAGGTACGCCTCCCGTTATCGCTCTTGAGGTTGAAATCTGACAAGGCACCTTAGGATACATCGACCGTTCGACCTTGCAGGTTACAATTCTGCCCGGACGATTTGTTGGTTTTGATTTGTCCTGGTCCAGGTGAAGTGATGGTTCGAACCGCCTACACGATCGGAAATGAAAGTAATATGTACATATCATGATGTAGAAAGACGGCGCTTGTCTCCTATAAGCGACCATCAACTGTACTGTCTGGGCAGCCCACTGTACTTTATATATGTGTACTATCTTAAATGCTACCACCATCTATACGACTTACACCACTTGCAGACTCGACTGCTCTCGAACTTCCGTTCCGCGATCCAGGCTGAAACGACCACATGGTGCGGCGTGCCCCGTGCGATAGTATCTTATCTCCGGATCCTCTCTTCTAAACCACCGCCTTCTCTTCCTCTTCCTCAACCACCACACCAACACCAGCCCAAGAACCATGTCCGGAACCACAGAAAGCTACCTCTCCCACGCCCGATACGGCAAATCCAACGTCCGGGTCTTACGCGTCGTCCGAGAAGGTCCTGTCCACCATATCGTCGAGTATAATGTTACTGTGTTGGTTGAAGGGGATATTGATGTTTCGTGCGTTTCCCATCTCCTCTTACTTTTCTCTGGGCTGATGTTGGCGTCGGGGGTAGGTACACACAAGCAGACAACTCGGTTGTAGTTGCTACCGACTCTAGTGCGTTTCCCTGTTCTCTGATGTTTTGGTTTGGGTATCTGATGATCTTTCTGTGTGGGTTGTAGTGAAGAATATCACGTATTGTACGTCAGCCCATTCCTTTCCTTTATCAACACCCCCAAACTCACGAATCACCGAACAGATCTAGCCAAAACATCCCCACATATCCTCATCCCAGAACGTTTCGCTCTCCATCTGGGTACACATATCGTCTCCAAATACGCGCATCTGCATAAGGCCTTCGTGACGATTGAGCAGTTGCGTTGGAGTCGGATCGTTCTCGGCAAGCAAGAGCATAATCATTCGTTCTTGAGAGACGGAGATGAGAAGAAGGTTGTTAAAGTCGAGGTAAGTCACTTCTCCTTCCTGTTTTCGTTTTGGTGTGACGGAGGTGTTGATTTGGACTTGATTTGGGTTTAGGTCGATGCAACTGCAGGCAAAGACAAGATTATAGGAAAGGTTTCATCTGGGATAAGCGACCTACTCGGTATGTACTTCTCCCTTTTCCTCTACACTCCTTCCCAATTAACGTTCAACACCTTCAACCAGTCCTCAAATCAACCGGCTCCGCATTCCACTCCTTCGTGCGAGATGAATACACCTTGCTCGCCGAGACGCACGATAGGATCTTTAGCACCTCCGTCGATCTGACGTATACGTTCGAGGCTATAGAGATCCCGGCGCCCAAAGACGAATTTAAACTCGAGTTTAACGTTCCCAAAGAAGAGGAAGGTGGTGTTTGGGATACCAAGGTATGGGAAAGAGCGAGGAATGTGACGTTGGAGGTGTTTGCGGAAGATGATAGTGCTAGTGTTCAGGTGGGTGTGTTATTGCGATGGTTCTCTGGACCTGGGTGTTTCTTTCTTTCTGGGTGGAGCCTTTGGTGTTCGTTCTTGGCTGTTGACACCTGGGTTCTACATAATGTTTTGGGGACTCCGATCAACGGCTCCAAGGGCGCGTTCTTCCTCGTTTTTCTTTTCTTCTCGGTTCGCTTTTCTTTACCTTCACCTTCACGTTCTACCTCTGCTCTCATTCACTTCGCGCCTTTCTCTGCTGCGGTGTCGATGCCGATGCTATCCATCGATATCTACACGATTTCCGATACAACATCGGAGGTCGGAGTGGGTGTCGGTGTCGCTTAGATACGCCCAGTTCCCAATTCTTAGCTCCCCAGTTTCCGGTGGAGCCTCCCCTGCATTGGGAAGTCTGGACCCTGGGCTTCAATTCAAGTGGAAACAGACGCGTCTCACTTTATCTCTGTTGCCGCTGGGTCTAGACTATCAAAGTGGAGTGCTTTCTATTTGTCGTTTGCAAGACGGCAGGTATTTTTGCCATTTGCGTGCGTTTTCTTTGGGGCTCGGGCAATTCTTTAGCTCAGAGTCAAATGTTTTCTGATTCTTTGATACGCCCAAATTCTCGGTTTCCTGCCTTGGGAAGTCTTTGTCGTTTGGGGTTGGGGTTGAGGTTGGTGGAGTTGGCTATTTCACAGCCGACACGGCAAGCCTAGCTTCTTTTTGCTCTTGGGGATTAGGTCGACTGACGTCTTGCACGCTCCCTTCCTGTTACTCTTTTCTTCCTTATCTTTCTCTCTTTCCTTTGCTTTGCTTTAGGCGTGCCGCAATCGGTTTTCTTTTTCTTTTCCTCTTTTTGTCCTCCGAGTCTATCTATCTACATCCGACGCGCCACCTAGATGGGCGTGTTCCTGCCGAGCCTCCTTCCTGGTTCCTGAAATCGTGAAAGGAGCTCCACTGCTCCACATTCAACAGTTCTACATTTTTAAGCTTCTAGCTGTTTTCCTGTGTCTTGGTTCCTGGCTCCTGGCGGAGCTGTTTCCGTTGCCGTTTCATTTCGTATATATACTCCTCACCTCTTCTCCTCGTCCCCATTCCTTCTTTACCTCTTCCTTCTCCCCTTTACCTTCACATACCTCTCCACGCAAACAAAAAAAGGATGCTAACGCTAAACGACACACCAGGCAACCCTATACAAAATGGCTCAACGCATCATCACCGAAAACAAAGGCGTTGGGGAGGTAGAGTATGTGTTACCGAATAAACATTATATTCCGGTCGAGTTGGTGGGCAAGGTTGGGGCGGAGTATAAAGGGAAGGGCGGGGAGGAGAAGTGAGTGCTTTCTCTTTTTTTTTTTTTTTTTTTTTTTTTTTGTTTGGGAGTTTGGGTGCATTGGCGTGGAGAACCTCTGGGACCCTATTATTTTTTTTTTCGGTCTCGGGTGGCGAATTGTGGAGCCCTTCGGGAGATGCATATGATCGTTGCGTTGCGTTGCGCTGGGACTGGTGCTTCGTTCCGCAGCACAGCAACCAAAACCTCCGTATTCAATTTCTGGAGATCGTTGTTCTGCGTTTAGTCGGGCTTCTTGCCTTTCTATTGCGCTATTCGGTTTTCAGCGACTTTGTGATCACGGATCCGTGTTGTCCTGCGTTTAGTCGGGCTTCTTTCCGCGTTGAGTCGTTCTTTTGTCGCCTTGTGTTCTTTCATTCAGTGTGATCATGGATCCGTGTCGTTCGCCTTTCTTTGGTTCTGCGATATGTCGGGCTTCTTTCTGTGTTAGCCGTGCATAGAGTTGTTCGGCGAACGTCGTTCCATCTTTTTGCTTGCCGTTCGTTCGCTCGTTGGTGCCGAGGATAGTCCCTTACCATGCGCGGCGTTCACTGTTCAAGTTATCTTGGACTTGCGCTGTTCGTCCTTTTTTTGGTTCAGGTCGTGAGCGTTGTAGACGCCACTATTCTTGTTTCTTCGCCGCCACGTCCGAGGCCGAGGATACTCCTCTAGACACTGACAGTTCATTATGGATTATGTCTTCGGGGCGGACCCTTTGATCCTCGTGTTTGTTTGTTTGTTTTTTTGGGGTAGCTTCTTTTTCTTGGGTGGTGTTCTGCCGCCGGGTACATATGCATGTCTCGGTGTCTATCGGTGGGCTGCATCCAGGGAACTATAGAACTATAGAACTCCCGGGCTCTGTCGGTGTTGGTGTTGGTGGTTCTGGGTGTACTGAGAACACATTCGGGCTCACGTATATTCTGGTCTCGGTCACTGCCGGCTTTCTTCTTTCATCTTTCATTGGACTCACAACACGATGGCTCCACAACGTTCTTGACAGATCCATGTGCTCCTGTTTCTAAATTCTTCATCTTATCTCTTCCTCTTCATCTTTCATCCTTTCATCTATTTCTGGTACTAACGAGTGGTGATTACAGGGAAGTATTCATGCCCATCTCTGCGCCTAGGTAAGCCGCTCGCTTCGTCCGCTTCGTGTTTCATTTCTAACACTAAACGTTTACTGTAGCGGGTTGATTTCGGCGCGGGTTACACGTAGGTCTACCTAACTCCCAACCAACGGAACGGGTGTGTGTACGATACGACGGGGATATACTTCGGGAGACGGGAGTACGCCAGCGAAAAAGAGACTCTACACCTTTTGTATGTATTTGAATTGATTTTAGCGGCATCACCATGACAGTGGATGACGTATTACCCGTTTCGGGTTGTGGATAGAGTTTGATTGATTGTCGGGTGACGGTACGGGGGTCCGGGGGTTTTGTTCTGCGTTCTGTGTTCACTGTTTTGCTTGCTTTCTCTCTCCTCGTCGCTCGTCGTTTTTTCTTCTACACGCTCTAGTAGAGTCGTCCTCATGTACTAACAAACGACAAACGTTGCTGGCTCGAAATAAAAGCGGAACCGGCTCCTACCGAAACCCATGACGTCACTGAATAACAAATACAAACTTATGAGGACATTGATGCTCCACCTTCCCGTTTTGGGGCCAAAAAGTAATTTTGGTTGCCCGGTTTGTTGGGTAGCTTGTAATCGTTCTCTCATCTCACATCTTCAATCCTCTGACTGTTACTGTCATAAGGTCAGTGGAGTCGTCTTCTCATTTGAGCTTGGTTTTCATCGAGGTTGACGACGACGACAGACTAATCTTCCGATATTATATCAAGCAACGATATCCACAACACAAGCTCCATTGGATTTATACACCAATACGAATAGGAATACCATCAGCTCCACTTGGCCACCACCACATATCCGAGACCACCTGAATCAACCCAAGACAAAGACGATAGACGATGGGTGGGGACCATAAATGTCCTGTTTGTCAGGCAACGTTTACTAGGCCTCAGCATGTTGCGAGGCATATGAGGAGTCGTGAGTGTTCCTTGCTTGAATTCTTTTTCTTCTTGTTTTCCTTTCCTTTTGAATTGGTGTGGGGGCTATGGACGGGGAAGGAACGGATGGGTAGATAGGACACTGGGCATTGGGCGCTAGGTCCTAGGGGTGAGAGAGCATCTGGCAGACGGGCGTCTGTACCCCACTCTGTGCCCTCAGACCGTTCTATGCCCGACGTCCACAGCTCAAGGGAAAAGACTGTGTTTTCTACTTGGTTTTCTTGCGCTTTATATACATTTTATTTCAGTGGAGTATTGGTGCTGGTGGTGCGCCCCACTCACCTCCATCTCCACACACCACTTTCCATACCATTCTACTCCATACCCATACTCCCAAATGCACACACTAACTAACACCCCCACTCCCAGACACCGGCGACCGCCCCTACAAATGCCAACACTGCGGCGACCAATTCGCTCGCTCCGACCTCTTATCCCGACACGTCAACAAATGCCACGCAGGCGAAAAGAATCCCTCATCCACATCCACCTCAACCACCACTGGGAAGCGTAAAGGCGTCTCTTCCGCCACACGCGCAACAACATCAAAGCAGGCCTGCGATCAATGCGTTACCAGCTCTTTACCCTGCGACGGGTGTAACCCCTGCGCTAAATGCGTACAACGAAAATGTCGGTGTACATACGTCAAATTCCACCGCCAGACAGCGCCTATCGGGCCTGGACATAATCCCAACCCTGCGGCTGCACCACCTAGGGGAGCGATGCCTGCGATTAATGGGTTAGGCGTCGGTGTGGGTGTTAATGGGTTAGGCGTGGGTGTGAATGGGTTAGGTGCACTTGGTGGTATCGTACCACCAGGTGTGGGTGTTGGAAGCGTGGGATTACCGCCTTTCCAGCAGACGATGCATCTCGCGCATCATCCCAATCCGCAGCAGCAGTATCTGTATGGGACGAACGCCGACGAGTTCCTGCTTAATCCGCCTCCTACGACGGCGGCACAGCAGCAGGGCTTATATGCAACCCAGTTTACGTTCTCACCTGTCTACACACAAGGTCAGGGACAGGGGAGTGCGTCGCCTACTACGCACAGTCAGAGCGATAGCGAGGACTATGCGTCGAAATATAGAGCGAACCAGGCGGAATTGTTTAGGTCGAGGAATGATTGGAATTCGTGGAGTGGTTCTGAGTCGGAATCCGAATTACCCGGTGCAGGAAGGGGGAGTTTGGATAAAGATATGCAAGCGGTACTTGCACGTCAGTTATACCAACAACAACATGGTGATGGGGTTGGATATGGGTATTATAGAGGAGGTGAAAGGGGTAGTGGAGAAGATAGCGGGACGGGGAGTGCGTCGAGTTCGAGTGTTAATTTGAGTTTGGATGGACATGGGACGGCGGGTAGGAGTGGTGCTGGGGGGTCGTATAGGGTGAGTAGTTTTCGGTTTTTGGGTGTGCTTTTGGGTGTTGGGTCGTTTTTTGTGCTTTGGCCTGTGTTCCTTTTCGCACGTTTTTTTCATTGTGCCTGTGCCTTTTTACAGTCATTATCTTGCGCCGTACCTACTTCTTTCGCACGTGCATTGGTGCCTTTTCTTTTTCCTCACATCTACTCTATCCACACGAACCAACACTAACGCAGTTCTACCAGGAATACCTAATAAACCACCACAACACAAACGCACACCAACGCCACCCTTCATCCTCTTCAAGCGCCTCACCTCCCCTCTCAATCTCCCAAACCTCACAAAGTTCTCGCCCAGGTACATCCCACTCCCAACACTCCCAACACGCACCTGAATACCGCCCCGGTACATCTTCCGGGCACGGAGAGGGAGGTTTTTCCTCCGCCTTCGGTCTCATGTCGCTTGATGATCCGAATGTGTTGGCTGGACTAGCTAATGATGGGCAGCCGTTCTTTAGCGACGTTATGGATTCCCTAGGTGTCCCAGGCGCAGGCGATGTAGATGATAACACGACTCCGATGCCTAGGGGGTTTGATAATCCTAATGGGCATGTCAACCATCTCATCTCCGTGTCCAACTCCAACTCCGGACGGCCTTCCACTTCATCCGGTTATACTGGGTACGCGGGGGGTATGGGGGGTAACGCGCAAACACCCGGGAGTAGAGAACAAGAAACACGCGAGCTTAGGGAGTTTTGGAAGGCGTATATGCGTACGCCACTAACTGGCCCTCAGGGAGCGCCGGCGGGGGTGGATGTGAATATGCTTTCGCCGGGGCCGTCGTATAGACGACAGAGAGTGTCGTCGTTGCCTAGTGCGAAGACGCCTACGATGGACGATCGGGTTGGGTACATTTTACCTTCAACCAACAATACCAACGCCGCCAACTCCAATAACGCGAATGGGAATGCGAATGGAGCAGCAGCAGGCGGGTATGGCTACACGAAAAGCCAGAGTAACCCCAACACATCGATTATCCTACCACCTCCGAACCAACAAGCAGGTGTGGGGAACGCAGATGATCTGAGGAGTTATGAAGCCGCTGTGCTAGCTAGGAAGGCACCGACGAATTTGAATTTGGTGCCTAGGAATAGGCGGAAGCCGACTTTACCTTCTTCCTCAGACGGACAAGGGGGGCAGAAGGTGACGTTCGCGCCTGGCTCAGATGCTGGCGTGAATGGTGTTAACGGTACCGGTGCTGCAAATGGTGGAGGAGGAAGCAGTCCAGGTAAACGCCGTCCGTCATTCAAACGCCTCGCTTCGCAGACTTTGGAACCGGAGAACTCTAAACGCTGGAGAGACGGCTCTGAGGACCCCGACGACGGGGACGACGAAGGTGATGATGATGCCGACCCCGATGCGGAAGATGAGGAAGGGAGCGTTGGGAGTACCTCTGTGTCGCCACAACCACTTCAACAACAGCAGCACACGACGATAGGAAGGAAGAGCGACCCACATAATAGGAGTACGTATCATCATCAACCGCAGTTTGGGTTCCCAGTTGGGGGGCAGCAGCATGAGTTTGCGTTGGGTTTGGGTGTAGGGGGAGGTGGTGGTGGGGGGTATCCGAGTGCGGCTGCTGCGCCTATGTGATTTCCCTGCTTCCTTTCCTCTGTTTGTTTTTCGTGGGTTGGAAGATGAGACGGTTATACATACCCAGGACAGATACTTTCTTTTTCTTTGATGATACGCGGTTTACATATAGTACAAACTCTTTTCGTAGTTTTCTTTTCTCATTTCTGTTTCTTGCCTCGTTTATCTGGTTTCTCTGTTTCGTGTAAAAAGCTAAAAGCTAAAAAGCGTAGGGTAAGGCGCGTCTCCGTGTTCAAGATACTTAAAAACGGTGTATTTCTACTTTTTCTTTTTCTGCTTAGTTTAGTTTATGTACAAAGCAATTCTGATTCTTCCTGAACCTCTTCTGTCTTTAATCGTTCGCTGGATACCTCTCGAGTCTTAGAAGAAACATGGATCTCTGTGGCGTCGAACCGATACTCCAATGTCCATCGGCGGCTTTACAGATTCCAACACAAACACCGAGCACAGTAGCGACAGCGACACAAACATAGAGCCTAGAGAACGCGACTGAGCGGATAGAAGTTTCAAAATTTCAAGTAGCGCAACGTGAACCACCTCTGAAGTGGACCATCCTCGGATGTGCAAGAAGATGGATCTGTGGCGCCGTGCCGATACTCCAATGTCCATCAGTTATAGAGACACCGACCACCGGCGGCAGAAGTCACCAGAAGACATAATGAGGAATATCCTCGGTCAGCGACAGCGACAGTTCGGTGGGCATAGAGAACGCTACTGAGCGAATAGAAGTTTCAAGTAGCACGAACAACATGAACCACCTCTGAAATGGACTATCCTCGGTACTACATACCACCAAGCGTGAACGCCACAGTATAGAAGAGTCGGGATTATCCTCGGCACCAAGAGAAGGAGCGAAGAAGCGAGGGAACGGCAAGTAAAGGGCAAAGGAAAGCTCGCCGAAACTGAATAACGGCATAAAGCAGAAGACAAACGGATCCGACGTGATTGCCCACCGGACGTTGTACATATGTAGAAATCGAATGAAGAACTCGGAGGTTTTGGTTGCTGTGCTGCGGAACGCCAGAAGCAGCGCAACGATCAATATGCATCTCCCGAGGCTCCACTTCCACAAGAGTCCAGCCAGAGGTTCCACGTAGCACGGTAGCACGGTCCCCCTTCCAGTTCAGCTTGGAAGAGACCCCCAAGAAACACGTAGCACTTTCACGTCCCTGTACCCCCAAAAACCAAAAAGCCAAAACGCAAAAATGCAAAAATAGAAGGGACTTACTTGAACTTCTCCCCGTCCTTCCGAGCATACCCAGTCCCAAGCCTGCCCACCAACTTGATGTGTATTCAGTAACACATACCTAAGGGCTAGGAGTCAACGTCCCCGTCTACCTTTGTTTTTAGCAAGGACGCTTTTGTATAGGGTTATAGGGTTGCCTGTCATGTGGTGGCGTTAGCGTCAGCATCCTTCTCGAGGTATTCGTGCGCAAGATGAGATGGGGGTGAAGGGGAAGGATGATCATGGAGAGAAGAGGCAGGGAGTCAAGCCGTTACACTATATATACGAAATGAACTAGAAACAGCCCCAAGAACCAGGAAACAGCACGAAGCCTAAAATACGGAATGTTGGAGCTGGAGCCTGAGGAAAGTGGAGCTCCTCATGCGTGTTCCTGTCTCCTGTATCTCATCTCCAGGAACCACCGGGAAAGAGAGGCTCGGCGCTGGGCAGGAACACGACGCCACATGAGAGAAAAAGCAAAGCAGGTAAGAAAAAGATAGGAGTGTCAATGAAAGAGAGAAACAAGAAACAGCAGTGTGTAAGACGTCAGTCTGCCTACGAAACAGCAAACAGCACACAGCAAAAAGAAGCCGTCCACTCCACCTTGCCAAACGACAAAGAAACGACTCCACTTTGATATATGGAAGGCAGCCTCAAGAGCGGTGATAGAGATGAGCCAACAACAGTGAGCCGCGTCTCCACCTGAATTGAAGCCCAGCCTTCCCGAGCAAGGAAAGCTCCACTGGGCGTATCTAAGCGACCTCCGGCTTCCGTATCGGAAGTCGTGTAGTGGATAGCACCGACACCGGCAGGCCACAGAAAGAAAGCAGTAGAACGTGAAGGTGGAGAAAAGGGAACCGAGAAGAGGAAGAACGCCCCGTTGATCAGAGGTCAAAAGAATGCCAACAATTCCAGCGCCCAAAACACATAGAACACCAACACATACCTGAACATCTAGCATCTGACTTTTGGACGTCACGTAAAGGCCTAAACGAGTCGATTGATTCCTGGCTAGTTTTACCTCCAGAACTACACACCATTAAACCTCTCCTTAACCACTTCCATCTCCTCAACACGCATCCGACTAATATTCCCCTTGATCGCTGTCCTAGGCAACGAGCCTTTTGGAACGACTATAATCATTCCCTCATGGGCGATTTGACCCCACGATGGACTACGGAGGTGAAACTCTGCTTTAGATATTCGGCTGAATACCTCTTTTGCTAGCTCCATGTCCGCCTCCGTGTGAGGGAGTGGCTCGACGACAATGGTTGGACTGGGCCTCCCTGTACCGACGACGACACATTCGGATATGAGGTCGGAGCATAGAGTGCGGATTTGGGTTTCCATTGCACTAAAAGCCCGTGAGAGGTTGCAGGGAAAATGAACAGTGAAAACGTACGCAGCGTCGACACGACACCCATTAAACGCCTTGATATAATCTATTTCTCTGCCTTTCCATTCCCATAGCCCTTCTTCTCCTACGCATTGGAAAAGATCCCCTGTATGGAACTCACGTCCTTCGTCCGGGCCAAAGGGGTTATCCGATGAATGTGGTAAGACAACCAACTCCTTGAGATCTTTCTCCGAGTCATCTTGGACACGAAACTCATACGCAAACCCAAGCTCTGGAACACACGCCAGAAGCCTAGGGTGTCTCGTCTCCACGGCACCACCTCTCCATCCTCCGACAAGCATGGGTATACCGCATTCCGTGTTGCCATAGACGTTCTACCAGAGTCGCCTTCATTAGCTCAAAATCTTCTTGGAACAGTCGGGGCTTGGAGCTTACAATCAAATTAACACCACTCTCCCAAGCCAACTCCTCATCTTCCCTGCGTAGATTAACACCTCCGGTGATAATCCCATTCAAACCCCTCAACACCTCCAACATCCCGAGCTCCGGCTGAGAGATGTATCTAGAAAGAAGTGCGGGGAAGAACGACCCCCGTGTGAGCCCCATCGCACGGATTTCGGTGGGGGAAGGTGTAGGGGTTGTTTGTTGGACTGTGCATGTACCGTGGTAGAACCTTCCGGGGAGAACTGTGTGTTTTGCATAATCGCTCAGTGTTCTGGGTAGTGGAGTGGTTGGGACGTACGTGTAGTTAACCCAATATGACATACTGATCCTCTATCAGTTTCACGTGTTAGCTCTCGGCGGTGTTAGAGAATGAAAAACATACATCCACGAATCAACCTCCTGGCCTTTCCCCTTACCAAGAGGCATATTAAGCACCCTAACCTTCCTCAAAATCGTCTCCGCCATCCGATAAGTCACCCTATTGACCTTTGGTGGCCCAGATGTCCCAGTACTGTGTAGTAGGAACGATACATCGTTCATATCCGGCTTTGGTACCTCCGGAAGTTCCTGGTCGTCCTTTTGTTGTTTGTAGACCTCGGAATGGGTAGGCAACGCGTAACTCGGTACACCAGCCACGACGTCGACGGGCTGATAACGAATCAACGCTCTCGCGCCGGAACTATGAAGCATATCCCCAATAATGGTATCCCTGGGTGATAAAGCACCACTGATGAGGTGAGGAATGTATCCTGCTCGGAGAAGGGAGTAAAAGTATACGACGTCGATGTAGGTTACGCCGATGATACTGTTTTTTGGGTTTGTGAGCTTGGAGAGCGAAGAAGGAAGGAAGAAGCACTCACTATAACCCAACAACGGACCCCATAGGGATTTTATCGTCTTGAAGGATACGAAACCAGTACCGAGCGTAGGAGAGAACGTCGGTGTGGAATTGGGAGAAGGTGATTGAGGTGTATCCGAGGATTTCTGGGTCTGGTGTCGTTTTTGGTGTTGGTTCCGACGAAAAGGAAGGTTCAAGTTCGCGGAGAATAGGAATCTTGAAAGCAGGTAAGGAGCTGTAAAGCGTACATGCACGTTCGAGGTTCGTCAAGAACGTTTCTGAAGCTGGGGATTGTGAGGTTGACATCCGTGGGCGTAGTCGAGGTTCGATAGTTTCAATTTGTGAACGGTGGGCGCTGTGGATGGAGGGGTCTCATGTGTGTTTTAATGCGCCGTATGGGCTAGTTATGGTCCATGCCATTCATAGAACTTGAATGATCCGCCATACAGTTGAATGGTTTGGGCTTTCTGGGGTGAAGCTAGGTGGATCATGGGACTGGAGGTCTATATGGTAATGGGCCCGTTAGCTCGTCCATCATTAGAAGAAGAAATTGCGACGTATGTACCTGTTCAGAAGAGACATCCTTGCTTCACGATCCCGTAGAAACTTTGTCCGCCGCTGGTTTGAAAATGTAGCTCTATGTGAGGATTTCCAGCTCTTCAGCGTGTGAGATGAGGGCCACTTATAAATAAACAGGTAAGCTTGACAGAATGCGAGCTGCAGGAACAAGACATACCCAGATGAAGCTACGAAAGTGAAGAAAAGCGTTTGTTGATTGATGGTGAGGGTCTGGAATCAAGCGAGGCACGTGGGCGCGCGGCGCCTAATATTTTTCTGCAAAACTCTCACCGCAACCTCCACGCTCAGCGCTCAGCAACCGGCAAACTCGATTCGGGGATCATGAAATTCATGCCCCAGCGTAAACCAAGAGTACAGAGGAATCTATGGAAGATTTCCAGCATCAGGATCGTACAAATCAGAACGGTGGACGATCCACTTGTTCAGTAATATGTACGTTGCCATCAGGAAGACGGACCGGCGAAAGGATGATGTCTGACTCTGTGGGTCCAACATGCGTTCTTTTCGGTTTGCAATTGAAGTATATGACTGTAAGTCTGCACCATGTATTTCTTCCATCGCTCTCGCTTTACATCTGAAGCAAGGCTAAGGAAACACCATGAATGCGTTTGTCGAGTACAGATGTTTTCAAGCTGTCGCTCCACTGCTCATAATTGAACAGTGTGGGCGTTCGGAATGAGTGTCAGTGGGTCATCACTTGTCGTTATCGTGTCCAAACTTTATCAACATGTGCAAAAGCTTCCTTCCCGCAGTCACGGTCGCTTTAAAAACTCGCTCCAAGTGTGTGGGTCCTATTCTCATTCTGACCTCCGAGTCAACCATCCGCTACCACCCAGTAATGGATCCCCAGCTCCAGCAAATCCTCGATGAATGGGCTTCCGATCCAACAGCTGTCAGAACTTGGCCTCCCGATATGGATCAGCCGTACACCGTTGAAAGGTGGTTCGCCCATATCGAGTCGGGTTGCTCCGCTCGCGGCGTTGCACCAACCCAGTACGTGGATGCGGCGATCTTCTTCATGAGAGGCATTTTTCGAGAAATCGTTGTTCGTGCTCGTCAGCACAACCCTTTGGAGTGGGCTACGTTTAAAACACTTGTAAGGATTTTGAATAGTACGTTTACTGCCAGAGGAGCTATCTAGTTCACTACTGACACAACTACTTGCATAGGGATGGACCCTGGACTGCGACAAACCCTCAGCGAGTGGACTTCCGATCTAGCGTCTGTCAGATTTTGGCCTCCCAACTCGGATCCGAATCAGCAGTACACTGCCGAAACGTGGCTCGCTCATATCGAATCAGGCTGCCCAGCCCGCAAAATTGCACAAACCCACTACGTGGATGTAGCGATATTCTTCCTGAAAGAGGAATTTCAAACGATCACCTTTGCCATCCATCAAGGTCATCCACTGGAATGGATTACATTTAAGAGAATCATCGTCGGCCTGCAAGGTACGTTCCCTCTATGCAGCATGCTTGGTAGCACTGACACCGTTACACTTGTAGTGATGAATCCTCAAATCATCCCGACTCTTAACCAATGGATTAATGATCCAGCCGCGGCCAAAACCTGGCCCCCTGCACCGAAGCGAACCTACACTCTTAAGAAGTGGTTTGTCGACGTACAGTTGGGGTGCTTCAACCGTAACATCGCACAAGCTCACTGTGTTGACGTTGCAATACTGTTCTTAAGAGGGGTCTTTCAGACGGTCCTCTCTACCGTGCACCAAGATACTCCCCTAGAGTGGGATACTTTCAAGGTGATCGTAACTGAGTTGCAGGGTTCGTCCTCGTTCATATTCTTATTCCCATCACTGATGGCCATATTTGTGTCCATAGCGACCGAAGGGGATGCTGAAAAGAGAAAGGAATTCCTTTCTACACTAGCTGGGGGTGGCTTAATTGCTGGAGGCGCGATCGCGGTCCTTCCGTCTGCTGGGATTGCTGCGCTCAACGTTGCTGGTTTCACGTCATCTGGCATCGTCGGAGGTAAATCTTTGTTCGTGTCCTCATTACGCGATACTTGCTCAAATCTACTTAGGATCCATCGCAGCTGGGATCCAATCCATGTTCTATGGCGGTTCTACTGGAGGATTGTTTTCGGTTTGCCACTCTATTGCAGCGACAGCGGTCATCGCACCTCCTGCAGTGATTGTTTTGGGTCTTGGCGCAGCCGCTGCTGGGGCTGCGTGTCTCCTTTCCAAAAAGAGGAGAGGTGATGACGATGACGACGACGAAGCCCCCGCTTCTGGGGTTGCTCTCGCCGCTGATTGACCTGATTTCAATTTTTTCTATTCATGTAAACTTTTCAAAATCTGTATGTACTATGTAGCGAGAGTCTTTGATGCTTGGGACAGAAACTGAAGGCACCATTCATCATTCAGAAAATGTACCGTGGCAGAACCTTCCCGGGAGAACTGTATGTTTGTGAATCGCTCAGAGTTCGAAATGTTATGGGTAGTACTTGAGACGTACGCGTAGTAAACCCAATATGACATATCCTCTATCAGTTTTATGTGTTAGATCTCGGCGGCGTTAGGTAGTATGTAGAGAATGAAAAACATACATCCACGAATCAACCTCTTGGTCCTTCCCCTTACCAAGAGGCATATTAAGCACCCTAACCTTCCTCAAAATCGTCTCCGCCATCCGATAAGTCACCTTATTCACCTTTGGAGGCCCAGATGTCCCAGTACTGTGTAGTAGGAACGATACATCGTTCATCTCCGGCTTTGGTATCTCCGGAAGCTCCTGGTCGTCCTTTTGTTGTTTGTAGACCTCGGAGCGGGTAGGCAACGCGTAACTCGGTACACTGAGCGTGACGTCGACTGGCTGATAACGAACTAACGCTCGAGCACCCGAACTGCGAAGCATATCCCCAATTATACTATCTCTAGGTGATAGAGCCCCGCTGATGAGGTGAGGAACGTATCCTGCTCGGATGAGGGAGTAGAAGTATACGACGTCGATGTAGGTTACGCCGATGTCACTGTTTTTTGTGTTTGTGTTTGTGAGCTTGGAGAGCGAAGAAGGAAGGAAGGAAAGAAGCACTCACTATAACCCAATAATGGACCCTATAGGAATAGCATCGCCCTGAAAGACACGAAACCAGTACCGAGCGTAGGAGAGAACGTCGGTGTGGAATTGGGAGAAGGTGATTGAGGTGTATCCGAGGATCTCTGGGTCTGGTTCTGGTGTCGTTTTTGGTGCTGGTTCCAACGATGACGACGATTCGAGCTCGCGAAGGATAGGAATCTTGAAAGCAGGTAAGGAGCTGTAAAGCGTACAGGCTCGTTCGAGGTTCGTCAAGAACGTTTCTGAAGCTGGGGATTGTGAGGTTGACATCCGTGGGCGTAGTCGAGGTTCGATAGTTTCAATTCGTGAACGGTGGGCGCTGTGGATGGAGGGATCTCATGTGTGTTTTAATGCGCCGTATGGGCTAGTTATGGTCCATGCCATTCATAGAACTTGAATGATCCGCCATACAGTTGAATGGTTTGGGCTTTCTGGGGTGAAGCTAGGTGGATCATGGGACTGGAGGTCTATATGGTTATGAGACCATTAGCTCCTCCACATTAGAAGAAGAAATTGAGACGTATACTGTACCTGTTCAGAAGAGACATCCTTGCTCCACGAACCCGTAAAAACTTTGTCCGCCGCTAGTTTGGAAATGTATTTGATGCTAGGGTTCCCAACTCTTCAGCGTGTGAGATGAGGGCCACTTATAAATAAACAGGTAAGCTTGACAGAATGCGAGCTGCAGGAACAAGACATACCCAGATGAAGCTACAAAAGTGGTTTGTTGATAGTGAGGGTCTGGAATCAAGCGAGGCACGCAGTGGGCGCGCGCGGCGCGGCGCCTAATATTTTCTGCAAAACTCTCACCGCAACTTCCATGTTCAGCAACCGGCAAACTCGATTAAAGTAAGAATCTCGACACATACTCAATGGTTCGCTTAACAGCTTTCAGACTCCAGTAATCAATTGTCCAGCTGTGATGCTCGTCGTAAATGGTTTACTCGGTCTTGGTTGACAGCGCTAGAAGACGGACCAGCGGAACTGTGGGTCCAACATATGGTCTAGTCGTTACGATGTACCCCGTTCATGGTATTGTTCTCGTCTCTAACTCCTGAGGCGAGGAAACACTGAACGCATTTGAGCAGCACAGAAACCAAGGTTATTTTTTGGCTGGTACAGACCAAAATCTTGCTCAACATGGGCGCTTGGATCCAGTGAGTCATGACTTATCGTCACGATGTCCAAACTTTATCAACATGTGCAGAAGCTTCTTTCCCGTGCTTTACAAACACGCTCAATTGAAGGTGTGGGTCCCATACCCATCGTAACCTTAACGTTCATCGCCGCCTCTCAGCGATGGATCCCCAACTTCGACAAAAACTCAACCAATGGTCCTCCAATCCAACGTCTGTTAGGACTTGGCCTCCCAGTTCGGATCCAAATCAGCAGTACACTGCAGAAACGTGGCTCACTCATATCGAGACAGGCTGCCCAGCCCGCAAAATTGCACAAAACCACTACGTGGATGTAGCGATATTCTTCCTGAGAGAGGAATTTCAAACGATTACCCTTGCCATCCATCAAGACCATCCACTGGAATGGGTTACATTCAAGGGAATTATCCTCAGGCTTGAAGGTACGTTCGCTCTATGCAGCATGCTTGGTAGCACTGACACCGTTACACTTGTAGTGATGAATCCTCAAATCATCCCGACTCTTAACCAATGGATTAATGATCCAGCCGCGGCCAAAACCTGGCCCCCTGCACCGAATCAAACCTACACTCTTAAGAAGTGGTTTGTCGACGTACAGTTGGAGTGCTTCAACCGTGACATCGCACAAGCTCAGTGTGTTGACGTTGCAATACTGTTCTTAAGAGGGGTCTTTCAGACGGTCCTCTCTACCGTGCACCAAGATACTCCCCTAGAGTGGGGTACTTTCAAGGCGATCGTGACCGAGTTGCAGGGTACGTCTTCCAGTCTCACATTTTTATTCTCATCACCGATGGACTATCGTTGTGTCTGTAGAGAGCGAAGGGAACTCTGAAAAGAGAAAGGAATTACTTTCCACACTAGCTGGGGGTGGCTTGATTGCCGGAGGCGCGATCGCGGTCCTTCCGTCTGCTGGGATTGCTGCGCTCAATGCCATTGGTTTCACGTCGTCTGGCGTTCTTGCAGGTAAGTCTTTGTCGGTGTCTTCGTTATACGATACCTACTCAAATCTACTTAGGATCCGTCGCAGCTGGGATCCAGTCCATGTTCTATGGCGGTTTTACTGGAGGATTGTTTTCAGTTTGCCAATCTATTGGAGCAACAGCGGTCATGGCATCTCCGGCAGTGATTCTTTTGGGTCTTGGCGCAGCTGCTGTTGGGGCTGCGTCTCTCCTTTCTAAGGATGATGACGACGACGACGACGACGCGCCCACTTCTGGCCGCTGATTGACCATACTTTTCTAGTCATGTAAACTTAGGGCTTCCGATCTTTAAAATCTGTATGTACTATATGTATGTAGCGAGAATTTTTGGTGCTTGGGATAGAATCTGAAGCCTTACCGATACCGCGGTGAGCATGAACATCTTGTGATATGTTACTCCGTGGGCCGAGGTCCATATGTCCACAATAGGACAACTGAGTGAATCCGAGAGGTTTTGTATTGATACATATAGATTAGACACTTCGTTCCCGTCAATTATTCTCATACATCCGGTGTAGCTGTAGCATATTCGATGAAAATTGGTTGAACTTGAAGATGAAGGAACATCAGGCGTCAGGTGCAATCTAGAAGACAGTTAGGCGAACGCAAATGAGAAACGATTACATGATACGCACTTGTGGCTCAATATTTCTCCGAGGTTGGAAAACCTTATAATGTATATCATGAAGCGCATCTGAAAGTGGCGTGTTAGTGATCTACGAGAAAGGACTCCGAGTCAGACCATTAAGCAAACCTCGTATATTCTCCGCATTCACAGCGTGAGTAGTCGTATACACATACAGGTTCATATTGAACGTGCGGTGGCTGCACTCTGCAAAGAAGCGTTCAAAGAAGCTGCAGGCTGATTCAACGTTCTTTCCGCCATCATACCGCGGGAAATGATCCCGGATAGCAGATACCTTCATATTTGCTTCGAGAGCTTCTAGGCCAGTCATGAAGAGAATCTGCGCAGCTTGCCGGTAAGCGCTGCGAAAACTCGGAACAGACTCGCCACCTTACGATAGGAACGCTGAAGGACTGTGAACAAATAGAGCTGAATTCCGCGAGACTGGCTTTCAAGGAGCCCTGTAAAATAAGTTTGATTGTGAGTTGGTTGCATTTCCCCAGAACCTTTTGGACTCACCGCTCCAGCTTCATCGTACGTACTCAAATCAGTGATGTAAACGACGACAGTTGGCGTCGCATCCGGAGCCTGGGACTGACGGCGATCCGTGATATGGCCAATGTACATGTTGTACTCTTTATCGCCAACGGTATGTTTTGTCTCCTTCAACGTTTTCGGATTATTGCTTTCCTTGAGCCGGCAGTAGTTCTGGATGATGGAGTGATCGGAGAGTGTAGAGATCAGCCATGGATTCGCTTCGGCACGAACAAGGAGGTCTAGAAGGTATTGATCTGTCGCTCTTAGGGTCGTGGTGGATGAGGAAGCATCCCGAAGAGACATCGCGTCGTAAGAGTGTTCATGGAGCGTTTCTAAAGTAAGGCGGACCCTCTTGTAGAAGTCCAATTCCGGGACTAAAACCTGATCTTTGAGGTCTCTGACAAGGACACCTTCAATACCGTCAACAAAATAGCATAATGGTGGGATATCCAGAAGAGAACTGAACATTTCGTTCAATATATGTTCACTGAGAAACATAGGAGTAAGCGTCTAGGCATTTATTCTCCCACCTGACATACTGAGGACACCTACTAGTTCGCAGGGGACTCGAGGGGTGCCGTCCATTCAAGAACTTGTGAGAACAAGATCTAGAGAAAAATGTGGTTAAAAAGAACAGTATCCTGGGATAGAGGGAAGGTGAATAACGACGCACTGAAAGCCCTTGTCTGTCCTGACTCATAAGCGGCACGTTGATCCTATCGGCGTTCACATATGTGAGACGGTTGAGCGACACGGTTTCCCAAATGCTCGTGGCATCAGCTATCTTTGTCTTCATCTCGACGTCAAGAAGATCTGGACCAACTTGATCGTCGTGTTCAGCCCATGCCCATAGGCCATTTCTTTGGGCTTGGACAGAACGTTTTGATGAAGAGTGAAGCTCCCAGAAGTATTCCGCAACTGAAGAGTAAATGTCGGTGTCAGAATCCGGACTTAGCTTCGACATGAGGGTATATAGCAATATCCTTGGAGCTAACGCTTCTTGCACTTGATGCACACCCTCCGAGAGGCCAAGAGTGCGTAGAAAATCCACGATGTTAAGACGAACAATCATGCGACAATGTTCCTGTGTCCCATATGCCGCTACCAGCGCAAGGTAGAGCAGGAGTGGCGAATAAAAGAAAAATCGCGGAGTTCCGTGCACTTGAAGGTGCCGAGGGAAAGATGAAACATAGGCTTTGTGACCCTCTGAACGATAAAATGACTCTTGGTCCCAGAGAGCAAGATCGTCTTGGTCAATAGTGTAGGGAGGAGCTGTTTCCGTAATGCTTGGGAGAGAATTTGAGATGCGATTCGAATGTACAGGCGATGAACACTGCACCTTCCGATTCCTTTGCCCCACAGGCAGTTCATTATACCGGATAGATGCAGATAAATCTCCATTCTGCTATCGATCTTAACGGCGGAAGCAGCAAGGTTACGATGGTTCATAGAGCCAATTTCCGACATTATGATGCGGAATGCCCTTGTACGCAATTGATGTTCGTACACATCGCTGCAAACCCAGTAAGATCAGATCCCCATTCTCAGGGTCGAAAAATACAATACCGTGAGAGCTCAATGAGATCATTGAAAATTACTTCAATGTCATGGAACGAGGTTGTTCCCGGCGAAGAGTTCCGATTGGCAAAGTAAGCTTCGATTTGAACAAGACGGCGACGTGCGATTATCAGGTCAACTTGGTCAAGAACAAGTTGACCGAGCCTCTTTATCACTTTACCGGAGAGAGACCCCAGACCCGCAACTTCTGTCGAATCTGTGGTATCGCTAACGGTAGCGGACAAAAGACTGGCGACATCAGGGTATGTGCTACCCATTGGGCTTGGGCAGGGGTGCCCTCAGAGGTTACAGGGATGCCATGCCCATGAGAAGACTTAATTATATAGCTTGAAACCGTGACGTAGCGAGGCAGTACTATCCACAGTCCACTGCCACTATTGCTGTTTGACGTGATGGGTGATATAGGGTCACCAGACCTTCCAAATCTTGAATGGGCGAATAGAATTTGGGTAGGAGCTAGAATTAGAAACAATCAGCGCTCAAGCCCGAATGGATACGATAGTTATTCACTAAGTTGGTAAATTGATGATCTACAAAGTTTTGCTTTTTTTGAAAGAACCCAAGGATTACTATGACCGGGTTGGGAACTTGGTAGTAGAACTGTCGAGATAGTCAAGTGATTAGAATGGCGCAATGCCAAAACGGAAGGCCAGAGATCGCTTTGGACAATCAGACTCTGAACAGTCTTTGCGCCATCTTGCCATTGCTCTGTAGATACAATGGCTAAGCCTCGCTGCTCGATCTAATCCAACACACTCGACACTGCATCATCTTCAGGATACCCAAGAAGTCGTCTTCGAGCTTGGGATAACTTTTGATGCAAATCGAGAACGACCTCTGTGTAAAAGCGTCAAATTCAGTTTAACAGGTGTTGAGATAACATTCAAGACTGACCGTGTATATGTTCTGCGTCAAGACCTTGTATTATCGTGCGCATGTACAGATTCAGATTGAATGTACGATGGCTGTGCGTCGCAAAAAGTTGCTCGAAGTAGTCGCAGCCGGATGCGATATCATCTCCACCATCGTACGATGGGAAATGCTCTTTGATAGGCGATCGTCGCATTTTAGATTGGAATAACCATTTATCGGTCAAGAACAATACCTGGAATGTAAGCATATAAATATTCTGATAAAATTCCAAGCATGGCTGGACTCCTCACAATAGGGACGTTATGGGGTAGCGTCGATTCGCAAAGACGACGAAAATTCACGAGCCTTGCCTCCAAGGAACGCTAAAAAGGCGAAAGTTGATAAAGGGTCCTTCAACAGAATGAGGAGCACTCACCGATCCAGTCACATCATATTCACTCAACGAAGCGACGTAGACAACTACAATGGGTGTGTATATTTGTGTGTGTAGTCGGGGTTTCCGCAAATTTTGCATAGACCCTGCGAATATTCGGTACCTCCTGTCATCGAGATTTAGTGTTACTTCGATATCACTCTCCACGAGGTAGGAGCGGACGATATTCTGCTCGGATTCCAGCGAGATGGTAGACGCGTCAGCCTCCGCACGTGTCAGGAGATCCAGAAGATACTCTGTGCGTGCGTTGGATTTATGGTTGTACATCAGGTGTCTCTGTATGGAAGAGACTCGATAACCAAAGTCCCGCATTGCCTGGATGACACGAACGACCTTTACTCGAAATTCGGAATCCGGAAGAAGAACCGATTCCAATGTCCCGATAAACAGGCTTCCTTCCCCGTCGGCCCAGCAAGAGGAAGGAAGATCGAGTAGAGAAAGGAGAATGCTGTCCATCGTGGTTGCACTGATAGCTGAAAGCTCCGAATCGCGTTCGTGAGATTCAAGTCCGCTGTCTCTTGCTTGGACTTTGGTGAGCCAGGACTGCAAAAGAGCATAAGGGAAGAGCATCAAGTCGTCGATGCCGAGGTACATACCCGAATTTCATGGGTATCTTGACCTATGATTGATATATCAACCTCGTCTGACTCGACATATCGAAGTCCATCACTGGAAGATTTATCAAGAATATCAACACATTCGGATGATTTGACCTTTAGCTTGAAGTCGACCGAATCTTGGCCAAAATTGTCGTCTTTCTGGGCCCAAGACCATAGACCATTGAGCACCCTTTGAGGCGAATCCCTCGCCTTGGAATTCAAACGCCAAAAGTATTTCGCAATCGAAGGATAAAGGACAGAATCGGGGCTTGACTTGAGCTTTGTCATAAGGGTGTACAAAAGGATCCGTGGAGCTAAGGCTTCTCGAATTTGGTTCGTAGGTTCAGAGAGGCCAAGGGTGCGGAGGAAGTTGATGATATCGAGTTGGAATATTACCCGAGAATGCTCGTGGGTACCTAGGGCGGCCACATGGGCGAGATAGAGGACAAGTGGCGAAAAGAAAAAGAAACGAGGCATTCCGAACAACTGAAGGTGCCTCGGGAATGACGAAACATAGGCTTCATATCCTTCCGTGAGGTGCGCTAATTCTTGTTCCTTGGTTATTGAATCATCATTCTCGACTGTGTATGGGGGTGGATTCTCTGTGATACTTTGAATAGGTGTGAGTGAAGACGACGCGACAAGGCAGGATGAGGCAAACCTTCCGACACCCTTATTCCAAAGACAGCCTAAAACTTCAGAAAGATGCAAGTACGTTTCCATCGTGCTACCACGTCTGATAACAGAAGCGGCCAAGTCGTCGGCCTTCATAGAACCAATTTCGGCCATTACAATGCGGAACGCCTTCGTTCGAAATCGGTAGTCATATACACTGCTGGTTTTAGGAGAATTAAAGGGGACTTCGCTGAAACAAAAGGAAAATATTTACCGGGACAACTCTAGGAGATCATCATAAACCTTTCCAGTATCTTCCAATGCAAGAGGCGAGCCAGAACCCCGGTTGGTGAAGTACCGCTCAATTTGGGCGAGACGGCGCCGAGCAAGTATCTGGTCAACTTGATTGACTACAGCCTGACCAATTCTCTTGATCGCTTTCCCTGAAACCGATCCGAGTCCTGGGATCGTCGAGGTCGTATTGTAAGTAGACGCAGAGGAGAAAAGGCTCGTAAGCTCCGAGTGGTCCTCGCTCGCCATGCTGATGCTAGGAAGATAGAGAGATGTGGGGATGTATCAAGCTGTTATAAGGTCTATGTAGCATCAACGTAATATCAGCGTCGCATACAAGGCGAGTCAACTGAGAAGATGAAGCTGATCTACAACTGTCGAACAGTCTCGTTAACATGACGACCTGTGAGTGCGCGGAGTGACGAGATATTACTGACGTGTTTATCCGTGGCAATTTGAAAAGCCTCTAAAGGGAAGAACGCAGTTCGTTGACGATGAGGGTTAGGATAAAAAACGGCGCTTTGCGACACGTGAGCTTACAAATTCAAAGCCAGCACGTGTCTGTGTTTAGCGCGGCTCTTTTGCTTCACCTCTATATCTGAACGCTAACTTTTCTCTGAAGCCCTGAAAAACGTCGCATTCTGTCCTCCAAATTGAAGATGATGAATTGACAGTCTCGTTGTCGGTCTCAGGTACGTGCGGTATCTTGTATTGGAGAACACACCCAGGATAACTCTTGGATAACTCTAGCTAACTCTGTAGTCTAGATACTGAAGCTGTGGACGTCTATGTGAGATCAGAACTTGAGGCCAACTCGTCTATAGTGCTATTGCTTTAACTTACCCACGGACGTTATTTGCCGAATGCTCAGTGCTCATCCCTCAAATGAACCATTAAGTGCAGAATACTAACGGCCCCCGAAACCATCCGAGTCTGGAAAGTTTCCCAACTGAGGAGTTTGGCACTCGAACCTAGGCGTTTCCACGAATTTCTAGCGGACTTGCTAACTTACTTGCAGAGGTACAATTTTCTTCGTCAAGCTGTGACCTGTATGTCCTCTTGATCTCTTCGCATCTACACTCCAGTACTAGGCCCTCTCGCTGACATGGTACTAACTACAACACTCGGGAAGCAAGCAGGCTCTCATCTCAAAATGATATATCCTTGCTCCGCACTGGGCTTAGGCTAGCATTCGATGCTTCGCGCGCTGCTCTCGGGATGTAATTGCTCATGCTGGTCCCGAACATCGCCAGTCGTCCCAGAAGCAGAGTAACCTTGGGTTTGGGAGAACGGTACACACCTCATAGTGCGTTCCATCACATTCATTCCGCTAAGAGTCTAGCCTTCTAACCCACACTTTTAGAACGCTTACCGCCGCACCAAATGTGGTTTTGCATACTCATCGGCAGCTTTCGAGGCAGCATGGTGACGAACACGCAGCTGGCAGCTTCTTCTCGTTCCTTTCAACGGAGATGACGATATTCCGTCACTCTCTTACCAATCTCGCCGTGATTGTCAGGAAACCACAAACCTCCGAGTCGAGGAACTCGTTTAATCGCCATCAGCCGATATCCCAGTTTCTGGTCCCTGGTTCCTCGGGCTCAGAATGGATGATTCTCCACCGGAGACATGGCACAACGGTCGTTCTCTATCAAGGAAGAGAAGAAAATTGGAGCAAGGCGTATAAATCGTACGATATCGATACTTGGTGAGTCACCTACACTTCCTAATCACCTAACACTGCTTCTGTCACTCTGGTTCAGCCTTCGCGAAGCCAAAGCGCACATTCATAATGAGACACGGAGATCTTGTATACAAACACGTCGTTATAACTCTTCTCCCGGGGTTCATGGTAGAAAGGTTCATGTCGGAGATTTTCTCTACGACAAGCGACGCGGGGATTCCAATTCTCGAACACATTGCATTAGTAGGCGGTTATCCCATGGGCTGCCACGTAAGGCTAAGGGGAACGCGAAGCAGAGATGTGCGGAGAAGGTGTTGCTGGAGCCTCGACGTGATTCATGAACGGGCTTCCCTCAATTCTAACAGCGCACCAATGATCATGGGATAGTGGAACCTAGCAGCATGTTTCTAATGTAGACCATTATAGCGAGAAGAATGACAATAATGCGACTGCGAAACCTTATATGTAACCGCAAATGAAAATCTGTTATTTAACATCCATTCAATCAGTATGTAAGAGGCCCCAGTGCAAATGGTAAGGTACAGTGTACAAATGCTAATTGCTAACTGTCAATCAACGAGCGACGTAAGTGATAAGTGCAAATTGGTAGGTAGTAGGTGATAACTGCAAAGTATGATTAGGTGAGATACAGATCGTACGTTTGGATATATACACAAAGTCTGTAGATGAGAATAGATGCGCGGAAGTAGCGATGGGGATAACATGCGGAACACGACGAGGACGAGAACGAGGACAGCAGAGTGAGGTGAGTGATGGAGAGGTAGGGGTGTCAAGTTAGGTTAGGTGACAGGTGGTGATGGGTGATATGGGTACGGGTACGGAATAGGCAGGGGTGGTCGAGCTGCGATCAGTCGAATATGATAATGGTTGTGTGGTGGGCAGGCGGAGAGCAGGCAGTGCAGGCAGTGTGAAATGATGGCGATAGGGCTTGAGGCCGAGTGTGGTGACAAGGTACGGTGGTAGCGGGGAAGAGGAGGGACGGCAGCCGTCTTATGACGATGCCCCTGGTCTTCCAGGGACTGTCCCCTGTACGAGTAGGCGCGTTAGGCACCCTTAGGTACCGCGACTAGTGTGCTCAACGTCGATGACGTCAAGTGCCGTTCACCAGTCACTGTGGTTGAAGGTAAATGTGAGCCCTGCCTGTTAGGGCGGATGGCTGCAGGCTATAAGATCCCGCTAGCTTTGAGCGCATTCTGTAGGATTGTCTCCTTGACTGCGGCAAATACGAGTCGGATGTTGGTCGTATCCGTTGCTTGGGTGAGACTAGATCAAATGTGAGTAAATGTCGACGGGATCGGGAATTAAGAACTCACTGAGGATATACACTCAAAGACGCCCTATTCGCCTGCATAAACTTCCACAAGATGTACTTGGCCGCCTTGTTGATATCATTCCCGCCCGTGTACTCGGAAAAGTACTTTTCCAGGGGTACCTTGGGCAATTTCTTCTTAAAAACATCCGTCTTGTTAAGGAACAGGATTATTGATGTCCGAAGGAACCACCGGCTGTTGATGATGCTCTCGAACAAGATCAGAGACTCCTCCATCCGGTTCTGCGACTTCTCTTCCAGCAACACTTGGTCGTACTCGGACAGAGCTGTGCAGAATATGATGGAGGTGACGGACTCGAAGCAGTGTATCCACTTGCGACGCTCGGACCGCTGGCCGCCCACGTCAAACATATGTATGGATAATTGACCCATGGTAAAGCGGGTTTCTGTAATACCGGTGCTCTTTTGACGGACGTGTAGAAGGTCTGTCTCGCTGGGAATGTATGTTGGTGACCCGATGCGTAGGATCCCGTTGAAGAAGCTGTAGTGGCCAAGTTAGTATAAGTTGGGTAAAGGAGCGCCATACGCACTGATCAGCCGTATCCATCAAGTAAAACTCGCTCCCTCGTTCCTCCAACATCTTTGCCACGACGGGATCCTTCCAGACCTTGTCTATTGCCTGAGCAACCTCCTCTGTCAGACTGAACCCATTACTTTCATCCACCTTATAGTCCATAATCACATCCGTCAACGGCCTGTTCTCGTACTCCAAATCAACATCTAAATGATGCTTCCGGAGCATGGTTATAATCGCATGAATCGACTCGAGCACATTCGAATAGACAATCTGCGTGTAAGCCTTCCTCTCATCCGCCGTGAAGCCATTTTTATGGATAATCTTCATCTGCTTGACAATGGTGCTTTTCCCTGATTCTCCTGCCCCTAGCAATAGGATTTTACACTCGCGTTTGAACTTCTTGGCATCCTCCTCGATTTGCTTGTCGATAGCGTCTGAGCGAGATTTGTCTGTGGGGGCAGAGGGAGAAGGTTGGGAGGTGCATAGGCCCATGTATGTCGGGGGCTGGGGGCATGCAGTGTTGTGGTGGAAGATGGAGACAAGACGGTATACGGAGCGAAAGTGCAAGGCATGGATCTGTCATGGGGGCTGTCATAAACGTCATGGACCGGTCTCGGGTTAGATGAAAGTGGTCCATGTGGACTTTGATCCAGTTACGCCTCACATGCCGCCAATGCCTCTTTTTTTTCGCCAGGCCGTTATCAGCCGTTATCTCAGTTCCAGTTTCTACTGGCATCGCACCTCTCTGCCTTCTTCCAAGATTCATGTACACTCAGAGGCAGCCGAACAACTCTGTATCTCAAGCAGCACCCTTTCCGAATATTCACACGTCACTTCAAGGTGTCGGCAAAAACATACGACACATACGTTCCAATAGTTCCAATAGAGTCGAGACTTGGGTTTTGACAGCTGTGAACAAAAATACGCTTTTTCGCATGTTGTTACCGCAATTTAGCGAATTCAAGAAATCTTACATATCCACTTGGACGGCATCATTCATGATTCACGAGGAGTCGACGACAAAGCTGTAATGTGTCAGGGCTGAATGACTCACGGAAGCGGAAGCTAAAGGTTCAAGCAGCAGTCTCGAAAAGAGTCCAGCAGCTTGCACGTTCACTAGTCGGCCTTGGTTCAGCGAAATACCTCTTCCAGTACCGTTCGCCTCTGGGTTTGCACCATCACTGCCTTTCGGAGTCCGGAGTAGCTATCAAGCAGCTGAGATCGACGCAGCATGTATCTACGCTTCTCCGTTTTTACCTACAATTCTCCGCCGGCGCTTCTCCAGCGTCTATCAACCCTCTATCAAATCATGCCACAACTTGGCGACTTCTGCTCCCACAGGGTCCTGTTGTAACTCAACTTGCCAAACAGCTCGACGACGAGCTCCTCGAACAGGGTGACCTTCCTATCTGTCACTTTCAAGTCTTATTTACCAGCTTGAATGCTTTAGCCTCTCAGTCGGCGGCGACAGCGGGACCCCATCCGAGTAACCGCCACCCAGGCTCGCTTAGTACGTCAGTCATGTTTTTAGGATCTACGGTGGATTGGACATTCAAAATAGACAAATTGTACATGTATATCTATGTATACGTGAAAATCCCGACCGAACTCTCGGATGTGTGGGGACATCAACTATACGGGATCAGGAAAGGTGCGTCAGGTATGTCATAGACGCCTCATCTCACTAGCTGCCCTTCACCTACTTATCAGCGCATTAGCTTGGAGATTTACGCGACTACGGTTTACCATCCGCCGCCACAGCATTCTTAAATCCCATCTAGGGAGCTACTCTAGATGTCTTGGTACTCGCTCACAAATGGCCTTAGCGGAGCCTCTATATTTGTCTGCGTAAGAGCGCGCTGTTTTGGTGGAGACTTCCCGTATTTATATCACTAGTGAATAGATATGGGGCGCCGCGACTCTATAGACCTCATACCCACGTCCGCAAATGTGGCGGCCGTGATTCCAAGTACAAGAATGGTACATATGGTTGGATTGTTCTACGGGATCTCTAGAAGCTAGTAACAGGATCACGATTGATAGACCTGGTCCAGCTGTTCCCTCATCGCCTCCTCAGTCGCTCTCCGCCTAACATTCCCCTTCGTCGCAGTTCTCATTAACGAGCCCGAAGGGACGATCAAGATCATATCTCCTGACACAATCCTTTCATGCGGTAACCGCCTTGAATGAGCCTCGGACGCAGCAATCCGCCTGTAAATCTGTTCCTTCAATTCCGATGCATCACCCGAGCCTCCATCCAGTTCCACTAGCAATGCCGGGGAACGACGGTTCGTGCCTACGATCAAACATTCGGCAATGAGATCACCGCATGTCTTGCGTATATCCGTCTCGATGGAGCTGGATTGGAAGGCTCAGTTAGTCCGACCAAGAAAAATGGGAAATGATTCTGAATACTGACGCCGCGTCACATTTACACGCATTAGCCATCTTGATCCAATCGTCGTTCCGTCCTCGGTAGACATACTTTCCCGGTTCGCCTTCTTCGAAAAGGTCGCCTGTTTCATAGTAACCGTTTGAGTTGCAGAGAGATTCGTCAGGGATATCCCCAGATGAAGAGAGCACAACCATAGTTTTGAGATCGACCGAGTCAGCTTCTCCAGGTACAGTTTCGAATTTGTAGGAAAGGAGCGGCGTGCCGTTGTTTCTTGTGACTGGAATGGGAAGGAGGTAGTCTGGTTGTGCGACTCGGAGGCCGCTGCTAAGGAGCACAGGGATACCTAGCTCGCTACAGGCGTATATGTTCTGGATAACATCGGTTAGAAGTGGAAAAGCCATTCTACATATTGTCCTTACGACTAGATTGACACCTTTTGCTCGGGCCCATTCCTCGTCATCCTTAGGAACAATTGCTCCTCCATGGATGATGGAATCCAAGCTGGCGAGAGCTGCGAGCAGCTCCGAATCGTGGCGAGACTCCTTGAGAAGCCGAGCAACAAGAGCAGGGAACATACACGCTCTATTAAGCGAACCAAGTTTAACCATCGCTTTGACCTCATCCGCAGATGGTGTAGCGCTCGTCTGTTGAACGGTACAGGCACCATGGTAGATGTTGCTCAGGAGGACTGTAGACCACTGATCAACAAATGGTGAATCACATGGACTGGAGCTCAGAAGACTTACACCCAAATTGCCCCACATGACATACGCTACCGCTGTAAACAGTGGCGTCAGTGGCCACTTCATCAAACTTTGGAGCGAATAGGAGCTTACATCCAAGAATTCACATCTCGGCGTTTAGGGTCCGCTGGAGCGCAAGTAAACGCTGCTTTGGAAACCCAGGCGTCAAGCGTTTTGAAGCTAGTTGGTATGAACTTGGGTGTTCCTGATGTGGACCCTGTTGAGTGAAACATTATGGCTATATCCTCTGGTCGGTTGTTCTGCGCAGGAAATGAATATCCTTCGGGCGCTACGAAATCTTCGGGGATTCTGTTAACGGATTGGTATACTTTCAAGGTGTCTGATACATCAGTAGTACCCTGATACACAGTAAACGAAAGTATTCAAGGGAGAACCGAGCTAAGGGCTTACCAGGGCGCTAGCATTGAAATGTCCCTCCTCGTAGATGAACGCCTTGGCGGTAGACCTCTTTAGAAGAGATGCTACGACATCGATTGCGGATGGGAACAGACTGAAGCATTGCACGACATAGCCTGCCATTCCAAGGCCGTATATATGAAGGACATCCGTGTATGACAATCCTTTCACACTGTTGACCCATCAGCAAAGTTTGCCAACAGGAACAATTATGTTCGAACGTACCAAAGACCAACGACAGATCGAGGTTCTATTCCAGAACTCTCCAGTTTCGTCGACCAGTAGAGTGCGTACCTAACGACATCCTGATGGAAGTTTGCATATGTAACAATAGAGTATCCGGAGATCGAATTCTGTTTGTTGAAAATAGGGATTCTGAAAGCGGGTGCCGAAGGGTCCAGAGGAAGCACCCTCTCCAGAGTTGTAAGGTGTGAATGGAGCAGAGTCATCTTTGTCTTTGGCCGACCTTTCTACGCACTAGACAGTTATATGTATAGATGTAGCCGTAGAATAAGCGTTAAGAATTCAGTGAATCACGAGTCCTTGACGAATGGAGAGACAATGAGACCGACCGCCCATCTAGAGCCTTGAGCTTATGAGCTTACACCATATCTAGCTTTAATAAACTGAATCCAGAGGTTGTTTCCTGTAGCTAGGAGCCTAATTCATTAGAGCGGTCCTACGGAGGCTTTAGTGGATTTGGTGTTCCAAAAATATAGCAGAGTCGGTATTCCGTGCAAACCTTGTTTAGATGAGCGAATCAGTGATGTTGTCCTGACTATCCGGGAAGAGTGAAAGGAGCAGTTTTTCGCTGCGTCGCCAGTGGTCATGGTTGCAGTTGAAGACGCGTTGCCGGATAAGCCGGCATTGCTACCCCTGACACGTCATAGAAACCTGCCACTTCTTCAACCACAACGACGCAGAGTAGCAGAAAGGTAATTTACCGTCCTTTGCGGGATTTGCAGTCCGTTGACCCTTTGCATTTTCCCGTTATGTAGAAATACCAGGTTATGGTCAAATGCCCTACAGAGCTGTGCACACGATGCCACTTTACCGTGCCAAGTAATCAAGGCTCCGATTTCATTCAATTCCGAGCAGGTTGGACCAACAACAACGTTCCGTCTGAGGAGGAGGCGAAACAAATCGCTCAATCACTTCCTCAAGCGGTCGACAAGCTTGCTGTATACGATGCTGAGCTCGAACGCATCAGAAGTCTCCTTGGCTCCCTGGAGACGGAACGCAGCGAATTGGCTAGGAGTATCACGACTTGCAGAGAGGTTATGAAGACCTCCATTCACCACCTTCCCCCGGAGACCCTCATGGACATATTTACATGGTGCCAGGATTCCAGCGACAGAACAGTCTCTATCACCAGGAGCGACGGTCAGACCCCTGTCAGACTCAGCCACGTATCTTCCAAGTGGAGAGCAGCTGCTGTTTCTTTGCCCTCGTTATGGTCATATATTCCAATCATCGTCTCCCGTTCGGACAATATCCATGTGAACCACCTCCACATTCAACGGCTCACCCAGCTGTATCTACAGCGTTCGAAAAACGCCCCTTTAACTATTCGCCTGGTCTATGACGAGGACCACCCCCTTATCGAACGGGATTGCCGGCTACTCTCGGGGACCGTCCTATCTCTTATCACAGAATCCCACAGATGGCGGGAAGTCGACTTTCGGCTGTATACGGCCGATTTGGGCACCATGATTCCTGCCCCGATGGGAGGCCCTCTTCATAACCTCGAAATGCTCCGCTTTGAGACGATGACCTCTCGTGGTGCATTATTCCAAAGCATCCTATGGCCTCTTCCTTCCGCACCTCGTCTCCGTAATCTTCATCTCGAGGGATTACCCGTCAATCTGAACGATCCGAAGATGCGTGAATCGCTTGTGCAGGTCACATCCGTTACCATGTGTCATTATTTTGCGGACGAGATTCATAGCGTGCTGCAGGGTTTGCCCGCAGTCGAAGACCTGCATGTTAAGGAGGGGGCTCATAGGAATACTACCCCGCTTCAGACACATGTTTTCGAGAACCTTCGGTCGCTCAAAACGGAAACAACACGGGACAGCAGACAGCTCATTCCATTCCTTCGCTCCCTGGACCTTCCCCGCTTGCAGTCCTTTGAATTGATCGACAACTCTCCCAGCACACGTCCCCATGCAGTACTCTCCAATATTCATTTTGTGCTCTTCCTCGGCCAGAATAATCGGTCGCTTACTAGTCTCATTCTCCGAGGAATAACGATCAGTCAGAACTGTTGGATCGAGGCTTTCATGCGGTTATCCGCGCTCACGCACTTAACGATACACGAGGACTCTCCTTCCTTTGTCAAGGAGTTCTTTGAGGACCTAAATCCATCCTCGGCGCCTTTCCTCTTATTAAAGAAGTTGGCTCACATCGATATCGGGTTCAAGGGGCGACCAAATGGCCAGGTTCAGGCTGCACTAGTGGAAATGTGTCGTGCGAGATGGAGGCCAAAAGGAGAAGCTGTGGCTCGTCTGGAGAGAATTGCAATTACCATTCCAGGCGGGGTGTTGACGCAGGATTCGAGAGAATTGTTGATACGCATGAAAGCCGAAGGTTTGAAGGTTCATATTAACGAGACAAACCCGGAATGAGAGCTATCATTTGAGGCTTAATCATACGATTATTTGTCCCACTATTGGTAAGAGACTATCTACCTAGTACCTATACCCTTAGATTTAGTATCATGATGTATGCCTTAGCCAATCAGTATCTTACAGTGTCTTTACAGGAGTCGAAATTGAAGTTGGCGGCGGCACGAACTATAAATACAAAACATGGAAACATGAATAATCCTATGCGACATATAAAACAAATTCTCAGAGATCAATCGTTCCTTCTGCCTGCGGTGTTGGCATTTCTTTTTTTGAAGGCATTGTACGCAAAGCACCCGACCCCAGCAACGACTGCACCAATTCCTAATCCAATCGCCACTGGAGGAGCAACAACCGCCGTCGCTCCGATAGACTGACACACCGAGAACAATCCGCCAGTGGCGCCACCGTAGACGGCAGACTGAATAGCAGCTGCAGCGGAACCTAGTTGCATATGTGAAATAAGCATAATTACAACACCCGAGGCGAGTAGATCTGACCTGCAGCGACTCCAGAAGAGGTGAAGCCAATGGCATTCAGAACCGCAATTCCGACGGATGGGATGATAGCCAGTGCGCCTCCCGCTAGCAATCCGGTCCCGGCTAGTTTGGTCAGAATCTCGGTGGGATCGACTTCAGATAATTGACTATCAGGCTCGAATATAGAAAGCAGGCTTCAGAAGACATACTTAACATGAGTTTTCTAAAGTCCTCCCATTGCAGGGAGGCATGCTGATGGTTGGCCAGAATAAACCTTTGATAAATCCCTCTAAGAAAGAGGATCGCCACGTTGACATATTGGTCCCGTCTAATGTTGCGGGACGAACAGTTCGAATTAATATGGTCCAACCAATCTTCAACGGAATACTGTTGGTCTTCTGCAGGAGGCCAGGTTTTGAGTGAGGTCGGATTACTCGTCCATTGGTCAAGGGTTTGTCGAAGTTGGGCACCCATTCCTACGAGAGTAGTTGCGTAAGGGTTAGAGTTGACAGTTTGGTCCACCAGTAAACATACCATGCAATATTCTTACAATTACTTTGAACATGTCCCATTCCAAAGGGCTATGTTGATGAGAACGGACAACAATCCTTCGAACAATGCCTCTCATGAAGAAGATCGCTGCATCAACATATTGATATTCTGCAACATTGCGAGTAGAGCAGCCTGATTCGATATTAACAAGCCAAGCTTCAACGGTGTACTGTTGGTTTATGACGGGAGGCCAAGTCTTGACAGACGTTGGATCAGAAGCCCATTGGTTGAGGATTTGTTGAAGTTGGGGATCCATTACTGAGCACGGTGGTTGAGGTTACGGTCGAAGTAATAAGGCACACACACCTCTCCAGCGAGTTTCTAAAGCGACTGCGGGAAAGAAGCCTCTATGCGTGTTGATCGCATGTTGATAAAGTTTGGGCATGGAAACGACAACTGACTCGATCCAATGCCCACTCCCACACTGTTGAGCAGTGGATTCCACTGGTAGCTGGGAACGTTCAGTATCTGTACTCGACAAATGTATACATAGTGTTTCTTTGCCTCGGAAGCGAAAGCGATGGCGTGAGATATACGGTACAGATTTAGAATCCTAATTGTACTGCAAACTGAAAAGAACACATGCTGAACTCACAGACATCCCACCGCCGCAAACATCCTAGTCGTGCAGCGAAATTCAAATGAAATGCCTGCTATTCATCGTTCACAAGGACCGGTGAGCAGTACGATCCGCCAGTGGTTACTGTAGTCTGCAAATTATTCGTTGAGCGACCCATCGCGCTATATAATGTATCAAGATTCCTACTTTGTCAACAAAATCAACAGCCTCTTCTTGATCTCCGCTTCCGACGAAGCGCCACCAGCTGGCAACAGTAAACTAATTCCTTCTGCTATTTGTCCCTTCTTCATGGAAGACACCGCACGTAGTATCTTTTCTGGGGACATCACTGAAGGATCCCTTCGCATACCGGCTAGCCATATAACATCAAACTCCGTCTGCGCTGCTCTATTCAATTCGGAACAGCCCGGTTTTGTATATGGCTGGGTATACAGATCCATCAAAGGGGCGCGGTATTTGACGTCTCGAAGATGTATACCCAGCCGAGAGATGAGGATGTGTAAGAGAAGCCTAGATGCTATTGCTTCCAGAACATGACTTTTGTGCCAGTATAAGGAAGACATCATACGGGATGAGAGCGAAGCTATAACGCCAGCTTCTACAATGACCTTTGAGTGTCGTTCTGTGCCAAGAGATGCGATGAGGGAGGTGTAGAGAAGAAGTGCCAGTCATGATAGATGGAGATTTGGCTGAGGGAGAAGATGGACGCTCAGATGAGTATTTTTCCGTGCTGCTACGGTGTATGAATGAGTTCACGAGAAATCGTTGTAAGGTATGGCTTACCTCTGCTTTTCCAACAAGCATGCTGCGATATCACGCAGATGTTGCTCCAGCTGCAAAAGAGAGAGATCGTGTACACAGTACCTCGCAAGATGCTCGAAATCCAAAGATCCGATCATTGACATGATCCCAACTCGAGTATTCCTTTTACACGAGGGAAGATTCATGAAAAAGTAGAGAATCCAGTTAGAAGGGCGTGACTCACCGTGAAATTCTGATAAGGATCCCGAGCCTTACTCTCCAAAGTTGGTGCGATGAGCCCACATCGCTTCCGGGAGAGCGAGAAGGCAGCGCTGGAGGTGAAGAACGGGGTACGGACACCGGTTGACATTGCGAACACTGGGCTTTGCAGGAGTTGGATTTCCCTAGTACATTTGACTCGAACTTGCCAGATGGTGACATTGTAGAGCTCAAGGGAGCCCATGACTCTGTGCTGAGCAACGCGTCATCGTGTATGTGAGGGGATATCCAAGTAGAAGCATGACTTGAAATCAAGCTGATTCGTTCTTCGTCGGGAACGAGAGTCCTGGTAGTGCTGCTCCAGGATGCTGAGCTGATTCGTTTGAAGGTTCCCATCGTGGTATGTATAGTCGCCTAATCATCCCATGATGCATGAGTCCTTATAAAGCCAAGTCAGCGCGCTACATCAAAAGCGGACCGCATCCATGTCATACCTTATTGGATTTGTTGCTTGACGACAGCCGTAGGTGACAGTGTCGCAGCTTTAGGATCAAGGTCAGCGTTCCCTGCAGCCAATTCATTGGGCTTTGATAATTTGATAGAGTCGCTTTAAGACCTCTAGGTCGAGAGATACTGATCAATCAAAAACGAGAGTAGTTCTGAGACGATCTGGCAGGGTTTTTAAGATGCAGCAAGAGATATTCAACGATAGGAAAACATTTGCATCAAGCAATGCAGAGGACGTGGTAGTTTGCGAGCAAGGAGCAATCGACAATTGTTCGCGTCGATATGAAAAATTTCAAAATATTCCCACCTTCCGCTGTTTGCTCTTGACCATCATGTGCTCCACCGCTAAACTGAGAATTCAGGACGACATTAATGACTAGGTAAGTATTCATATCGGTTTGATATGCTACAATCTCTGACGAGGAGGGGCGCGTTGTCAGAACTATCGTAACCTCGCCTTGATATTGCTTGCTCCGTGATAGCGAAAACTACCTACTCTGGTCAATATGCGACTACACGAGCGACGTGTATGCCAAAGTGGGACTCAAGAAGCTTAAGGTGTTTCAGGGAGGATATCGTTGCATCGAGGTACGACTTGCATTCCCTTCGTCTTGTCACAATCTGATCACCTGTGTTGAAAATAGGATCGATGTATCTGGCGGGAAAGTCATAGAAGATGCCGAAATAAAACCTCTGGGCAACTTAGGCTGTACATTCACACTTGCTCGTGTCATTCAAGGAAGGCCTTCACCACGTTGCAAAGAAAACGTGTCCAGGGCACGGGCTAAGCTGGGATCATCAACAGAGTTTTAAACTGAATCGTACGTCGGAAGCATCTATGGTCGACTTAGAAACGGCACTGACGTCGAAATCCTCACAGGAAGCCTTGATGCGTTGAACCATGAACCCAGTGGCCGGACCCAGAAGAACTTGCCTTATTTTGGCAATGCCACGATCATGGCCGGGCCATATAAACGCACTTTGTCTTTGGTAGTCATTACAGGACAAACGTTTTTTTGCTACAGGTACGAGATCCTTCCGATGAATAACCAATGTAAAGCCTCACATCCATATCGCAGCCATGTCCAACCCTCGTTCCATATCAGAACTCAACCAACTCCTCCTTACTCCTGAACCATTTGGGAACTATAACCTCTCCACAGAATCACTCCCCCGCTCTCCAATGGGTCTCGCCTTCAGTCCCGACAACCTCCATGTTCCAGACACGATCACTGAGGCACCCCCAGACTATTTCTCATCCACTACCGCCACCTCTGCCACACCAACACCCTCAGAATGTACCTCAAAGTTGTCTTCCAACAGTCTATTAAGCCGGTTCAGCCGATGGAGACTCGAGCATGGTGCAGGTACCCAACCTATCGCGGAGGCAGAGAAGAGCCGCATGAAGGCCACCATGAGCACGTTATTCAGTGGTAGGAAGGAGAACGCCGCTATCATCGATCGAACGCTCGACAAGAAAGAGAACTCCCTGTTCCTTCCGGCAGCTGGAACCAAGCGCCGCAGGCTTACGCGTAGCCCCTCTGTTTCTCCGCGTAAGGCAAAACCCCAAGCACCCAGATCTCACCCCCAATCCTTCCGCCGACGCCTCCAACTCTATCCACCGAAGCCGAGCATGTTATTCAGATGACGAAGTTATACAATGAGCGGCATCGTGGTGAGGTTCGGCGGTCGAGGTCGTTCTCGGGATTCAAAGGGGGTATGCAGTGGGATGATATCGTTGCTGCTGTCAGTAAAGAAGAGCTGGCAAAGGATGCCGCCTTGAGAAGGGGTGTCGGAACCTTGAAGTGGAAGAAGGCTGGTATGGAAACGGTGAACAAGGATAGTGGCCACGATGATGGTATTAGTTTACGTTTTTGAAGGCCTCACTCTACCCTCGTCCACTTTCTTTCTCCCTCAAAACTTGCGTCCCTGTCAATATTGCTATCTGTGTTTACATCATCCATATCGCTATGCTTTCTTCGCTGTTTTCGTCCTTCCTTTGTTATCTATCATTCATTTCACGCGCAACACTGCGTAAGGCTTCTGTCAAACAAATACAATTACCCCTGATCATGGGTTCACAATCCTTGTTACTCTTTGTCCATCATGACTACCAACGAATCTTCATCCACCGGCGCTCCTACTCCCAAAGTGACCGTAGCAAGTCCACCTTTCGACTCTCCCAATGTCGATATCATCCTACGTACAGCCGATCACGTCGACTTTCGAGTTTCGCGTGCAATCCTATCCTTTGTCTCGCCGTTTTTCAGAGACATGTTCGCGCTTCCTCAGCCTCCTAGTTCAGCCAATTCGTCGGATGCCCTCGAGGTGGTTTCTTTGTCGGAGGAGAGCCCGGTCCTCGATCGATTTCTGCGGTTTCTTTACCCTGCTACAGCGCTCCCTAAACTATGGAACGACGAGGCCGAGAATATAAAGAACATCTTCCACGCGATGATAAAGTATCAAGTGGAGGATACTCCTGCGTTCAAAAAGTTTACGCAAGGCGCGATGAACGAGTTCTTGCATTGTTCTATCATGCATACTGATACCTCTAAACGTCGTGCTTTGCGCATTATGGTCATCCTTTGGTCATTCAAGCGCTTCTTGACACAGGACACTCTCAACGAGCTGGCGAAGAAGCTGCTCGAATTCCCCTTCCATACGCTCGCCACTTTCTATTGTCCAGAAATGGACACCATCACGGCTGGGGAGTATGTCAAGATCCTCATCTATCACAGGAAATGCACCGAAGCTATCCAATCTCATAAACCATCATTCGACAACTGGGGGAGTAACAGCGCCAGACTCAAATACAGTTGTACGATCGCGTCTCTTACGCCCAGAAAAGCTTCTGTGCCCCTGGCCAACCTCCAACGTTTGTTTGATTATGTCCGCAAAACCGAATTCCCGGAAAACCCTTATAGATGCACGGAGTACTGGTCTTTCGGACTACCTCTCTTCTATAGAGCGTTCGATGGTCACGACACTGGTGTACATGCCTGTGAATGCTGTAGTGTGGTGGGATGTCCGAGCATGATTACCGCCTTTTCGCGACTTATCAGCGACGAAGTAGTTGCAGCCGTGAATGGAGTACGTGTTGAACCGTTTGGGCTTAAGCTTATTGACTGACGGAGACTTAGGTTCAGCTGGAGCTTTGAACATTGCTTCATCGTTTCATTACCACCAGAGCCATAGTATAATATTCGGACTTTGAACGAAAATGCATTCTTTGTGGTATCATATGATTATTAGGAGGGGGGATATGTAAACAGCGGTAGACAAAGAAATCCCATTCGTCATCCTGTCGGATCGTTGTCTCGAGTACTGCTAGTGGCTTTGGGTCCTGCGATAGTGTTGAAAAGACCGGTGAAGAACTTTTGGGCAGTGAGAAGCCTAAAGGAAGGTGTATTAGTCAGTGAATATCAAGAAGATGAAGAAGACTGACGAGGTTACACCCATCTCATATGACAACTCGAGTGATTCATAAATTGGATCTGCCCTCTCTCGTATCTGGAACCCATATTCCATCATCTTTAGTCTATGAAAGATACGGTCAACCCTTAGAAGTGATACACATCTCTTTGACAGGCTCGTTCTTACTGTGCTAGAGTAGATCCGCTCACAACACCAACGGCAACGTATAATGGAAGTAGCTCCATCGTAGCTATTCCCCCGAAGCCTAGCGTTAAGACGTCCAATACTAGGACTGTGACACCACAGAGGGCCGGAGATATGACATGCCAACCGTTCAGTTTACCGTCTCTATATATCGAATGTAAGTCAGAACATCCTTGCCAACGATAATATAAATAGGACATACTTCATTGTAGCACCTACGATGGCAGCCGTGCCGTATGTTCCAACAAAGTAGAAGACAAGGCGAGAGAACAGAGCTGGACTAATCAGGTAAAGAGAGCTGATGACAGCGCCTTGGCATACGTGAAAACCCTATGAAGGACTGAGTGACCGGCAGACAAGGCGTTATAGAAGGGACGCCTTACCGCCCAAAGCGCGTGCCTTTGCGAGACGCATGCTGGTGCAAGGAGGAATATGCCCAGCCCGGTAGCTGCGCTTCCTGCGATACCTCCAGCGTAGTACAGCCCTGATTGGTATCAGCAATGGTTGAAGCGAGGGGTGAACAATAAACCTTGACGCACATGGACAAGAACGTGCTCCGGAAAGCAAGTTGACTGGCCGCTTGATCATTATCACCCCAAGGGCACCTAATATGGAACACTTAGAATTAGGATCATTAATAAGTTCAATACCCGCACCGACAGATGTCAATACCAGCCCAATTCCGTAGTACACGAAATTGCGTCGCACTCGTGATACGATTTTCCTTTCTACGACCGGTTCGTCGTCCCTCGATGGGGTATGTTTCAAAACGGCAATTGTTCCTCCAATGGTGGTCTAAGAGCTAAAGTTGGACAAAACGCTACGCTATGATAGATATGGCACTCACCGTTAAGAGAGCTAGCGTCCAATATGGGCGTTCTATAATCAAGTGACCCAGCACTCTTCCGAAAACCTCTAAAAATGCTCCGCCGGTACTAAAGTGAATGTGTCTGGTGCTCCCTGTGAGTCTCGGCACCTTGTATTGTTGTTGAAAAGTCTGGCGAACGTTGTATGGACGAAAAAAGCTGCTAGAGAGGCGGACCGAAGTCGGATGTCGTAGTGTCGAGCATTTTGAACCTATTGAACATCGCGCTGGGAGTCTCAAGCCCAATAGCGTACGATTGAGCAGGGACGCCATGGTGGGCGGTCATGGTAAAAGGTGAGGTGTGCAGCGCTAATAACAACTGATGCCTGCCGAATTCGGAATACGACGCGTCAACCTCTCGGCAGCTATGACGTCCGCTTTTCTCTTCGTTTGATAGATAGTTTTCTCTTCCCAAACGCCGCTATTTGAGGAGAACTGAGTGTTCGAGTATTTCAACAACAACGAGGCCTTGTCCATACCTTTGAATGCAAGCACAGCCTTCTTCATCAGCCCCTCTCCGTCCCGCCACTTGTCCTGCAGCTCTACAGCAGCTGTAGACAAAAAAATGATCTTAACCATGCACATCAGCAGCGAAGTCGCAGTTGCTTCTACTCAGAGTCACAGGCACACCTTCAAACACAGCCGAGTAGGCATTATTCGTTTGGCTTGGCTTCATGTATTACAACATGTGGGTCCTTGTATGTCCCACGCACGAGATTCTCCGTGCCGTGTCCTGACAACCGTGTTGAACCTGGAGATGTAGTAGCAACCATCAGTGATATACGGTTATGATTGAGTTGCATTCTCACCGTCCAATCCGTTCACAAATCCGATTCCTTTCATGTCATTTTCCAATGTCGAGTGACTGTGAGAGTACGGGTGAAAATATTGGACGAAGCTGATATAGCGTATACTCTGAGTATCGAGAAGGTGTATCCGGCCCTGAACCTTGCCTAGACTATAACGAATGAGCCGCGAAGCATCAATGAAACTGAAGCCATGAAGAACGTACATCTGACATCCGAGCCCCGTTATCGACGTCCATTGTCCTCGAGATATTCTCTTATGAAATTCTGCCCCTCATGTGTTCCTTGCGAGGCTAGGATACGGTGTCCTGGAATACAGTCACGACTAGCCAACATGTCAGATGAAAATACATTTGTATAGTAATGTTCGAGACGTACCGCCTTTTCTGGATTAGGAAGTGTCTCGTGCAGCCCTTCTATCAAGAAGTATCAAATAATCCGAGGAGAAGACATGGGAAATAGTGCGCTAGAAGATTGCATGATGGTGGTAAGGAAGAGAAATTTTTCACGGTACGGGCGTCTATGCGCGCGACTGGCTTTTCATGCGTACATTTTTAATAAAAATCAGACGGACACGGTGCCGATTCAAATGCTAATAAGCCCTGGATTTCTACATGTAAATTCGGCAATCCTGATAAGAGATTACACCAGAACCATACCAGTACCAAGTATCATGTTGCGAAGTACACTGGGACTCCTCGACATCCCGAACTATTCGCCGAAGCTTCTTATTCGGATTCCGGGAAAAAACATACCAGATAAGTGGCTCCAGACGTTCCAGACCACGAAGCCAAGAGATCGAATGGGTCCATAACTTGATGTTCTGAGCTCTTCCGAGTCATTCATCCTATCACTCTTAGACTTGTAAACACCTTCCCCATCGTCCTTCAAACTCCATGCCCCTTCCGGTAATGGAGTAATAATTCCTGCCCCAACACACGATAGAGACGGCATAAGGGCCCCGACACGGGCTCTGGCCTCCTCCCCAGTAATTAAGTTGTGAAAAACGCCACAGGGTGGCACGCTCCAGTGTACTAGAACCCATCAATAGGTCCTCCGCTTCACAAGCCTTTCGATCTTCCTCGAAGTGTGGTCGGCACCACTAGTAGCCCTCACCATACTCATGGTTTCGACTCGAAGTTACGATACTTAGGTGGAAAAACGGAGAGGTTCCGTACCGGTGCTCCATTGTCCAATTTCCAATAACGTTGGAGCATTTTCACGTCGAACAGCACAGAACACAGAATGTCGACTAATTGTGATATCATGCACGAGGGATGGCATGGTATCTTGTTGGTATCTTGCCGATGATGGGAGAAATGAGTAAACTTCCCGAAGAAAAGATCAAAAAAATTCCACAGATAAATGTCCTATATGCACCAAATTGCGCAAATGGTGTACTGTACAGCACCATCACTGTGGGGCCAAGACAACTGGGGCCAAATCGTCGGTGGGAGTATCAGTGCCAGGCGTGTATCGGTGATGGAGGACAGGTATCAACCTCGAAATTCAACTCCGACCGTGACACGTGGATGTCGAGATGTGCTTCTTGAGCACCAAATGAAAGGATGCCTTACATGTAACAAGGCTTCTTTCCGTACGGAGTCAAGTTCATTGCTGAAGTATAACACGAAAGTAGCGTGAATACAGTTGTATGGCAGAGTGTGAGCTCACCAGAGCGCCCGCATGGAAATAGATCTACAAGAACGGTGAAGGTTTGAAGGTTACAAGGTAGGAGACACGAGACACGTCCTGGACACGCGTCAATCACCCCATATATCACGGCTACTCCATGCCTTGGCTGGTGGGCGGACCGGATCTATCACGGCGACCATGGAATACAATTGGATGATATATTCTAGCCAGGTCGATAGAGTAGTCAAGGGGCAGGCACTACCTTGTATTGTGAGTCTGTCATAAAAAAAGACAAGGTAACTGTGCACACGAACCTGATGAACGTGCCAAAGGCATGTCTATCTCGTTTTCCAATTCGGTAACGAAGGAGAGAACGCGAACACCTAGAAAACAAGACTCCTTATATTCTAGAAGCCAGGACACGTCAAGCGAAAGTATCAGCTGAGAGCAAATTACCAGACATTGGAACATGTGTAGCTAATTCCTCGGTATCTATCACGTACAAGAATAAAGAAAGCTTCACCACGGGAAGGAAGGCTAAGGACGATCGTTGTATCAAACTATGTATGAGAGAAAGAAGGAAGATAAGCACCGTGAAGTGGTAGGCATACATGGCAGAGATATGTCCAGCGTGCGTAAAACGTGTGCTCTGCCAAGCGGCTCCGAGTCCATCATCGACTATCTCTCCAATTCGAACAGAAAAAATTGGGAAAAACATAAGAAGGCATCCAATCCAACGTCTACCCACGGCCCGCCACCATTACCGTCACCTCCGCCCAGCTGACGAGTCTAGTTACGTGTGAACGTCGGAATCAAAGCTGTGCAACATGTAGGTCGCCAGAAGATTTGAAACCCCGACTATGATTGTGTGGGCTAGGGGTATATACGGATAAATTGCATAAGGTCGGAGTGAAGGATGGGGATGGGCCGAGTCAGATGTCAGGACCAGTCTGCAGGGCGAAGCCGTTTTCCTGGTATCGAAGCGGATTTCGACGAGTCATTCGATTCATCGTCTGAAGATGAGGCACCCGACACGACCGAGGGTGATCTCGATCGTGAGCGAGACCTCGAGGAGTAATATGATGACGACAAAGCTGGTTTGGGCTGGTAGTATCGTATAGGAGGAAGCTGAATGTGATGAGGAGGTGCTGGCTGGGGGTTGTATTGTGGTAACTGATGCTCGTGCTGAAGATGAGGATGGGGTTGGGGTTGGGGCAGACGTCGTGTTTCCGTGTATGGTTGGACATAAGAAGTCTGAGGCGTATTGCCATTCGTGATGGGTAGCTGTTGCATTTGGGGCGTGAGATGCTGAGTCGTAGAAGGTCCAGCTTCGGATAATATGATGGGGGGTCTGGGTGGTGCGGGCTGCCTGCTCCTACGCGTCTTTGGAATGTAACCATGTATTCTCTTCCTATGGCGTGTCAGGGAGCCTGGATCGACCGTTGAAAAGTCACAATCTGGGCAACGTTCTGTCTTCGTCTTCGTGCTTTGGGTCAAAAAGGTTACTTTCGGCGTTTACGACAGAGTGATACGGGGTACCCACTGTGTTCGTATATGGGTCTCGACATTGGATTTTTGCAGATTCTCAAACTTGCAGCCAGGATATGGACAGCGGTGCATTCTGTGAGCCTCGTGTTAGCGCTCAAAGCATGAAGCTAGACATGGTAATACACGCACAGCTTATCCCTGTTCTCTGAATGAATCTTCATGTGGCGAGGCATATCCGTCTTGTTAGATATAATGACATTGCAGATTGAGCATTGACTGGAACCCCTAGGCTCAGCAGTGCGCTTCTGGGCGAGCAAAAAGGTCAGTGCTATCGATGAACCATGCGGAAAGCGTGCCTCACCTCAGACTTTACGCGAGGCATTATTACGAATTATTGTCGATTAATGAAGAAAAAAAATTGAGAGATTCGACTATAAGAATTAGGGAGAATATGGGGGAGACAAGGGGACGGGAAGGGAAAAGGGGGAAGGGGACGGAGGAAAGGTGGATGGTCGTGGTCGGAATGTTGCTGGTCCAAGCGGACAGTCGGAGTAGAAAAATTGAAAACACGAACTCAGACGGCGATAAGTAATCAGACGGCCCATTTTTACCTCCATCCAGCGGTTAGGCTACTTTTCCCACCGGTCCGAGCAAATTTTTAACCATGCATCACGCCAAAAAGAGTAATTTAACCTTTTCCCATCCCTCAGATTCACTGCTTTGATAACGATTCTTGTACGGCTTTTCCCTTATTGAAGCTCTCAAGTTCCGCTGTTATCAAAGCTCAAACTTGGGCATCTGACATGTGTCGTTCTTAAAGCGCCGGTTAGGCAGGCTATAGATGGACATCATGTGTAACACGTAGCTAGAAAGTCATATCACCTCATTGGGGGTGCTGAGATAACATCATTCATGGCATCGAATATATACTCCGACTGAAGGGATGGATGGTCACAGGTTCAATTGTCAATGCGTCGGAGTAGCGCTCTTCCGAAATTCTCGTAAATTTGCAACTCCTCGATTGGCTTGTTCGTCTGCCCTCTGCGAAACCAATGAATCCAATGCGAAACCGAAGGCAAGCGTGGGGAGAAGTATTAGTTTGCAGGCGTGTTCATCGTGTTCGGCTAGCTTTGACGGCCAAGTCATTACCGAACTGAATTGAATCATTGAATCATTATTCCACCATATTGCCACTCCATGCCCCAACACGGATACTATTCAAAGCTAGTTCGTGAGGCTCAAGCTGCGATATTGAGACAAACCGACGGCGCCAAGTTACTGCGTAAAGTCAAATTGCAAGGTTTCCAGGGATTTCGCATCATCGATATGCCCAGCTAGAAACAATATCCCGACAGAGACGTTCTGATGGGTAACGATGGGTAACTGGTCACCGAGTATCTTCCCTGATGCTCCTTGATGGAGACAATCGCGGCAGCTTGGGCCAGGCTTCCAAGCACTGCCGCCCAGAGTTTCGTCCCCTTTTGTATCGGAAAATGCCGTCAATTTCCCGTCGATGGTTGCTGCCTGCAGGGCTCATGAGCCTATAGCTCGGACATTGAACATGCGGAGAATATCCGAAATGAAGTGGTTGCGAATGCTTCGATGTGGAGTGGGCCTGGTTACTTGCTATTTTTGAAGATTAGAGTATTGTCAGGGGAGAGGACCCATAAATGAATAATTATTCGCGGAGGTCATGGGATACCCAACATAAACATGTCTATTCAGACTGGATGCAAGAAATAGATGTCAGACACCACGATGTGACAGCCACCTTCGCGTGAGCAGAGTAGGTCATTTCTGACGCATGAGAGATCCCCGCGAATGCATGTAGAGTACCACTTTGAGATGCCCTGTCCCGACCCTGCATCACAAGCCGATCTAGGGGCTTCAGTTATAACACCCAAGGAGTGGATATGTATGCACCCACCGTCTTCAAACCCAAACCTTGTTATTGCCTATGATCGTCACCATCAATCCTTCCACATCAAGCTCCCTTAGACCCACGTACATCTCCATATGCAGGTCTCTCCCCACGACATTCAACACCACTGTTCTAATTCGCTGCGTCGGAAACTCTTCCATGAAATTCTCGACTCTCCACCTGGAAAGAACCATCTGAGCGAACATGCTGTCCGCGTCAAAATGTTTATGCACTCGGAGCCTGAGGCATTTGAGCATGGGAACAAGAGGATACATCTGTGAAGACCACACATCCTGGCTGAGCACAGGGACAGTAAGTCGCTGTATTAGTGCCTTTGTCACCGTATTCACAAAGGGAACACTGTGCTCGCCAATTGGAAAGTCTGTATTCGCCCACACTTCCGAAATTGAGAGGTGCTCGAGCGCGGGCGTCAAGTTGAGAAAAGATATGACTTCGGTGTCGGATAGTGGTAGTCCTACGAGTCGGAGACTGGTGAGATGGCAATCTGAACGAACTATAAAGTCACGCATGACTACAGAAGGCCATTCACCCCATAGTGCAGTATGGTACCCGTAGACCACGGGACTGTCCCCTCGAATTGAAAGTGTATGGATAAAGGGAAGAGTCAGCGATGCAAAGACATCGGATACCTCGCTGAAAACTCCCCTCCTGTCGTAGAGATCAATCTCAAATGTCTGTATGTTCGAAGTAGCACACAATGGTGCGTCCAGGGATTCATAACCAGATATGGCAAGGTCTTCCCCGAAGATGTTCCTGCAGGACTGGTAGGCGCATTCTGTGAGGTTTGGACAAGAACACAAAGCCTCGCAGAGCGTCCGTACTGGTGCAGGATCGTCTGATGATCCAGGAACATTGACGGTAATGCGTGTGAGGTTTTCGAATGAGAATGCATCGGTGGCAGGTATGTCCTCGAAGCTGAGAACCCTCAGCCTGGGTGCGTGTTTCAATCTAGGGAGAAGACCTTCCGATCTCTCCGAATAGTAAGCCTCCTCCAATAGAGGTAGGTCCCGAATCTCATCCAGCGTCCCCATTTCGACTTTGGACATGTCCACTTTCAGCCATCGACCAGACTGGCGCAGAAAGAGCTTGAGGAGATCATCATGATGGTCATCCCAATTGTACGGCTCGCTCTCCAAAACTAGCGACAAGGGGTACATCTTTGAGCGCTCAATGCATAAACCTGTCGGATAAATGGCTCTTTCCTCGATAGACACTGCTAACGACGCCCAAAGAGTAGGATAATCCAGTGCAATTTCGCGCCAGCTGTAGCAAACACTGGCCAAAATGAAAGCTGTTGAATCCCATTTGTTCTTCACGCCAAAGACATTAACTCCTGCGGCGAAGATGAAGATCCTGTGTAGGATTTCGAGGGGCAATTTTCGGATAGGTGAAAGGAGAGAACCATGTCGGAATGTGCTACGAGAAAGAGCCGCCTGTGCTACACGGATTTGGTCGATGCGAGCGTAAAGCGCTCTAACTTCGTGGTCGCATTTGAACGTATCTTGATTTGCCTGGCAAATGTAGTTTTCGATCTGCTTTTCTTGAAGCTTGTCAAGAGGCACTCGAGATCGTAGCTGGGCCTGGAGCTCCAATGGGGAGAAGGGTGGTTTGGACATTCTAGTTGGTGCGATGTCATTCTTCTGGTGATAAAGAGTATGTATGGGTGTAAACACTGAGCAGAAAGTCTTGAGGTATGGTACTTACCAAAGCGGGTTTAGACTCCATCCTTGCACGACAACGTTGCTTTTGAGGCGCGTGGACGAGTCGTTGATGACTGCGGAAGACAAGCCTTATCGGATTTCATGTGAGATGTCAGACTGTCAAAAATCAAAGTTCACACCGTTCATCAGTGCGCACAAGTGCCTATAAGTGCCGGGAGTCGCCGGGAAGCTAATTCCGGCGCTTCCAGTAACCGCTCATGGGCCATCGGTCCAATCTTCGAGATTCTAGGAGTGTAGATTATTCATCTTTATTGAGATTATACATGCACATGGAACTTGTATGTACATGTTACTGAGCTCTTCAATTCACGTCATTCCAGTTTTAGTAAGAATTAGTACTTAGCAAGATTGAAATTACTATGAATTACATATTTATTGCACCTAACCATCTACGGCTTCCAGGCTCGAGGTGTAACTACTCGAGATCAATGACTAAGTATGTACAAAGCTGTCGGTCGATGTAGTAGTTACAAATGATTGGGCACTGTGGCACCCGGGCACCATTCATTTTCGGAATTTTCGCCGATAGCGTAGATTGATACAAGATTGATCACAACTTATTGATGCGGTTTTTCGGACATTCATGAGCTGTTAAACATAATTCTCAATGATATTCAGTGGAACTCGAATATTTCGGGATTTTCCGAGTTTCGCTAAATCGTTGAAGTCCTTATTTTGCAGCAAGTATTTTACAATGTTCAGCAAGCACAAACAAGAGTCCTAATTGGTCTAAGAAGCCGTGCGATAGTCCGGAGGAAGATCTATCACATGTAAGACCTTCTCAGCCTCGCTAGGTAAACGCGACTCGTACGCTGGAAGGGGTCGCCAGCCACTATCTTCATGAACAATGACAACACTTCGACGCGTATAGCTTCCCTGAATAAACGTGGTCTCACTCTCCATAGTACCCATATTCTCCCTGAGGTTCTCGACCCCAGCTTTTGTTCTGCGTCGACCCTTGGATATGTCACCGAGAAACTTATACGGGCTTGGCCTTGTCACTGATAGGTTTCGCTTCTGGGAGCGCCTATAGTGACAAATCACAACCAGAGCAATAATTATGAGCACCGTGGAGCCGATAACGCTACCAGCAATGATGCCAGCCCGAGTCGGGCTCGAGGTACTGTGTAAGAACTTTAGAACGCGCCAATTTATAAAGCAAAGCAATTTACTGGTTTGAGTCTGGACTTGGAGAGCCCGTGCTGGTCGTCGAAGGTCCTGTATTTGATGTAGAGCTCGAGGAATTTGTGTCACTGGTAGTATGCTAGTACTAGGCATCAGAAGATTGATCAGTACATCTTGGAAATTAATATACTCACGCTGACTCGGACAACCGATGATTGGCTGGTGAGGGGAGGCGATGAAGTAGATTCGATTGTTGATTGCCTTGGCCTATCGGTTGTGGAGATAACTACACTGCTAATACCTGTGGAATCATTGTAAATTAATATGTGCGTCAACTGGCACGTCCGAGACTCACCGGAACTCGAAGACTCCGAAACAGAATCTGAGGTTGACCTGTCATGTCGCGGCGATGGATTAGTTTATCCACACGGAAAGCCAGAATAATAATTCCATACACGGCAATGGAGCTTTCGGAAGCAGTCGAAGCAGTCGAAAGTAATGAGGTCGTGCTGGTAGGAGCGTGTGTATTTCAGAAGTTGTCGGGTGTGCATCACTGGCCAAAGCTTGACGCGAACATACGTAGAAAATTCGCCATCTGCGGAAGCAGTGAACGGTTCCGAAGAAAATGTTTGAGGTCCTATGGTAGTGGGACAAATCATGATGAATGTCAATGCCAATTTTCCCTATATGAGATAAGAGAAATTCAACCATCTGGGCCGACTTTCAGTATTGCTTGAACACGGTAAACCCTGTGCGAAGTCATAAATCAAAATCTCAGTCTCAAACATAACAAAGAGGTATACCCTGCCTTTGACGGAACATCGAAGGTGCTGCGAGCACTTGTGGATGCTCTAGCACGCCTCATTTTGTCCGACCTACGTTGGGCAGCGGACTCGGACTGTAATGAATTGCTATCTGGAATGATGTTCAAGGTTGGTGATTGGATTCTTGCTGAGTTGCTTTCGTCTGTATAAACGATCTCAACTCCCACTGTTATTTGAGTACCAACTGCAACGACACCACGAGGAATGTCAAAGGTCACATCTGGAAGGGAGTGTACGGTCGTCGCAAGTCGGATAGCTACTATGAAACTGAACGAGGTCGGGTTCTAACTGAAATCTAAGTCGTAATTGAGCAGGTAAACGGATTACTCACCAAGCGGTTTGTAGAAACATTGAGTTACGGCTGCACAATTTTCCGATCTTGTAGCTATAAGTATATATCCTTCTGATGTGACGTGAATATTTGAAACGATAAGACTGCCTTTGGGCAGCGCGATCTTAACCCACATCAATGATACAATCAACGTCTGATCATTTGAGAAGTAATGAGAGCGAAAAATCGTTGTGAAGGTGTCACAGATCTCAGGAGGACCTATTCCCGACGATATACGCTGCAAGAAACCCGCCCTGTTTTGCATCAGAAAAGCTGTGTGCCTTTCCCAGAAGAATAGAAGGAAAGATCACAAACTTACTATAGAACCCTTGTCGTCTGCGTGATGCACAAAGTTGAGCCCAGAAAGATTAGGTTCTAGAATGGTACTTACAATCAGAGTAACCCTGGTTGCGTTGTTCGTGATTTTCATTTTGAACTGACACAAAACGGCGTTGGTCTCCGAGTCCTATCAGCAGGGGATGCATCAGTGTTGAGGACTATTCAAAATTTGGTGTTTCCGAATCTAAGTCCAATTAGGACTGGATCATTGGCCCAAACTGAGATGCAGGTCTCGGTAGACATCGACAGGAGTGAGCAAGATGACAAGCTTTGCCGCCGGGCCCGGCCCGGGGGATCCGCAGATTCTCTATAACCCGGGTATTTCGGGATTTCCGCCGTCGCATTTACAGTAAAGCGATTCATTTTGCGAATAACATTCTCATCCTATATACAATTCACCCCGTGTGATATTCCAGAGGTAGATCTACTACAATTATGATGTGTTCAGAGCCCAAACGATTTGGACTCGGAGAAGGTCGCCAGCCACTGTGATCCTCATGAACAACGCCAACGCTTTGACGCGCATGTACCTGACGCGGTAAGGTTATTTGCATCCCGTCAACTTTTAGATCCTTGAATGTCCGGAAAACAATATGGTCGTATCAGTAATCGCTCCTCTCCTCCATGGCCCGGGAGTATCCATATTGGCAAATGACTAGTAGGGTAAGTATTGCAGTCACCACGCAACCGATCACACTATCAACAATGATACTAGTCTTACGTATAATCCTCGAGGTGCTGTATAAAGGTTTGAGGCAATGATGGGGATCACCAAGGGATCACAAAGAAAACTAATAATTACTACTGATCTGAGGGTCCTGTACTAGTTGGAGATGAGCTGTTATCTGATGTTGGACCGGGAGTAGTGGTGCCTCCGGGTTCAACGGCAGGATGCTTGCGCCGCGTCGGAAAATGATCAACACGTTCGCTTCCGAACACTCACGGGCGATTGGCTGGTAACGACAGGCTGTGAATTCAAGGAAGGAACTGGACCATCTGTTGGCAAAGCGGTTTCGTGTAAGTCACTTTCTGAAGAGGATATGAGAATTTGATTAGCCTGTCAATTTGTACTTTGGGACTCCCTAGATCTCGGAAATGAGCCAGAGTCCGCCGATAAGCGAACACGCCATAGCCAGTCAGCAGATGCACCCCAAAGGAAGAAAGAGTGTATACACAGTGGACCTAGAAGTGGCAGCCCCAGTTAGATGTGGCTGAGATTCTCCTGTCGTGAACGGTAGTCAATGCGATCCTGACGCCCAGCAATCACAGATGACACAATGGGTAATGGGATCACATTCGAAGTAGTTATAGAAGGGAAGGAACAACTGACTCACAAGCCTATATGCACCCTCGATTCGAACGCACAGATTTGTATCACCCCGAGCCAGACTGAGAGCCATTACGAGTTCGTGTTTCCTCGCACAGCCATCGATCTTCATGCATGGCAGAGGGTACCGCAATAAAAGTGCAGGATGTGTCGACATCAGACTATTCGAAGAAGAATTGGAACAAAAGGGTTGATGAGGCTATGGTGACCTGACAGGATTGAAGCATAGCATCCTAGGTTATGTTATGTTGATTCGTCACCATACGCTCCCAAACCCCAGAACCTATGTAGGCTCAGAACTCGGAAGCCGCAAACCAGTGACCCTGACCTTTACTACTGCTCAGTTACCTTCGTAACCTCTGGCTTTTCAAAGAGAGTCGTCTGTCGAGACGACATCACAGGAGCGGAACGCGACGCGGATAAATCGTTGCCTGTGCTATTTGTATGTGGCTGACGCGAGTAAAAGGCTTTCTGATTGTTTCATCGTAGTTGGGACTATTCTCGCTGGTTTGGGGAAGTTGGCTCTCTGCTGGGTTTTTTTGAAACGTGTCATTGAGCAAAGGTTGAAAATGTCATTTATCTGATGGCATTAGTACAATTACAGCGAGACTTATGATTTGAGACGTACTGAAGCGGTTTTAGACTCCATCTTCGCAACGAGAGTGTTGCTTTGGAATGCGTCGATGACTGCGAAAGACAAGATTTGTCGGGCCGGCTCAGCCTCCCGGGGGCCGGACATACCCTGGTACAAAAGGTTTCCACGCACGGACCAGTCCATTTGCTTTCACTTCGGTATATCTACAATCACTCTAGAGACCAGCACTAGAAATATTCCGGGGGTAGGTCTACTACATCTATGTCAACATTTCCCGGAGACAAACGTGACTCGTATGGGGGTACGGTACTGTCTCCGTCAACGACCACAACGCTTCGACGTTCCAATTTCCTGTTTGGCGATTCCCCAGTACCTGGAGCATCCAGGATATCCCTCTGCTGACTTTCGGCGTTTGAAATCTTTGCTCCGCTCTCGGGAACTGGAACGTCACTGAGGAACCGATACGGCCGTGTCTGTAGAAGCTCCCTTTGCTTCGTGAAACGCCTATAGTAACAAATCCCAAGCGGCAATAGCACGGCGAGCACTATGCTACCCATCACGCTCCCAGCAATTATACCAGCCTTTCTGGAACTCCTATAAACTTTTTTGAGGTGACCACGTCACGGAAAGAAAGAAAAAAAACGAATTACTCGTCTGAAACTGGGATGCCTGTGCTCGATGCAGAAGTTTCTCCGGGCATATTAACAGCACTATTGTTGAATAGTTCAGTAGTAGTATGCTGCAACATACATCAGAAACATATCGAGCGTATCGAAAAGTCGCTTCATCAATGAACTTACCGTGCCAGTCAATTGGCTGGTGATAGGAAACGATGGACTAGAGTTGGTCACTGTGGAGGTTGGCAAGCTTGGTTCATCGATTGTCGAGGTAGTCATGCGTAGCCTACCTGCAGATAAATAAGGATACGATCGGCGCGTTGCCTCAGTGGGACTTACTGGACATCCGAGATTGCGAAGTATCCAAAGAGGTTGTCCTACAGTATTTCAACAGTTTGAGAGTGCTGGGCATACACGCAGTGAAAAGCAATAACCACGTACATGGTGGGATCGGATTCGGAGAAAGTTGGAGAAGTCGGACGCGGTTTGCTGGTGCTGGTGCTGGTGCGGGAGTCTGTACTTCAGAACTCGTGGAAAGGCTCTGAAGGGAACGTACGTAAATGACTCTCCGCCATCTGCGAAAGCAGTGAACGGCGAAAAGATAAAATCTGTAGGGAATCCTAGTCACATTAAAGCATAATCAGTGATAATCCCCGTCAGACAAAGGAGACAATACAACCATCAGGACCCTCTAGTACCACCCGTACACGATACACCCTGTTTACAGTCATTTCTGAAACAGCATTCACCTGCAACGCAAAGACATACCCTACTGTCTGTGGGACATTGAGCTGGGTGCTGGTATGAACCACGAAAGATCGCCCGGCAATTCGAAGCCTCCGTTCATGTTTTCTACGCCGAATCAGGTCATCGTCATGAATGAGATCAACAGCCTGTGGTTTGCAGATTCCCGAGCGCGGCAAGTCACTCTCGTCAAAATAGGTGATCGCGACTTCTAACGGTAGTTTGTCGCCAATCTGAACACTACGAGGGATTTTGTCAACGGCAACTTTAAGGGATTGTACTGTAATCGCAATAGCAACCAGAAGCCTGTGAAGATATGATATTGAGTCGGCTAGTGTACAGTCGGAAGCAACAAGGATTAACTCACCAGACTCGTCGAAGCATCGGCTACAATGAAGTTTACTGTAGTTTACGGACTAAAAGTATTTATCCTTGCGCGTTTGAAATAGTACCATGACAACACAAGCAGGAGTCATGTATAATGAAAGGTGCTAGGGTGTTATATTCATCAATATCAGACAATATACAAAAACATCAGAACAAAAAAGGTGTGGAAGATGGCACTTGCAGGAAACTATTGCATCCGAGTCAATTCATCATTTGAGATCATCCAATGACGACGAGTATCTCGACGAAACAACGAATTGCCAAATGACCTATCACATCCATAGGCCTGTCTCTCAGAACCTATAGTCCCTTTGCGAGGCCTATCCGCGCAGTATATGCAGCGAATTTCTCGCCTCGTCTCTTTGAATGAGGATGTAACGCGACCTAAAATATCTTGGATGAGAGATGCTCGAAGCGAATAGTCAGAGAGACCGAAAAACGCGCTGTGGAGCCCCTGTCCCTGTCCCTGCGTGATCACGCCAATGAGAATCAGAATGTTGAACGGTTGTATCAAAGCGAATTATTCTGGATATTACTGCGAAACCGCACGAAGCGGACTTGTTGAGAGCGTGAACGGTGATCTGGTTCCTGTATCCTTTCCGCAGCGTGAGATACATGGCCATTACTGGTTCTCATACAACGCTTGAGCTTGAGGCATTAATTAGTAGAGAACTTCGTTCTTCAGTAAGGACCGAAGGTACCTCGTACCTTCTTACCGCCCATGACAGTATGATATATAGCGCCTTTGGTTCGGCTAATGAGTATAAAGAACCAGCTTATTCCGTTGATGAGTACTGCGCAGGCTGTTTGGTCAATGTTCAATAGACGGGTGAGGTAATTTGATGGTGACGAAAGAGGAAAAGAGAGACGGGCACGTATCGAACAAGTGTACATTGCACTTCATACACAGCATGTGGAAGCTCTTTTGCGAAAGTCCGAGTCCTAAGACGCCGTAGTTTTTCTTCGCGTGGATGATGTAGTAGCTTTGAACTGGAGCTGCGAGCACAGGTATTAGGATTCGGTGACTTGGTTTACCCGTATACACATAATCACTCACCAGAGCTCATCTCCACATTGACGGTGTGCTACTAGCTTATCAAGACCACATGTCACGACACCAGGAAAGTCGATCAAAGGGTCTCAAAAGATGTGATCATCTATACGAACATTGCGTTTGAATGATAGCTGCCACTCGGCGGAGTATAGCTTCGACCATGGGTTTTGAGGGTTCTTGAGTCTAGTTGAAATGGCGTATTAGCCTATCGTATGATACCTAAAGAGTGTTGCAACAGTCAACCAACTTTGGTTTCCCTTCCCCGACAACCACCGACGCTTCCCGGGCGTCATTGACTCGACCGTGCTCCCGGCCATATCCATAGATTCATCGTTCGATTCAACGTTCAGCAATTCCTGGTGAACAAAGAACTGTGAACTAATCATCCTCTATAAACTCCTCAAGGCTCAGAACCAGAACCTGTTCCAGCCTATGTCAATTCCGAGTCGCTGCCATCATGCTCACCCAATTCGCAATAACAGCAGCTATCCTATCTGCCAATACAACGTTCAGATTGAGCCCGCCCTTTAGCACAATGCTTATCTCGTGTAATGTTCCTTCATCAGTGCGTAGCTGGACGATAGATAGTTCTACGACGCACCACTGTGAATACCACCTTCAAGTTGCTGTGCTTCTTTATCCTCCTCCACCTCATCGTTATCATCTTCATTGAAAACTTGACGCCAGTTTAATGTCCCATCGTATATTGCTGATAGCAAAATAGGTTCTTTTGACTCTCGACTGAGCGCCGACATGAAGTACAAAGGGAAAGGGAACTTCCGATTAGAAATCGGTAAGCTATCGCCGAATCGGCGATAAACGGCGAGGTTGTGGCTCGTGACCACACAACGCCGAGTCGCGACCCTGAGTTTTTTGCTCTCCCAACTGTCTTCTGGTTCTTACGCACTAGTACTGGCATTTTACGTATCAGTGTGCCAACGTCCTCAGCTTCCAAGCCTACATCCATCCATCCTTCAAACAGGGCGACAGAATGGAATTGGAAACCAACATACAACAAATCATTAACCTTTTCTTCTGATACCGCTCGGAAGTCGGCACTCAGAATAGTCCATGTCCAAGCAGAAAAAAGCAGGAATCATCAAGTCGGCATCCGCCACGTACGTACAATGGAATCCATCTAGAGCTTGAGCTTATTCTGACTTCTATTGTAGTCGTGTATCGTGGCCGTTCTTCCAAATTCCATGGAGCATTCAGCTTGAAGGCGTGCAAGCTGCTAATGCCAATGTATCCCTCGAAGCTTCCACCAGTAGGTCACCGGTCAATAGCTGAAACTGAAGCCATTTCAGGTCGCCGGAGTGTTAATCGGTTCATGTATCACCTCAACTGAACGCTGAGCTTCTAGCTTAACCTTCCTGGATCCTGGCATCAACACTATGACTCCCTAGCGCTACCGCGTTGTAATGCTCCAACACCACCAAAAACACCAACACCGACACTAATACCGATACCGATACCAACACCAACACCAGGGCACGCATAACCCGTTCGCACCAGACAGAACGAGTCACAATCGCCACATACACGTTCCAGGGAGAATCCATTCCACGTAACCTCGAAAGGTAAGGCTTCCTTCTCAATCCCGAGTTCTCCGTGGGCTAAAGCCTGAGTTTAGCTTACTCTAGTGATACGTCAATTGACCGCCCCCTTGCGCCAGCGGGAGTTTTTCCTCTTCCTTCTACCCTTCTTCCCTTCAACGACATCCGCCAGTGTCTGGTTTTGTACCCACTCCTACGGTTTTCGTCTTTCAATTCGAATTTGACATACGTACGTACGGATCTATCTCTTCTCCCTTGCTTCCTGTTCCCCTTCTTGCTCTTTTCGCTGACCGACGCTAACGACCACACCGCACCACAGAATGTCTCTCACCTCAAAACCTCACCTAGGCCTCGACCCAGAATTCGGCGCTCGAGACCCCAAGAGCGACTTTGACATATCCACATTCAAAACAGACGGTTTCAGCGATTTCGAGCTCGACCTAACATTGCTCTCTAATCCACCTTCGCCTGTTCCTTCCACTTCCGAGCACTCCATCAATATGGCTATAATCCCAAAACGTTCGCCGTCGATAAAGTCGTTGGCGTTACCGTTTTTCTCTTCTTCCTCTTCTCACACCAACGAACGTGCACCCTCGCCTTCACCCAAACTCGACGCGATACGTTCAGATACGAGAGGCTCGTGGCCTCTAGTCAAATACGTCGGTCGAGGGACACCTATTGACCAATCGAGGAGAATTGAGTGGGGTGTTGGCTCGGATGAGCTTGGAGTGTTGTTTCCTTCAAGTTCTATCTCTGGGGTTGGTATCGCAGGAAGAGGCAGCTCCTTGGACTCTGGTGTTGGTGTTGGTGCACGTCCGTCTTATGTAGACTGGCATACGACACCGCTTCACCTTAACAACAGTCGCGCCAACTCACCAGAACCTGAGCCAGCGCAGAGGTTCATCGAAGCTTTACCGGAGACGTCTAGGTTGAGGATTACGGCTCTAGAGGAGCCTGAGGATCCGGATGAGTGGAATGGAGTTATGCAGGCTGTTTTTGGGTCGGATGGGGAGAAGGAGCAGAATGGGTCTGCTGTTAGGGGTGAGGATGAACGAGAGAAGAAGAAAGGGAAGGAGAAAGAAAAAGAGAAGGAGAAGGAGAAACAACTAGAAACGAGTCTAGCGCTGGTACCGGTATCTCGCTCGAGCCAGCGGTCGGCGCTTGATGCTGTACTGAAGGCACTGGACGAAGATGTTGACTTGGGCTTGGGCTTTGGTGGTAGTGGCAAGGAAGAGATCGGAAATGGAAGTATAACCGGAAATGGTGGAATGAAATTTCCCAGTCTTGGGACTGGGGCACGTCGTGCGAGTGTGTCTGGATCTGGAAGGGAGACGCCTTCGGTGTATTCAACTGCCGAATCGGTCGTAGACCGAAGGAATGGGGCTGAGGAGAGGCGGTCATCAGGGGAAGAGGTAGTGGTTGAGGAGCAGCGAGAAGTGGTGAAGCATGAGCACGACCAGGAATCGCAGAGAACATTGGTGGAAGAAACTGGTTAGTCGGTTGAGAAAGTTGCAGGTCCTGTTGAGGGGGCATCGTAGGGTGTGAGCGCTAGCTTTCGTGGACACGGTTTTGGTTTTGGTGATACCCTGGACTTTTTTTATCCTCTGTGACTCTTTCCAACTCCATACACACCATCTCATTCTCTCGTTAACATTTGATCTGGTTTAAACCCACACAGTCGTTTGCATCTTGGTTTCCTTATTGACGAGTATACAGTATACTTGCATATGATTCTGGTATCTAATCTTATCTTTGCTGTGGAAATCGTACGTACAGACACCGGGAGTTCGCTGTCGCCGTTGTTACTGCTATGCCTTTTGGCGCCAGAGCCTACGACAGGTACTCTAACCGCCATCTAGCTCAACAATACACCTCGAAACTCTCACTTTGAGCAATGACTCTCTTCGTTGCAAATTAGAGAGCGGTCTCGGAACCGAATCGGACAAATGATTACAAACCTCACACTTCCTTGACGTTCCCCTCGACTCTCACTACATGGGGTCTCCATGTCTTCCAACGTCAGCATCAGGGGAAGACCAGCAGAATCTTCAGATATTTCTACACTGGTATTTTACCAGCTAATGGACTGGATGAAGCCCACTCTCGATGAGGACGAAGACGAGGAGGACGAGGATGATGAGGGCGAGGATGAGGAGGATGAGGACGAGGGCAAGGACAAGAATGAGGGCAAGGACGAGGGCAAGGGCAAGGGCAGGGATAAGGACAAGCAGGAAGAAATACAGTCGGCTATCGCTACCCTAGCAAAGAAGACTTTTGAGGTGCGTCAATGGTACCACTCATCCAGATACATTCACAAATATTACACTAGGAAACGTTGAGGCAAATGAATGTTGCTATGACGGGTTTACTCCTCTTGAAACCTAATCACAAAGAGAGAGTAATTGAATTAACCAGAAAGCCAACTCATCTGCATCATCAAGTTTCCACTTCCGAGCCGCCGATGAAGATACCTTATATCGTCCCGGTGTCAATTGAAGAGGAGGCCATTGTATGTACCACGAATTTTTCCTTTTACTTCTTGTTCTGATCATCCCCAGGCCGCTGTCAGGCTCACTGACTTCATTATACACCGTGCGATATCAATGATCGACGAACAAAGCAATGTTTCTCTGAGAAAACATACCTTCGACCCCGTTGAAATGCTTAGTGGGAGCAAGATACCTTTTTTCGACTTTCTAAGTCATAATTCGACTATGATAGAGGCCAAATCTTCCGGTGAGACGTCCACCTAGTCGCATCTATATCATTTACCTGACGAGCCAGAGTCAACGCGGACGCACTCGTTACCCATTGTCCGAGCAAGGGACACATATAATCGGAAAATCATGCTGGGTGAAAACGAGCTCCATCAGGTCCTCTATGAAATGTATGTGACCCTTGTTCAGGAAGGGTAAGTGTGTAGTTCTATTCAGCGAGCGTTCTTTTTCTCAGATGCATATACAGCGAGCGTGCAAGGCGAGCGGTGCTCACAGATGGTACACACTGGGTTTTCATCCTTGTTCTACGAGACACGGAGAATAGCCAGGAGGGCTCCTACATATATGGGTCAAAGTCAATACCCACCGAAAACAGGGATTGGGCGACAGAGTATGTACTCGACAACGGAGTCGCAGACTGTATTGCTGGTATTGTCGCGTATTGGGTAAGGTCGTTTTCTGTCCAGGCACGTTATTTGTGATACTTAATCGTTGGATAGGTTCTGCATAGCCATGATGGAGACATCACCGAAGATGATTGGTTTGAGCTTCTCGACTTCAACTCAAAGCCGTCAGAGCCGTCTACGTGAATTGTAAACTGTACTATTTGTAAAGGACCAAGCTTTGAGCTAGGATATTTATTCTTGCCTAGACGTTGTATATTATGACAATGGAGGCGTGATGAGTGTTCTCATCGCGATCCAGAAGCCTGGGCGAATTGCGCTCGTAGTATACTGGGCGTCAGGCACCCATCCTACTTACAATCGAGAGAGCATTGGTGGAGACTTAAACCCACACAGTCGTTTGCATCTTGGTTTCCTTATTGACGAGTATATACTTGCATATGATTCTGGTATCCAATTTTATCTTTGCTGTGGAAAACGTACGACGTATACAGACACCGGGAGTTCGCTGTCGCCGTTTTCCAGTGTTGTGGTTGTGCTCGTGTGACTGCTATGCCTTTTAGCGCCAAAGCCTACGACAGGTACTCCAACCGCCATCTAGCTCAACAATTCACCTCGAAAACTCTCACTTTGAGCAATAACTCTCTTCTCTAGGTCGTTGCAAGGGATATTGGAGAAGCCACGAGGCCACGAGGATCTACCTTCCCGACGGAGCAAAGCTGTTATGAAATTGCAACCGTTCCACACGTCCATTCAGGCACTGCACATCTCCGACTCCGAGATCCATACTTTTTTCCCTTTTCTTTCTCTTTCTCTTTCCCTTTCCCCACTTTCTTCCCTTCCCCAGCTAGGATGAGCCAACGCCTCGCCTCGCTTTTCGGTGCATCTACCCCCTTCGACCCCCATCACACACTCGTTACCTCGCCTTTCTTCTCTCCCACAATCCTCGCTTTCATCCGGCTCTCGGTAGCGATATATACCCTCGTCACGCTCATTTTCCTGGTCGTTTGGGATTCTGTGAGGTCGGATGGTGATCAGTGAGTGTCGCGTAGATCTCTTTTTCTCCCTTCTCGACGATTCAGGGGTCTTATCAACCAAACAGATTCTTCACATACTTCACCAACCTCACATTCACCGGAATCTGCGCTTACTACTGGGCTTCGTTCGTTCAAACTGCGTTTTTTGTCCATCGGAAGCGACATGGGAAGGATGGGTATCCACTACAAAGTTGGGGAAAAACATTGCAGGTGTTGCATTTGATGTTACAAACAACGGTTGTTACCTTTCGTGCGTGTGTTCGGTGCTTCTCTTTTATCGTTACTCACGAGGACCGATTGATATACATTCAGCCATTCTCGTAACCGTCGTCTTCTGGGCCCTTCTCTCATCACCAGAAACTCTCGGGAGTACGATCAATCGTACGTTCTCACCGCTACAACTTGAACACGTTACACAACAACTAACGCGAACACCTGCTGTAGGATACAGAAACCTAACCGTCCACGCTCTCAACACCGTTTTCTGCAGTTTCGAAATGATATTCACCAACAACCCGCCACCTAAACCTCTCATGTTACCGTTCATGATCCTCATCTTGATTGGTTATCTCGGTGTTGCGTATATTACGCATATCACTCAAGGGTTCTACAGTGCGTTCCTAAATCCTTTCCAGTTTTCTTCTTTGTTAGTCAGACGCTGAAATGCTTGATATAGCGTATAGCTTTTTGGATCCGAAGGAACAAGGCAGCCTTCTAGCGGCTTATATTGCAGGGATTGGGTTGGCGGAGGTGGTGCTCTTTGGTGTAGCGTGGTTGGTTATGTGGCTAAGGCAGAGGATTTTCTTCAAGAAACCTGAGGCGGGAGACGAGGTAGAAGAGGAGATGTGTGAGGTTATTGAACACGACAAGCCAGGGGTTTGATTTCGTTTCATATAGTGTTATAACGGATGGAATGCCACCGATTCCGATTACCTCTCTGATAGTCTAATGTTGTTGAATACAGATACAATATATCACTCTGGCAACGTCACAGCACCGCGCAGTCACCAAGCTTCCTATCACCGTCTCGGTGAGGAATCCATAGCCGCGATGCGCTGATTAATTTCCGACTTGAGGCACCAGGGAACTCGGGAACCACAGTTCTTCCACATGTGGGTTGTGGTTGTTCATAATATGGTATTTGTTCAAATCGCATTCTTTAAGCTGAAGGCTGTCTATCATGTATTTACGCGCGGCTCGGAACAGCTACGTTCCCAGGTCAGGATCATCTTCTGTTTCTACGCATTAATTAACCCACTCACTTACAATACCTTTTGCAGGTAGATCTCATCCAACTCTTGGTGCTTGATTTCCTCGTATTACCGATTTCCTCTGGGCGTTTCAAGCAGCAGGTTGGTAAGCACACGAATACTTTTCATACGACCAAGGTTTGGAATCACTTTTTTGTACATGGGAAGCTGAAGGATGGACAGCATGGCCGGGAGCGAAGGCAGTCGTTTGGGTTGCATGGTATGACATCATCTTCAAGTTCTACGCGCTGATTGACTCACAATGCCTTAGGCCATCCGACCATATCTCATTTCCTCGCACCACGATGAATATTAGCTGGGCTCGTGTAATGATTGGAGCGTCTTGCCCTGAACATTCGGCGTGTATCCCTTTGCTCAGCGCTCAGCGGAAATCTCGATTCTTCAAGTTATTGATCGACGGTTGGCGCCCATACATCCTAGGTGTCGCGTACCGCGCAAGGTTCTCTAAGACGGTTCTCCTTCAAGTTCTCCTTTCCCTTCGGTTCGTGAATACCTACATATACTAATAGTCAGAGCTTTCTTGGCCCGTGGGTTTTCGGCGGCTCTGGGCGCTTGGGAAATACCCAATATGTCTTCGTTCAATATGTCTTCGATTGATGGATCGAAATATTCAATGACTCACCTCCGGTGTTAACGCTTCCTGAAAACCACCACCGCCTTTTGATATTGATGAATATTCTGTCCTAGTCTCAAACTATCCTGCTTTGTATTTGCTGGGCGCTACCAGTGAACGCCACCGTTGGTTGTGCAAAACAACACGATACGATGCCCATGAAACCATATTCCTGCATTTATCCTTTCAACAGAGATATGCATATCCAAAGGGTACTTATGTCTTAAAATAGCTGGCAAGGATTGAAACCCATGTCCCATGGCCGTACGAATTCCGTAGTGAGTACTGGCACTTTCAAGCCTGTTTGCTATCTAGACTAATTCGTGGCTAGCAGCTTCCTAGTCATTTTTTTAGTTGGCTCAGACTGTACATTGCCGTCCGCAAGTGACCTTTAACGGTATTCCACGTACTATCGCGGTCGGCACAACAATATTAGTGGGGTTCGAAATCGTCTATACGGACACGATGGATTTTCCGTTCTCGGGAGTCAATGACGATAGTCCACCAGAGTTGGATATCGTTCCTGATAGCGGTATACAACAATGGAGAACAAAATTGGACAAAATAAAGTCGAAGCGTGGTACTAGATATCGGAAAGCTGTTCGCACCTCGTTCGATGTTCCGTCAAATGCAGGGTGAGTCCGATGGCACTTTTATGTTGGTTTAAATTAACGGCTGGGCAGAGTTTACCGCGTACAGGCAACTGTAGAAGGCCCAGATGGTTGTATTCAATCCCCTTGTGTCTGGTGGAGAGTCCTGACTCTGTTCGCCCGGCCGTGACCAGGATTTCCCGAGAATTTTTTCTCTGAACCATTCACTGCTTCCGCTTTGGGGGATCAGGGGCCTACGTCTACTACTCCTACGTACGTTCCCGTCCAATTGACGCCAGTGTGCATTTTGATGAATTATGAAATACAGTACCTCGACCACATCACAAATTCCAACGACTTCGAATGCAGGTCCTGGTTCGACCACTTCGAATTCGGAAACTCCCTCCAGCACACCTACAACTACCGCGTCACTGTATGTAATTATTGCTCTTTTGCTTTGTTCACTATACGCTGACATCAGTAAACTATCACTACACTACATAAAACAGGTCAAGTTCAACTTCGAACTCAAATTCTGTTTCCGCCAGTGAATCTCCTACCTCTACAGACGCTGCGGGCAGTACTGGTACACCCGCAACTTCCCCGTCAAAAGATATGTCGACCTCTACCGAGTCTGCTATCTTGTTAAACACCACGGTGAGTGTGTATACTGTACTTAGACTCGGTCCTTCTGATAAACCTCCAGCATATCACCAGCTTGAGTCACACCGATTCTCCCAGCTCTACATCAAATACAGAACCCTCGACTACAGCACCGACAAGCTCTCCCAGCCAAGACCCAAACCAAAACCAGTAAGTCAAAGCAAGTCCTATTTCGTAACCGACATACGCTGAAATTCCTCACAGTAAAAATCGGATTGGCATCATTGTAGGTAGCGTGATTGGTGGCGTGGTATTCGTATTCTTGGTACTCTCCCTGCTCGTTATTCGTCGTTACAGACATGCCCGGGCTATGGTGGAAAGGGAACATATGTTAACACGCGCACGGCCCTATCGACTTCTTCTTGGGGATGTTCAGAGTCTTAATAATAGACGCGAGGAAAAGATTTTGAACTTTGATAGGGTTGGACAGGTCGAGGAGCAAAGGGAGATTGTGGAAGAAGCCGCACGTCAAAGTGTTCAAATTCGTGGATCCGAGTCTCGCTTGCGCTCTGCCTCCGAGGAAGACATTGTGCATGTACCAGAAGATTTACCGCCAGAGTATTGCACGGCGTGCTAGATCAATTGTGGTTGTGAATTGTAGATTTACAGCAAAATGGGTCAGTCAAATAGACCGGTCCGTGCGTGGAAACCTTGGGAAAATGCGCCCGCTCCGGCCCGACAGTACTTGTCTTTCGCATCCATGACGACGACGCGTCCCATACTTATGCTCTCAACCACCAGAAGAATGCCATTAAAATCTCCAAACCGACTTATTTCAACGTTGGAGCTATAGCTACTGGGCCCCTTTTCCGAAATCTATTAACCGCACGTGCTAGTGGGCTTCATCCAAGCTGCCTTTTTTGTCAAACAGAGATATCGGATAGGTCTACAAAGCTAAAGAAAGACGTCGCGGGTGTTGCATTTAATAACACAGACTACAGCCCAAGCTATTACCCATGGGAAAGATGGGTATCCACTACAAAGTCGGGGAAAGACGCTGCAGGTGTCGCATTTGATGTTACAAACGACGGTTGTTATCTTTCGTGCGTGTGTTCGGTGCTTCTCTTTTCTCATTACTCACGAGGGCCGATTGATATACATGCAGCCATTCTCGTAACCGTCGTCTTCCGGGCCCTTCTCTCATCACCAGAAACTCGGGAGTACAATCAATCGTACGTTCTCCTCACCGCTACAACACGTTACTCAACAACTAACGCGAACACTTGCTGTCGGATACAGAAACCTAACCGTCCACGCTCTCAACACCGTTTTCTGCAGCTTCGAAATGATATTCACCAACAACCCGCCACCTAAACCTCTCATGTTACCGTTTATGATCCTCACCTTGAGTGGTTATCTCGGTGTGTATATATCACGCATATCACGCAAGGGTTCTACAGTACGTTCCTTTGCACTTTTCTTGTTCAGTCGTATGCTAACAGCGCTGGTAGCATATAGCTTTCTGGATCCGAAGGAACAAGGCAGCCTTCTAGCGGCTTATATCGCCGGGATTGGGTTGACCGTTGGCGGAGGTGGTGCTCTGTGGTGTTGCGTGGTTGGTTATGTGGGTGAGGCAGAGCATTTTCTTCAAGAAACCCGAGGCGGAAGGCGAAGAGGTGGAGGAGATGTGTGAGGTTGGTGAACACGACAAGCCAGGGGTTTGATTTCGTTTCAGTGTTATAACGGATGGAATGCCACCGACTCTGATCACTTTTCTGATAGTCTAATGTTGTTGAATACAGATGCAATATATCACCCTGGCAATATCGCAGTATCACGCAGTCACCAAGCTTCCTATCACCGTCTCGGTGAGGAAGTTCATAACCGGGATGTGCTGATCAATCTCCAAATTGAAGGACCAGGGAGCCCAGCAACGCCGGTTATTCTAGCTCCCAGGCTGGCTATATCTGCACATCGAAGTGTGGTCGTTCATGAAGATACCGGTGCTCAGAGTCCGGACCCTCGTCAGAAACCATGTAGTATTCGTTCAAATCGCGTTTTTCAGGCTGAAGACTGTCTATCATGTAGTACAACGCGTGGCTCGGAATAGCTACGTTATCGTCTTCTGTTTCTACGGCGCTGATTAACGCGTCAACTTACGATACCTTTTACAGGTAGATCTCATCCAACTCCACTTGGTACTTCATTTCCTCGTATCACCGGTTCTAATCGTTACTCTGGGGATCTGATGAGTCATCTCGGTGCTCTTACCATGTCTTTCATTATAGTACCGCCCATATGCCATAGTAATAGATCTTCTACGCAACGGGATGGGCAGCAGGCTAGTGAGTACGTGAATACTTGTCATAGGGTGTCGGTATACCTCCTCAATCTCGTATCTGGGTGTATTCGTTCGAATCGCTTTCTTTGTCCATAGGAAGCTGAAGGATGGATGGCGTAGCTGGGGAACGATGCCAAATCGACGGCAGTGCGTGGTTTACATTGGTACGAAATCATCTTTGGGCTCTGCGCGCTGATTAATTCACAACAGCTTAAAAACTTCCGCAGGTAGACCTCATCCAACCTCATATCACGATGGCTTTTGTGTTGAATGAAACACCAGCCAGACTTGGAAACATTCGATTCGAATGTACACCTTTTTAATACTTAGCTGACTCGGATGGTACCGAAGTTCTTGAGGTGCTACCGCTCATGATCATGGTGCTTATTACAGTATCTAGGTGTCGCCTATCTCGCAGGTATCTCCTTTCTCTTGCATTCGTACGTGCTCACACGCTTGACTTGGGTGGCATAAAGCTCCCTTGATACCAAAAAACGAGGCAGACTGTCAACGGCTCTGGGTGCTTTGGCTCTTGGGAAATACCCAATATGTCATCGTTCGATATGTCTTCGATTGATGAATCGAACATTCAATGACTCAAGGTGGCTTCCTGAAAATCAACACGTTCTGATATTGATGAATCTTCTATCCTAATACATATAGCCCCTAAGTAGTAAGTATCTTGCCTTGTATTTGCTGCGCTGAGCGCCACCGTTGGTTGCGCAAAGCAACGCGATGCAACCGAGTCATGGAACCATATCTCTGCATTCTTCCTTTTAATAGCTATATACATATCCAAAGGGTACTTATGTCTCGAAAAAAGTGGTTGGCACAGATTGAAACCCATGTCCCATGCCCATACGAATTGCGTAGTGAGTAATTTCAACTTTCAAGCTGTTCGCCTGTTTATTAATTCCCAACTACCAGCTTCCTAGTCATTCTTCTGGTGACTCAGACTGTACATTGCCGTCCGCAAGTGACTTTTGACGGTATTCCAAGTAGTATCCCGGTCGGTGCAAAAATATTAGTGGGGTTCGAAATCGTCTACACGGACACGAGCGATTTTCCGCTCTCGGGTGTCAATGACAATAGTCCACCAGAGTTAGACATCGTCCCCGATACAGGTACACAACAACGAAGAACAGAATCGGACACAGTAAAATCGAAGCGCGACGCTAGATATCGAAAAACTGCTCACAACTCATTCAATGTCCCATCAAACGCTGGGTGAGTCAGAAAGCATTTTCCTACTATATTAAATTGACTCGAATGGTTGTAGAGTTTATCGTGTACAGGCAACTGTAGAAGGACCCAATGGTTGTATTCAATCCTCTCGTGTCTGTGGTGGAGAGTCCTGACTCTGTTCACCCGGCCGTGACCAGGATTCCCAGAGAATTTCTTCTCTGAACCATTCACTGCTTCCGCTTTCGGGGATCAGGGGCCTACGCCTACTACACCTACGTATGTTCCCGTCAATTTGATACCAGTATGTATTTTGACTAATTCTGAAATGCAGCACCTCGACCACATCACAAATTCCGACGACTTCGAATGCAGGTCCTGGTTCGACTGCTTCGAATTCGGAGACTTCTTCCAGCACACATACATCTACTGCGTCACGGTACAGAAACACTGTCCTTTTGTTTTGTTGACTATATGCTGACATCAGTAAACTATCACTAAATTACATGGAACATGTCAAGTTCAACTTCAAATTCAAATTCTGTTTCTGCAAGCGAATCCCCTACCTCGACCGGCGCTGCGGGTAGTACTGGTACACCCGCAACTTTCTCTTCGATGGATATGTCGACCTCCACCGACTCTGCTATCTTGATTTCCACCACTAGTCAGTCGAACACCACGGTGAGTGTGTATACTATACGGTGACTTAGACTCGGTCTTTCTAATAAAGTTCCAGTATATTACCAGCCTGGGTCCCACCGATTCTCCCAGATCCACATCAAATACAGTCCAGGGATCCTCGATTAGTACCGCACCAACAGGTTCTCCGAGTCCCAGCCAAGACCCAAACCAAAACCGGTAATTCAAAGCAAGTCCTGTCTCGTAACCGACATACGCTGAAATCCCTCACAGTAAAAATTGGATTGGCATCATTGTAGGTAGCGTGATTGGTGGAGTGGTATTCGTATTTTTGGTATTCTCCCTGCTCGTTATTCGTCGCTACAGACATACCCGGGCTATGGTGGAAAGGGAACATATGCTAACACGTCCACGGCCCTATCGACTTCTTCTTGGGGATGTTCAGGGTCTTAAAAATAGACGCGAGGAAAAGATTTTGAACTTTGATAGGGTTGGCCAGGTTGAGGAGCAAAGGGAGATTGTGGAAGAAGTCGCACGTCAAAGTGTTCAAATTCGTGGATCCGAGTCTCGCTTGCGCTCTGCCTCCGAGGAAGACATTGTGCATGTACCAGAAGATTTACCACCAGAGTATTGCACGGCGTGCTAGATCAATTGTGGTTGTGATTTGTAGATTTACAGCAAAATGAGTCTGAATAGACCCGGTTAGACCGGTCCGTGCGTGGAAACCTTGGGAAAATGCGCCCGCTCCGGCCCGACAGTACTTGTCTTTTGCATCCATGACGACGACGCGTCCTATACTTGTGCTCTCAACTACCAGAAGAATGCCATTACGGTCTCCAAACCGACTTATTTCAACGTTGGAGCTATAGCTACTGGGCCCCTTTTCCGAAATCTATTAACCGCACGTACTAGTGGGCTTCGTCCAAGCTGCCTTTTTCGTCAAACAGAGATATCGGATGGGTCTACAAAGCTAAAGAAAGACGTCACGGGTGTTGCATTTAATATTACAGACTATAGCCCAAGCCATTACCTTTCGTGCGTCCTCGTCGTTTCTCCTGATTTTCTGATTATATGGGGTCGACCGATACACAGGTACTCTCGTCATTGTTGGATTCTGGATTCTCCTCACGTCACCGCAACTGCTCGGGAGTACACTTAATCGTGCGTTTCATTATCTCATCATACACAGAAACACGGCTAATGATACGAAAGATGGTAGGACAGAAATCTCACCATCCATGCTCTCAACACCAATTCTAAGGCTTCAAAGTGGCCTTCACCACCACAACTCGCTATGTAAAAACTTGATGCTACCGTTAAGGATCCTCGTTCTGATTGGGTATCTCGGTGTTGCGTATATTACGTGGCATGTCATGCAAGGTTCACAATGCACCTTTCTTGAACTTCTCTCCCACAATACTCGCTTTTATCCGGCTCCCGATAGCGGTATATACGCTCCTCACGCTCGTTTTCTCGTCGTTTGGGGTTCGGTCAGGCCGGATTCTGGTGAACGGTAAGTATCGCGTAGATCTTTCTCTTTTCCAGGGGTCTCATCAGCCAAACAAATTCTTCACGTACTTCACGAACCTCACCTTCACCGGAATTTACGCTCACTACTGGGCTTCATCCGTTCAAACCGCCTTCTTCGTAGAGAGAAGGCGGCATGGGAAAAAATAGGTATCCACTACAAAGTCGGGGAAAGACATTGCAGGTGTTGCATTTGATGTTACAAACGACGGTTGTTACTTTTCGTGCGTGCGTTCGGACTCGTTGGTTGTGTTTCTCGTTACTCACAAGGACCGATTGATATACATACAGCCACTCTCGTGACCTTCGTCTTTGAGCCCTCCTCACATCATCAGAAACTCTCGGGAGTACACTCGATCGTACGTTCTCCTCACTGCTACCACACAACAATCAACGTGAACACCTGCTGTGGGATGCAGAAACCCAACCGCGCACGTTCTCAATACCGTTTTCTGCGGTTTCCAAAGGATATTCACCAACAACCCGCTACCTAAACCTCTCATGTTATCGTTTATGATCCTCACCTTGATTGTTATCTCGGTGTTGCGTATATTACGCATGTCACACAAGGGTTTTACAGTACGCCCCTGTCCGCTTATCTTGTTCAGTCGTATGCTAACAGCGCTGGTAGCATACAGCTTTTGGATCCGAAGAAGCAAGGCAGCCTTCTAGCGGCTTATATCGCCGGGATTGGGCCGGCGGAGGTGGTGCTCTATGGTGTTGTGTGGTTGGTTATGTGGGTGAGGCAGAGTTTTCTTCAAGAAACCTGAGGCGGAAGGCGAAGAAGTGGAGGGGATGTGTGAGGTTATTGAATGCGACAAACAGGAGGTTTGATTTCATTTCTGGGTTGGAGGTTCACCATGTTGTATGTCGTACCTTATGACGCATGGAATACTCATTGCCACCTGTTCTCTGATGGTGCTGTGATCCTCCGAGATACTGCTGTTGTTCTCTGATTTTCTGCTGTTATTGAATACAATTGCAGTATATCCACTGGCACCATCACAATATTCACGCAGTCACCAGGCTTCCTATCCCACTGTCAAGGCGAAGAAGTCCATATCCGAGGTCGGACGTCGAAGTGTCATGGCTGTAGTTGTTGGTCAAAGATCCGAATAGAACTGTTCACTGGCAGTCCTTTCGGCTATCAGGGACTGGTAAACTCCCTCGTATGGGGTTGGATGGCTGGTAAGTTTTTGTACGACCAATCTCCCAACGCCTCCGTTCAAACCTGGTTTTTTTACGCGGCTGAATCGACGGCAGTCACCGTGGTTTACATGGTACGAAGTCATTTTTGAGCTCTACACTACTCATCCAAGAAATCCGATTAACGAATGGAGCATTCAGTGACTCAGACGTCGAAAACACCTTCTGATAATGATGAATATTTTATCCCAGCCCCTGAGTAGTAAGTATCTTGCCTTGTATCGATTTGACGCTAAACGCCACCACTGCCTGCACAATGCAACACGCTGTGATGAAACCATATTCCTGCATTCCTCCTTTCTAAAAATCTGTTCAATGGATAGTTATTAAGTTGACACGGATTGAAACTCATGCCCCATGGCCATACCCCTACAAATCGCTTTGTGAGTACATTGTTCATCTATTTACCTACACTGATTCCTTATCGTTACCCAGTCTCCTAATCTTCATTTTGGCAAATCGGATTGTACATTGCGGACCGCAAGTGACTTTTGATGGTATTCCACGCAGCAGTATCGCGGTCGGTGCAGTAATATCGGTGGGGTTCGAAATCGTGTATACCGTGGACACGAGCGACTTTCTGTTCTTGGATCAAACTAGCACACCAGAGTTGCATATCGTTCCAGATACCGGAATGCAACAACGGAGAACAGAGCCCGACCGTGACAAATTGAAATTGAAGCGTGCTACTACATATCGCAAGACCGCTCAAAATGCATTCAATGTACCATCAAATGCAGGGTGAGTCTGATGGCACTTTTTTCATGCTGGTGAAAATTAAAGGCTAGACAGGGTTTATCGTGTACAGGCAACTGTTGTGGGCCCAGATGGTTTTATTTAATTCTATCGTGTCTGTGGTGGAGTCCTGACTCTTTCACTTGACCAGGGTTTCCTCAAAACTTCTTTTCTGAACCGTTCACTGCTTCCGCCGTGGGGGATCAGAAGCCTGCGCCCACTCCTAGTACACCTACACCTACGCCTACGTACGTTATCGTTAATCTTATTGCATACATAGGTTCTGAATCATTCCGTCACTAGTTCAACAACACCGCAAGTTCCAACGTCTTCAAGTCCAGACCCAGGTTCAACTACCTCAAGGACTTCCGCCACCGTGGCGGAATTTACCGAGTTACAGTATGCAATTACTCTTTCTTTTGTAGCTTCAAATTCTCATTCTGTTTCAAGTTCTACCAGTGAGTCTTTTGCCTCGATGGGCACAGTGGGTAGTACTGGTACACCCGCAACCTTCTCGTCAATGGATATGTCAGCCTCCACCGACCCTGCTACATTACCTCCCATAATTAGTCCACTGAAAACTACGGTACGTATGTATACTATATTCGGAGGTCTTTCTGATAGATTTTCAGCATATTACGGGTCCGGATGATCCAAGAACTGCTGGTTCTTCCAGCTCTTCATCAGGTATAGTCCGGGGATCTTCGACCAGAACCATATCCACAGGTTCTCCGAGTCTGAGTCCAGACCCAAACCAAAACCAGTAACTCAAAGCAAGTTCTATCTCGTAACCAAGGCATGCTAAAATTCTTCACAGTAAGATCGGATTGGTATCATTGTTGGTGGTGTGATTGGTGGAGTGGTGTTTGCAATGTTGATGCTCTCACTGGTTATTTGTCGTTATCGACATTACCGTGTTATGCTGGAAAGGGACCGTCTATTAACACGCGCACAGCCGTACCGGCTTCTCCTTGGGGACATTCAACGTCCAAGAAGTAGACGCGAGGGAAAGAATCTAAATTTTGATAGGGTTGGGCGGGTTGATCAGCAAAGGGAGATTGTAGAAGAAGCCCCGCGTCAAAGTGTTCAAATTCGTGGGTCCGAGTCTCGCTTGCGCTCTGCCTCCGAGGAAGACATTGTGTATGTATTAGAAGATTTACCACCCGAGTATCGCACGGCGTGCTAGACCGATCGTGGTAATGAATTGTAGTCGTGAAATGTACTTGTGGATGATTAACAGCAGAAAAGGAGTAGTTGAATGAACCGGTCCGTGCGTGGGAACCTTTTGAATGTCCCCATCTTTCGCAGCCTGCCATAGACCTGTAACCGATCCCTAGTGACGATGACAAGCATTCCGTCTGGATTACCAGGCAGATTTGAAAGGGATTTTGAGACGAAGAACTCGATACGTAAAAGGCGCAGGTTGGCCCTTAGGAGTCGAAGGCAAGGGTCGTTTGTCATCCTTGATCATCGACGACGACCCATGTAAAGCGACCCCTAAAGGTGAGCAGCGTTGTATTTGCAACTAAAACTAACCACTCCTATTATTACAGTAACCTCAAACCTCATCTTGCCTATCTCGCCGCCGGTGATCACAAACGCTTACAAGCGGTTCCCCGTTTTTGAACTTCATGCTGCTCAGTCACTCGAACATCTTTTCGCACTTTGAGAATCAAAAGGAACCCATCCTGCTACCAGTAGTATATGATGGGTCACTGAACTGGCTTCAATTTTTCGATAGGGAGGAGGAAGAGGGGTACGAGGAGGAAGATGAAGACGAAGGTTATTGTGACGATGATGATATTGATGGTGAGGTAGAGGAGGAGGAAGAGGAGGAAGAAGAAGAAGCACAGCCATATATTAGCGACGAAGAGTTGGCTCTGAGAAAGGTGGTGTTCACGGTGCGTCGCAGAACTATCCATAGTTCAGCTACGTGTACTAATGAGGTATAATGCAACCAGAGAACATTACAGGAGATGAACATTGTTGCAAATGGCGCGCTCCTCTTGAAATCTGATTACGAAGAGAGTGTACGATCGCTAGTCAGCAGGTTTAACCAGTCCCCCATCTGCGACTCCGAATCACAGATATTAAGCCGTCGCGTAAATAAGGCGCTGGCTAGAGAGTTCCGAACTGGCACGTCCACTGTATGTTATGCCTTATGTCTTCAACATCCAGTGTGTCTCACATTGCATAGGCCTCTCCGCAGATCCTTGAATTCATCCTCCACCGTGCCATAACAATGGTTGAAACCCTAGGACAAGTATCTCTACGCAAACGCAAATACACGTTTTGTCCTGTTCAAGCCGTAGACAATAACAAGATACCTGCTCTCAGATTTGTGGTACACGCTTTGTATTCAATCACCCCTGGACTTGACCCTAGGCCTGGTAACTTTTTTGTTCGTGGTTCATTGGTCATTGCGGTCAGGCTAACGTGTTTTGTTTCGCATAGACTCGGATGCCAGTAGCGGCCTCCCCAGACTAGCGGCTGGAGACTCGGTGATCATCTTCAAGGCAAAGAAAACGTACGATCGACCCGGCGAGCTTACGCAATGGGAAATCGAACAAGTTGTATGCGAGATTTATGCTTTACTTGAGCATGAGGGGTAAGTGCCTAAACCTGGTATTCCGTGTGGCCATCGCTGAACTCGGGGATACGGAATGTGAATAGCAAGCGTATAGGCCGGGCAATACTGTCCGATGGTTTCAACTGGGTTTTCGTTCTTGTTCAAAAAGGCAAAGAAGACGACGGCGACGGTGGAGGCGGAGGGGGCACGTATGTGTTTGGATCAGGTTCACAGCCATATATCAGAGCGCTAGATCGAAAACGGCCGTTTGACGTTGTGTTAGATGAGGCTTCGGCGGATAGGACGGCTGCTGTTGTTGCGAATTGGGTGATGTGTTCAACTGTTCTGAACGATGGCATCGAAATTGACATGGCTGGGATAGATTCTTTGTTCTGGTTCTAGTTCTGGGGAGGTTGTAGAAGATGATTGGTTCACAGTTCTTTCTTTCGATAGTTTACGTCCGGGGGGCTCGTTTTGATAACGACTTCCGAGCGCTTACTTAGGTCACCTCTCAAAATGACTATTATCGTTTTTTTTTGTAAAGGACAATGTGTTCTAGCTGGCACGTGTTGAGAGAGCCGGCTGAGGCGGTCCGGCGATGATTACACAGCCGATTTAGCGCTTGTGTGCTCTCACCGCCGAACTTCCCAACAATGAACTTCGATGCCGACTTTGCCCCTGCTAAGTTACAACAAGGAAGACCCTCCAAGTGTGACTACACTGGTATTCTACCAATTAATGGAATGGATGGCACCCAAGGATGAGGCGGACGACGAGGGCCGTGACAATGACGACGAAGAGGACAATGGCGACGACAACGAAGAGGACGATGACTCGGACAACGATGACTCGGAGGAGGCCAAGGACAAGGACCTGCAGGAGCGTATACAGTCAGTTATCGTTACCTTTGCGAAAACGACTCTCGAGGTACGCCAATAGTTCATATATTCCGGATACAATCAAACCATATTATCCTAGGAGACGTTGAAGCGAGCGAATGTCACTATGGGAGGATTGCTCCTCCCGAAACCTGATAATGAACTGTTGTCCAGATCTGCGCAACTAGGCTGTGCTGCGGGCCATTCATTCACCTCAGAACCGTCAATGAAGATACCTTTCATCGTACCATGGTCACTTGAAGAACAGGCAATTGTACGCTCACCTTCCTTTGCTTCCTATCTCCGCAATACTACCGCTCACATACTCGAATCAGGCTGCTGTCAAGATTTCAGACTTCATTATACGCCGTGCGATAGCAATGACCAACGACAGTAGTATTACTCTGAGAAAACAGGTTTTCGACCCTATCGAACTGCTTAGCGGAACGAAGATACCTAAACTTCAATTCCTGAGTCACACTGCGACTGTGATAGAGGCAAAATCTTCTGGTGAGATATCTACCTAGTCGCATTTATATTATTACCTGACGAAATAGAGCCGACACGGACGCACTCGTTACCCATTCTCCAAGCAAGGAAGGCATATGATTATCCCATCGGGCTGGGTATAGACGAGCTCAAGCAGGCAATCTATGAAATTTATAGTACCCTTGTTCAGGAAAAGTACGTGCATAGTCCTGTTCACCGAGCATTCCTTTTGCTCATAACGCCTATACAGCGAGCGTGCTAAACGGGCGGTGCTTACGGATGGTACACACTGGATCTTCATCCTTGTTCGACGCAATGTGGAGAATGGCCAGGGGGGTTCCTACGTGTATGGGTCAAAGTCAATACCGACCAACAAGATGAGCTCGCATTGGGCAACTGAGCATGTACTTGACGATGGAACTGTAGATATCATTGCAGGTATCGTCTCCTATTGGGTGAGGTTAACGTTTTTATTAAGGAATGGCACTGATTAATCCGTGAATTCGAACAGGTCTTTCATAGCCATGATGGAGATATCATCGAAGATGATTGGTTTACGCTTCTCGATTATAATTCGTCGGGCCCGTCTGCATCATGACCCCCCTGTCAAAACGCATTCTTGATAATAATCAGTTGTGCTCTTAAGCTGGTGATCATTTATTAATACGATTCTATAATACCAAGGAATGCGAGCTCTGAGGATACAGGAATTGTGAACCATCGCCGAATGCGTCGGCGACGATCAATGTCCTGGCAGCGCAAAGATTCTCGGCGCGATTTGCAGAAGGAGTATCTGTACCGAACTAGAGGCGAGAGAACGAATGCGGAAAAGAAATGAGCTCGACGTCTTCTTTCTCCTCCGCCTTCACATTCCTTTGACCCCAACGCTCAGTGCTCATTGTCGATGTCTGAAATCAACGAGGTACGCGCACGCTCCAACAGCAAATGACTTGACTCACCAGATCCTCGTGTAGAACTCTGGATCGAAGGGTTTGGGTGCCAAAACACGCGAAACGTTGAAAGCGATGAACATCTGTCTGAAAGGCGAACTTTCTCTAAAACAGAACTACCTCGAACGTATCAAAGCCGAACTTAGCTCCCAACCTGACAAGCCTTCAGCGGTCGAAGGTGCTCTGAACTTTTCTTCGGAGGCGATGCGCGGCATGTTAGCGTTTGCTTCAACTTACATTATCAACGTGGTGGGTCCTTTCAGTACGTTTCAACTAATACCTGATTCATGAACTGACCTATCTTTTACCAGAACGGACCATCGACGTCTTCTATCCAGTTCATCTTTCTCCGAGCATCATCTATCATCGAAAACGCCGAGAATGGCGGCAAGGTGCGAATGGATGACCACGTTTTCGCACCAGCTGGTGACAAGGTACCTGGCCTGGGTGTGGGGTTTGGGCATAAGGCTCTCACTGTAGAAGTGAATATGAGCACTGCAGGCAAGTAACCATCTGCTCACACTTACTTGGCTAACCGTAACGCAAAATGAAGTGCAACCCCAGCCACCGTTTTACATCATCTACGCAAGGAAGAACTATGGCACGCTTCCAACCCGACTTGTGGAAGAAGAACTTGCGCAGGCCGTGTATGGACTATCCTGCACAAAGTACGTGGCTCCTCGTTTATCTTGAGGCACATATGATATTTAATTCTATGGTAGACAACAAACAGCCCGCGGAGTACTCACCGACGGTACCAATTGGGTATTTATCCTCGTTAATGAGGGTAAATTTATGTATGGGACAGTCGGGATATCCGGGCAGGGATCCATGTTCGAGGACGGGAGCGCGGATGTAGTTGCTGCTATTCTTGCGCATTGGGTGAGTTCCCTGGTTTTTAGACCACTGTGGTAGGGCGCTGACAGGGTGGTCACTGGTTGGGTGTTGGAATAGGTCCTTCATTCTGGGAATGGGGAAATTGCGGAAGATGACTGGTTTAGTCTTACCAATCATTAGGCTTTTTGCGCTTGTTGGTATCAGTTGGTATCAGCTATCTTGTAAAACTCGAAATGTACTGGTCGTAGTTTTTGTTCAACGTTGAAATTTAAACTGGTGTATCAAATCGTTGATTTTGAACTCGGGGTACACGTACAGTTGCCGGCATTTTGTGGCCTCCACTTCCCCTATTCTCTCAGGCTACACTCTCTCCGATATCCATCACATCCGACAACATAAACCATGGCGAATCGCGGATTCCGTCTGGGTCTGCGGCTGATTCTTTGAACCCTCGAGTCGACCCACAAATTGTCGGAAATCCTTTCATACGTCGAATCTGAAGTCCAGGCTGGGTACGCTTCACCAAGGGTATCTTACGTCTTGCTGGACAAGTTATCGAAGCACGAAAACAGGGAGGAGGATGAAGGAATAGGAGAAGATGAGGATGAAGAATACGAGGACGAGGACAAGAAAGCCAGGATCACGGAAATGAAGCTGGGCTTTGCGAAACAGATGTTTAGGGTGCGTGAAAATTGCTCTCATATACATAGCCGTAACTGACAAGGAATCATCAGAAGATATTCGAGGAGATGAATATTAGGTTATTGCAGGAGGTCTCGTCCTGAAACCCAATTCTAAAGAGAGAGCACTTAAATCACGGTCCAGTCAATGGGACAGCGACTCTTTTTTCACATCAAAGATATCAAGGCTACGGCCTCTTATAAATAAGGAATTGAAACATGGTACGGCTACTGCACGTCGTTTCCAAGTTTTTGCCTAGGCGGCTAGCTGATTTACATCCCAGGTCTCCCCGTACCTCACCGACTTTATCGTCCACCGTACGATAACAATGATTGATTATGAAGTTCTCATTTCAGGTTCTCCACGCGAAAGCACTTTGGACCCTGCTTAGCTGTTCGCTACGACAGAGATACCTGCTCTCGAATCTTTGGTTCACGCTATAGAAGTTATTGCGAAACCGCTCGGTGAGATTGCCCACTGCCCTGACATGGCTGGTTTACGGTTGGCTGACGTACACGTGTAGAATCAGACTGCAGCGCTCCGTGAACATCTTCAAAGCAAAGAAGAAGTGTGATGTAATCTTTGATCTCAGGAATGAAGTTGAGCAGGTTGTCTATCAGATTTATGCTATACTTGGTTTACAAAAGTACGTGCTTTGTGCCCCACATTCTATATCGGAATCTGGTCTAACAAACGCCCGCAGTCAACGCGTAGGCCGAGCGATACTCACCAATAGTCTACATTGGATTCGCAGGAATGAAAACGGCGACGGGGGTAAGAACGCCAGATTGGCGAAACCCGTATGAGATAATACTCGACGAAGATATGGCGGATTGGATCGCTGCTTCTGTTGCGAATTGGGTGAGTGCGCTTTTAGATGATCAGTGGATATAACTAACCATCGATTTCGAATTCGTCGAATGCTAGGTCCTCCATTCCGGTTCTGGGGATATCGAAGACGATGACTGGTTCCAGACTTTAACGTAGCACGTAGTACTCATCCGAATCAGTGTTTTCCGACCATCGATTCCTGTGTTTTACATATGTGATGCTGTTGTATTGACTTCATTCGTATCATCCGAGCTTGAGCCTCGTCACGGCGTATAAGAATTCTATCGGTCCGATAACCGCTTCGGTGTCGATACTCGGTAAAATGATGCACTAGTAACGCCCAGGTTCGATCTCATCGACCAAGGCCACCTGTCAGTAATTGTATTTCCCAAGCATTTTTGGCCCAAAGGCAAGGCCCACAGAATATATGGGGCTTGTCATTTTCCACATATGTTGCTGTGGAGTATCATCTGCGCCTGTCTACTCTAGGAAAAGATCTCAACGAACTGATGATCACAAAACGTTTGAATTCATTTAGGCTAGGCTGGTATATATAACTTTCAGTTCCGCGTACGACAAAAACCAATCCAAGGGATTCGAAGAGCCATTCTCGAACCTTGCTAATGAAAAACGTGGTTCAATCACTTTTACTTACCAGCGATGGCCAGCTCAAGCTCAGCGTTCTACACGTGTATCACATAAAAGATAAACCAATTCCATTTATTTAACGAGCACAGAAAGGTGGTATACTACAAAAAAGCCTTACGCAATGCGACATATATGATAGATATACACAAAATGACGATACAGTAAAACGGAACCTAAGCATCTTAAAGCGGGTAAAGCGGAATGTATGTGGATAGATGTTTTTGAATCAGAGTAGGGTGTTGTAACATGGAAGGAGTAAACGTCCGAAAAGGTTAAATCGAAAACAGTGCTAATCATGCCCCATATGTAACACCAACGGAAACGGAGACGAATAAAGGTTCGCTGGGTTGGGTGGTTCCTGTTCCTCTCTCTCCCTGCATGACTACCACCAGCAACGTCAACGCTGCATGGCTCGAAAGCCCCGTAACAGCACCGGGCGTTCATCTGACCCAACAGCAAACAGCAATGGGATCTGCTTCAACAGCACGAAAACGGCACTGGTATTAAAGCACCCTGGGTCGCTGTAGCCTGTATGGATTCTTGGTTCTTTGGGCTGGCTTGATATGTATCCCCTACACGGCACAAGGGAGCACCCACGTCTAACTGTAAACGACCCCCACTGGCGAACTCGGACTATGCGGAGGACTATGCGGCGGACTACCAGCCCCATGGCCCATCAAAAACCCCATCCTTGGCTCTAGAAAGGGCTGCGGCGACTGTGGCTCTGGCGAAGGAGACGACGACGTCCATTGCGAAAACTCGGGTACAGACGAAGAAGATGTATCGCTAAACATGTTCATGTTCAAAGAAGGCATGGCCATATCAAATATGGAGTTGTGGTAATCCGTTCCAAATCCGGTATTGGCCGTGGAATTGCTAGTCGTTGCGGGCGGACTATTGGAGTTTGGGATAGGCTCGGCAAAGCTGCTATTTGCGGCGTCGGCGGCCGTAGTGGTGTTACTCTGCAATGCAGGGTCGATGGTCACAGGCACATTTTGCCCAGCAGTCCCAACCATATTCGCAAAACCCGTAAACAGCTCGACTTGCCAATCTGTCGTTGCCGTAGCACCCGATGATGACGACGAATTTGGAAGGGTCAAGCCGCAGTTCTCCACTTGTTCGGTATTGGACATGGGTACGGGTGCTGCTAACACGTTGGAGGTATTACCAGCATAGCCACCGCTGCCATCCGAAGGCATGGAAGACATGCCCCCATTCATATCAAGGGAAGCCATTTCACCCCCTCCTGCATAACCTCCTAATGAGGTAGGTAACGGAGAAAGAGTCTGGTGATGGCCTTGAAGCATGGCTACGGCAAGAAAGAAGGGGTTAAAAACTGAAGATCGAGGGTTATGAAAAAGACTTGCCGTCACCCCAATGTTCCCTAATTCGCCTCCTCAACACGCCCCAATGTTCACCTTCTCCCAACATCATACCTCCATCTCGTTCTCCCCAAGCCAACGGAGAAGGTGTAGACAGAACAGAAGTCCAAGGGCTTCGTCTACTAGGAATGACTGGTGTTCCTCGAGCTATCGAGCCAAGGGTTCTCGACTGGTAGTGGTTCCTGCGTTGATTTCTGCCCTCGGGAGAGACGGCGGTACACGGACTGGATGGAGGAGGTACCTCTTGATCAAAGACGTCCTTGAACTGGTCCATGTCTCTCATTCGCAACTCTGGAAGCTTAATCGCAGAAAGCCTCGGTACCGGATTCGTCGCAGGCATCTGCTGCTGCTGAACCTGGGCTGGTTGAGGCGGACTAGTAGGCGCAGAGGTATCAGGCGAATTCAACTGGAACTCCATGAATACAGGCTCGGCTGGTGGAGGCGGTTTATTCTCATCTTCGTCCTGAGGTATGTCTGCAACGGGAGACGTGGACGCAGAGAAATCTAGGGTACTCTGTCCAACCTGTTCCTGAACCTCGGTATCGGTATCAAGATCCATGTCTTCGTCATCCTCCTCGTCATCTGAGTCAACACCATGACCATAGGCCCACTCCATCTCCTCCTCTGTGAACTCGATGTCCATGTCTTCTGGAGCCTGGTGTTGCGAAGTGACCTGGGAAACGTAGTTGTGCGTCTCAAAGGAGCGGATATCTAATTCGTTGGCCCTATTGCAGCTTCAGTCAAAACTTGTATCAACAACACGATGCCAGAGTTCAACTTACATGACACTGACACGGGCCTTCCACATCCCTTTCCAAAGGCCACCAGCTTCACCGTCATACATACCACCTCTTGGTCTCCAAGTGCCGAAACGATCTTGTTCCCAGACTAAGCCGTTGCTCAGCGAATACCTCCGAGCTTTTGCACCGAGGCGTCGTGGTGATTCGAGTTCTAGAGAAGGCAGGGCTGGGCTAGAATGGGTCGGCGAAAGTGGAGATGTAGACGGTGATTGCGGGTGTATGGGTAATATGAGGTCAGGAATATCACTGTTCTGGGCTGGGTCTATGTCAGTGGTAGTATGTGTCGCCGAAAAAAGGACATCATCGGAAGGGAGTGGGGTAGAAGGAGCCAGGTTTTCATCGTGCTCTTGCTGTTCACCGTGCTGGGGTTGTAGGTCTGCAGCTACTGCCATCTCCTCATCTTCCTCGTTATCAACGGTATCAACTTCTCGGGCTTTTCCTTTTCCTTTGTCTATGGTTGTGGGACTGGGACTGGGGGTGAGATCCATTTCTATATCGCTAGATGTTGACTCCAGTTCTTCTTCCAGCTTTGCCCGACGCCTCGTGCGCACAGGGCTTCTCGACGGTACCACATGTGTTCCACGACCTCTACCTCTACCCCGAGTTGGTGCCCTTGTTATCGGGGTAGACGATGGCGAGGGAGGCGGCGAGGCAAGGCCAGGCAGGTCTGCAGCTTCTAAATCAGACTGAGACGATTGGGGCGAAAGTGCTGATAATGTAGTCGGAGGAGTTGAGACTGCAGGCAAAGACGATGGACCAGATGGTGGTGTCTTGCGTCTACTGCGCGCGGTCAGTGGTGTCGGCAAATACGGGTATGGACGGGGATTTCGGGGAGCAGACTGTGAGCGGCTTCGAGTAAAATACCGAGTAGGTGTCGTTGGGGTAACTGGTGACGGTGGTGAGGTTTTGAGATTCTGTGATTGTGGTTAGTTTATGGTTGTGGAATTAGAGTAAAATAACTATACCGAAGGCCCTGCCTCAGGCAGTGGTTCAGCAGCAACCTCAACAGGCTGCGATACTTGTTTCCGCTTTCCTTTTTTCCCTGGCACAACTTGGATACTTGAGGTTCCAAGTGTTGGAGACGACTGGTGATACAGTTAATTAGCTTTAAGTACTCGAATAACCTGGAATGAAATATACCAAATTCGAAGTGCTTGCGGTTAATGTTTGCATCCCTACAGCCTGCACTTTTCTACGTCCCCTCTTTCCTTGTACAGCAGGAGGTGACTTGCGCTTCTTGGTACTAGGCGAAGCTGGCTGGGAATATGAGGTCGACGCGATAGGCTCCTCTTCGACTCGTTGACTCTTCATCGACCGAGCGCTTGACGGTGCATTCCTCTCTTCTGTTCTCCCACCTGTCGACCTCCGCAATTTCTGCCTCGCACTCCGCCTCGTCGGCGTCGGGGGATGGGGTGGCGACATCTGCGGGAGATACAGCGACGACGGCGACGACTTCAAGTTTGACAGCGAAGACAACTTGATACTGAGCAACGACGACGGTGAGGAAAGAGATTGAGGCTGGACGAGTAACATAAACAGCTCGGGTGGCCCGTGCTCAGTAAATGTAAATGGAAATGGAAAATTGGCAGGGACCTCGATGGCGGCGGGAAAGGGCTTCTTGATTACGAAAGCCCTTGAAGAGGAACACGTGGTACGAGTCATTGTAAAATAAATAAACGAAAACAATGATCCTCACGTGAATTTGCACTGCCTGGCTCCACGCAAAGACCGCGTTTGTCCCTTTGACATCTGCCGCCTTCCTGCCAATACGCTAGCCGACTCTTTCTTGCTGTCACCTTTTGGGGATTCGAGCGCCCGATAGCGCCTTTTGTATTCGTGAATTCACGAGTAGATGACATCCTCAGTTCCCTGGATACTAGCCAAATGCATATGCATACGCACATCAAGACGACTGACAATCTCCCCGTTCTTCAAGGACCCTTTATTTGCAATGTCAAGGCTTAGTTTTCATATATAAGCCGAACATCTGTCGGTTACCTTGTCTCATCTCACTCCTCATGCAATTCAGGACTCCAGTCTCAAATCTCAAAGCCAGCTGGCTCAAATATCATGCCAGACCGGCGTTCAAGATCCCTCATGAGGATGGTACATGGTCGACGATTACATACGCGGATTTCTATCACGACGTTCAAGTGGCAGCGAACCACTGGTATCACATTCTTCAAAGCGACAGCATCTCTCAACGATCTGTCGTTGGTTTATGGTCGGTGTTCTCCGCTGTCATCTTAAACGCCTGTTCTGACAACTTTCTCGCAGCGTTCGAGGGTACGGCTATGCCGATCTCCTTCATCTCTACGGTCTCATGGGCGCTGGATACATACCCCAACCGTTTAGTATCTTACCAAATGCGCAGGTTATTCGAACATTACTCTCCCAGTCTAAAGCACAAGCTCTCATTTGGGACGAGTCTTACGGGGACATCTTTAGTGACGACGCGATAGACATCGTCTCATACCGCGTTACTCAACATTACGACTTTCCTCTCCCCGAAGGTTTTGATAGTATACCTGTAATACCGGTCGTCAAGGCTGATGACATCTCACTCGTCTTACATACCAGTGGCTCGACGTCTGGCAGGCCTAAACTCGTCCCTCAAACCTTTCGATGGCTTGCCACCGCCGTGGCCAAGGCTCGAAAAATGCAAATCCCGATTAGCGACCCTGAGAAACGGACTGTGCGAAACTGGCTGTGAGTTGCATCTTGATGCAATGGTAAATCTGCTAATCCTTTTTCTCTCTCCGACAGAGGAAGCATTTGTCATACAGGGCAGATGTTCAGTAGGTATTCACTGTGAAAACATCATTCCTTAGCTAACACATTCTATTACTAGTGCTTATGAGCACGGTGTATCATGGTGGATGTACCATACTCCCACAAGCTCCGAGAACAACGTTCTCTACCACAGAACTCATCAATCTAATCGTCGATCTCGGACTGACCGAACTCTGCTTGTTTCCATCTCTACTTTCGAAACAACTTCGCGCCGCCCGGCAAAACTCTAATCTTTTACACTGCCTCCAAAAATTGGACGCGGTGTCTTACGGAGGGACTTACCTACCAGCTGAAGATATCGAATGGGCATCTCAGAATGGTATCAAGCTCATGGTAAGGCACCTACCTACCTTTGTGCCGTTTCGCACCCGACGTCGTACTGACATGCATACCTTGCAGAACTATTACGGCTCAACTGAAATCGGGCTACCGATTCTCATGTCTGACTACACTCAGCGAGATCCCCGTATCCTCCGAGTCCTTACCTATCTAGACTCGGAAGCTACAATATCCTACCGCTTTGACCCCATCTCCCAAACCCCCAACTCACTAGTTGAGCTCGTTATTCTGTCTACATCGGGAGACTGTCCATCTATCTCCAACGGTGACTTTCACACCGGAGACTTGTTCGAGCGAGTCGATGCAGATGGTTACGTGTATAGAGGTAGAGATGATGATTGGATTAAGATGGCTAATGCTTTACGATGCGACACCAGGTACAGTACCAGCGCTTTGAATGACCCACCTGGAAACTGATCATCTCCCAAACGCGTAGCGCCATCGAGGAAAACGTTCGTACGCTGTGTTCCAATCTTATTACGGAGTGTGTCGTTGTGGGCGTGAAACGACCGTTTCCTTCGGTTATTGTCGAGATCCCTCCTGAATTGGAAGGACCTCACGCTAGCCTAAAGGAAGAAATCTTTAGGCGCATCCAGCCTTCACAAGTGGAGTTACTAATGCACGAAAGGATCCCGTCTTCAAGGTATATTTTCATAGTACAAAAAGATAGGATTCCGAGAACAAACACAAAGGGTAATGTGAGGCGGCGAGCTGCAGAGGATGCGCTTAGGGCTGAGCTAGATGAGGCATACAGAGAACTCGTAGACTAATCTATAGCAGCATAGCAACATAGTGTATGGTACTACTTGCAGTCATTAAAATATTTTCCCCGAAAGTCTGAGAGGCCTTGAAATCGCTCAATGGGTTGTTAGCCACTTCCGCCGCCGGAGTTACGCAAATGTGCCTGCCGCGACTGCCCAGCACACGAATAATTCTTTCTTCCTTACTCTCACCACTGCCAGCTCATCCAGCATTCTCGTACCTTTCCTTCTGACTGAAAGCTCGTTTTCGATCCATGCAAGCGTGGCTGGAACTTGGGTGTCACTCTACGTCTTCATGAAGAGTACGCCGCTTTTCGTTCGAGTGCTTCCTTGTACACTAATTGATTTGACTCATTCAGCGACATGAACGGGCTATCTTCAAGGTCGATTTCAATTGAAAAGGAGCCGATTTACATCCCCATGCTCTTGAACGAAACTAGGGAACTATGGGGCGTTTGGACGTTTGGCTAAAATTGGGATATCATTCTTGTTGGATTTGTACGAGGTACGTGACATGCAATTATCACTAAGACACCGGATAGTTATCACTGCTACCTAGGAGACCTATTAAGAAGACCTGCCTACGATTCAACACTACGCGACATTGTCGATGCAACGGCCCGTTGTCTGCAGGACATCAACATGAACCATGGCAGACGTCCTTGAAAGTCTGGAGTCACCTCGCTAAGCCTTGTCAAGTCTCAAGAATAGCTGCCATACCAACGAGGTACAACGCATAATGAAGTACCACAGGTGACGAAACTATTCAATTGCAATCTCGACAATTGACTCAAATATATACACCAGATATCGAAGCCTTCATGGTGATTGTCATCAGCATAGTGAGGGTCCTGGGAGCTGAGCGGCACAAATGACACTCCAAATTCAATAGCATCGGGTGCTGTTCGCTTCTAGAGTTGTTGAACGCACTTTTTCGTCATTGGCCTTGACATCGCTCAGTGCTGCCATGTCCTGTGGTCGCCATTGTGATCCCTAATAGCTCTATCGTGGTGGCCGACCCTGGCGGTCTATTCGAAAGGTGTTAGTTAGATTCTCAATGGAGAACGGGAAGCATTGTGGGAGGGTAGTTGTGAACAAGACTCATGCGGCGTCAGGGGGATGTTCTGGGAGGCATCATGCTTCAAAAGGGTCATGTAGTCCTGAACCGACAGCTGTGATCTCACAGCCGGCACTGAAGTAAGTGTATCCAGTCTAATGCTTTGCTCTTTCTGTTATAGATTCATCTAACGTTATGGTACAGAATGACTTCATACATCTATATGAGCACCGGCAGTTACAATCTTTGTAAGGATACGAGCTTTTGATGTCGATGTTCCCTTTCTAATGAATACGAGTACAGTGCGTCCTCGATGATGGGGGCGCGGCAATAGCGGGCGCAGATCGTCGGCCGCGGATTCACAAAGTTTCCTCATACAGTACCATGGTCATTGGATGTCGGTGTCTTCGGATGCCATCCTCAGGCACTTGACAAATCACAATTTGGTCACTTAAGACGCTTATACCTTTCCGGGGCGGGATCCTTACTCAGAGGTTACTTCACCGTCCAGAAGAGGTCATGTAGGCGGTAAGGTGGTATAAAGGATGTCGAAAAGGCTTCATGGCTTGTAGCAATCCATCATGAACCGAATCATCCTTGTCACAGGCTCCAATGGGGGCATCGGATACGAACTTGTAAAGCTGTTGGCTCAGCAGGGCAACACAGTGTATCTAGCTTCAAGAACGGAATCAAACGGTAAAGAGGCACAGTGAGTCATCTGCACAAGACTCCTAGACGTCATTTGATCATGATGGAATCTTCAGAGCCAGGCTCAAAGCAGAGGATGGTTTGGAGGTTAAATACGTCCAGCTCGATGTTACGAACGATGAATCCATATCTCGCGCTCGTCACATCATTCTCGCAAACGAAGGAAAATTGGATGTGTTGGTCAATAACGCAGGTATGTTACTCCCTTCTTCCATGACGGTGGTCTCATCTCTTCGGCATCTAGGTATACCTTCGGCTGCGTATAGCAAAGCCTCCGAAGTTACTATCGATAACCTCGAAAGCGTTCTTCGCACAAACTACTTTGGCACCGTCCGTGTCACAACCGCATTCTACCCACTCCTTCGCCAGTCCAAAGCCGGAGTCATCGTCAACGTCTCATCCGAACTAGGCTCCAACACCCTTCAAGGCAACCCCAAGACGGCTGTACCTGGATTACTCACCTCTTATGGTACCTCAAAGGCCGTTTTGAACGCATATACTACGTATCTGGCTAGAGAGGCAAAGGAAGATGGGATTAGAGTCAATGCAGTTTCACCTGGGTGGACACAAACCAAGCTGACTGGTCAGACGGGCGGGCAGACGCCACTTGACGGTGCGAAGGTTCTTTTACCATGGGTTGTGCTTGAGCCTGGAGATGAGAGAACAGGTACGTGTTCTCCTTGCTAGAACGAGACAGGATACTAATTTGCTTGACTTAGGCATGTTTTGGGGTCCATCAGGCGAGCTCCCGTGGTAAAGGCGTTGTGATCAGAATTTGGCATATCATGTAACATAATTGGACTGGGAATAGAACTAGCATTTCAACAGCTGTATCTGTTGCACCATGAGGTACCAAAGAAATCATTGCTACACATTGTTATCCTGTCGTCAATATACATTTTTCCTTTGATAACCATGCATTCCAGCGTGCTCCGTACATTCAAGCAACTCAGAGGTTCAACCCAATGTTGACGTGAACAGCCTTCACTTGAGTGTAACTATTTAAGTTGATTGGATTGGTCAGCATAAACCTCTCCGATTTAGGATGTAGGTACTCACGTCTCCAAGGCATACTCGCCCAACTCCCTTCCGAAACCGCTTTGCTTGTATCCACCGAAAGGAAGCTGGAGCTCTGCCGAGTTGTAGCAATTCACCTGCGAATCGCAAATTCATCTGTCAGCGAAGCCCCCGACATATAGAGAATGAGATCACACACCCAAACAGTTCCACTCTCCAACCCATGAGCGACCCTATGTGCCTTTGCAATGTTCTGTGTGAATACAGCAGCAGCCAACCCGTAGACCGTATCATTCGCCATCTTCAACACCTCTTCCTCGGTGTCAAACTTGATAACAACACCAACGGGACCAAATATCTCTTCTCTGACGACTTTCATGTTGGGTTTGGCATCGGTGATGATTGTGGGCTGGATAAAGTATCCTTCACCGTTTCCGTGCTTGTCACCACCATGGTGGATAGTGGCGCCGTCTGTGCGAGCGGAATCCAGGTAGGCCAAAACACGCTCGAATTGAACTTGGGATACCTGTCGAGTAGGAGTCAGTGTGGGCTACGATGAAGGCATAGAAAGTATTACCTGAGGACCGTGCTGAGTATCAGCGCCGAATGGATCACCGGTGCCGCTGGCAAAGTTCTGAGTTGCAGCAGTGAACTCTTGCAAGAACTTGTCATAGATCTTCGACTGAACGAAGATACGTGAACCAGCTGTGCAGACTTGACCCATGTTGGAGCTATTCATGCGAACCCAATCAGTGCGGGTACAGACTTGAGGGGATATAAACACGAACTAGATGCCAACAGTTGCCCACTTGACGGCTTGGTCGAGGTCAGCATCGTCAAAGATAATGTTCGGTGACTGATGTAAAAATGGTTAAACACCAAAAGCGTAGAATGGGTTTCTAGAGTACCTTTCCGCCCAACTCCAGAGAGACAACTTTCAAGTTACTTTTCGAACTGGCCTCTTGAATCTTCCGCCCAACAAGGGTGCTTCCCGTGAATGCAATCTTACGGATGTCGGGGTGAAGGGCGATCGCATTGCCAACGGTATTACCTGGTTGACATGTCAGAAGTCACAGCGTGTCGAGGGTTGATGAAGACCGTACCGTATCCGTTCACAATGTTGATAACACCTGGCGGGAAACCTGCTTCGTTGATCAGACCAGCGAACTTAAGTGCGGTTAATGGCGTTATTTCGCTGGGCTAAGGGAGTTGTGAGTCAGGTGTTAGCAATGTGACTTCTATACATACCTTCAAGACACAGCAGTTGCCAGTGGCGACTGCAGGTGCAATCTTCCATGCTAGCATAGCCTGTTCGAGTGGAATCAGCTATAGAAAGGAGTGAACGGACGTAAGACATACAAGAGGGAAGTTCCAAGGAATGATTTGTCCAACAACACCAAATGGTTCATGACGAGTGTAGGCAAACTTGGCTTCGGTAGTTTCAATCGTCTTGCCGTGCACCTGGAGGTCGAAGGTCAGAGAAAAGGTAAACGGCAATGTGCGATATTCAATACCTTATCCGCCCAACCAGCATAGTATCGGAAACAGGCAACTGATCCCGGGACATCGAACCCCTTGGACGCGGAGAACGGTTTGCCTGGACATATTGTCATCAGCCCGATGAGCACTCGTAGAGGATGTTCCTACACTCACCGACATTCAAGCTTTCCAATGCAGCCAACTCCTCCGCATCTCTTTCCATCAAGTCCGCCAATTTGTTGAGAAGCTGACCACGTTGTGGGCTGGGAGCCTTGTAACCCCACGATGTGCGATATGCCTGTGTACCCACCATGGGCGATGAGCCGAATGAATGAAGGGCGGGCAACACGATAAAACATACATTCCATGCTGCCTCAACAGCCTTGTTGACGTCTTTATCAGTACCAGCAGAGACGCTGGTGATTACTTTCCCGGTCGCGGGGTTCACTACGCTGTGAAACTTTCAGTATCAATCATTAATTCTCATGAAGCAGAAACGTACTCGACGGTTCCTCCCTCGACAGGATCGACCCACTCTCCGTTGATGAATAGACCAGTGTTGACCGAGACAGTGCCGTTGAAAGTCGGTGTTTTCAGTTCAGTTTTGAAAAGGCCCATTGTTGACGATGTGGTGGTAAGAAAGAATGTCATCCACAGCCTCTACGAATCTCCTTCTTATAGTCTCCAGGCCGGCACTGATGAGTAATGAACAACCGTCATAAGACTTTCCATAATGACCGTGGTGGAAAGGGTTGGGAGCAAAATTCTTCGGCGTGATCACTCAAATGTTTAGCGGCATTCAACGTAACCGACACTTTCCCAGGCATTCTCTTGGCCTCACAACCCCCGCATTGACCTACTCATTCTCTTCGTCTACCGTCTATGCAGGTTCGCACAAGGCTCACTTCTGAGATATAAGTTCAGTCTATAACTCTCGACGTTGAAAACTTCGAGGCTTCAGGCCTCAGGTTCAGCAAATCTCCAGGTCCGCGATGCTCATCAAATAAGATCGGCCTGATAAGAAATGATCCCCAGAACCAAGATACCGGGGTAAAGCGAACGATGCGAGTGAAATCAAAGTGAAATGACAGAAGAAAAGAAACCACAACTGAAAAGGGGTACAGTTACGGGCGGAGCGAGGAGCGAAACTACCATGGATTACAGAACTCCTAGGCAGAGTTCTTCGGTCTGCCTTCGGGGACGGGTCCAGTTCATTTGGTTTCCTGACTAAAAGTCGATAAGCATCGAGTCAACTCCGGATGGATACCAGGCTATCGCAAACCAACTATATTGTTGTCCCCGGAGCAGAGGCCCTCAATGGTGATGTATTGCATAGGCAGGTAAGGAGGAAGGCTTATAGCACGCTGTGTATTGAATTGAACATGTCAGGCAGAGTGGCGTTTGCGAGCAAATCGGTTAATACCTTGTGACTCGGACTGATTCCGTGTACGCTCTTCGGATAGAGGCCGAGATAAGTAACTACCTTTGACGATAGTATGCGCATCAACTTGAGGGCCATGCACAACACAAGGGTATAAACAGCGCCCCTTATGTCCCATAACATAATCCTCGTACTTGACTCTGAGGATTCCTTTATGTGATACATGTTGGTGAAAGCAAAGAAGTCTCGTTGCCACAGCTCGCACTGCTTCTTTTCCCGCCACGCGAAGTTCAAGCTTCCCGAATCTCAGCAGAAGATAAAGTTTGTTTGCGTCTGCTCCTGTCAACAGAAGTGCTCCACGTAACGATATCATCCAGTCATGGGCTATATTTTGGATACAACACACATTCTTTTCCCTGTTCAGTAATTACACTTTTCCTGTTGAACTTCATAGTTTCCATGTTCCCAGCTCAGAGGTTGAGACCTAGGTTCACATGGACAGCCTTTACTTGAGTATATCTGTCCATCCATTTCGTTAGTCTGCCAGCTTTCGACACAGCAAGGAAGGTAACCCACGTTTCCAGAGCATACTCTCCCATCTCTCTCCCAATACCGCTTTGCTTGTATCCACCAAACGGAAGCTGTAGATCCGACCAGTTATAACAGTTAACCTAGGAGATAGCTGTGATCAGATAAGTGCCCCCGTCGACGAGAAAACAGCGTACCCAAACTATCCCACTCTCTAGCCCATGAGCAACTCGATATGCTCTCGCGTTATTCTGCGTGAACACAGCGGCGCCAAGCCCATAGACCGTATCATTCGCCATCCTCAATGCCTCTTCTTCAGTATCGAACTTGATAACCACACCAACTGGACCGAAAATTTCTTCCCTGACGACCTTCATGCTGGGTTTGGTATCGGTGATAATAGTAGGCTGTATAAAGTATCCATCGCCATTTCCGTGTTTATCACCGCCTTGATAGATGGTGGCGCCATCTTTGCGCGCCGAGTCGAGGTAGCCTAGGATACGCTCAAACTGGGCTTGTGATACCTGTTAACCACAAATTAATCACAACGTTAGCTTCGGTCTCCTGAGTAACCACTTCGATGACATACCTGAGGACCATGCTGAGTATCAGAGCCGAATGGGTCACCGATAGCGCTAGCGCGAGCCTGGGTAGCCGCAGTGAATTCTTTCAAAAATTTGTCGTATACACCCGACTGGACGAAGATACGAGACCCGGCCGTGCAAACTTGGCCCATGTTGGTGCTATAATTGACGATGGTCTGGTTAGTAAAGCTACATTTAGCAATAAAACCGAGAACACGTACTAGATACCAACACATGCCCATTTGACGGCCTGGTCAATGTCGGCGTCATCGAAGATGATGTTTGGTGACTGGTGTCGTAATGAACAACTGGCAGACTGAGCAAAGGTTCATGAAGTCACCCACCTTGCCTCCCAGCTCCAATGAAACGACTTTCAGGTTACTTTTCGCGCTTGCCTCTTGAATCTTCCGCCCGACGAGGGTACTCCCCGTAAATGCAATCTTACGAATGTCAGGATGAAGAGCAATTGCATTGCCGACGGTGTGCCCTTACAAAGAATGTCAAGACTAATGATCAACAAAAGGGGCTAGAATCGAACTGACCATATCCATTAATGATGTTAATTACACCCGGTGGAAACCCAGCTTCATTGACGAGACCAGCAAACTTAAGCGCCGTGAGAGGTGTAATCTCACTGGGCTGCGAATCTGCTAGTCAGAGCTAGTAGTTTCCCAACCGGTATAGATACTTACGCACCTTCAGAACGCAACAGTTTCCGGTTGCAACAGCTGGAGCAATTTTCCACGCTAACATAGCCTGATAGCTCAACTTCGTGAACTCCTAAACTGATTGAAAGGTTTGTACCACTTACAAGAGGGAAGTTCCAGGGAATAATCTGTCCGACAACACCATACGGCTCATGGCGAGTGTAAGCAAACTTGGCGTCAGTTGTCTCCATCGTTTTGCCGTGTACCTATTCATCGAAGAGTCACCGGTTACGCATGCTGAGTATTCACGGATGACAAAACGAACTTTATCGGCCCAGCCAGCGTAATACCGAAAGCAAGAAATCGATATCGGAACATCCATGGTCTTAGACGCAGAGAAGGGTTTACCTAGACGCGAAATGTTCAGCTTTGTTGCGGCCGGAAAAGTGACCAATGAAGACTGACCGACATTCAAACTCTCCAGAGCAGCAAACTCTTCAGCGTCTCTCTCCATCAAATCCGCTAACTTGTTGAGAAGCTGACCACGTTGCGGGGACGGGATCCTGTAGCCCCATGATGTACGATAGGCCTGGAACCGCAAGTTAGAACGAAGACTGGTCAGAGAAGTCGAATCGTACCATACCTGCCATGCGGCCTCGACAGCCTTGTCGACGTCTTTATCAGATCCTGCAGCGACCGCAGTAATCACTTTTCCTGTTGAAGGATTCACCACTCTTTACCCCTCATCAGCATCGACTGCAGTCTCTTGTGAGATAAGGACGTACTCGATTGTTCCTCCTTCGATGGGATCTACCCATTCACCGTTGATGAATAGACTTGTATTGATAGAGAGCGTGCCGCTGAAAGTAGGTGTCTTTAGTTCAGTTTTGAATACGCCCATTGCAAGGAGAATTGTCAGAGAGAAGAATGTTGTACCGCATCCGAAATACTCGACTTATAAGGAGTTCACAGCGACCCTGAAGAACAACATACACGGTGATTCTATTCCGCTTCGTGATACAAATTGACATGTTATGAGGGTCTTTCGAAAGTTCTGATAAAACAAGGGTGGTATCTGCAGGTCACGGTGCCGACCGAAGTAAGCGGCAACTCCGGTAACCACAATATGTTGGGAAGAAGCATAGTGGAAGGCGATCGCGGGTATCAGGTCTGGAATTGATAGTCTGATGATTGAACATTCAACAAGCGGTGCAAACGAATGGCCACGGTGTAACTAACCTTTCTTATTTCTTTCGTATTCCTCTAACCTCACTTGCTCCTAATCTTCCCATTCCTTGCCCGTCGTATGGAGCTTCCATATCCCCTTCTGAATAGCTCTCGGTACCTGCCTCTCTTCGATATCCACCAACATGCTTTCGTACACACCCCAACGAGCCGATCTGACTTTCTCATCAGCTGGCGGTCCGACAGAATCCAAGATCTTCGCAAGGGACCCAGGAAATCTACGAGCGTGAAAATGGAGTGCCTCGAGAGGCAAAAACACATCGTGGTCCAATATCTCGTCGATTTCCTTCAACGGTGGGTGACCATTGGATAGGCGGCGTTCAGAGTCGCTGCAGACTCGGAAATCGGGAAGAATTATGGACTTTATGTTGTTCCTCCTGGATAGCGTGGTGTAGCGTCGGAGGATTTCGGGAAGAAGAATCCAACTGCTAAAAGTGATTTGGGATATTCGTGGGTTCTGCGTCAAGCATATGTGTTGAACGATGGAAGTACTAGTATGTCTATCAGGATCTGCAGTCGACGTTTTAGTCACATTATATCGAGGTGAAGGAGAAAGTAAAAGAACTCACACTCGTCCAGAGAGCTCAAATCTAACGTCCACTGTTGCTGATTGGGCCCTCCAAGTCCTGCCGACTTGAGAAGCGTTGATACTTCTGGAAGATCAGCATCCCACAGTGGACAAATACTGTATGTTCTAAGCTTAGTCATCGGTAAGCGAGAGAAGACAGGCATAAGTCGTCGAAGGGTGATTTGCCGGCCACCCGAGAACGAAAATGAGTGCAATTTAGGGAGCTGCTGTCCATTTAGCTGTAAAGGTGCTTGGAGATCATCGTATACACTTCCACCACTCCAGCCAAACTCTTCGAGGAGTGGATAAGAGAGAAATATATCCCATACTTCTTGGATGCTCACAGTGCTTAGATCATTGAGAGCAAGGCAACGAAGCGAAGGGAATGTCGTCGGGAGGAACTGTGCAGGAGAGGTGTGCGAGCCACCAAAGTACGCGAAATGCAATTCGAGTGCTGTAAGACTACGCAGGATCTTCTTTGTGCGGGCGATATCGAGCTTGGAGGCGATAGGATCGTGCCATGCTGGCGACGCGCTATACTCGCATGGAGCCGATATAGCCTGGAGCAGAAAACGAGTGTAGGAATCTCTCCACAAACAGGGCCAGAATTTGAGCTTCTTGATAACCCGTGGTGACCATGTGGAGAGAGGATGTTCACAAAGACGAACGAACTCGTCCAGTTTGATTCCCCTTGGGCCAGGTGAGCGTGAGTCGTATACGTGAGGTTCTCCTGCAGCATCTCCGTGGATTGTAATCCTCCTAAATAGATGCTGTCTCGTCGTTGTTGAAAGCGCTTTGCAGACGAGCGATAGTCTTTTGAGAACTTTTATATCGCCGCAGAATGCCTTGACAATTATGTCCCAAAGCTCCTGTGGAAGGATGCTCTCAGCTTGAGTTTGAGTGGACATGGGAAGGATGAGGATGAGGATTAGGGTGCGTCCAGGGTAGCTTTTATGGAACCTGGTGAAACATCTTGTGACAACTTTTATAGGACAATCTTTAGGAGCTTTATGCCAGTGACATTACTGTATTACACACCTTTCATGCCCTTTTTACTCGGAAACCAAAGCTATCTTGGATCTTCCTGTCCCGAATTTCGTTGAGGCTCCTGAGCTTGCAGCCGTTGGTCTGGAAAGTCGATTCCCCAGAAATCAACGTGTGTATAGGCTATTACATGAGGATAAGTACTTACCATTTCCGTACCGCAGTCGACCCAAAGACACGATGGCGAGACTAGAGAGACGAGATGAAAGACCGGTGGAAGTTTTGGTTGAGGTACAAAACCCGAGAACCGAGGTAAAATCTTCAGGCGCACAGCGTGGCATTCATATCTTAAATGCAATTGAACCAACGACATTACTGAACTATATACTAATCTGTCCACAAGGAGCGACTTGGCGAAAGCCGAGAATAACAATAAAGAACAGACAAGAAACGAATTTAAAGAAAACATGCAAGCTGAACTGAAAGTCCGCCGATCTAATAGCTACCGAAGATTAAGCACTCTCTCGCGGACTCTGAACCTCTGCAACAGCCTCTAACCCGGCAAAGTGAAGGGTACTGCCCCTTCGTATTGTCCCCCAGTCGCAACCCAAGGTTGAGCTGCTTCCTGGATCTTCGGAACGATTTCCGACACCAAAGCCCCCGTAATCTTCGTTTCGGGCTTCTTCCATCCCTCCTTGATAGGCAACCTGTCTTCGCGGAACATCGTATCGATGAATCTACCATCCAAACATCAACTGTCTCGTCTTCCAGACTACAGAACCAACACTCACATTTTCACACCCTTCGCTTCCTTTGGGTCCGCTCCAGCCTTCCCCATCACGGATAGGTACAGAGCCGCCTCTGTCGCCCGGAAGTTAAATTCCTTCTGCGTGTTGACCAACTTCTCGTTCCTCTTGAGCGAATCGTCCAAACGCTCTTTCATGACTTGCCCAGCAACAGCGATATCATAGAAATCTTTGCCGGGGTTTTTGCTCGCAAGAGTTTGATACAACGTTTCGTTGAAGGAGGTGTTGTCGCCTGTTGGGGAGACATTGAAGTCGGACCGGGAGATGGAGGCGTCATGTTCGATGCAGCCGTGCCTGACGGTAGCCGTTAGCGGGAATAGGTGATTGAGTAGTAAATGGGGACGCACAAGCTGGTCTCGTTCAAATCGAAAGTAAACAGCTGCTTGGAGCACGTCACGGACAACTTGGCGAACAGAGCGACAACCTCGGGGGCCACGTTGAACACCTCTTTCAGACCAACTCGTCAGCACAAACATCCTTCGAGGTCACAAGAGCATCAGCTAACTCACTCTCGACAGCACCTAACATCGCCGGAATGGTGATGTTCTTCCCATCCCGTGGTAGGTACCCGTGGTTGGCAAGGCTGCGAACAGAGCAGTCAGCAGATGAAGGAGAAAGGAGGTAGAACTAGGGACTAACGAGTTGATCCAGGGACAAGGTGAACGAGAGTCTGTAGAAGACGGTTTACGATATGCATATGGGTCCGAAGGTGGGCATGCAGAAACGGAGACTGCAGCCCAGAGGAAGGCGGTAGCAAAGACGAAGAACTTGGGCAACATATTTCAAAAGCAACACTCTGTGTTGACAGGAGAGCAGAGGCGGAGTGGATGTCGGGGAGAAGGAAAGAAAGAAGAGGAGGAAGGTAGATGGTTTCTTCATCCTTTGCGTGCTCTTCTTTAAATATCACGGCGTCTTGAGCAACTCTTAGGGTAAACGACCAAGAGTGACATCGGGCTTTCCTTCTCAGGGTCCAGAAACGCCCTGTCCTTAGAAGGGTTCTGTCAAATTGATATCCATCAGCTAGGCGTTGAATACAGTGTAAGCACAGGCTCGTACCTCACAAGCACCCACCACCAGCCGAGCAATTCTTCATTTAAGCGCGCATCCCAGCGTCGTCGAGCGAGCCCGTTGCAACAACTCGTCAGCCATTCAGTTGGTGATCGTCGGCAGAGGGCTTCGCTGTAAGGCTGTGGGCCAATCATTGATGTCGTATAGACTCCCTTAATTTCTATTCGTCGGGTGTGAGCTAGAGCCGAGCGCTCAGGCCGAGCTCGGTAGCGCTGAGAGACATTGTGTGCGTATATAAGCTGCTGGTAGGTAGAGTTTGAGCAGGGGTCGAGAACGTGTGTTTGGTTTGTGATTAGAGGTTAGGGTCCAATCCTATGGCGAGCAAAAGGAACAGATCAGGAATATTCATGGATTGGGAGGAGCAGCTATCTCTCACCGTTAATGTGTTAGCTTTCCTGTGGTACACCTCTAGAGCGACGAGAAAGACGATTGTGGGGGCATTCGGATCCTCGTTCTGGTTTATCATCCTATTTCTAACAAAGATATTTCAGTCAGACCCTATGGCTACTGAGCCAAGGAGATGCACGCACCTATCACATTCCAATCTTTCGTTGTTCAACCCACAGCCAATGCAGCCCTGGGTATTTACTTCGAGTCCGCGCAAGAAGGCAACCCGGAACATCAAGCTCAAATGAGTTTTCCTGGTAGTACACACTCAGTCAACGCGTTCAAAACATAGAAAAACCTTGAATCTTACCAGGCCGTAAATGTATGCTGCCTCACTCAGACTGTCCGTCGTAGCACTGTCGTAGCGTATCTGGAATACGATGGAAGATGGAAGCAAGCAATCACGTAGTTACTCGGTTCCTTTGCCGAGTGGTCCGTCCGCAGTGGCAGTCACCGGTCACCGAGCAGTCACTGTTGGCAGTGTAAGGTTCAGCGTCTCGCCCTCAAGGGCCAAAGTTCAAGCTTTGTCCAGGATGACTGCTAAATTTTTGTATTGGCTTTCCCAATCAACGTTCGGATTTTGGCGTTCAAAACTCCTCGTCCCGGGAGATTCACCAACTGACGGAAATGGTCGGGCGACTCGGACGGACCGGCGTTCCGCCAACACAACTTGCTCTGCAACCATCATGTTGGGAGCAACAACAGTCTGCCTTCAACAGATCGCATCTGGCAAGCCACCATCGTGATAGATGTAGTTATATTCCTGACGCTCAACAACCGCAACGCACCAAACTTCCCCCCATCACGGTCCTTCCCTTACTCCAAACTTAGGCACCCAATCTCGTGTCTGAGTGTCCGGCAAAGGCTAGTCCTTTCTTTGAGCAGAAGTCCCACGCGTAAGTCGCTCATGGAGATGATATCTCATTTCTCATTTAGACCAATTCATGACAATCAGCCCCTTAACAGCGTCGATATGACAGATGCGCGCCAGGAGCTCTGTCATACCTTCCCATACCTTCTTATCTCCGTTTTAAACCACGACACTCTTCATCCCTTGAGCTCACAACATACATGGGTCTATACATCTCCAAACCCTCTACAGTTACACTCGCCGACTTTATTTCATATTCTATCGACCAGCGAATCGAAGTGGATGCCAAAAGGTTCAGGCGCGAGTGTAAGGTCCTATTGTTAGGGCTAAGTGACTCTGGGAAAAGCACCATTTTCAAGCAAATAAAAATCATTCACGGTATCACCACGGAGGAGAGGAAGGACTATACGCACACCATCTATTCGAATGTGCTCGACTCGATTCGTACAATTATAATCATGCTCCGGAAATATCAGTTGGATGTCGGCTTAGAGGATGAGAACAGGTCGTTGGTGGATATTATTATGGGATCCAAGAGCCCTGGACTCACCGAGGGAATTGCCCGAGCGATAGACAAGCTCTGGAGAGATCCCGTTGTGGCAAAGTTATTGGAGGAACATGGGGCCGAGTTTTACTTGATAGATTCAGCATGTTAGTACGTGCGGATACTTCTTTGCCCAACGTACACTGACCTTGGTTACTCTAGTTTCTTCAACGAGATCCTGCGCATTGGGTCGCCGACATACACCCCCAACGATGCAGATATTCTTCAGGCTGGCAAAAAGACGACTGGCATTACAGAAACTCGCTTTACCATGGGTCAACTATCCATACATATGCTTGAGATGGACGACCGGCGGTCCGAGCGTCGCAAGTGGATACATTGCTTTGAGTCCGTCACCTCCATCATATTCTGTGCAGCCCTATCCGATTACGACCAAGTGCTGCTGGAAGAGAAGTCACAGAACCGCATGGAGGAGACTCTGGTTCTGTTCGAGAGCATCGTCAATAGCCGGTGGTTCCTTCGGACATCGATAATTTTGTTCCTCAACAAGACGGATGTCTTCAAGAGGAAATTGCCCAAGGAACCCCTGGAGAAGTATTTTCCAGAGTACACGGGCGGGAGTGATATCAATAAGGCTGCCAAGTATATTCTGTGGAAGTTTATGCAGAGCAATAGGGCAAGTTTGTCGGTATATCCTCAGTGAGTGTCCGGTACCCAAATGGCTCCTAGGCAATCATTACTGATGTACTTTCTAGCCTTATACAAGCAAATGTGATAGATAGGACCATCATTCAGCTTGTCTTTGCTGCAGTCAAAGAGACGGTCTTGCAGAATGCGCTCAAAGGCAGCAAGATCTTGTAATGAGCTTCCGGCTACTGCCATAATACCTGGCCATCGCATCTAGGATGTAATCGACATTATCGTTGAGGTGCATCGTCACCAATAGCAGAAGGAAGACCAGGTTTCCAGCATCACTGGTGTTTTTGTCTTTCCGCCATGTATTCCACTACACATACTCGGTAACCCCCGATGCCCTATCATAGTCACTTGCTTCTGCTTGCTTCCTCCTTCCCATTATTCCAATTCCTACTATCACGATTGTTATATTCAATGTGCCATCTTCGTTGTCATGCTATACGTATTATAATGACTCCCGCATCCGCATTTCTATACCCACAAACTCGTGTATTTATCCAGCACAAATCCAGCATACCCTTTTATCAGAACTGTAATTATGCAATGGCATAGACTACATCAAGTGCCTTCGCTGGATCCACCGGCCAGCAGTGCATTGCAGACATTGAGAATACGATCCGTCACTTTTCGACCAGAAACTCCACAGCCGCTTTACAGCCTGGCAGAATACAGCGGGCGCACCATTGTAGGTACACATGTCGGCTTAGACGATCACTGGGATGGAATACTATGGTGTCGGAAAGCGTGATTCGATAAATGCACGATACCTGATAAGACTCGGGGTATATATTTGTATCGTACTCTTGACTTGTATCGCGGCTACTCCTCGTTATACTGTATAACTCTGCGTCAGCAATACGCGAGCAAATTCGAGAGAAAAAGTGAACCACTCACTCTAGACATGTAACGAGCCTCATATCACATAGCGAACACCGCCCAACGCAAGGTATCCTGCCCCATTCAAGAAACGCCAGCACGGTATCCCAAATATTTTAGATCGACACAAGTCTTCGGTATACGGCTTCCCCTTGTTCCTCGGATCGCGTCTGAAATCCCTTCTCTGAGCGTCCGAAACATGTTTGATAAGGGGACCGCAGACAATCGCAATGGCCGAGGGTGTGCTTGAAGGATGACCTGAGTGGAGAAGGCTGGTTCATTGAAAGCGGCATGAAGACTGTAAAGAGTGTGAAACTGCTACGTTCGACTCGGGAGAAGACTGTTGTTGGACCTCCGAAGAGTCTTCAAAACTAGATTTGCACCCAGCTTGTCATCGAGCCGAATTAGCGCATAGCGCAACACGTGAGGTTGTATGTAGTTCGAGATGGTATCGGGCACTAGAGTGACATGATTTTGCTGCGATTAGCCCAAGCTAGAAGGTTGACGGATGGTACCACTTGAGCTCGAGTGTCCTTCTGCGCCTTCTTCAACGCAGAGCTTGGCAGACAGAAAGGTATATCTGGCTCGTTGACGGTCTACACTCAAAGGGGTCAGCAAACCCCTAAAAACGATCACGCACCTGTCATGATTTCGTGCTCCCAACCATGGGCCGCCATTATAGTATGTGTTCACTACATAAATCCTCGTCTTGAGTGCTTGAAACATCGTACAACGCGACATCCGTACCGTTTTCCTTTCTAGTTTCGGAGTAGATGAGCAAAAAAACAGGCAGTGGTTGTTTCTGTTGAAAAAGAGCGGAAAAAACCCTGTTTCTGGGTTTCGGCAGTCAGCGCCAGGCACCTTGTGGGAAAAACACCACCACGTGACATGAAACGGTTTATAAATAGTCTAGGCTCAAATCAGACTCGTCTTTCACATTTACCCCATAGCCAGCATGAGTCCGCCCGGTAAGGCCTTTTACTTACTCTTCCATGCTCATATGTTCATATTATGATCCACATAACAGACATGTATCATTTCTATGGAGGATGGGCTTTCAACGTCGACGACCTGTTCGAGTGGCTACTTGAAAACAACAGATACAAGAGAGTAATCAACGACATCGAACGCGACCAACTCAAAGAGCGTTGTCAAAATCTTGCAGCTAGAGCTGTTCTATTTGTCCGCTACATCAGGCGTGCCTTTCCCAAGGTATATGCCAAAGCCAATATTTCACCGATAGCATACAACGATGGTCGTGACTGTAATGCGCAGCTGGCGGTGTTTATCTTGGATCATTATGCTGAAGACGAAGAATTCAACTTTGATAGTCGCTTACCAGCTGTTTTGCGATGGGAAGCAGGTTTGGGCAAGATTGGTTTACCGATACAGAATCAGGGAGGCTTTCAAACGTTCTTGAAGGGTAGGAATGGGCTGAGTATGATGCCACAATAGCTTAGGGATCGGACAAACGGGCACGTAGTAGAAGAGTCTGTGACGGACGTTATGCAAGTTGTGCAGCGTTTTTTTCTATCCGATGTAATCAGCAATTGTGTTATGGTGCATTATGGTCATGTAAATCTCTACTAAGCCGACGTCGACGAGACACAAGTGGAGCCACTGAGCATAGCGTTGAGCTTTGGGCCGTCGAAATCTCGACGGGAAACACCATTAAGGCATTGCAGCCTGGCTAACTACAGTACATATGTCAGTGTAGACAATCTTAGATTGTCAAAAATCGTGATTCAACAAATACACCATCGTCGATGCTTCATAAGACTCGCGGTAGATATTTGTACAGCCTTGGCTTCTATCAAAAGCCACTCTGTTCAGTGCCAGATAACCCCGCGGCGTCAGCAATGTGTCAATAAAAGAAAAAGCAAATCACCCTAGACGTGCAGCGAGCATCCAACAACGGTATCCCACACGGCTAACAACATGCATCACAGATATCCTGCACTTAGGACCTTCCGATCCATGGCGCATAAACGCCAGCACTGTCTCTGAAATGGTCGAAATCGACACAAGTCTTTCCCTTGTTACCCGATATACGCATATAGCCTGGCCCAAAGAGAGGGCACAGAGTTCAATGACCCCACAACAGCATGGAGCCGCGATAACACCTTCGAAGTTCCATTCAGGCGAAAGATCGACGTGGATTGTTCTGCCAATAACTTGAATGAGCGAAGGCAGAAGTGCGGTTCGGCCAGAGTAGCGAATACTTAATCGTGTCTTCGAGGCTTCTGGAGAGTTTTTTATATTGGAGGATTCCGTCGACGGCGAAGGATAATCATAAGGATGACCCGAACGGAGAAAGCTCATTTACGCTTTGATTGGCCTTTGAAGAGATCAGAAGGCGACATGAAGACTGTAAAGGGGTGTAGTCGTGATGGTATTCGACACCAGGGTGATCTGACATCTGCAATAACAGTAGCAGCCGTGCATAAGGTGGAGGATTGGCGGATGGTACCACTCGAGCGCGGATTTCCATTCAACGATTTCCAGAACGAAGAGCCTAACGGTCGAAATTATGAACCCCATCGTGTGCTGAATTCATCAACGACCTATAGTTGTTAAAGTTTCAGCAAAACAGTAGAAAAATGAGCCAGAAAATATCACGCACTTGTCATGATTTTCATGCTTGCCCTCATCTATTACGAGTCAGTTCTGCGTGCATGTCGCATCGTACGACACTGCAGCTCTCGTCCAAGTCATCTCCTCGTTTAGTTACTGGGTAGAGTAAGCAAAGGTAGCTGAAAAAGAGATTAAAAATAGAGACCTACCTTGTCGTACACTTGACCGTGAGTATGGGATGGGAGGCATCAGACTCAACTTCAAGTCGAATGCTCGGAGCAAGGAGTGTCGTGGAAAATAAAATCATTTTTGAGTTTCGGCATATTCCGGACCGCCGAGGTTCATGCGGCATGCCGCACCGGGTCACGACGTCGACTGGCTTGTTCTGCAACCATGATCTTCCTGATGCAAGTTTAATACGGCAAACATTCTTCCTCGAGCGGCTCGGAAGATCTGGGGCAAATCAGCAACTACTCTGGCAATGAATGGCTCTATGCCAGTATAACCTTCGCACTTCATAAGATAAGATGCGATGGGTCTCGGGAATGCCATTGTGAAGTATGCCACCGTTTATTTTTCCGAAAGGGATGATTGCTGAACCTTGGAATCTACATAGGTGATTTGTTGCTCGTGTCGCTGTGCAAACACGTTTTTGCGAACCCAATATGCTGATGACACTAGCTATGGCATGAGGCTTCACGAGGCTGTCCGAGGCTTTTGGCAGGATTTTGCACCATAACGAACACAAAGTTCATCCTTACCATCTCCCAACATGTCTACCAACACTCCTCAACAAAGAAATCCTTCTGAAATGCGAAAAATTGCAATTACAGTCCTTGGTGGAATATGCACAGTTGTGTCTGCTGTTATAGCCGTACGAAGCGCCGAGCCTGCGGTTACGGTCTTCTCAGTAGTGTCTGGGATTGCAACGATCTGGACGGCTTTTTCGTGAGTCATCTGTATATATGATCCTCTCCCAAATGTTCAAGGTTCGCCGCAGACCCGCTGTGAAAACTTCACTCCTTCGGAATATTCGCAAGATTGTCAGATTTGTGACAAGACATATATTCACTTTATCGAGTCCTAGACAAGATGTTGAACTTGGAGTAATGGGGAGCGGGCACGCGGTACCAGCATGGCAAGAACCTGAGGTGCGTTTCACCATTCGGCCACTGTTAGGGTCTGAACAGCTTGCTGAAGGCGGGCAACGAACACGCTGCAGCCTGCTTCTTCTCAAACGGAACATTGATATTGATACTGATATGATTAGATTAGTCTATACTAAAAACGAGGCCGTTTCGAATGAGGCCAGTAACGCCCATTGCGGTACCTCGTCGCCCCTACGAGATTGAGCGGCATCTAGTATGGCCGGATACATATCCGACCCTGGCTACTGCATCTAGTTCGAGCGTCATCTCGGAGAAAGAGGAAGAACTAGATTTTCACTCACCAGTGGGGTACGTAGAATTTCAGTGCTACAGTCGTCATAGCCAGACCGGTACCGATCGTTTACGCTTTTCTCATCCGGTTAGAAGCCTACGGTCGGAATCACCTTTTTCAGGATCCGATTCCATTCTCCCAGGAACAATGCGCTCTCATGATGCTTATGATGATTGGCTCAGAGAGCAATTATTTAGAGCTGTGGCAGTAAGTGAATCGTTATCTTCATTCTCCATTGCCTTGATACAGTTCCAATTATTATATCCATCCCTACGCTAAGGACTCGAATCACTTTCGTATATTCTCAGGAGAATATTCCCCGGATAATGTCCCCCATTTTCTCACCCCCGATGACATGAACGGACCTATTCCGCTCCAGGAGGCGACAAGGAGCATACCACCTTGGATTTCGTCAGCATACTCTCCACTGTCAACTACGAGAGAGCCCCAGGATTTTGGTGAAGGAGCACCGTTCCGGGATTACGTGCTTATGACCCCAGTTCAGCCTCTAATGGAAGCAACACTATCAGATGCGAGTCATGCTTCAGACCCAACAGTCGGAATGGATGTCGATGAGGATCTACTATCCCCAAATATGCTGGGGCTGAAGATCTTTGATGACGACGTTCCTGGTTTCTGAGGTGTGAGTTCACTGTATACGTCCTCGTCACGGTCTTCCGCTACTGTATACCCATGTCATTGACAATTCTTTTTCCCCTTTCGCTGCGTGTACCAATACTAAATGCATTCAACATATCGAGCATCTTTTACATGTTTGTGATAATGAACATGGTTCATCGACGGTCTAAACTCGAAAGCGTCAGCGAATCCATACAAGAATGAGCCAGAAACTATCACGCACCTTCAAGATTTCGTGCTCCCATAATCGTCATCCCTCCAAATCCTCGTCTTGAGTAACACAGACACGATCATGACATCCGAATCATTCTTATATTTTGTCTCCGAGTGGATGAGAAAAATTGAATGTAGGAAGAACCTTACCTGGTCTGGCAGTGGTACACATTCAAGGGATGATGGGCGCAGAAGTTGAAACCAGCGCAAAACCTGCGTACACCGTGAGACCCTGTTTTCGGGTTCGGCATAACGGCCCGTTGACGACCGCGGCCGCTTGTTCTGCAACCACGATCTTCCCGATGCTCAGAACGGCGAGCAAAGCCTTTTCTTCTTCTCGAGAGCCAAAAGACAATGGCAGACCGGTATCTCGAGCGAATCAACGACACTAACAGCTTGATGTTATTGTCTTCCGCTGCACGAGGCATGTCCGTAACAAGGCTGTTCATTTTTAACAGCATCTCTGGCCCTCGCCTGATTCTTGCTCGCTGTCCTTCACCATGACCACGCTCGTCGATATCTCTAAAGGAATATGCGTCTCTCACCTCCAGAAAACGATAATCACTGTCTTAGGCGGAATATGCACGGTTATAGCGGGATGCATGGGTATACGAGACACAAACCCTGGGATTACTGCCTTTTCGGTAATTTCTGGGCTTACGACGGTGTGGGCCGCTCTCCCGTGAGTTTCCTCCTGCCATATAGAAATATCTAAGCTGAATCATAATGAGTTTAGGGATTCAAGCAAAGTTTTGTTGTATCGAAACATTAGGCGTGTCGGACGACGGGTCTTTATGTTGCCTAGTAATTCCGGAGACGTCGAACTCGGAGTTTTGGGACGAGAGGGTTTATCGACACCATCAACGTCGGAAGAGGTGCGTATATTACTTGAAATCAAAGCTAGCTCGGTGTTAATCTCTGTCTTGCAGTTGGTACCTGACAATCAGTCCACACCTTCACCTGCTAGCTCCCTGGGCCCAGAAGCACATATTAAAGACGAAACAGCGCGTGCATCCGACCCGAACACCCAACCTATTTTACCCGCAGAGACTAACAGGGACGAAAACGCGACCAACCTCAGAGTTTTGAACACAGTTTTCACTTCCTGGGCCACGAGAATAGACGCTGGACTCCGAAATCGGAGAGATGGAAGATATCACTGTGGTCTCTCAGGCTGCGGGGAATCATACACGTCTATACACGATCTCTACAGTAAGTTATCTCCGGAGTAGTATGTAGTGATTCTCATACCTTTTATAGATCATAAACGCTCACACGAAGGTGTGGAACCTTTCGTTTGCGGGTACTGCGGGATAGGATATCGCTCTGGGTCTGATCTCAGGCGCCATTTGACAAGGTCCAAGGGACTTTGTGCACAGCAGCATCAAGCAGAGCTGTCAAAGAAGTCATAGGCAGAGGCAGAAGCTATTAGCACGAGGGGTGAAGAAACCAAACCGGTGGTGGAAAGCTGTTGGGAAAGCTGTACATAGAGCGCTGAGTCTGCGCCAATTGTAAGTAACCCCGTTTTCGGGTTTCGGCATTCCGACTTGGAGTCGAATCCAGCCATCAACGCACCGCTTGCTCTACTTATGTTCACGATCTTCCCAATGCTCAAAACGACGAACAACTTGAACGTGAAGGCATTTTTCTTCTTGAAAAGGCGGCATCGTATGTGGGAGCAAATTAGCAAGATTCAGTCACGGGTGACGGTATTCAACAGCTTTATGTTAACATCAACTTTCATGAAGGATGTCCGTGATAAAGCTGTTCATATTTAACAGGATCTCCTTCCTTGCTTGCTATCCCCCATCATGTCCGCCAGTCACCCTAGTTCTAGGGAATACTGTTCTTCTCCGAGTCATGTTCAGAAGACGGTAATTACTACCGTTGGTGGATTATCCACCATCATAGCCGCGTGCATAGGTGTGCGACATACGAATGCTGCGGTGACTGCCTTTTTGGTGATCTCTGGGATCGCGACGATTTGGGTTGCTCTCCCGTATGTTTTCAAGTTCGTCTCATGATTCGCCCGCTACAGACTTGGATACCTCAAGCATTGCTGATGTTTTGGTACCATCAGACTCTCTTGAAGATGTACCCGTGCAACAATCACGCTCAGCAGTGATACCCGCCGTTCACAGAGACTTGGATACCTCAAGCATTACGGTTGATGTTTTGGTACCATCAGACTCTCTCGAGAATGTACCCGTCCAACAATCACACTCGGCAGTGATACCCGCCGTTCACAGTGGCAGTGGTTATGCCCTGGAACCATGGAGATCTTTTCTAGTCTCCGAGTCCACCGCGACTCAGACGCCCAATACGGCAAGGAGATTTTGGTGTCCTTATCGTGGCTGCGGGAAATCATATACGGCACAATACAACCTTGATTGTAGGACATCAACTCATCTCCCCTGTACCAGTGGATCTTATATGTCTCCTTCTAGATCATAAACGCGCGCACATGGGCACAAAACCTTTCATTTGCTCCTTCTGCTACACAGGATATCACTCTACATCTGATCTCAGGCGCCATTTGACAAAGTCCAAGGGACCTTGTGCACAACGGTATGCGGCACAGGCAAAAGGCCGATGAGAACCCATTGACTGCAATGACATAGTTCAGATAACCTCCTACTCATGTATTTATACATCAACTCTTCATGTCGTAGATACCAGATTGTATTATTTCAAAGAAGTATCCAGGCGCCACAAAACCAGGTTCACTCGTAACAATCTCAAAAGTTCAGCAATGATGTTCGGGTTGCGGGAAGAGATTCAAAATATTTGGTCCCGGGCTGGCGATCCTGACTGCCATATATAAGGCAATCCCTTTGATCTTTCAAGTTGTGAGCAAAGATCCTTCATTTTTGCTCGGCTAGCCCGTCATCTTTGTCGGGTACTGTTTCTGCAGAAACAGCAATCGCTGCAGTGTAGCTATCTGATTCTCTGAGTCTTATCTCCCGCTCCCCTGTGACCTTTAAGTTTAAGGCAGTGTTTAGGCAGTCCGCTGCCTCTGGAGAGGTATAAAACATGAAACAGCACCCACACTAATCCATCACCAGCTCCCTAGAAACCCCCAGAGACGAAATTGAAGCGCACCCAAACCTGAAAACTATGACAACCTCCGAGTCAGATACAGGACCCCAAAATGGAGGAACCAGAAGATATCACTGTGACGTCCCAGGGTGCGAGAAATCATTCGCGGAGTTACACAACCTCAATTGTAAGTCATCAGTTCATCTCTCCTGTACGAGTGGATCTTATATGTCTCCTTCTAGATCATAAACGCATACACGAGGGTACAAAACCTTTTGTTTGCCCCTACTGCACAAAAGCATATCGCTCGGCATCTGATCACAGGCGCCATTTGACAAGGTCCCTTGGACCTTGTGCACAACAGTATCAAGCGGACACGGGCAAGCAGATGTCAGCAGAGGAAGAGTATATGTCAAGCCAAGTCTTGTAGTAGGTACTAGATTGAATTATTTCGAAGAAGTATCCAGGCGCAAAAAAGGAAAAAAAAAAACACGTAGCCCCACACTATAGGTGCTACCAGGGTTCGAACCTGGGTTTCGGGAAGATTTACATGGGCGCACTCCCAGATGGCATGCATCAAAATCCCGAGTGATGACCACTACACTATAGCACCATGCTAAACTTTTCCACTTTCTATGCTGATATCGGGTGAACAGAATCGCATTACATAGATCTAAATAGCGCTAGCTCAAATAACTGGAATACACATAAAACACTCTACATCTACTCGTCATCACTCTCCGTCTCATACTCATCTTCCTCCTCCTCTTTCTCCTTCGCCTTACCCTTGCCACTCCCATTCCCATTCGGACTCCCTCTCCCACTATTCCCATTAACAAGCTCGACAACAACCTGCCCAACCTCTCCCAACTCCCCCATCCTCACCATCCCATACGGAATCTCCTTCCTCGGATACGCAGTAGCCAACGTAAACCCCCACCACTCCTTCGTCTCCACATCCTGCGCCACCAACCCCTTCAACGTCTTCTCAAACTCCCCTTCTCTACTCGGCGCAGCCACCCCCAAAGCAGACGACGAAGAAGGAGAAGCAGGATGCAACTGCGTATCAACGAACGCATACAACACTCCAACCCCATCTTCCTTCCTAAACCTCCGAACGACTCTCGTTCCAGACGGTAATCTCACCGCAACTCTCACATCCCCACTTTCCTGCGGTAGATACGCCCTCAACCACTCCCTAACACCAACTCTCCGCTTTCTCTTCTCCTCCGCCTCCCTTTCCTCTCGTTCACGTTTCTCTCGTTCCTCTCGCTCGCGCCGCTTCGCCTCTTCCTCTTGGCGCATCTTAGCAAGTATACGTTCTCGGTCCCTCAGCGCGGCAGCTTCGAATGCACGATCCTGCTCCTCACGAATTCGTCTCTCTTCACGACGTTGAGACTCCTCGAGATCGCGTTGCACAGCCAACGTCTCTCTAGTCGTCTTTACACGTGCCAGATACGGCTTCACCCTCGGAAGCAACGTTTCCTGGAGATGCGTTACGAGTTTTTCGGGTGTACACGCTTCGGCGCCTTGATGTCGAGATAAGATGGATAACGTGGGTTCTGTCGAGCCGCGCGTGGAAGAAGAGGAGTTGGAAGAGCTGGTTGAGCGTGAAGGTTGCAGGCCTAGGAAGGCGATGTATGGGAAGGATGTGACGTTTAACTTGAGCGAGGCGGTGAATGCGTATGTATCACGCGTGTCACCTCCCCAGATGATTATGTCGTTTTGGGTGAGCGTGTCGATGAATGTGGGGTTTGTTAAGGTGTTTCTATAGTCGGCGTGGGCATTAGCTCTCTTGTTCGTAGTGTAGAATAAAAGTAAAAGGGAAGTAGGAAGAAGGAAGAAAAGAACGTACAATTTAAACGCCGCAACATCATCATGCTCTTCACTAACCAACACAACACACCCAATCACCGCCTCCTTTCTCAGATGCCCCAAGAAAGCGTCGTACGTCCCAAACGTAGCAAAATCAGGGAGGTGTTTGCCTCCTTCCCCCGCCCCACTTCCATTGATGCTCCTCAACGTGGCAGTCGAAGGCCCTGCGATACCGCTGGATAGACCAGTTGCAGACGCAGCTGCTTTGGATAAACAGATTGCACCGGTTTCTTCTTCGAGCTCACGTATCCAACGTTCTGGTGTCCCACGTCCCCGGGGAGAGAAATTTGGACGACGTGAGAGGAGTGGGATGTATAGGTTTGGAAGAGGAATACGTAGGAAGTTGAAGATGAGCCGAAGGAGAGAGGAGAGTAGGGAGAAGGGGTATGTTAGGATTGATAGGAAGGAGTTGTTGGAGTTGCTGGTTGAGGGCTAGGGGAGTGTGTTAGGACCAAGAAGGTAGAAAGGTGGAGAAGAAGAGACACGTACGCGAGCACTGGAATTGGACCCAGGAAGCAAGGCGCCCTGTTCAGAGTCGTCTATGTCGAATTCTTTTATCATTCTTCGCTCTCTTTCTCTGGGAAAAGGCTGCTCTGGCTCCCTTGGTCTTGCGGTATCCGACCCCGAGCCCAAGGAGCCCCCGCCGAATATAACCTCAACAGCCCGCTGAACATCCCACTGCACACTCTCCAAAACCTCTCTTAACCTATCCACATCCGAGTCGTCTGTATTGGTGAGCTCTCGGAGTTGAGTGAGAGCGTGTGTTTGGGGAGGTGTTAGGTTGGTTGACATACGTGTTGTGTGTCGTTTCTATTTTCTTTGCGTTTCTGCGTTTTGGTTTCCTTCCCTGATTCTGTATGGCGTTGGGAAGTAGCTCTTACAATTAGGCGAGTAACAAAGAAGAGTCCAGCGTGGTGGTGGTGGTACAGCAAGAAGGTGCGGCGGGCGGTGTACTGTCCAGTGTCAGGCGGATGACACGCTGTGCAAATGCGCACTAGGACCGCGAATGGCGTGCTCGAAGCAAGAGGTGCTATAGTGTAGTGGTCATCACTCGGGATTTTGATTCGCGATCAAGGCGATAGACAAATACTTCCCGAAACCCAGGTTCGAACCCTGGTAGCACCTACTATCTTTCTTCCGAGGATAGTTTTTTGTGGCGCCTGGATAACTTCTTCGAAATAATTCAAACCTGGTATCTACTACAAGATTTGCAATTGACGTAACATAGACGCGATCTATTCCTCTGCTAACCTCTGCTTGAACGTGTCCGCTTGATACTGTTGTGCACAAGGTCCCTTGGACCTTGTCAAATGGCGCCTGAGATCAAGTTCAAAGCGATATGCTTTTGTGCAGTAGGGGCAGACAAAAGGTTTTTTACCCTTGTGTATGCGTTTATGAACTAGAGGGAGACATATAAGATGATCCACTGGTACAGAAGAGATGAATCAATGACTTACATTCGAAGTCGTGTTGTGCTGTGAATGAACTCTCGCACCCTAGGACGTCACAGTGATATCTTCTGGTTCCTTCATTTTGGAGTCCGGTATCTGACTCGGAGGTTGTCATATCGGTAGATTCAGTTTTCAATCAAATTCAAATCTGCGATACACAGACAGTCCGTGTACACAATACACGAGTAGTAGGGATTATAATTAGGTCGTACTAGCAGCCTCTGCCTTTGCCTCTACCTGTGACTTCTTCGCCATCTCTGCTTGATGCCGTTGTGCACAAATTTCCTTAGATCTTGTCAAATGGCGCCTGAGGTCAGATCCAGAGCGATATCCTATCCCACAGTACCCGCAAACGAAAGGTTCCACACCTTCGTGTGAGCGTTTATGATCTAGGAAAGGTATGAGAATCACTACATACTACTCCGGAGATAACTTACTGTAGAGATCGTGTATAGATGTGTATGATTCCCCGCAGCCTGAGAGACCACAGTGATATCTTCCATCTCTCCGATTTCGGAGTCCAGCGTCTATTCTCGTGGCCCAGGAAGTGAAAACAGTGTTCAAAGTTCTGAGGTTTGTCGCGTTTTCGTCTCTGTTAGTCTCTGCGGACAAAATAGGTTGGCCTAGGGTGTTCGGGCCGGATGCACGCGCTGTTTCGTCTTTAGCATGTATTAATGGGCCCGGAGAGCTAGCAGGTGAAGTTGTTGACTGATTGTCAGGTACCAGCTGTAAGACAGAGATTAACGCCGAACTAGCTTTGACATTAGGGCAGACGCACCTCTTCCGACGTTGATGATGTCGATAAACCCTCTCGTCCCAAAACCCCGAGTTCGACGTCTCCTCCAGAATTACTGGGCAACATAAAGACCCGTCGCCCCACACGCCTAATGTTTCGATACAACAAAACTTTGCTCGAATCCCTAAACTCGATATGATTCAGCTTAGATATTTCTACATAGCAGGAAGAAACTCACGGTAGAGCAGCCCAAACCGTCGCAAATCCAGAAATTACCGAAAAAGCAGTAATCCCAGGGTTTGTGTTTCGTATGCCCATACATCCGGCCATAACCGTGCATATTCCTCCGAGGATGGTGAATATCGTTTTTTGGAGGTGAGAAACGCATATTCCTTTGGAGATATCGACGAGCGTGGTCATGGTGAAGGACAGCGAGCAAGAATCAGGCGAGGGCCAGAGATGCTGTTAAAAATGAACAGCCTTGTTACAGACATGACTCGTGCATAGCATAAAACTGTTATGAGGGTGTTGAATGTTGCTGATTTGCCATCATATACGACACCGTCTTTTTTGAGAAGAAGAATGCCTTCACGTTGTTCGTCGTGACTCGTTTTGAGCATTGGGAAGATCGTGGACGTAAGTAGAGCAAGCGGTGCGTTGATGGCTCCAAGTCGGAATGCCGAAACCCAAAAACGGGGTTACTTACTTACTCAATTGGCGCTCGACGCAACACTTAAACTTGAAAAACGGATGCTCGGTTTATCACATATTTGTATTGAGCGCACGGACCATCGTTACGGATCCGTGACGCTGTCAGAAAAATGTCGCATCTTCTTTCCTGCCTTTTCCCCTCATCTTCGAGCCCGAGAACGAGCAAGCCCAAGCCCCAAGAGCTATTTTCGAGCTTTAAGGGCCTCAAGAGTTCATGATAAGTATTCATTATATTGAATTCTTCTCATTTCATTTGTTTACATTCCGTTTCTAAATTCGGTTTGAATTCGGTGCATGTTACTGCTTTCACAGGGCACGTGTTTTTCATTTATCCATCTCTCCTTCCCTTGGCGCGTGCCAGAGGTTCAACACTGTTTACTTCCACCTCCTGAAAGTGTACCACATCATACACGGGACCTTTTTATTCTCTACGCTTACCCTTTTCACGTCGTATTTCGGCATTTTTTTCTACTTTACGCTTATATAATCAAGAAGTCGAGTTCCCTATCCGGGCTACGTTTAGCCTACTCTCTCCTTCCGCATCGTCCGACTCTGTGAAGACGTAGGATCCCACCAAGTCGGGATATTCCCTGAATTCTGCAACAAACTCTGAGTTCGGCTTGTTCTGGGGAGGGGTCGGAACTCTTTGCCAGTCACGGTGTACGTCGGCACCCAGTGGCTCTGGCAAGCTTGGTAGACTCTCAGCCTCATTGCTCTCCTGGGGTAGTGCAATGCCTTGGATCCTGGGTGTAATAGGCTGTGGATGTGTTATATCACATGTCCCGATTCATATATACGACAACAACGGAGACACACCTGTTTAACAGAGTTCAGTTGAGGGGGCTCAATCTCAACCTTCTTGTCGACCATTTCCATACTGCCCGGACCCAACGAAGACGATGTGTTAGATGATTTTGGCTCCTCCGAGTCTGACGGTGAATCTTGGCGGCTTTCTCGGGATGCTGCAGATATCGATGACAGTGACTCTACTGTGCATTTCATTTCTACCGTAGTGCCCGCCTCTTTTGGCTCGGAATCCACTGAAGCAGGAGTGGTCAACGAATTGGGTCGGTAATGTTCCGATTCTTTAGTCGCCTCTGAATTGGGTTGAACTTGAGCAACGGGCGTTGAGTTTTCTGCGACGTTGACCGCTTCAGGTAAGGTCCTAAGAGAATATTCTGTTGACAGTGTTCCTTGTCTTTCGATTTCATTTGGAGCTGCAGCTGTCGTTGGCTGCCGAGGCTCTGAGGAACCTGGAGACATTTCCGCGGTTGTTACTGTGGTTGACGGACTACGGGGATCATCGAAGAATGAGCTTGATTGAGCAGTGGTCTGTACTGGAGGTAGAGATGGTGTCTTGTGTTCTTCAATAATCGCCCGCTCGCGCGAGATAGAGGAAGAGACAGAAGTTCCTCGTTCGGTGGTCGTGGGTGGAAATGATGTCGGTTCTAGAAGTCTTCCCTGCACATTCGAAGATCGAGGAGGTAATACAATTGGTACTATGGGTCTCATTCGGAAAGGCCGGTTCCTGAGTAAGGGCTAGGAGCACTAATCTCAATGTCGCGTTTCTATGCAGATATAATTTGGGCGCACCTCCTCTGCTAAGAGCCTATTCCTGACCATTACTATTCCAACTGTTCCAAGTTCAACATCTCGACCGGGATCGGGTAAGTTCAGTGTTTGTTTCACTGCAAATCTGAACATCTTTCGGATGACTCGATATAGCATGATCCGCATGAAAGAGCTAAGAAAGACGTGAGTTTTGAACAGTACCATGTATAAATATCTGGTCAAAGAAGGCTCACGGCACTGCAGCCCAAGTTGAGACAAGAGCGCCGACCGCTCCGAAAACAGTGATTGCTGGGCTGGTGCTTTGGACAGCGACCACAATCGCTATGGTTGAGCATACTCCACCAAACACGGCCAGAATCCCCCGTTTCAAGGATCCGCGTCGTCCGTTGAAGCTATTGGTGGGCATGAGCGAAGACAAAAGGCGACGAGAAGCAGAAGCTATACAAGCTGTTAATCCTGTGAAATCGAGGTCAGCCTCATGTTGCGAATAAGATTCCCGCTACCCCTATAGGGTAGCGGGTCTTGGTGGTGTGATGACTCTGAAAATGCCTAGCTCAGGGGAGTTATACGAATTGACCAGTTTTCATTGCACTTGTTTGCCATGAGGCTCTCCTTTGTTGACTTCACAAACAACTTAATGGGGCGCCTCCTTAAACCCTCTCCTATTTACAACGTTCTTTCTGAATTATAACCTCGTCTCATCCCGACCACTTTACGGTAACCGTTTTGTGGCCACTGTTTGGACAACACAGCTCTCCTCGACACTATCATGACCGAGTCAGGCTGAGTACTCCGGCTTGGCCGAGATTCCCGGTTCGGCCGAGACACAATATTCATTCCGGTTCGGCCAAGAATTCTTCATCTGCGTACAATTCAGTTGTTCGTATCTTGCTGGACCTCCTGGTGCATCTGCTTGCCAGTCTACACCCTATGATGAACCCCCTGCCGTATACTGTGAAGATGCTGATGGGTGTCATTTAGATGATAGCTGTTCTATTGATGAGCGGATTCTCAATTGTACAGTGGTATTGTGTTGTCTGAGGTCTCTATCGAAATGTTGTTGGCCCACATAAACATTACCCGTTCACTGTTACTTTGCATGATCTACTTATTGGACGCTATTATAATCATGGGATCTAATGATTATCGCTCACTTCTGCCCAACACAGAGGCTGCTACCGGATGAGGACGGGAGTGTGTCCTTTCAAACAGATAACATTTGTTGCAGAGCTAAGTCAAGGTGCGATCAAATCAGTGTATGTTAATATAGTTGGAAAAACAACGGCGACTCACCACTTTGCCGGGAGATAGGTTCGACCTTCGCCATGTAACAGCTGTTTACGAATCCCTAGCAATTTTTTGCGAAAATCAGTCCTGCTGATGGTATTTACATCCAAACAAAGAGCTCCACCCGGCCAGGGATGCCGACCCAGCGCTTGTCTGGCGCTCGCAGCAGTCGCATTCACAGCAGCCAACCGTACATAGACTATAGACTATATACCACCACCAGAGTCACAAGCTATGATGTCCAATAAAATGGACATGCTATCTAGAATGTCATCGACGCTGCTCCCGTCAAAGAAGCCGATAAGAATAGGCGGCAGAGCTTCAGCGACAGAGTCGGTCAATGGCCCATTCGGTAGGTAGCTAGGGTATAGATTTCAAGAGATAACGAATCAATTTCTGTGCCAAGGGCTGCAGTGAGATGAAGACTTCGACATGGGAGTTGGTGAGGAAATCATTGACAATGACAATTATCATTCAACTGCTGAAGGGCTGGACAAGCGCCGGGTGGAGCTCTTTGTTTGGATGTAAATACCATCAGGAAGACCGATTTTCGCAAAAAATTGCTAGGGATTCGTAAACAGCTGAAAGGTATCAGCACCTATGTGTCCCACGGAACGCCATCAATTGATGGGCAGCTACTGCACGTAGCTGGCCATCAATTAATGGCATTTTTCTCTGATAGTGCCCACCCGCGGAAAGCGCCGCGGGTTACCTCGAATAATTCATGGCGAAAGCTGGCGAAAGCAGTCCAAGTTCGACTTTGGCTGAGCTCCCCTTCGTTAGCGCCCACTCACGGCGTCTCGAGTGAGTCAGGTAGTTCACGGCATCCCTTGGCGGAGGTCTGTCATCGTTTACAGCTCCGAGCCGTGGGATACCTCAATACCCTCTGCCCTTCCCATCAACGTTACCACCTGAACGCGCGTTTTCCCTCGCCCACTTCCATTTCTGGGCTCTTCGCCGACGTTTATTAGGTGTAAGTTCATTATGTATGACCATCTCTGAACCGACGCAATGGTGAACTACTCCTCAGTAGGTATCGTTATCTTTGCGCAATGTACTTTCTGAATGTGGCTGGAGAATAAGAAGTTAGGGCGAAGAAATTTATGATGAACTTATCTGACTTTCTATATTTGGTAGGCAACCCGGTCGATACTTCCTCAATGCAGCAACGTCCAATGTCTTTGTAGCGATGAATGCTATCCTGTATTTTATTGTTGGTTTTCGAAAATGAAGGTAATAGAATTATCTCAAAGATTGATCTTCAAGTTTGTGTAAAGCGACGATAGTCAAACACCACCATAAGGTCGGAGATAAGTCCGAAAAAGGTAATATCTCCGGATGAGCGCTACAAAAGTGCATGGCCAAAACCCCTCACACGTAGCATGAAATATGGTCAAAAAACGGAGTACCGCATCGTAGCATCTATACTAGTTGTTTATGCAAATTTGAAGCGGTAAGAACTTCAACTCAACGATAGAGAGGTATTGTATTGAAACTCACCACCCTCTTCACTCCAAGTACATACCAGTCCATCCGCTCAATAGATTGCCTTGGACATAATTTTACAGACATATAATACTAGCATAGAGAAGTTCCGATTGGTCCGAGACCACCGGATCAAGAGTATCTTGCATACGAGCGATATGTTAGAAACTCACCGCGCGGTCAGTTCTGCCATATTACTGGAGCTAATTCTGTCATATCGACGTAGAAACACATTCATCAGTCAGATTAAACACCAAGGAACATATATACGATGGTTTTGAGGGAAGAGGAAGGAGTGGATGAGACAATAATCGACATGGTGGTAATGCCGGTTCTGATTGCTACTGCCAGTAGTGATCAGAGACCACTTTCATGACATCCACATTCAAAAAAATTCACCATCAACCTCCTGCTCATAATGGATTCTGAGATGCTCAGTAATGATTCTGGCCGGCTCACAAAGCTTGGATAGTGAGGTTCACGCGCAGAAAAGCAGTAACAATGCTGCCGAAGACTATGTCGGCGTTGAGTTGGCGAACAACTTTGAAGTTGAATTGAACAGGATCAAATCATCTTTTAAACATTCTCTCTGCTTCTGATTCAAATCAATGCTATTTGTTATGGAATGAGTGTATATACATTATGATATGTAAACCTAATATGACAACGTGAAGCTACGCCTCCAGAATTTTATGAGATCTTAACAACGAAACTAACCGCTTCATCAGAAGGTATCGGATGGCGTTCTGATAGCGTCGGCGGGACTCTAACTTCAGGCAAGTCTTCAACTCTATCTGATAGTGCTTGATGAACTATTTGTGAGTTGGAAATCGTCGGATGGCGAAGAAAAACCTACTGGGAAAATCATGCGGCAAACATGATCTAAACATTGATGGCTGGAATAGTGGTACTGAAGGAGACGAAGGTTTCTATCCCAAGGGGTAAGAGGTGTAGTTCGACCTCTATAACAGAACGCGGCAGCCTGAGTGATAAAGATGATCCAAAAGACCTCGTTCGCAATCTTCGTGTAGCACCCAAGCCATCGCTCCGAGTCTATCCCTCTGCCTTGTCCTCTACATCTGTTCCCACAGCACCAAACACCTTGCCGACACCTTAGAATTGTACCTTCGAACATGGGTCCACACTTCAAGCTTCCAGTCCGGGCCTAGCTTCCGCGTCTCCAGTCTCCACAGCTGATGAATGGTACGTCGTTGCTGTCGTGGTCGTAGTTATCATGGTCGTAGTTGTCATCGAGGAACAAGCAGAGCTGAGAGCAAAGAAGGGATAAAAGGCTGGTGGATCTGGACAGCTCATAGTTGGGGACATTCTATCATTCATTGTACATCCTGGTAGAGGTCGTACCTCTCATCACTTCTAGAGAATTAATAAATTAATAATAGAGTGAGAGAGCTTGAAATAGCAAGAAGTGACAGACCTACACTGTTCTGAATGTCGTTTAGCTTGAACGTCGGCGAAGGGACCATAACGGGAAGTGGGCGAGGGAAAACGCGCGTTCAGGTGGTAACGTTGATGGGAAGGGCAGAGGGTATTGAGGTATCCCACGGCTCGGAGCTGTAAACGATGACAGACCTCCGCCAAGGGATGCCGTGAACTACCTGACTCACTCGAGACGCCGTGAGTGGGCGCTAACGAAGGGGAGCTCAGCCAAAGTCGAACTTGGACTGCTTTCGCCATGAATTATTCGAGGTAACCCGCGGCGCTTTCCGCGGGTGGGCACTATCAGAGAAAAATGCCATTAATTGATGGCCAGCTACGTGCAGTAGCTGCCCATCAATTGATGGCGTTCCGTGGGACACATAGGTGGGTATCAGTGGCGCAGCAATTGAAGCATCGTCGTCTAAATCGATCCGAGAGCTTGGTAGCTGCGCCTTCAGTGTAGACAATATCCTTAGCTTCTAGTAGATCCGGCATCGACGACGCATATGCATGGGAATATGATAGATGCGGTGGTGGTGGACAGGGATATTCGTCATAAGAGTGAACATCATAGACTGGTTCTTCCAAAGGTAACGATACTCTTTCACTCTCCATCTCTCTTTGTTCGATATCTAACTCTGCGTCGGGAACGTTGAGTACTTGCCTCATCCCGCACACAATAGCTCGACGCAACAAGCCCTTCTGACAAGTTCTAAAAGAATAAAAATGATTGATAAGTCTCAAATGGAACGAAATCTCACATACGGGAGAGCAGCCCAGATCGTCGCAATTCCAGAAACTACCGAGAAGGTGGCGCCAATTGCAGGGTTCAACGTGTTATGTGTAGTTATGAATCCACCTACAACCATACATATCCCACCGACGACAGTGACTGCCGTTTTTTGACGAGAAGAATGGTGTTCCACAGAATTACTGGTGGTCATGATGGGGAATAGTGAACAAGAAACGTCCTTAGGCTGCCGAAAATGGACAGCCTTATCATGGCACGTGGAGAGGATGTTGACATAAAGCTGCTAGCTGTTACGAGAGTATTAAAGGTTTGTCTTTCGAGAAGAAATATGCCTTCAAGTTATTCGTCCATTTAAGCATCAGGAAGATCGTGGTTGTAAGCTACTACGACCGGTTTCAAGCTTTTGTCCTCTTCTTCTGACCCAATCAATGAGCGCATGCCATGTTCAGAACAGGGTGTCTACCTCATCCTCACCTTCAAGTCTACCCTCATTCGCCAGAGGTTTCGACCACAATCGCCCAAGCTCACGGGAGGAGCAGGGATGCGCCAGAAACAACTTAAGACGCTAACACATTCCATACACTGATCGATATCGAGAGCGGGGTGAATTGATTAGACGTATACCAGGAGAATTTACACGATGTAGATTTCGAGAGTTACGCGCTCAGAAAGAAGGACATAATGGCATCAACGCTAAGAATTTTCGTGTCAATAATCAGATCAAGTAAAACTCAAAACGTACTGATGTTTGACGATCCCATAAGAAATACCGATAGCTCCATCGATTGGATGGTGTATCGTGATAGTCGTCCTACCTGGCTCTTCCTCTTGCTCAGGGTTCATGATCCTGTCAACGCTAGGGGGTGACGCATGAGTAACACTGCCAAATCGTGAAGATGAAAAACTTGCTGTGATCCCGCAATATAGTTCAAACGAGATGCGTATAGCGCAAGGACGACGTACTCCGTGATACGCAGGGGTCTCAATCCGAGGGGTAGAAACATTGTTACGGCGAAGGCGCCCACTATAGTGTAATTTAGGGGATAAAGCCATTCTTTGCTCATTGCCAAGTCGGTAGATGTTCTTCGAGGGAAAGAATTGCTATAAGTGAGAGTACCTTAAACCCATTGAAAGAGCTCACCCCATGGTTGCGACGGTATACGAAGTAGTACACAACGAGGCTAGAATTAGAACGAAACCTCGCGAAGCAACGGCAGGGCTGAGGACATATAAAGGAGCCACCATGAGGCCTTGCGAAAAGGCGAGGCTCTGAAGAGACAGACCGAGTTCATTGACGTGATTCGTGATGATTAAAGGAATGATACTCACAAACCACCTAAGATACTTCCGTGCATTCGACTCCGAGTCGAGTGACGCCTTGACAGCCCGGTCGGACCACGTATTCCCGGTGACTATCGTAGAGAACAGGCCAAACCCCATTACCAGGTCTTGCAGAAAAGAAATCAAAATCATATCAATGGTTGAATGGGGAGTTAGGCATACAAGGGAACCTTTTCGTAATCTTGGCCACACTCTTGACCGAAAACACAGAGCCAGCCACTGAGAAACATCAACCTTAGAGGTCTTGTTCGGATAGAAGTCGATTTCGCGCATACCTAGAGCAGACAATAACACACCACCTCCGAAGTAAGCGTACATTTGTTTCAATATCCTTCTTTGTCTCTCGGGAATGGGTGTTCCTGGATTGTAGGCTGAGTAGACTTTGATGCCAATAGCTGTTGTAATAAACACTGCCTATCAAGCAAAGAGTTGAGTGTATGTCACAACATAAGACTGGAAAGCAACGCACTGAACAGCCTAACAAATGAAATTTTCTCCACTGAAGTCGAGCCTTGGCCTCGTCCGAGTCTGGTTCTGGGATCTTTTCCCACATAGGAAGGGGAAAGTTTGTGGGCCATATCTCTTCAGCTTTGCTTGGTGTAGGAGTAGACGAGTCGGAAGAGGAAGTCCCTCGGGCGCGTAATGATCGAGTCCAAGCGAACACCCTCTGCCTGGAAATTCCGGTCGTGTTTCGCAGCGTATTAAAACAGTACGACCTGAGGGAGTGTCTCATTACTTGATACATGGCTGGTCGACGACTCCCAAGGCCTGAGTCGGGGGAAGGTCATGTCACTGTCGTCGTTCCCAGCAGCGGAGATGCGTACGCGTCCCTTCGGCAAACCTACAAGCTAAAATGAGGAGCCATCTTCATTTACCACCGAGTCGGTACAGACCTTCTAAAACCTTCTGGATCGATCTCTGCTCGCGAAGATTATTCTGTGGCGACGAAACTCCGAAAGGGCAAGCTAAGGCCTAAGCCCTTAGCTGGCAGTTGTTCCAACTTTCAAGTAGCAGATTTTGAGTGCCGGTTATGGGTGAAATGTAAGCGTTGGGCAGTGCATATTCAGCGAGTATTACGCCTCGAATCTCCGGGATCCCTGTGGTCGTACCATGTAGTGTTACTTCATCGACGTTGGTGTAGAAAAACTGAGCCGCGGTGGCGACTGTTTAATGATGCCTACACGTGATCTCCTAATTTGGTTTTTACTTCCCGCGATAGTACAGGGCTAATCCGAGTCGCGTCAGCCTAAGCCTTGGACGTCGGACTGTTCTTCTATGACTAGTCTTACGGTACTGTGGTTGCCCGTCTATTGAGTTCCAGACCAACCTGCGAAGGAATTTTACTTCCATGACCCCAGCAAAATGAACTTCGTCTCAAGCTCTCAAGATCTCAAGTTTCAACAGAAGGAATGACTTGTGGACGTAATAACTGCACGGCCGAAGGTGACACGAATCTAGTCGGCAGGTGAGTACTCCCCAAGCAAACTTGAAGTGGGACCAGTCTTCTTCAAATATTGACTCTCGTGCTTCAGGGCTCGGATCCCCACCACCATGTCCGCTCCGAGGAAAGTGGTGGAACTCGGGCGCGTCTTGTATCCCCATCTCAGGCTCTGTAATCATCTCCCCCAACATGCCATATCAGGTGGTTCCAGAGGGCATCTGGCTCGCGCGATCTTTACACATGGTCTTCAGCACGTTCAGCCCGCTAGCACAGCTAGTCAACTTTCGCAGAAACCGTTCGCAATTATGAGAAACTTTTCAAATTCGCCTCGTATTCACAATCGAAAAGAATTGGAGCCTGGTCTTAATTCCAAATCAGAATCGGAGCCAAAACTAGAGATGTCGTTGTTGTTGTGGGAAGAAATCCCGATGGATGTAGGACGGGAAGAGGAACGTTCTCGGTGGAAGTGGAAAAAAATTCTAGGTGCATCAGTGAGTCCGTTACTTTCTAAATGACTCCAAAGACACGTTTTTTGACCCTTTTTTTTTTTGAAAGGCATTCCTCGTCGCAAGCGGTATTGGACTCAAGCTCTACACTCTTCATAAGTCAGAAAACCCCGATCTAGAGAAGCAGCGAATCTTGATGAACAAAGCCTATGCGTATTTTGGAGGTGGACTGGTTTTATCCGCCATCAGTACGTCGTTGCCATTCGAAGTTACGGATTCTGCATCACAGTTTGATTGCACATAGTGGCTTGGTCGATGCTTGCTTTCAGACCCTTGGCGAAGGTTACAAAGAGATACCCTTGTGAGTTTTGTTGATGCTTTCTGCGATACGAACACGAATTGACAATTCACGTACTTTGAAGTGCTGGTCATGGGTGTCGGTTTGTTGAACGGAATAGGCCTTAAACTGATAACATCAGACTCGGAAAGCACTACCAAGAAGCACCTGAAGTGGATGGTGAGCAGCATTTTGACTCCTTCGGCTACGCAGAAAATGAGGATACTTCTTCAGGCTCTCAGCATATCGCCAGCGACGCTCATAGCTTCCCTTTATGTTCTCGATCCGGCGTTCGCCTTTAGAGCCATCCTAGTAGCTCTGATCGATCTTGGAGGTTACTGCTACACCAATACCATGGCAAAGTAAACCTTACCTCGACTTGGAAGTACATTTAACCTGACTCTTCAAATTCAAGCACATATCGTCCCGTCCCGGAATCATGGGTCGGCTTCATCTCCTTTTTGGTAGCATCGTTTGTAGGTCCGGTGTTCCTACCCCCAGGACTAAGAAGCGTCAGCTGGGCCGAGATGCTACTACTCGGTTTTGTAGGAGGTGGGCTGTCTGCAACGGCTGTTTTCAGGTAAGCTATCTAAGGGTGTCCCGACCTTTGTCCAATGTTAACCCTATCTGATGTAACATAGCGGCTACCGTATAATTGAAACCGATCCTGAGAGACATCCGATTGATGTAGCTATTGGGATCTGGTACCAAGTCGCTGAATAGTGAGTCTTGACTTGTCCATACGCGTAGTATTTCGCAAGCTCACCAACACCTGTTCTATTTAGCCTCCAAAACTGGGTTATTGAGATTACGAAATGATTGTTAGGTGGTCCTAGTGCTGAGTGCATCTTGTACACGAAATAGCACAAAGATTGTGCAGTTCAGGAGTAGCCATTCTATCAACCAGATCACGCATGTGTATCGACTGCGGATGATTCCATCCTCTATTACGCTTTGTGAAGTTGTCTTTGTTCACCAAAATATCAGCTCGCACCCGTCTGGCCATATACACCGGTTTTTGTGAGGAGTGCCCCTCTACGAGTACCAGATGGCCGATTAGCGCATCATGTAGTTTTCACATCGCGCAAGGACATCGGGTTTGCAAAATCAGATCTGGGATGCGTGGCTAAAATACATCAAATCGTGCCATGAAGAGATATCGTATCTATCATATCTATTTTGAATGTAATGTACGTGAATTGTAAAATCCAAGGTTGGCAAAGAAAAAGACAATAAAAGATACCCCTAGCGTTTTGCGAAACGGAGTAGACGAGATGCGATGACGGTTGCGATAAGATTGAACACTAAAGAGATGGTTAGTCAGGACCCATATCGACCAAATGTCCCAATAACATACCAAAGAAGGAGAAAATGATGAAGGCGTCTCTCCATCGGTTGTCGTAGCTGATATTTAGTGGCGTGTAGAATTCATCGCCAACAGAGTATTGGCAATATTGACAATCCGATGTCGCATTAGGGTTCGCAATGTATCCACCGGCCACGGCTGTGAATGCGCCGGCCCATTGCTCACAGGTTTGGCCTGAAGGAGGATTGAATCGGGCAAACTCGTCACTCTTGCATTGTATCGTTAGGCCACTGAAATATGATCAGAACGATAGCTGGTCAAGACGAGTGGGTTCTACTCACTGCAACTCGGTTGACAGCATAGCGGACAAAAGACGCGTGAAAGGGTTCAGCTCGTATAACCAGCTTCTCCAGAACGAGTTGAGCGTTGGGTATGGAAGCGTGACACCGGCAAAGGTAGAGAAGATTACACCAAGGAATGGGTTCCATAATACCGCAACCTGGACACTCGGACTGATAGCTGCAACAAGCTGGCCTAGAGAGATACCGAAGAGAATGACGAAGATGATGATGAGTAACTGGAAAGCATTGCCGCCTTGTCCAGCAGCACCCTGGCCGAAGTTCATCGGGAATACCTGCAAAACTGTATTAGCGCCAGAACTGTGGTTTGTTGACAGGATCCCTGACCATGAGAACCCAATATCCGATACCACACAAAATATTATAAGGAATCTCGCCAATCAACTGCCCAATAGCAAAGACGTATGGGGAGTAAATGCGACTTGAAGACTCTCGGATGAAGATTCGTCGATTGTTAATGAACATCGGTTCGATCTGAGACATGATAATAGCTGGCAGAACTGAAATCCAGAAGCTGTAACGGAGAGGTTAACGGTTAGAAGAGAAGCGTGAACCTGAAGTCGGCTCACATTGCAAAGATACGGAACTGCAGTTCGCGCACACTGTTGCCCAGGTCCAAAAGAGACAAGGATACCCATAGGGAGATGAACATGCAGATGAAAAGACGAGTGAAGATATAATCGGGCATACGCCATAGTGCTAAGTTGTTCCTTTTCACAACTACCTTTAGCTGGTAAAGGAACGAGGTAGCATCTAACGAGGAGGTAAGCACAACCTAAAACTACGAAAATATAATCTGAATTCTCACAGCTGTTGATCTTTTTGTTGCTATCGTCAGGTCTGGCAAGACCTCTCTCCTTGATTAACTCGATCTCCTTCCTTACAGCCTGATATTCCGCGGAATCGAGCCAAATGTCCTTCCAGTCGCGTTTTCCAATTCTAGGCATTACACCGGCACCGATAGCTTCGAGCATGAACTCGGCAGGGTTGACATTGGAAGGACATGGTGCACCGTGACGAGCAAAGTACTCGCGTAGAATGTGAGAGTCTTCACCAATGTCACCGAAGTAGACGGTCTCACCGCCACGTTCGAGCAATAGCAGACGATCGAAGCTTTCAAAGAGTAGGGAGGAAGGCTGATGAATGGTACACAGGATGGCTTGTCCTTGGTTAGCGAGCTTTCGAAGGAAGCGCACCAAGTTCCAAGCACTCTGTGCATCGAGACCGGAGGTCGGTTCGTCCAAGAAAAGGAGAAGTTCAGGCTTGCTAGCCAGCTCAACACCAATGGTGAGCCGTTTCCGTGCCTCAACACCAAGACTGAATACCATCGCTTCAGACAAGTCCTGAAGCTCGAGAAGCTCGATGATTTCCTCGACGTAGGCATTCTTCTCTTCCTCGGGAACTTCGGCAGGCTGTCTGAGGTAAGCCGAGAAACGGAGAGCTTCTCTAACCGTAGCGGAACCCTCGTGAACATCCATCTGCTCGGCTGTTTGGAAACAATATTAGTCTCAACTCAAGGTATTCAGTAGACGAACGACGCACCGTAAGCAGTACCTCTCGCGAAGTCTGAAGCAAGAGGACGACCGTCAACCAGTATATCGCCATGAATGACACCTATGTTCTTCCGTTGCGCAAGGACATCCAGACATGTAGTCTTACCAGCGCCACTTGCACCCATGAGGGCAGTGAGCGTGCCGGGCTTGACATATCCATATACGTCGTGAAGGAGGCGACGAGTACCACCGGGAACGGGTACTATGTAGTTGAGCTTCTCCCAAGTGAAAGTCTTGCGATACGGCCTGTCCTTCTCGCCGGTGCTGAGCAAGCCACGTTCGATTTCCTTGTCATTGTTCTTCACAAGTCTCTTAGCGGCCTTCTTTTCTTGTTGCAGCTGGTTCAGCTTCTTCGTCTCCTCGGTATCCTTGGCGAAGATACCTGCACCGAAACTAACGTGGTATTGCTAAAGGAGAGTATGAGCAAGTTTTAGTGACAAACTCGTTAACACTCACAGGGAAGTACTCCAAGGCGATAACTTGAGTGATTTGGAACGTGATAAAGAAGCCGACAAGCACGACAAAGCATCGCCTCCAAAGGTCAGAGACATAGATCCCGTATCCGGCAGTGACATATGAACTTCCGGGGATGTATTCGCTGCCGCCAGTAGCACCGAAGAGGGTACAAACCTGGTTAGGGCCAAGTTGTTCTGGATACTTGGTGACATCACCCAGGTTCCGCGGGACTATGTAAGCGCCATCGCAGCTCAGCTATAATATAATAAGAAAGAGCGTCTGGAACATGAAAAGATGTGCTTACACGGATACGCATGAACTCGTTCTCCATGACCGCTTGCCATGCATAAGACATGGGATTAATATAGTACTATATCCAAATTGTGAGCCCTCCACCTGCAGCGCACGGAACAAAAAACTCACGATCCAGAATAGCCATCTCTTCATACTGGGCACGGGGATCAAGTAACCACTGTACTGGTTGCTATAACACCACCGAATTGTCAGCACATCCACCTAAATGCCAGATTGGAAGAAAAACGCACAAGTTGGGCATGAAGAACGTCGCTAGTCGGAACGCAGAATCGAAGTTGGTGCAGAAAAGACCTAACGTCCTGAAGAATCCTTGCATCGTCAGGAATGCGAGCCAGTTGATGAGGTGGAACACGAAGAATCCTCCGGCCGAACGGTGTAGGTTGGACATGAAGTAGATACAAATATTGAAGATCAACACTCTGACGGCCGAGAAGGGTATATCGGCAATAGTGTTGGCGATAGCAGTAGCAGATGGTCTGTACATGCCGTAGTTGGTCTATACACATATGAGCATATGATTCAAGGCTCCGCCAAAACAACCTACCTGCTTGTGAAGAATCGGTCTCCCCAGCATTTGCATGGGCATTTCTTGGAAGGCATCAAGACAGGTTGTCAAAAGGGCAACGAAGATAACACTGAAGCAATCACGTCAGTATGGCTCAAGCTAAACCTATATTTACATACCTCGATCTCGTGAAAGCGCCAGCCGAAGTCGTTGGAAGGTTGAAGTAGGCACCACCCATAACAAGCGCTAGAACAGTGGTAATACCCATGCTAGAATAGAGCTGGAATTTGTCCTGCATCCTCTGCGTGAATTGCCTCTTGGCCAATGCCCAAACCTGACCCGAGAAACCTTGAGTGTATGGGCTTTTCTTCGACACACCCTTCTTCTTGTCAGCAGCAACAGCAGCACGGAAAGCCTCCTGGTCACTCCTGTCAATCTCCAAAGCCTTCTTGTATAGTGCACGGTCTCGTTGCATTTCACCGTTGTGCTTTGATGCTCGGTAAGCGTGCTCGAGTGCCTCGGGGGTGTTGGGAACGTCGGCCTCGGAACGGCCAGGTGCAAACTGACGTTCGTTGGGATCCGTGCAACCGGTGAGGTAGTCGGCAGTACTCTGACGGGGGAGTGATTTGAAACCAAGTTCTTCAAAGTACGCACGGGCCTCGCTAGGTGGACCGTAAAAGACTTGTCGGCCTTGATCAAGAACGATGACTTTGTCGAATAGATTGTAAATACCCTCTCCAGCCTGGTACCTATGGGTGAAAATTCGGTCAAAATTCGGTCAGATAAACTGCTGGGAGCCGCATGACGTGCAGGTATCGCTCACAAGGAGACAAAGGTTGTTTGACCAAGGATGTCGGTCATAATCCGCAAACTTTTCACGAAATCCAGAGCGGTTGAAGCATCCAATCCACGAGTAGAGTTGTCCCAGCATTGTACACGAGCACGTGTGGCCATCATCTCGGCAATACTGACACGTTTCCGCTCACCGCCCGAAACACCGCGAACGAACTCGTCACCAACGAGTGTGTTCTTGGTATGAGCGATGTTGAGCATACGTAACAAGGTGTTCAGGACTTCTTCGTCGAATTCCTTTCTAGAGATGCCGGGTAATCGACCATTGGGACCTGGTGTTTTGGTGGAAAGAGCGAAACCGAGAGTTTGAGCAACACTGAGTGTGGCGATATGTCGATCATCTTCAACAAAATCAATACCAAATCTTGAAAGAAGTAGGTGAAACAAACCTTCTTCGTTATAGACCACTTCACCCTTGTAGAACTTGGCCATTTCTTGAGCATCCATACCAGCGTATAAAACCTCGCCAGAAACAGAGGCATAATCCTCTCTCCGGTTGGCGATTGTCTTGAGGAACGTGGAGCAGCCTGCACCAGGGCAGCCAAGCACAAGGCACATTTCACCACTCTTGAGGTATCCGTCAGATCTGGATTATCTGTGTCAGAATGCTGGGAGAAGGCGGACGAGTACTTCACGTACTTGTGCAAGATCGTCCTCATCGGAGGCTTTTTGAGAGGAAGAAGAGGCGCAATGAGACCCCATATGAAAGTAAGTGGGGAAAGGATGAAAGCAAGAATCGCATCTACACAAAGTAAATTTAGCACCAGAATCAGACTACAGTAGTCGAAGACGTACTTCCAAAAGTTGACACATAGAATTTGTTGTCTCCGCCCCCAATCACATCTACCTGCAGCCCTTCCCAGGTAACTCCCACGTGCTGTAATAATCGGTCAATAGGAGCAACTTCATGAGGATATTACAAGAGTACTTGCCTTGTGTTTGATACCAGCTTGCTGATGAGCATCATTGGAAGAAGTGAGGTACTCCCGGAGGTCAAAGATGCTGGCTTCATCGTCCGATAAGCCTTTCTCCAGGTCCGCCGAATTGATGACGGTGGAAACAGAGTGAGTCGATTGCTGCCATTGTTGTTTGTCGTTCGGGTTCTTCTTCCCCAAATCAGACCTAGCACTGAGTTTCCGCGAAAGCTCTTCGAACTGGCGTTCAGCGCGTTGAACATCGACCCCTCCTTGATCCGCATCTTCGTTCAAGACATCGATTCGAGAGCCTTGAGACTCAATATCCTCGTTATGTGACCTCTTTTCGTGTAAGGTGGCACTGTCGCCGGGAGTATCGGCCATGGCTGGTGAAGGAGAGGCGGGCGAAAGCAACCATCCTCTCTGCCGAAGAAGCAATTATAAATGAAATTCACTGAATGTCCTTTGTGTATTGGTAGCGGTCCGCGGACGATAGGATCTTCTCCGTGACCTTTTGACGATTGTCGAGCTTCGTTATGACGCGAATCCAATAAAGCAGACCGCATTCGATACCGCTCCATACTCGCCAAGAAGCATTTCGGGAGCATTCAGGTGATCATGGGGCCCGAGTACTGTCAATTATACGTCGGTAAGAGAAAACAGAGATACAGCAAAAGAACTCACAGGAGCAAGCGTAAAAATGAAAGTTTTGAATGAAATCCTGCATGCAGGCGAGTGTCAAATTGGTCAAAAGTCCAGTCGTGAAGACCCAGGTTGCAAAGTTCTACAGGCTTTTGACAAACAAAGTCAAATCTTCTCTGCTCCTCGGACCGGGAAACAAGCGAACAAACTTTCCTTACCTTTCAGCAACGTTCTAAATGACGGTGACATGGCTATTATTTCCTGGCAGAGAACTCAGTCTTTCAGTTACTTTTTGTATTCACAGTTCACTAATCACCCAGTCTTTCTAGGCTCAGCGCTCAGGCCTTGATCAAACAGTGCAGTCACCTGTTAGCCTGCGCAGCAACCGATAAAGTTTGGACCCACTGGGACTGTACGAGATTGCTGTCACGTTCATGGGACCGACAAAACCTACTTTGCGACTCTCTTACACTCCATACACTCCCCTCTTATCTCCTCATGGGAGCCGCTCAATCTATTCCCTTTGTTGGTGAAACGGTCACTCCCATCAACATCGAATCACGCATTGTCGCATCCAGAGGGTCATGCGAGCTACTAGGCCACGACTCAGAGTCGAAACCAGATGATACCAAGGAGCCATCCAAGCATTATGCTGTTGTAAACCTATTCGCGGCGAACACTAGGATCGTCACAGCGAGGGTTCCAAGTAACGACAAGAATGCCGATTATGTGCTGGAGAAGGAGAGTGAGACGTGGGCGGAATTGGAGGAAGGCCAAGCCGCAGAGTGCAAGCATACCATAGGCACGATCCGATACAGACATGAATCTAGCGAGGAACGGACTGCCTTGGCCTCTTCGCAGTCTATTCTAATAGCCAGTCGCATCTTGAAGGATGTTGCCAAGGACTCTTTCCCCGCTATGTTGAACCAGCATGGACGGGGATATACACCGATAGATACACTAGCAGGAACCCAGGATGGTGGCTCTGTGGATGGGATGAAGACTGTGGAGCTGCCTTTCGGTAGCGTGGCTGGCGGAGCACTTCCACAGGCCGATGAAGTCATGCCTGATGGCTCTGCCGCTACGACTGAGATCTTGGAGAAATTATTACAACCCGACTTTTCGATGAGGGCTCCTGCGCTTTTCAGCGACATGGCTTGTTCAAAACCGCAGGTCTCGTTGGCAACGTTACAAGCGGATGCTCAAACTGCTGGTATGGTCAGGTATTTCCGCGATCCTGCCGATTCGCTGCGCTTTCTCGAAGCTAAACAAAAGTATGACATCACGTTGACTGTCAGAACTGAAAACTTACCATTCCTTATTCCTAGATACGACTTCGTACGGTTAGCAGATGGATCTGTCCGTGCGGTGACACACGAACATGAAAGCACTGCCGCGAAGGTTCATAACGCTTCTGTCGGTCATAGGAGTCTTTCAGACCCAGGAGAGGTCGTCGTTGCTGCCGGAAGCATCCATTTGAACGACAAGGGTGCTATCACCACCGTCAATTGTTATAGTGGTCGATTTCGAGTTCCGATAGAACTCATGGCCGATGAACTACGATATCGACCTTTCCTGCGACCTCTGTTCACTTTTGAATCGCATACCTTTACCCACCTTCTTTCCAAAATGACTGGCCCTACGCCTCGAATTCTTCCCGAGGTCAAGAAACTCGCTATCTACTCCTCGAATATCCTACTATTCTCCACAACAGATGTCTCAGAACCTCTTACACTCCAGAATGCGCCTTTCATTGTCACTTTCCATGAGAACAATCGAGCTCGGATGATTCTGTTGGGCAACGAAGGTTCTGCCCGAACTGTGTATGATAACGTCCCGAAAGAACGGCCAAAGATTCTCTACTCCAGGCCGGCAGCTAAGGTGAGGCTCACTTTGTCGTAATTTCGAGTATTTGCTCATCCAGATGATTAGGTTGTAACAGCTTACACCCCTACGGAATATCGGTGGATATCGGAATGCGAAAAAGAGGTGCTGAAGTTGAAGTCATTCGGAGTTACTGTGACACACGATCTGACTGCGCCTGTTGAAAGTGCGTCCTATGTAGTCGCTTTCTATCAGGGCGACTGTGTCAAAATCGTTCCATGCGCCGAAGAACAGTTTGCTTTTACGGTTTATCAACATGCTTCAGAGCAACGGGCGAAAATGGTGTTTGATAGGCAAGAGCTGGAGGTGTGTAAATCTGCGACTCTACTTTATTTATATCAGTTGTTGATCGCGAATCTCAGGTCCTAGATTCTTACGGTGAAAGCAAATGGATGGAGGAGTGTATGAAAGCGATACAGCAGCTGCCACCTCTTGATAATGTGAGCGACTTGCGGCTTGCTCCGTATCTTCTAGCGTATCATCGTGATGGCTCTGTGAGGTTGATTGGGTTCAACACCGTGGAGTCGGCATTGGCAATGTACGAGGCTTTGCTCCGCCCACTGAGCAAGGTACTGTGGGATAGACAAGCTTCGCAGGTATGTGCGGAATCCCATGCCACTTTTGTGCAGATGCTCACAGACCAGCATAGGCTTTGTCATCATCTGGCTCTAATCCACATGTCGAACAATGTCGAGAGAAGATATCTGCTGTTAAGACCACGATGCCATTGGACAAGGCTTCGTTCATTGTCGCTGTGTATCGAGACGGAGACGTTAGAATGATCGGTTTAACCACAGAAGAGGATGCTCGAAACGTTTATGATGCGATCTCTAATGACTGGGCTAGGATTATTTTCGACAGACAAAGGTCAAAGGTATGTCGATAAGGCCCTCTACCTGACCACATTTTTCTGATACCATACTCAAGACTTTACTTTCTTATGTCGAGAACGCTCAGTGGAACCAGCTCTGCGAAGATGAGATTCGTTGCCTTCCACCGTTGAAGAGTTCGGGTACCAGCGTACCTATGTCGGATGCTTTTTATGTTGTTGCGTTTCATCACTCCAGTCGAGTCGTCCAGATTGCTCTTGCCACTGAGGCCTCTGCCCGCTCATTATTTGACCTAATTTCCCCATTATGGTCCAGGATTATCTACGATAAACGAAATTCAGTGGTATGTATGAAACTCTCAATAGGGTCTGTCATGTTCTGATCTTCGCTATAGGTATTGTCATCGAAAGGTGATGCGAAGTTCTGTGATCAATGCAAGGAGGAGGTCACTTCCCTTCGCAAGTTCCAGATCACAGCTCCGTTACAGAAAGCACCATATATCATTGCATTCCCTGAGAATGCTAGCATTCTCGCGCTTGGTTTCTTGAAGAAACAGGCAGCTCATGCGGTGTATGACTCAATTTCAGACAAATTGGCCAAGGTCCTAGTGAACAGGCGCTTCTTCAAGGTGTGCCTGTACTTTTGCAGTTCATTTGCCGGCTACTCTAAAGTTTCGAAAGACAGTTCGGTCCTGCGGCGACGATCCCCTCGTAGCTCTATGTGAAGAAAAGATTTCAAGGCTGGGTCATTTGGATGATACAGCCCCATTAAGTGATGCTCAGTATATAATGGCTGCTCACATTCGTGACGGTGTGAAGATGATCGGATTCTTTGATATCGAAATCGCTCAAGACATATACGGAGCATTGGAAAGGAGGTGGTCAAGAATTCTTGTGGACACACGGCTATCAAAATTAGAGGTACGTCGGATCTAAATCAGCCCAGTCATCTCAATTGATAGCTCATTGAACACTCAGAAAGTGACATCTATTGGAGCGGAAAAATATATCCAGATATGCGAGCAGGGAATCAGAAATCCCTCTAAGGACTTGGTCGTCTCTATGAGAATTGCATCCTATGCTGTCGCGTTTCACGTAAAGGATGAGGTCAGGATACTAGGCTTCGAGAGAGAGGATGTTGCTCGTAACATATACGAAGCAATCTCTGATAATTTCGCCAGGGTCCTCGTTGACATGCAGAATCGGAAAGTACGTTGCATAATGTACCTAATGTTATGTGTACTTAATCCATCATTCAAGGTGTTCACATCAAAGGGTGTTTCCAAAGACACTACTGATTGCACAGAGGCGGTTCTTGGAAATTTGGACTCGTTATAAGCGGCCATAGTATAACACCATTTCTTGTAATTAGCCTGCAGCCCAAATTGAAAACAGCAACAAGAGTCTTCATGAAAGACACGAGGCCCGGAAAGACCGACTCAAATCAGGGAAAGCTGAACGGTGTTTTGGAATGTTTAGATGACAGCAAGCCGAGAGCGACTCACGGGAGTGAAGATGCGGATATCATCATGCCTGGGTGAAGGATGTGTGCTGGGATCAGCCAAAGCCTAGCTCAAGTTGCCGAGGTCTCAAGTGTGTCGGCAGGGCTGTAAAAGTCAATACACTCTAAATAATCGGCCTGGAGGAGCTGCTCATGTTTATTTGGATTGTCTTCTAGTTAATAGATCACCGTTGGATCATTCATTGCCCACTTGAACAGGCGTGTAGCTCAGTGAAAGCCTAAAGGGAGATAAGTAGATAGATGGCTTTCATGCATACACATCGCGGGAATACGAAAGCTTGAAGGGTTTCGCGAAGTACCTCAGCACGGGTTTCTTCCATCGTTATTCGAATCGCACGATCCATTTTGTATTGGTATGGTTCTATTACGCAGGCCTTATGAATGATTCCTAGACTACTGACAACCAAAGATAGTTATTCGCAACCTACGAGCCACCCATGAATAGCTCTAACGCATTTTTCCTTATCACCGCCGTGTGCTTCCTTCCACCTCGCCTTCCCCCTGCACATCCTCCATTATAACATCTGGAGGCGCAGATGCGTTATCCTGAGCTCGATTAATGAATGAATTGAACGGATTATTCGACCTAAACGGTGGTTGCGAGGGTGTTTGAGCCCGATTCTGAGGCTGGGGTGCACGAACATTCATCTGACCCGGTTGGTGCCGATATTGCGTAGCATTCGCCTGCCAGCTTTGGTATGCTTGTGCCCCACTGTCGTTGTCGTACTCCTGGTGATATTGCCACGTATTGCCCCGAGGCCGTGTGGATTGTGAGCGTTGTGGGATGGGAGATGTATTCATCCCATAGGCCTCTTGATACCGGGGCTCGTATTGCGAATGATAACCTGGCATCTGACGGGGGTTTGGGGCAAAGGCTGGTTCTGTTTGTCTCCGGGACATCTGTGGCTGGGCACTAGCCAAGATGTCATTCGTGATACCGACGGGGTCGTCGGGATAGCGAGTGTGATGGTTACGATTTGGTCCGCCTTCTATCCTGAGTGGAGGCGCAGACGCAGATGAGTGTAGGTGTGGATCTGGGTCGTCGTCGTCGTCTTCCCAATCGTCAATCGGTTCCCAATGGTTGGAGTGGTTCTGATCTTGTGGCTGTTGATGACCATGGGTCGACCGATTCCCCCTGACATGAACTGATATCAAAGCCATGTCAATGTCCACCTCAAAATGATGAAGCTGGTGCACGCACCATTATTCTGTTGGGCCTGGTATCGTCTCTGATCTTTATTAGTTGATCGATTGGACTTCCCTGCACATATAATCCGACCCAGTCAAGTACAATGGACTTCTCAACCACATGAAAGACATACTGCGGTTAAAGGAATTGTAGTTGCTTGTATTGCTTGTGTTGTAAGAGTCGTAGATGTTGCTTGTGTTATAGTTATTGACGTTACTTTGGTCCCCCCGCACTTGGTTGAATTGTCCACCAGAGATATTGATGTCGTGTGAGTTTTCGAACAAGGCCATTGGCAAAGTGGGTGAAGAAAAGCGAGCTGGGGGGGGATGAGTAAGATGTAGAGGTAGAAGTTCGGTGAACTTCGGGGCTACGTGGGCGATGCAGTGTGACACGAGGTGGGAGAAGTTTCCTTGATAGAGAACAAAGGCAATGTTCTGTTCGCCTTCTCGAGCGCCTGTGTCACTGTCATTGTGCATAATGCCAATCGCGCTAGAATGATGGACGATGCATGTTCCTTTGCTCGGATGACTGCTTTGTGAGCATGCAAAACTGGCCCGTCAATCCCAGAAGGAAATCCTTTGGATTGTATGAAAGCGGAGTGGGAGAACCTTGAGGTTATTATCAGCGCAGTGTACCCAAAAAACAAAGACGGGACTCACCGCCCTACCCATCTATCCCATTCCAACTTGAATGCTCTTTGTAGCGATTTTGCTGTGACCATTGGCAAGTCCGATGCAAGTGTTATGGACCTAGTTCATATTAAAAGAGGGTTCTTCATGGGCAAAAGAGACGACCGAGTAAGAAGCAGTCGCATCCAAGGAAGAGGAAGACCTCAGACACCTCAAACAGCAGGAAGGAGCTGCTCGCATGGCAAGGTGATGGTGGTTCGCGTTGAGGAGAGTGTCACACGGTGTCACGGGAAAATTAGGCGATGTTTCTTCCCGACCCACATCGTGCTGCTCGTCTCGACACACAAATTCAATACATTCTACCAGTCAACGTGATGTCCACGTCTGCCTCTTTGAGACTTTGAGAGTAGTACATAGGATACGATGATTTTTTACTTAGGACGCATAAAGAATAACACTATAACTTAAGACTGTCCATAATACCAGCGGTCCGTCATTTCATACTACATATCCACTACTGTCGATCACCGTTACCATCAGCCAACCCCTCTCCAGAGCCTTCAATGGTTCATACACTTCAGGCTCTAACACCTGCGAGTGCACAACCGTCAGCTCCACTTCCTTCAGCCTCTCAACCTTGCTACCCACTCCACAATACCATCTTGACAATACCAGCTGCACAAAAGCTCCGTCTGCACGGAAATGTTGCTGTGTCCGCATCCTCAACCGCTTCAACTTGGGTACTAAAGCGTGCCTCTGTGCCCTGAACGCACTCGCATCCAGCTCAGGATTCTGAAGCTGTTCCAGGAGATGAGTGGTGACTGTCTCGACGAGCAGGTCGTGCGGCACGGCAGCAACTTTGCTGATAGGGCTTTTGGGAGTCGGGTCCCAGGTGGAAGCAAACACCTCGTGTACGGTGAATTCCTCGAGATTTGGGGTGAGATGGAGAATAGCTAGGACGTCTGAGTCCGTGAGTGGCATTCCGCACAATTCCAACGTTCGAAGCTGGCAGCGTGAGCGGGCCATGAAGGCGTCCACAATATTCCTAGGCCATTCGCCCTCGAACGCAGTCGCCCGGTTGTGTTCTTGGTCTTTGATTCCAGAGCAGGCACTATGAATGCTCAACGCGGTTAAAGAAGGAAGGCGAACTGCTCGGAGGAAGTCGCCCAACAAAGCGTAAGTGCCACGGTCGTCCCATACGTGAAAGTGGAGTGACTCGATCTTCGAGGTTACGAGGGGCTGAAGGTCGGAGTCTGGGAGTCGTTCAGTGTATGATGATTGTATCGTGATATCCGGCTGAAGGGCAGATGCGAGTCCTTGGTATTTGAAGTAGACCAGGTTTGACGATAGACGTAGTGCCCGAATGGCGCTTCGCAGACTAACGGGACCTCCGTGTTGCATTGTATGACAACGGATCTTTCTCCACGGAAAATTGTCGATAGAAGTGGGTGCTCCGCCGATACTAGACAATTCCTGTAAATTTGGCACTATCGCCGCCCAATCCAGCATATCGGAGGGTACCGTATTTAGGCGGCTTGCTGAGTATAATAACGACTTCAACATCGGGATACCTCCGGTGGAACTGGAGCTCGAAAGCTCTATGAGAGACTGCGGAACCTCGACTTGTCTCCAACGATGTCTTTGTTCGCGAAGACATTCGAAAACAGGCACCGATTGTGGTCCAAACGCGCCCAAGGTAAGGGGATGTTCACGCGAGCGCTCGATGCACAACTTGACCTCGTCCTCGTATTTCTTGTCCAGCATGATGACTATGTCAGACCATAGCTCTGGGAAACCTAGAGCCACCTCGCGCCAGCGGCTGCAGACAGCACTCAGGACGAATGCGGGGGATTGTCGATCTTTACAACCGAGCACAATGCTTCCTTTCGCAAACCGAAAGACTTCGCGTAGAATTTCCGTGGGTAGGTGTCGAATAGGAGATTGTAGAGAGGTGTAACAAGCTATGTCTCGTTGAAGCGCTGCTTGCTTGGCCCGTAGTTGCTGAACGTAAGCTTCGTACAAGCGAACATCATGTTCTGCATCCTGAATGTACGCAGATATCTCTCCGTGATTCTTTTGGGGAAAGCTATCCGGGGAGCGTAGTTTCTCTTGCAGCTCTGCGATAGGCAGCGGTGGTTTTGACGCCCGGAGATGTGGTAAAGTTACTCGTATGTTGGACGATGCCATATTCCACCAGCGAAGTCCTATATTATACCAAACCACGATTTTTAGCGTTAATTAATTATGCATTGAGGAATGAATTCGCACCAGCGAGAAAAACCGACTTGTCTCAGAACCTATGTGGGAGTTGTGGAACAAGAGCCTTTCTTCGCTGGGCGCTAGTCGCGTTCTAGATGAAGTATTTGATTCTCACGCTGTATCGTAAGGCTTATGACCACGTCCGACGTTCTCCTTGAAGCTTGATCATGAAATGCTCTCCCTCCGATTCTTACGCCCATGGTCGCTCGGAATTGCCCGTACAATCCAAAGGTCTCTTGGGACTCTGAAGTATCACGTCAAATATGTGAAATTAGGGCCCTAACTGCGCTGTCTTCGTCAGTTACAAGACAGCATTTTTCGTGTCAACAATGGGTGTTGCTATATTCCTACTGCTAGTACAGGTGAGCCCCATTCACTTCGATGCTGAGGCTCTATACTCATCATCGTATCTTTTCCTCTGATGTAAAGGTTACTTCTATCCAGGCTGCTCGGCTTAAATCTTGTGGTATAATCTCGAGAACGTGTACAAAAGGTCAGCAGCCGACATCGTACCCATGCAACAGTCATCAAACCGAATAACATCTCTAGACGACGAGCACTGTCCATGCTTCCGATGCCATCATCGACAGCCGTACGACGGAAGGCTGTATCTGTTGGGTATTTGAATATTGGGAGCGTTGGCGAGATACGATTGCTTGTTCGATGGCTAAGGTGAGATTGATACTATTGGCACGCCAACTGATCTAATTATCGCACCTTCTACACGGCCAGGGGATTCTGAGAAACAATGTTTCAATCTGGCTAGCTTTCGCTGATGTTTCCAGATCTTGAAACAATGTTTGAAAAATAGGAAATTGAAATTTCGGCTGCTTGATGCCTAGGTTCACTTCCTTCAAACAATGTTTCAACGCTGAGGTCACGCCATTCCGATTCCGGTTATGCTTGGGCGACCGTTCCGCCCCTTCCCGGTACTTTCTGGTATCCTCTCAATGCCTTCATATCGATGAACAGTACCAATAAATTATATTTTTGCTATATAATACACAAAACCTATGCATCCAAATAAGTTTACCTTATGTTACCCTGCTGCCGAGCTGTTGAAACTGGCTCGCTCATACCGCAGCGCCTGAGTCTACTCGAAACCTGCAAGCACAAGTCAGAGACCAGCCGAAAAGCCAAAGTAGAAGACACCGTACCATCAATAAGCCAAAACTGACCGAAACATGCAGCCCCAATTCTGCTCCTGAGCTGACAACGGTACCAAAACTTGCGGCGTCGAATCCAAAATGACGTTGAATCCAAACAACGTTGAGACCCGCGGCGTCCAAATTGATACATAACTTGTGTACCTTGAAGTTGACAGCGTGAGGCTAAGCACCTTGAGGCGTTTGATGTGTTCTTGACGAACTTGCCGAACGTTTTTACAGCCAACTCGATGAGAGATTGAACGCTTGAATGTTGAGGCCCCTGAGCGTTGAAATGCTTGAAAATTGAGCCGCTTGAAAGGAAAAAAGCCACATTGACAGAGAAATTGAAGCCGTTGAACCCTTGAGGTCTTGAGGTCATCCCGAGGTCAACGATCTTTGAGGACTTTGCAGCAAAATTTTTTTTGGACAGATTGAGGCTTGACGTGGTGAGATATGAGAGGTCTTGTTGAGGTTTTGAATTCTTGATAACTCGATTGACGTTTGCAGCAGGTTAACTTTGTCTTCTGGGGACAGTGCAAGGCCAGTGCGAAAGTGAGCGTTGAAAACAGAGAAGTTCAACCTGACATAAGCAGACCCGAGTCGACTTTCCACTCGCGTCAACGGAAGCAAATTTCAACCCCATCTCGATCAAGCCCAAGTTGCGTCGCGTTCACAGACAGTTGCTCAGGAAATGTTTATTTAGGTGCGTACTATAGCTACTAAGGCATATCAAGTATTCTAATCGCAATTCTAGTTGAGGATACCAGTCAAGAACCTTCCGCCACGTTGACCCCCTGCTGGAGCAGAGCTCGGAGTCGTTTGTGGCCCCTGTACCGAACCAACACTCATTGGTGACGAGGCATTCAGATAGGGAGTTGATCCAAAGGACGAATTGAGCATCCGAGTCTGCGTAGGAAGGTTAGGATTCAGATGGAAGCCAGTGTTGAGTCCTGGAGCTGGCAGATTGGCAGTGTGTTGAGCACTGATGCTGGCCGGCGGACTGGGCGGTGAAGGGTTTACAGGAGCAGGGGCCGATTGTTGGGATACTGCAGAGAAGGGTACTGGTGCAGGCTCTCGAAATCCGGCCACGTCGAAGGCTACTACGTCTTTCAAGTACCTGTCCAGGATGAACTCGGTCAATGCACAACTATCAAGGATGGCTCACTCACCCTCGCCAAGTGTCACTCGAAATGTCCGTTCCTCGCTTATTATCTTCGATCTCCTTCACGAACCATTCGTCCACTTTCAACCAAAAGTCCTTCTCAGGTGGAACACGTCCTCCACGCTTCCTCTTCTTGGTAGCCGGTTCTTCGCCACCCTGTTCAACATTTCCGTCTGGTCCGTCGCTGCCGTCTGCTTTCTCGTCTGCCCATACCAGAGCCTTGTTGTCGAAGACAAAGCGTCTCTGTTTCCTCAATCAGATCTATGCAGCAACTATCTTGAACACCATGAGTACGTACCAAGATTGCGTTTTTGACTGTCACCATCTCTTGCTTATACCTCGCCCCACCAGCTCGCATGTATGTTGAGTTCGTCATCAGTGTGAACTCGTGAAGCGACTTCCCCATCCCATCTCGAATCTGGCTCACTTGTCAGTAATGAGCATCGGCGACAAGACGTTGGACTCACAGTCTGGCGGAAGGAGTTGCGGACGCTAGATGATGTATCGGTCACCGCCTTCTCCAGAACCTTCATGCGAGCAGGGTTTCCAAAGATGTTATGGAACCTCATTGCTGCTTGATGCTTTTCAATGTAGTCCTGTGCGGCCCTATTAAGTTTATCGCTGCCTATGAATGCGTAATCCACTTACAAAAACATCCATTGCCAGGCCCTTGTAACAGACGCGCTTTGGGTCGTACAAAAGCTCTTGAACGATGATGCGAATGTTTTTCTGTTGCTCATTTTCAGATGGGATAAATATTTCAGAGGTAAGAATCACGTACTGTCTGCTCATTTGTGAGCTTGAAGTTGTCATCCAACAGTGTCCTCAATTCCTTCAGCATAGTCTTGAATGACTCCGCATTGGCATCCCCATCGTGACGACGATTGAAGCAAGAGAACAAGACTGCCAGAATGAACAATCCGCATGCAAGCTGAGTGTCGTTCAAGCCGTCGCCTTGACTCGCAAGCTTAAGGGAAGTTGTTACCACCAGCCGTTTCGTTCCATGAAAAAGATACTCACTCGAGTGAATGTTTGCATGTCATCTCGCTGCACATCAAGTAGATCAAAGTCCAGAGCCAAATTATCGACCGCAACGCTGGTGACCCGAGTGGTGGGTTGATTGAATGACAGCGGCGGATTACCGTGCCCGAGCTGGGATTCATCGTGCGAGTGGAAAGGCGTTGGTGACGGTGATGGTGATGAACTATGCTGCCAGGATGGTAATGGCGGTGCACTCCCATTTGCTCCAGATGAACACATGCCCATTGGAGAAGGCGAGTTCATTCCGTTCAATCCCATGCCTTGCGTGTCAATGGCCGAGTTCGGACGAGCAGGGGTTTGGAGATGAGAGTCGGTTGCGTTGGGAAAGAAAAAGGTCGGTTGTGTCCCAGACATGGTGTACAGTGGAAGCGGGGAGCGATAGCAAAGAGAGTGCCCTTTTTATAGTGGCACGCTCATCGCCAGTCATGCAGAATACGCGTGAGGCCAAACACGACGCAGAATCAACAAAGGTGCAAAAACGTGACCTCCGCGCCTCTATAAAAGCGGCACTTCCTTTAAAAGCGGCGATTCCATTCCCAATCCCCCATCCAACCTCACGCAAGCACTCCGACTCATGGCCGATGATTCTGACCCAAACTCCGTGTATGTCTGATTCAACAATTATTCTTTCAGGCCTCCCACATATGCTGACTTTCATCTAGTAGCTCCGCTCCCATGGATCCAGCAGACGGTGCTCTCTCCCTGGGAGACCGGCTTCTCTTTTGCTTGGAAGATCTTGTCGATGTTCACGATGATCTTCATGAGCTTCGAACCCTTCTGGAAATGGATCCTGATGAGGCAGATGCCCATGAGAATGCCGCTGCAAGCGATTTCGCCCAGAGTCTTCCTGCCGTCAAAGCAAAGAAGAACCTGAGGCCAGACGTAGACAGTGGGGCCAAGGAGGCAGAAGAAGCTGTTAGATTTTCTGGTACGTCCTCATTACCTTTTTTTTTATTTATAGGTCGCTCACCAATGTCTTAGACAACATGTTTCCGGAACTGCCTTGGGAGAAGGCTGTTATCGCCAAGTCCAATGCCAATCGACTCAAGCTTCTGGAAGCACGACTTGGATGTCTCAGAGCGACGGAAGAGCTGGTCCGAAGCATGCGCCGCCAAATTCGCTCGCTCCGTCGTCCACTTGTTGATTCACAGCTCTATCTCAAGCGCTTCAATCGCCAGGAGAAGATGAACGCCTACATCCACATTCGACACGAAAACAAGAAGCTCTCTGCCACCATTCAGAAGCATCTTGATCGCACCAGAAATGTGTCAGACCATGAGACGTCTGATCCCCCTAGCCCGGCGACGTTTTTCCTTGCTCCGTCGGTCCTCAATCCTGGGCCAGAAGTCGTTGAACATTTGCGTAAATACCACTCGTAGATAAATGCTCTGTAAATACATGCTTGTGCAATGCAAAATTGTTCCTTGCAAAATTGCCTGCAGTGCTGACGTGATGCACGTTTTTCCGCTTTCTCCCTTTCCACCATCATCTCCCACTGTTGACATGCCCTCTGCACGCACAAGTCATCTAATGCCATCTGATGTTGACCCAAACAGTAAGTGATTCTTTACAGCATTTTACTTGAATATTATTCACGAGAGTCTATAGTCTGGGAGGTCCAAGAAAAAAACGGCCAATGGGTGGTGTCTTGCAAAATTTGTCAAGATAGAAAGCTTCGAGATCTGTATTCTCGAACACAACATGAACAGAGCTCTTCACACAAGAAACAGCTCGAACGAATTCGCCGGCAACAGAATCAACATGACGCCCAGACCCATGCCTCTACTCGAACGCGTACTTTCGAAGCATCACTGGGTAGTAGACCCTCTGGGCCAGCGGTGCCAATTCGAACAACTGGAGATGCTGCCTCTACTCGGTTCTGGCAGTCCTTCCTATCTCCCGAAGTCCCACGTGAGACAGTACCTCATCTTTCTGAGCTCGATGATTGGTATCAGCAAGTGGGTCACATACCAAAGCCCTCTGTTGTAGATTGGGAAGAGATGGACCGTGACTATGCAGAGCAGTTGGCCAGGGAAGGGACTTCTGCTGATGCGTCACCAGCGTATACTTCAACAAGTGTTCTGGCTGAGCGTTTGCTTCATTATCTGGAGTATGGTCCAGATCTGATTCACTCTGATGACGACGAAGGGCCTGGTGAAATACCTGATCCCGAGTCGCCACCCAGCTCTGATGATGAAGGGGAAACTGCATTTGTTGGGCCCGCCGCGAAGCGAACGAGACGAAATGCTAATACCCCTATATCCAAGGAGTGGTTTCCGTGGGACAGCCGCTTGGTGCGTCTATTTCTCCCTGGAGGAATAAAAACTGAACAGTGTCTGTTGCAGTCCTGTACTGTGGATATCTTGATGCACCTTCCGCGATCTGCCTTTTCTACGAGGCAGATGGATCTTTTCCTGTGGCTGCTAGATATCAATGGGGTACCTGATGTTCCATCTTTGGACTCGATGAAGACATGTAACGAGAGGCTTCAGAAACTCTTTGGCATTCAGACCTATCGGTACCTTGGCTCACAAGGTCATCTCTACTATGTGAACAGCTTAGCAGATCAAGCTGCCCAGGTATCTCAATCCCTTGTTCCAGAGTCCAGACACAGGAGAACGTCTAACATATCTTATCAGATCATGTCAAACCCTAGAATGCGAACACACCTTTCCACCTATCCCAAAGACAGCGGGCCAAACAAGCTGTCACAAGCAAATGAGGGTGCACGGTGGACAGAGGAGATTCCCGATGAAGAAATGGGTCCAATGGTTCGCATTGTGCGTGGACAAACATTCCGTGATTATTATATCTTCGAGCCTGCCATGCTCCGCGATGGCTCGGTGTGTATGCCGCATCGGTGGTTCGTACAGGAAGACAAACGTTCCGCACGCAAGGAACGGTATATGGGAAAATGCTGGAAAATGGAGCCTGTCACTCGTGAGCATGGGCGTCGAGCATGGCGAGTGGTCAAAGGGGAAGAAATTGAAGTGGAAGAGGATCAGTTTTTAAAGCCTTTTCCTGAGATTGTGCGAGATGCGGGTCAGTGGCATCCTGATCTCATAGATGTCCGGCTTATCGAGGGTAAGCAAGTCGATTAACGTTTATAAGTGTATCATGAGGACTAACTATTCAATATGTACGCAGAAGTGTACGACCCATCACTGGAAACACCTACTCAGCCCTGGACAATTACAAACCCAGTAGATGGAAATCCGTGGCGTCACAAGGCCAAGAATCACCGGTGCCTTCTCTTTCCCATTTGGCTGTACTGTGATGATACTTCTGGGAACACGTCGAAAAAATGGAACGAGCATAATAGTTTCCTCTTCACTGCTGCAGGTCTCAGCAGGGACCAAGTGTCGAAGGCTTACAACATTCACTTTCTGTGCACTTCGAACCGGGCGACCCCCTTGGAGATGCTCGAGGGTGTTGTTGATCAGATCGAGTACGTTTTTTCCCCCTGTACACTGAGACATTGTGTTGATAACAAATTTAACCCCAGAGACGCACAAACTCACGGTATCTGGGCCTGGGACTCTGCTACAGATGAACCAGTGCTGCTATTGGTATGCGTGTTAGCTTTACTTGGTGATAACCCCATGCAGAGTGAATTCGCCTGCCACATTGGCCTGAAAGGAAAAAGGTTTTGTCGTGCATGTCTGGTGAAAGGCAAGGATGCAGCAGAGAATGCTGCAGCAGGTTTAGATGTTGATGAAGGGAATGAGAGTGATGGAGAAGGAATAGAGTCAGACGGCGAGGTCGAGTCAGATCAAGGCTCTGTTAGTACCTCAGCAAGTCGTCCGGGAAGTCCCTCTGGAAAGCCGCGGAAGAAAGGCAGGGCTGCTGAGACTCTAGAGTCAATGATACGTCGCGTGAAAGAATTTGTGAAGGTATGAGCGTCGTTCTAGCTTCCATGTTGCTCTATTGATAAGTGTCCTTTACAGCCGGGACAGCCTCGAAACCGAGACGACTCCATCCAGAAGCTTTCGGCACAGTTTGACACTGCCAAAACTCTGCATGCAGGAAATCGGCTCAAGCAAATGCAAACTGAAAGCGGTTTGAAAGACAGATATCAGATGTTTTTTATTGATCGACTTCTCAATTCATACAAGTCAAGGCGTGGAACATCGACCACGAAACAAAACACTTTGGACGCAGCAATTCAGACGTTGCCTATCAATACGTCAAGCCCGGTATGGCGTATACGAGGTAGGTGCCGGCTCCTACAAGTAAAGCTCATTGTTGACTGCTTTCAGCCCTGAACCCGAACACGGACACACCAGTGGAGATCCTGCACGTTGTACTCCTCGGTTTTGTCAAATATCTTTGGCGTGACGTGATCAAGTACCAAATCAAGGATAACATCGACCAGAAGAAGGAGCTTGCAGCACGACTATCATCAGTGGGTATCGACGGACTGGGCCTTGAATCTTTGTTGGCCGGAGATACTCTGGTGAACTACTATGGTTCACTCACCGGAGCCGATTTCCGGAAGATTGCTCAAGTTGCGCCTTTTGTGCTTCACGGAATGGTAATGGACAAATGCTATGCAACCTGGGTTCAGTTGTCGAAGCTCATTCCATTGATATGGCAAACTGAAATCACGGATCTGCCTAAGTACTTGGTGAGTGTCAGTCTTCCGCGGTAGATATCTGTTCGCTCAAGAGGTATTCAGAAAACCCTCGAAGATGAGATTCAGAATTTCTTGGTGCTGGCAGCAGACTGGTCAATACGATGGTTCAACAAGCCGAAGTTTCATATTTTGGTCCATCTTCCTGACCACATACGGCGCTTCGGACCAGCTATGCTTTTTGCCACCGAGTCCTTCGAATCCTATAATGCAGTGATTCGTGCGAAAAGTACGCATTCCAATCGACTGGCACCTTCAAGAGACATTGCTTTTGCATTCGCTCAAGGAGACCGCATTCGCCACCTGCTCAGTGGCGGCAAATTCCTTGATCGTGCTGTGGTGGACTGGGGTGAGGCTGGCGAGGTTGCTCGGAAAAGATTCGACGACCTGAGGCTACCTCAATCTCAGCGTATCACTGAGGTTCAGTGGTATTTTAGGAACTGTGAGCCCAAGAAGGAACATTGGGTGACGGTTGGGTCTGGCTCAGTGCAAGTCGTTGAGACGTCACGGAAGACAATTGCACGTTATCTCGGATTGGAAGATAAAGTTGCTACAGTTCCAAGTAAGTAGCATATTGTTTGAACGTTTCTAAAAGCCCGCTGACAGACGAGAATAGACACCTGCAAGTTCCGTAAATCTGATAGCTTGGTGTCTTTTGAAGAGACCCAAACAGGGCAGCATCTCCCGCACGAGATTCAATCATTGAATCTATCGGATAAAACATCCAAGCATTTACGGACAGCACAGTACGTGGTTCTACCAAACGGCGACCAATGTCGACCAGGGAGCTATGCGATTGGAAGTTTCGATAGTGGACTTAGTGTGGTACGAGTTTGCGAAGTGCTGCAACGGGTTCAGCAAAGCATACCGCTGGCACTTCAGTCAGAGGCGAGTGGGGTGCTGATCGAAATGCTGAGCGTTGGACCTGAGGCTTCTGCTCATGGAATGCCCCGAATTCAATCACGCAACCCCAAAACTTTTGCTTTTGTTGGGAGTAAGGTGAGTTAGGGCATTGCAGCGATGTTTCAAAGGTGCTGATGGTTATTTAGACCCTTCTGTGTACGGCGAATGTGCAGCATGACTGTATAAGAAATAAATGCAAGGTATTGAATACACGGGTGGTAAGGATAGAGCGAGAGGACAGCGAGTTGAGAAAGGGAGAGGTGCATCATGCTGGAAAGCTCGACGACATGGTTCTGAACACGGCACAGATGAGAGATGCAAAGTACATGCAGCAGTTTCGTGTTCCGCCCATTCTATTGGAAGTTGAAAGGACTTTAGAGGAGAGTGCAAAGAGGGAAGTGGAGGGCAGGAAGAAGGCAAAAAGAGCTCGGCGTCCAACAAACAGGGCCACCACTGCAACTGAACCAGTATCGAGCCGCCCGCCTGGCACCCAAGCCGCCGTTTCACCAACCCCTTCACACAATGCAACACCGCGTCGTTCTCCCAACACATTTGCAGTACCTGCGTCGACACCCGTCATGCCAAACGTCCCTCCAATTCTGAATATGGCCTGGAGAAGCCACGCAGGTGGTAGCGGTCTACCAAGCGGGCGGTCGACTTGGGGAGCTGAAGCACTAGCGGGATATCCTGGTTCCAATCGACTGCAGCAGGAACAAGCTGCTAGAAATCGGCACGGAGCGGTGTACAGCCAAGAGAATGCACGTACAACATTTTTGGCCCAATCACAGAGGCCGTACTCCTCACCTATCCCACCCAATTTTGCCACTGGGCCCTCATCTGCTACTCACTATGCCCAGACCTATCCCTATAGCCCAAACAACTCAGGCCTCATTGACCATAGACCTCGTCCAACGCCGGCTTATAGAGGAGCGGTACCCGGACGTTCGAGCCTATTGAGGCACCAGTGGTACGAAGAGGAAAGACTGGAGGGAAACCTTTCGGAGAGATCGAGCTTTGAAGAGCACGGCGGGGCTGAGCGTTGAGAGATGTTGGAAAGGGAGAAGCCATTGAACGGCGACGTCGGCGTGACCGTGATCAGATGGCCGTGGTAATGTCACCTGACACTCCTTTTGTTGATTGCTTTCTCATCTGCTTCGCGCTCCTTCAGCTACCACCGCCCTCAGAAAGGTGAGCTTTTATTTCCTCTTTGTTTCTTCTCCAAAAGCTGCCCGCGGTGAGTGTTTTTGGCGTGCTACGAAGGCTGGAAACCCCGACCCTGGTGGATGAAAGCCTATCGCACCGTTGAAAACGCGACGTGCAGGCGGGTTTTTCTGAGTTCTAACGAGTGGCAACGCGTAAGCTGACTCTTGCTTTCGATCAGAAGAAGGGAACCGTATCCTGGTGTTCAGATCAGCACTCGCAGGTGAGCGCAGCAGCCGTACTCACCAAGGACTTTTCTGACGTGTCGGATAACAAGTAGGATGCTTCCCCAGGATTATCTGGCTGAATTTCGTGAGCACCTCATCAGCTGGTCTGAAGACTCGACTCTAATACCCTATTAGCCCGGCTGACGCGTAGCAGTCGCGTGTTTTCGTGCTATCCTGGCGCCAAAATTGTTCGCGTTCCCACTGGCTTCGATGCAGAGGAAGCACTACAAGAGCTGGAAGTTCGCCGTTTAGAGAAGCTGGAGCAAGGGAAGGGCGAATTTGAAGACGACGAGGCTGAAGTTGGGGAGGAGGATGCCACCGAAACTCCCCTGCCGCCCATTGAGACTGACGCACCAACTACCCCTGTTCCAAGCAGTTCAAACACAACCAACATGCTCAAACGCCCCCATTCAGACCACGATCAGGAACTTTCAGACCAGCAGCCCAAAAAACCACGCCATCGTAAGGCTGAAAAACGCGACCGGCAGAAACAGCGACAACACGAGCAGCGACGAATCAAGAGAGAGGTGGAAAGAGCAGAGTCAGGCCGCCCCTTCAAGAAGGTCGCTGTGAAGAAGGGGGCCCAGTCTGCGGAAGACAACGTGGTTCCAGTTACGCTGAATACAGGACAAGTGAGAATAGTGGAAACTGGATGGACGGGGGTTCGAAGGGGCCGAAAGAACAAGAAGACGTACTCGCTGAAGGAAGCCAAGGATGCCGGGCTAAGGGAGCTTGAGTGGGACGGAAAGTAAGCCCCTTGTTACGGCTGATGAGATTGAAGGTGCTTATTTTTCTGTAGAGAAACCTGCATTCTTGCCACCGAGAAGGATCTTTGCATAGCGATTCTCGGTGCAGCGCAGACAGACGACCCGACGTTCGTACAACATTTGAAAGACGGCACGGATGCACTAAACGCAGCTTCAAGAGAGATACGTTTCACGGCCAAGGAGCGAAACAACGATAGAGGAACCTCCGCTGCTTGTGCAAGGGGAGTTTCTCTCGGCGGTGGCCAGAAACGTCCGCAGATCCTGAGCCATTCAGCTCGAACGGCGAAGGTCCTCAACAGCCTGGCTGAGCTACCTCTCTTTCACCGGCTGTCAGGACGGGCAAACCGTAAGCTTCCAAATTGATTCAAACACATATACTTTCTAACTATCTACTAGACTTCCTGGAGTTTTATGCTCCACGAGCTCATTCCTTTCAGAAACATGGTCTTGAACAACTCCTTGACCATCACAAGGAGTTGGAGTTGAACTTTCCAGACACGGCGTTTGCAGCCTGCACCTGGAACTTCGGTCCTCAGTTCGTCTGCTACCCTCATCTTGACGCCAACAATTCTCCCTTCACCTGGTGTGCGATAACGGCTATGGGTGATTATGACCCCAGCCGCGGTGGACACTTGATCCTCTGGGATCTTGGACTGATCGTACGTTTTCCACCGGGAGCCACAATCCTTATCCCTTCTGCCCTTCTGGTTCACTCGAACACCGTTGTACAGCCAGGAGAAACACGCCACTCGTTTGTACAGTACAGTGCCGGCGGGCTGTTTCGCTGGGTGGACCATGATTTTCAAACAGTGGAGGATTGGAATGCTACAGCAACGGAAAAGATGATAAGGGCGCGGAAAGCGGAGGATGCTAAACGAGTTGCTACAGGCTTGGGTATGTTTTCTACGGCAGATGAGTTAAGAAAGATGTACGGTTCCCCTTTGCAGTAGTTGGCTTTGCTTGTTCACCAATGCGCTTGACTTCGTCATTGTCGGCGGTACTACCCTTTTCGTACAAGGGCTCGGGGCTTTTTGGTCAATTTGAGACAATGTTTCAAAACCTTTTGATGTTTTTGTGAAGCTTCTTGGATTTGAAAGCGTGTTTAAAATTATTGAAGTGTAACATCAATTCTTGATTGATGCCTGACTTCAACTCCGAACTTGAAACATTGTTTCAAATAAGTCCTGGCCGTGTATGTAGGACATTCTACCCCAAAATGGTTGGAACGGCTCGGAGTATTGTCGTATTGCTGCGGCTTTCCCGAAGACTCAATAGGGAAAAAGGACATCACACGAATCTATTACGCATAATCCCTTTTCAACGGGCGAGATTCGACAATATTCATTTGTTCCTTTATATCTATTCATAGGGGGCCTACCAAACGCCGCCAACTGTAAAGTCATGCCATTTTTGCGACATCGGCACGGTTGTTCCTTGATGGGAGGCTGTACCTTTACCCAAGCCCACTCGAGTGTGATGCAAGGACGCGCTATGGTAAACGCCCTCTTGGCCACTTACATTCTCATCATTGACAAGAATTCCTAGATATTACAACCCATTCCTTCGTTGATATCGCATTTTTCGTCCTAGGAAATGAGGCGCCCGCGTTGCATGCGTCGCTCGGTCGCTTTCCCAAATCAGTTCCTCGTACCTGATTGACTGCACGTATCACGCTTTGCCGGGCTACAGCTGCCGTGATGGGTTTCTGAAACGTGTTCTCGACCCACACAAAAATGCCTTTGTATAATCATCGATGTCCTTTCCTCCCCCGACGATATGGTACGCTCAACATATCGTATCCCCCATCCACGTCGTCTCTCCCGAGCCACCCTCACCTTCCTTTTCATCTGCACAATCATTTTGATTGGTCTCCGAGCAAGCCTATGGGCTACTGCTGGCAGTCATCAAGTCGTTGCTGCCGCAGTCGTCGCTGAACCGGTAGACTCGGAGGAACAGTTAGCTGACCAGCGCAAACCCAAGGCCCCAAAACTACGATCCAGCACACCCCGAAAGCGCAAAGCATACGCATCTACAACGTGGTTATCGCACTCAGCCTCGTTGTCCCGGCATGCATTTCATCGCAATGGCCTACTTGAGGTCAATCCCCTCTCTTTATCCAACAACAGCACTCATCCAGTCGAAACCTTAATACATCGTTCTCGCCTTTTATGGGCTCAGAAGCTCAGTGGACAATCGCTTACGCTGTTCGATGCTGTTCAGGAGTATCGCCGCCGTTACGCTCGAGAACCTCCATTAGGGTTCGAAAAGTGGTGGGCATACGTGAAGAAGCACAACGTTCAACTTCCTGATGAGTACGACCAGATATGGAGAGATGTAGAGGTGTTCTGGGGGTTTGAGACGAGGGCATTAGAGGCGGCTCACTCCAACTTTCTGCAAAAACGAAAGGACGGGGTGTATGTGATTGGGAAGGATACATGGAATGAAGATGTCAGGGTTTTCGACAATACCTCCTATCACGAAGATATGACATTCGGTGGTCGACTTCTAATCGACTTGTTGCATGATTCCGGTGTCGAGAAGCACATACCTCCTTTTAGAATCATCGTTAACCCTGATGACCGACCTCTCATTCAGAAGGACTGGGTTCTGTGGGATATGGCGGTACAGAGTGCCCGCGTTGGCTCCGGTAAGTCTAACATGTTTCCTTTCTTGCACTCAGGGTCACCGACGCTCTAGCTCGCAGTACTACCTCCGCTCTTCATGGATCCTCCACCTGGAAGAGGCTGGTTATCGTCTTGCGACCCTACGTCACCGGCTTGGTATACACATGTGGATTACACGCCTCACAAGAAGCCTCCTCTGCGCAGTTCTCCGCACACGTTTATTCACACACACTCGGCTACAATGGATCCATGTCTGAATCCACATTTGTTCAGACAACACGGTCAATTTCTTAGCTACGATCGCGGACGGGGCCCAAACCTTCCCCAGTACGACTCTTTGGACGATTATGAGGAAGTAGGCTGGGTTGGTGTGGTAAGTCTCAAGTACTTAGTGTTATAGCTATCACCTGACGAGACAAACATAGCTAAGCTTTTCACCGACCACGTTACATTCCGACATGACTGCTGCGATTCCCTTGGAATGGATCGAAGACACCCAGGATGAAGAGGTACCCGAAGGTTTGGAGCTGGAGTGGAATGCAGATTCGGCTGCCGAGGCTAACCGGAAACCCGAAACATCTCGTCCTGCAAATATAGACGAGTCCGTCATTGGCGAGGAGTGGGGAATAGACATAGACTTTGGTGACGATGACAAGCTTCAGTATGTCTTTGGCGAACTTCGACGTGAACTACCGTTATGGGAAAAGCGAAACATCGATGGATCTGAGGAAGGAACATCGGTGTCTGTTCAGAAGCTGACCAAGGAGGCATATCGCTGGGCACTCAAGGGTTTTGAGGAACGCCTGCATTGGAGAGGTAGCAACACTGGGATGTGGCATGGAACTGGCATGGAGTGGGAGCTTGCTCATAGGATCCGTATGATGGACTTGCTAGGGGTCGACGTTGGTGTTGAAGGTACTTTGCGGCATGCTCGATTCTGGTACATGTACTCAAACCTTCCCATGCAGGTAATACTTCCATCGCGGACGAACTACGTCAGCGCGACGCAGTAGAAACATTCCCAAAGGCGACCGTATACCCCGATAAGATGAAGATATTGGGCCCGGATTTCGATAAGCAGGTGAGAATATATCCCTGGCTATCCCTTCTATGACTATCTCTAACACAAGTTCCCGAACAGATTGACCGTGTCAAGTGGACAAACGCTATGATGGACATCTCTTTCTCAGGTTCGCCTACAGCGTGTGCACCTGCAGTTTGCGACGAGCTCAGACGACGGTATCAATGGCAAAATGGTGTTCCCAGGGAAGGGGTCGGGCGGGAGAGGAAGTTCTTGCTGGACGTGCGTATCCTAATTCTTAAGTGCTGAAAGCACGTTTGATGACGTTTGGTTTTGTCAGATTGACGGAAACGCCTGGTCAAGTCGTTTCAAGAGGCTAATCAGTTCTGGCTCGGTGATTTTCAAGGCGACTGCCTATCCTGAATGGTATCACATATCTAAATGCCTTTTCGTATTTTAAGCTCACTTTTGAGATAGGTTCACGGACCGCATCCAGCCCTGGGTGCATTATGTACCCACTCAAATTGATCTTTCGGACTTGTGGGATACGTTTGCGTTCTTCCATGGTGATCCTGATGGTACAAACCATCACGATGAATTCGCAAGAGAGATCGGAAACGATGCTTGGCAATGGAGTAGGTCGTTCTGGAGGCGAGAAGACATGGTCGCATATAACTTCAGGTGGGCGTTATGAATATCCATTACTACTTATGGAACTGACAAACAATGTATAGATTGCTGTTGGAATATGCTCGTGCGATGAACGATGATAGAGAAACGATGTTTTATGTGTACGATCCCAAAGATGAGGTAGCTAATGTATCTTAATGGACTCTGATGGACAATATTTGTATATTCGGAGAGCAACGAACACTAGTGAATTCTGGAATGATTGAGTGTTTTAGCCAACGGTACTAGTAAGACAGTCAACTTACCAAAATCAACCCTAACTTGTGTCCAAACAGCAGTCAGAATTAGCGGTTTCTCGCCGACGAGTGGCCGTTGGCAATGACTGCAACAACACCGAAATTTCAGTGAGCCCAAGGGAGAATCTGAGAACAGTCATACCGTTATCACGGCTCTTCGAAGTGACCTTGACCCCATTGCGCTCGCTGCCTGTGAAATCTGGTCAACATCTTGACAGCATAGTTGTGCAAATGACTTACGGTTGTTTGTGTTCGTGGTGTTGCTCGACGAGTTTGACCTGTTGTGAGAGTTCTTGTTGTTTGTGTTCGTATGGTGATTGTTATTGGTTTGGTTGCCTGCAACGTCGTTGAATGTTCCGCCGTTAACGTTGGCGTTGCCGCGGTCTCCGAAGTTGAAAGGCATAGTGTGTTATGAGGTTGCGAAAGTGGTAGGTATTGAATGGGGTCGAGATGAAGAATTGTGGTAATGGTGTTGGGTTCTTATACCCTCCTGAGTGCGAGATCCGTAAAACGAGACCTCTTCCGCAATGTACAGACCAGGAAACCCTCAAACGTTGTTTTTGAAAGCCTGTTCTACTGGATCGAAAGATCTATTATCACATTAAAGAGCAGTAAGACAGAGAAGACCGGCAAACACACCTCCGACCTTCCATGTGCAAGGGTACAGCGAGATTTCAAGGCCGTCTCTTCTCTCCTTGGAATCTTGAATTCGACGATCCCCTCGGAATGAAAGTCACTGTCCTCCGTACCCCTTCTCGATATCATCACAATCATATACCCTAGATCCAGATATATCCCAGATAACGGCTTCCGAAGCTACAGAGACGAGAACAAGACGCAAATGGCATGTCTGGGCGTCAGAAGTATGCCTTTTCATTGCACGTCAAAGCGGCTTTGGAGGGCTACGGACTCGATGAAGGTGACAAGTCAAAGATAAGGTTCGGGCGTATTTCCAAGGTGGTTCTAGAGGTATTCTAGAGATCGTGATGGATAAGAGAACATTTGAAAGAGGACAGCCATGTGAACGAACCTTATTGGAATGTTCAGCAGTGCCAGCACGAGGGCTTGGCCTCGACCACAGCGTGCACGAAAGGAGCCCTCCGAGATCTAATGAATTGCATAAGAGGTGCCTGCTTTTGATGACCAGACTGCGATGGAGAAAGAGTGCGGAATGTGATGGTAGTGAAAAGCACAGAAGCGCGCGCCAGTTCACAGCCAGACATCAACTACGTGCAAAGAAAATTATGTGATTCGATGGTATCGATACATATGATACAGGATGTATATGACTGTACTGTAAGCTTTTAATGTTCTAGATAAATATTGTGAAGGAAAGAATTGTTTCCCGCGAAATTGTAATGAAAGTGTACAGATCAGAGTTTGAATCCTCCGGGCCAGAGCTGTCCAAAGACGTTCTCTGGGTCGTATTGGGCCTTCAAATCCTTCAGCTTCTGCAAGTTGCTGGCACCGAAGGATTCGTAGACTGGTTGCCAAGGAAGAGCGTAGTTCAAGTAGAGCCAAGGTGCTTCCAGACCTCTGGCCTTGGATTCCTGGGTACCCCATGAAATGACATCCCGAATCCACTGGTCAAGAGGCTCATCAAGAGCAGGGTCGTCGTAGTATGCGGCAATTCCGAAGACTACAAGAGAATCAGCATCAGTAAGTGTACGGGAAGTGCAAATTGTGGGACATACCGAGAAGGTGGTTGTCAACTTCTGTTTCGAGACCCTGGAAGCTGGGCTTGGAGGCGATAGCCCTTGTGACGGCCTTTCCGAACGGTTGGAAGGTAACAGCGAAGAAAACGTCCTTGTCTTTGTACGGCTCAAATAGTTCGTGGGATTTCGCGTTGAGGTCAAGAGCAAACTGAACGTCAGCCTTGAACCCGAGCATGTTGGTGAGAGCACGTTGGCCACCAGGGAAGGCGTCGTCAACTAGAGCTGAGAGCTCTTGCTGAGTGGTGTGAGGGACAACCTTGTCCACTGTGGAAGGGATGGCATTGATCTTGTCGAATGCATCGGACTGAGGGCCGTCGCCGTTCCAGTAGGCCATCGTGGCGGACATGACCGTATCAGTCATGCTGATGATGATACCACCAGCGGAGGGATCGTTGACTTGAGCATCCATGAACGACATGGTTCCCTCGAGGAAGGCACGGTTCTCGGAGATGTTATAGCTGCGAAGACCACCCCACATTCCTGGGCGAGGATAGGTAGCGAGGTCATAACGAGTGACAATACCGAAGTTGGTGCTTCCGGCCTGGATAGCCGTGTGAAGATCAGGATAATTATCCTGGTTCACGTTCACAATGGAACCATCAGCAAGAACAACCTCGTAGTTGACGATGTTCTGGGCTGCGAAACCATGCTGAGCGTTCAAGTGGGAAATACCGCCTGCAAAGCGTCAGATGAATAATCAAGGAAAGGGGACAAAACATACCTCCGAGAAGGTAGCCACCGACGCCGACGGTGTTAGAGCGACCACCGACAACAATCAAGTCATCAACCGCGATAGCATCGTAGACAGGTCCCCATCGGTTACCAGGGCCAACCTGAACGGATTTCTTGTCGTCCGCGATCTTGATGCTGGTCATGTTGCCCATGTCAATCGTCACTCCAGGAGCATCGATGTTGTTGGATCCCTTCCACTGCATGTGTCCGCCGGAGCGAACGGCAAACTGACACTGGCCAGCCTTGAGCGTTTTGAGGACCGTGGAGACATCATCCGCGCTGAAGGGGTTGACTCGACAAGCAGGGGTCTGCTGGGATACCAATGCAGAGTAGTAAGAAGACTGTTCTTCTTGGTACTCTGACGTGCTAGGTCCGAAAACCTTTCCTGGGAGTTGTCCTTGCAAAGTGTCACACTGTCGAGGTTTACTTAGTCCCACATCCTCGGTATAGAAAACCAGACACGTACACAAGCAGCAGCCCTCTTGGCAGCAAGTGTCGCAGCATTTGCAGCGACGCTGAAGAGAATGGTGGAGAGCAAGATTGACCTCATTGTGATGTTGCAAGTAGTCCGTCGGGAGGAGGTCGAGAGAGAAATGTGGAAGACCGATATCGTGTCGAGAGAAACTGCAGAGCCTTTTAAACGATTTTCTAAGTCCATGGAGTCAGGAACAGCTAGATTAACACAGACTCACATGTCTGATTCATCAGGCATAGGCTCCTTGAGTGAATTGTGGAGTTCGATGTAGCAGCATCGGCTATACGATTCCGAGACGTTGTCGGGAAGGCCGCAGACCATACTTCTACCGACTTGGGCAATATCCGGGGCACGGAGAGCGCTACGCGTCACCCTCTGCTGTGCTGTCCGACTTTTTTTAGACTGTTCGGATGAAGTGTAGTTAGGTTACATTCACGATGAGATAGACATATAACATCACCGAAATGGACCGCGAATATTTGTGACAATTTCCTTCCGAAGATCGCATTGAGTCCCATTCATCGGCGGGTCATGTAAGTCGTGTATGGTGGTGCAAAGAAAGATGATCCAAACTGAGAAAGTGACACGCAACCAATGTGATAAGATAATGTCATTTCTCACGTCCCTCGGATCAAAAATTGGATGATTGACCTTCTCCTCCGCCCCGACTTCCACAGCGCCCTACGGTTGTATGATCTTGGACTCCGTAATTTTTAGGGCTTATCATCGGCAATTAAACCTATACCAACAAGAAAAACGTAGCCATACATCTTGCTACAGGTTACAGATCAGGATTATTCATCATACTATCCTTTCGCATTTACCCGAATGCAACCCCCGCTGCTCATCTTCGCTTACCCTTGAATATGTCAACAAAATGTTTCGACCCTCAGAGCAAACGTCCACCCTTGGTGAGTTATTTTTATCTCTGCCTGCCTGTTTACATTTTCGAACTGCAGACGCTATCGCCCAGCGGTGATGCGTAGTTGTACTCGGTAATCATGACGCACCCCGAACTTGCCGATGAGCTCTGGGAGACGTCTCTCAAACATTGCCTGCGGAAAGACCATATAGTTCTAATCCGAGATCCATGACTAGGTAGAATGAGTGTTAGTTGAAAGAACCCGTGCTTGGATCTATTTACAAGGATCTATTTACAAGCTGCGCAACTATTGGATAGCAATATTAACAATACAATGGGACCTGGATTTACAATCATTCGAACAATCGTCCCGCCTCCCGGGACCTTGCCGTTCGTACGGTACCTCTGTTTGCTGTAATTCGTTTCCCGCGTTTACAGGCATCGTGGATCCGACATGCGACTAAACGAAGGAGTGTTAACGGAGGCAAGAGCTGTGAAGACGCGCCGACATCTTACGGTATTACAACATGCAACGCTCAACACTCCGAACGCGTCAACCGCAAGCCAACCAATCAAGGTCACCTCATAAATCCACCGACTACCCAGGTGAGAAAAGCTGTACATCAAAGGCTCGCCCGTCCTCCGATGCATGGCCATAGACATTTGTCCCTACTCCAGGTCCGAAGTAGCATGTAGGTTCAATGAGTTTCACGACAATGATAGCTAGGAGGAACGAGCATCAGACCGTGGTTTTTGAAATAGTAATAAATGTACCGAGGTTTATCCCAGAAGAGCACTCCAAAGACATTAAACGTGTTTCCGCTGGACCACCTAGCAAGCGACATACCCGGCGCACAACACCGCCAAGGGCGCCGTAGGGCGCCGTTTGATTGCGTCTCCGCATGTTTAGGCGATCCCATACAAAAACTCTAAGAGGTAATCCTCCGCTGACCACGGTGCTACGGAGATGAGTCAAGTCAAAAAGGATGTCATATTGGTGTACGGAAACAGTACGTACCTGAAATTGATCATTAATTCCTCGGAAAACTTGACTTGGCGCCAAAGCTCACTGGTAGATGTCCCTCTAGACGAAAGGAACGTTGGCAGGGACAATACCACCGCACCACCTCAGAGATACGCAAGGCACACCAAGCTCAACATTCTGTGTCTTGGACATAGGGTCTGATACTATAAAATTATGGGAGGAGCGTGCCAGGCTACTCAGCACTCAGCACTCAAACGCCTCTCCCAGCCTTGAAAGCCTTCTTTTCGACAACAATGTTCGTTCGTTCGCTCCTCTTGACGTTCGTTGCAGCAGCGACTGCAGTAATGGCAACCTGCCCCGAAAAACCAACATGGCGCACGGATCGTGTTCGTCTTGCCGGTGTTCTGAAGAAGAAGGAGGGCTTGAGCAGGGAGGAGTTCTTGGAACACTGGCTCGCTCACGGAGAGCTCTTCAAGACGACCGAGATGGCAAAGTCTGTCTTGAGGTACGAAGAGGTAAGACATGTGAATTGGGTGTAATGGCCGTGTACTCACCTCAACGAAATAGATGCCCATCAACGAAGAACTCAACGAGATGCTCAAATCGACTGGCGCCGTCACTCTTTCTGGATACGACGGTATTGCGGTCTTTGAAGGCAACTCCTACGAGGAACTGTTGAGTGTGAGTAGAATGTTGGACTTATGAAAAAGGCCGATGCTGACTTTTCTCGAAGGTTTTGAGCTCTCCCGAGCACGAGGAAATCATCGTTCCAGATGAGGAGAAATTCCTTCAGCGCAACGCGACGATAATCATCCCCCTCAACTTTGCAGTTATTATGGATAAAGATGCTGAGTAGATGGTTAGTTTTGTTTAGGGTATAATGGCGCAGATGTAATTGGAAGCGTACTGTAATCTGAACTCGACATATTATTATCCCAAACTCCACAAAATCCTTCATTGTACTTGCTAAGGCGGACATGACTAGCTGAAACTGAATAATTCTGGGGCTAGCGGGGTATCTGGGACTTCTGATTCCAAAAGCAAGGCTTTGCAAATTGTATCGTATCGAATTCTTTTCCGTTTCTCTTCCAGTCGTTGAGTATCATGGCTGGTGACAATACGTGTTAGGCAGTGCATAGAAAACTGGATTGGGATGTGGCGTACCTGAGGTCTGATGTCCTAGCTGCACGGATTGAGTTGAGCCTGCTGTCTGAGGCGTAATGATGGGAGACAAGGAATTTCGTCGTGAAGATTTTCGCACGCGTCGGTGACGCTCACTCCTTTGCACCACATCAACGAGGGGACTTCAGGTGCTTTTACTCTATGGCTCAGCAGAATCCAATGCTTCCATCAAAACCATATCTTCCAACTTATGAATTGGCTATATCAAACTAGATTAGTCTCGCAGGCAACGGCCTGGCGACCACTACTTATGGCGGCGACAGCCAACTAGTCCTCTCCGACCTGGGATCCGAAACTTCCAAGGGGTCGAGAGTCTGCTTCAATTAGCATCAGTTTCGTACAATCTTCGGTCAAAGAGAGAGAATAATTATGTACAGAAAAGAAAGTCCTGGACTCCTACTGGGCGCTTAGCACTTAGCGTCCAGGCCGCAGTTTATGTCGGTGTGTAGCGAATCAATACGGTACCTTATTCCCTAAACATACAACTTGACCGCATAGGACAGCACTACTATTTCGGAAATTTGACAAACGGCGACTCTTTTACTGCCAAGTTGAAGCTGCGACAAGGGACAAGCTAGCCGAAGGATCGACGTTACATCTTAGACGCGGCCGTTTTCAACTTCTGAGGCGCTGATAAAAGCTAACATTTTCAATGCTTGAAGACTCATACACCCTCGTCTTTTCTTCAACAGAATACTTGGGTTGTATCTACACTGGCAAGCCAGATCGGGAACGCCTATTCCGTGACGATGGGACTCGGAGACAGGCAGTAGCAAGAAGTTCAAGTTTGTCGACTGCAGGTGCGTGTTGTAACATCCTCTCTGAATTCTATGGGCACAAAGCGCTATGCGCTGAGGATCAGTTGGAGGGCGGCGGTTAGGTGGCAGGAGTTTGAGGGTTTGAATAGTGATGATATCGTGGAGTTGTGGATTCAGGGTTAGGCGGTGGTGGTTCAAGTTGAGCGTCGGGGGCTACTTAGAAAGGGCTGGGAATTTGAGCGCTGCATAGGGGTTAGGAAGGTATTTGGGGTTGGGTGGTTGGACGATCATGTCTGGTAGGAACTACCAGGAAGGTGCGTGAACAATATTTTTTCGGGATCGATCCACCAACTGACTCGGAAGGCGTGTTCGGCACGAAAAGCTGCGTGCTTGGCGCACATGCATGGATGGTTTTTGGACTCTAGAGGTAGCGAGGTGAAATGCAAATTCCCACTGGTACTACTGAGACCACATAAACCGAGTGCAGTTTTTTTCAGAGGTCAGGTTTATGGCTAGCTCTGCACTTCCTGTGGCAGTCATCACAGTGATTCGCGGTCACCTTATTCCTTCACCATATTAATCACGGTAGTAGTTGTCAATTTGCCAGGTCAAGTTTCATTCAAGAGACCAACCGTAGAATCGAAGGAGAAGCGGATGTCCGGTCGAGGCGAGCGAGTTGTGAATTATAAGAGGAATTTATTCAAAAGGTGCATAAAGTAAGTGTATCTAAAAATGCTAAGGTGCTACAAATCATTGCTTTTTACACTGCAAAGGTGCATTAAGATAAATATCGAAGATTCCTACCATCGTCCCTTAAAGTTTCCATCCTCCGATCCAGAAGCGACCAAGAGCGTTGTCAGGGTCATACTTCTGCTTAATGCTCTTCAACTCGGCATGAGCCTCAGCACCGTACGATTCAAAGACAGCCTGGTCAGGGCGAGCGTAGTTCATGTACAAGAAGTCGGACAGGAGACCACGCTCGCGAGCCTGTTCACTCATCCATTCGGTGACCTCGTGGTGCCAGTCGATGAGGTCCTCATCGTGGACAGGGTCGGTGGAGTAGGTGACGAGGACGAAGACTATAAAGATGAATGATTAGTCAAGTATATTAGACCATGTAGCGTTGAAACTCACGGATCAAATCACGCTCGGTCTCGACGTTTTGGTAGTTTGGCAATGAGGCGACCTTCTGCCAGACTGCCTTGCTGTTAGGCTGGAAGCTGAGACCGTATGAAAGGTTGGGAGCATTTCCGAAACGATTGTTGAAGGATGCATCAGCGTATGCGAAGACATCCTGGGGATATTGAAGGTCTCCAGCGAAAGTGAGAGTACTGAAAAGAGCCCGGTTACCGCCTTCGAAACGATCGCTGACCTGTCCAGCGAGGTTCTGTTGGTTGGCATTGGTCCTGAAAAGATCGGTTCCGTTCAAGAATGGGACGTCGAGGATGGCTTGGAATGATCCGTTGAGAGGTCCATCACCGTTAAAGTAGCAGGCAAGCACGGCGAGAGCAGTTTCCGTGGTGTTCATGCCACGGAGGTAACTGAAGATGGCCCCACCGACACGTGGGTCAGTGTGTTGCTCCTCCATGTTGATGAGGGTGGCGTTAATGAGAGCTGATTGTTGCGAAAGATCGTAGTTTCGGAAGCCTCCCCAGAGAGGTACCAAGGGGTAGGTCTTAAGGTCGTAACGCGTGACAATACCGAAGTTGGTGCTACCTCCGTCGAGGGCTTTGTAGAGGTCGGGAAAGGAGGTGGCGTTGACGTTGCCGATAGTGCCATCAGCGAAAACGATTTCGTAGTTGACGATGTTTTGAGCAGCGAGACCGGATTGAGCGTTAGCCCAGGCGATACCACCTGACAAAAAGAGTGAGTAAGGACGTCGCCGAGGTAGATTAGTTAACATACCTCCCAACAGGTAACCACCGACACCGACACCAGTAGAACGACCGCCGAGAGCTGTCAAGTTGTGCTTGTCGAGCTCGTCGTAAACCTTATCCCATCGAGCACCTGGACCAACGCCAGCGATAGGCATAGATCCATCAGCGGAGGGGAAGACAGTGGTCGAAGATAGGTTGCCCATGTCGATTGTCACACCAGGAGCGCCGATGTTGGACATGTTCTAAATGATATCAGATGCATGCTTGGGATATAGAAAGAAAGGGAAAGCTTACCGGCCAAGGGTTGTGGCCACCAGAGGTTACGGCGAATTGGCACTCGTTCTGAACCAAGACGCTAAGGGTGGTGGAAACATCCTCCGTACTCTCGGGCAGGATTCTGCATGCCGGGGTCAAATCGGCAACCATAGCCGAGTAGTAGTCGACCTTCTCCTCCTCGTACACGGCATCCCCTGGCAGAAAGACCTTGTTTCCGAGCTTCTGTTGCAGGATAGCACACTATTCGGGTTCCTAGGTTAGTCATTATCTAACTCAATCGAGATAAAGAGCTTACGCAAGTTGAACAGTCTTTGTGGCGTACATCAAGGTGCTTCAGTGATGCGGCGTTGGCGTGCAATGAGTAGATAGAGAGGAGGACTGCAGCGAGAAGCTTCATGATGTGGGAGTACGCTTGAAGACACCAGAAAAGACTGTGCTAGCTGATGAAGAGACATCCCAGAATATCCCGTCCTTTATATTCGCTCGGCTCTGAGCGCATCGGCTGGAATCTTTGGATTACGCAAAACCCAAGGAGAACCGCTGCACCAAAGCTGAAGGAGGTGCCTGACTTCCGAAGCAAAAATAGGCGTTCCCTCGTTTGAATATGGAGTAATCCTAGCCGTTGCATCGGATTTCACTAAGTGCTAGTGACGGTCGCTAGCGGTTCAGCTGGAACTTGGTAAGGTACTGGGAAGCTTGGAGAACATTTCGGACTTCCTGATTAACCCAAATCGTTCACGGAATTTGACGTCTAATCTGGTTGATCGGTAACTTGAGTGGGTAGAGATTGTTCAACTGTAAACAAGTGCATCGCTTGTCGCAGAGCCTATTTCCCTGTGGGCGGTAGATGGGTAGACGGTGGTGGAAGACGGAGGGCGGGAGGCGGCCCAGGTTGCAGGTCTGTGGACCATGGTAGTTATCCGATGTTCCAGCAGATTACATCATTTTCTCACAGGCGCATCACTGACCACCGAGAGCACCCGACGTCCACAACAGACGCTTTGCACCCACAATCACTCATAGCATCCGAGGACTTGCGTCGCGTGCTCCATTTTCTTGAACTCTCTACATGCTCTTCAGCTCAAGGCTGGACAAGGCTGGGCAGCTTGAAACTTCGGAATTCGAATGACTTCAAACAGTTGTCAGGAACTACACTTTTCCACCAAGGAGATACCGACTATGCTGTGAGCACCGAACGGTATGTTTGAACTTTTTCCTTGAGCCTCGGGACGATGTTGACTCGAAGTTATCTACGTCAGATCTTCGTTGACATGTTTCGTAGCCAATGCTATACGCTTCTTGTTTGGTGATCGTCGGTCAAAATGACAATTACCCATCATCAATCCTAATGCGCATACCCCTAGCGGCACGTCCTTCATTTTCGTCGGTTTATTTTTGTGGTCTATCACAGGCCAGGCCAATCTCGTATCGCTTTCTGTGTACGTGGATCCGAAATTTCTGGCCTAGTATACCGATGCCCTTGCGGAAGCACCGACACATTCAGGGCGGGTCAATCTGAACGGCACCGACTCTAGTTTGTTTGCAACGCAGCAGTGCTCAAGTCAACACGTCTAGCAGTCCCGCTGCAGTTGCACGACTGTATAAATACCTACCTTTCCAACTTTCCAACTCCAGCACTCGGCAATCATGTTAGCAGCATCACTTGCCCTTCTCTTACTACCTCAGCTCGTGGCGTCTCGTCCCAGCCCTCAAAAGAGGTTGGTCGGTAAGTGGCTCTGATACGTGACGAGCTGGCTTGGTGTACTAAGTGCTCCTCACAGAGTTCAGCGCACTTGCCTTCACTCAAAAAGAGTTCGACTACGTTGTAGTCGGCGGAGGAACTGCAGGTCTTATTGTAGCTGCACGACTAGCCGAAGATCCTAGCGTTCGTGTGGGTGTTATCGAGGCTGGACAAAACCATGTCGACGATGCCAGGATCGCTGTCCCTCAAGGCGCAGGATACTTAGCAAACCCAGATTACGATTGGATGATGAGCAGCGTTCCTCAGCCGGGTGCAGCAAATCGATCCCTCTTCATATCGCGAGGAAAGATGCTCGGAGGCTGCAGCGGGAACAATGCCATGGTAAGTCACTATAGCCACTCATCTCATATTATAAATAACAAGGTCACATAGGTCTACCAACGTGGTCATGCGGAAGACTACAATGCCTGGGGAGCTTTTGGAAACGAAGACCACTGGTCTTTTGATGGCTTGCTTCCGTACTTCAAAAAGGCGGAAAATAGGACTGAACCTGGCACTCTTTGGTACCCTGGTCAAGAAATTACCCAAGATTTCCTTGATGCTCATGGCCGTGATGGTCCAATTCAAGTGAGTTTCCGCATACTGTTGATAATTTTTCATATGGCTCATATGTTGAACAGGTCACCTACCCTAACTTCGCGACTGACGTTGATGTTCCCATGGTCCAAGCTGTTCAAAATCTTGGATTGCCTTTGAACTACAACCCTGTAAGGGTTTATATCTGTTCCTACTGCCATCTATCTGACAGCATCCACTTCTCAGGACGCCGGCGACAATAGCGGTTTCCCTCTCCTTTCACGGAACGTTGATCTCTCAGGCGTTCGGTCATACACCGCTCCTCAGTACTTCTCTCCTCATGCTGAAGACCCCAACCTCGTTTTCTTGACCGGTGCCTACGCAACTAAGATCAACTTCCAGAACACCACTGACGGGTCACTCGTGGCATCTGGCGTGGACTTCTCCGTCGCCGGTCAAAACTACGTGGTGAACGCTAGCAAAGAGGTTATTCTTGCCGCAGGTATGAAAATCTTCACCTTCCCGTTACATTAGTACTGATCCTGTACTGTAGGTGCCATTAAGACCCCGCAATTACTTGAACTCTCTGGAGTCGGTAACGCAGAACTGTTGACTTCTCTCAACATCACTCCCATCGTCGATCTTCCACAAGTCGGAGAGAATCTTCAGGTATTGTCTCGTCGTTTTCTATATGATTTTGTTACTCAATGTAACGTTTCAGGATCATCCATTGGTTATCACCGAATACAAGATTCGTGACCAATACGTTACTCTAGGTATGTGTTCTGTGTCGCGATTCCTACACACGCAACTAATGGTCATCTTCTAGACAAGCTCCGCAACAACGCAACCTACGCAAACGAGGCCTTGGCTCAATAGTGCGTATCCATCCGAATGCTAGAACTGTCCCTCGCTTACTTCCCGATGACCATGCAGCGAGGAATCACATACCGGTCCTTACACATTCACTCCTCTCATTTATGGCAGTATCCCTATTCGCAGCATCACCAACGACTCGTTCATGGAAACCTATGTTTCCAAGATTGACGCCCTGCTCGCCTCCGACAACATCACTGCGATCCAAAGGGTTCAGTATAACTTCTACAGAAACGTTACTGTTGAGGCCAAAGCTGGAACAATCGGCTTCACCATGGTACCGCAAGGAAACTTCGCCGCATCTGCTGAGCCTGGTCAAGGTTACGCTGCTGTGGTCCCTATTGCTATGCATCCTTACAGCCGAGGCTCAGTCGTACGTTCTGCATTAATAGCTAGCTTTTGAGGTACTAACGACTTTATAATGCAGCACATCTCAAGTGCCGACCCTCTCGCAGCTCCAGTCATTGATATGGGCTTCTTATCGAACGAGCTTGGTATGTCATATGACATTCATACAGCAACACAACTGAGTCCTTCTATGTATACAGACAAGGATGTCCTCGTTGAAGGTATCAAGTTCACCCGTAAATGGGCTGCTACTGCTCCTTTCTCCGATCTCGTTGAAGGACCTAACGAACCCGGCCCTGAGGCTACTACCGATGCCGATTTCCTAGAGTCAGTTGAATTACTCGTATTCCTTTTCACGTCGTGCTAATCATACGCTTATCTACCAGCTACCTCGAACACATGGTCTCTGTTCATAACCATGCATCTGGCACCACCGCTATGGCCTCCAAGGAAATCGGCGGTGTCGTTGATTCTCGCCTCAAGGTTTACGGCTTGTCCAATGTCCGTGTCGTTGACGCTGGTGTCCTCCCTATGTTGGTCTCTTCAGCTATCAATCCCACTGTTATCGCTGTCGCAGAAAAGGTCCGTTCCTTGACCCGACTGCACGAAAACATAAAAGCTGACAATTCCTCTTCCCGCAGGCCGCTGATATTATCAAGGCCGACAATGGACAAGCAAACCAGAAGCGTGAGCCCAAGATCAAGGCTCCGGCTATGGGTGTCTACGGCTTGCCTTTCAAGCGTGAGGCAAAGATTGAAGCACCGGCTCTCGGTGTTTACGGACTGCCTTTCGCAAAACGTGAGGGTGCCAAAGTATTTGGTGCCTACGGTGCCTGGTAAAAGGCCTTTAAGAGCCTTCAAAGAAAGGGAATTTGGGTATTCTCAGGGGAAACATTCTTTTTTAAGTTCAGATATTTATATACTTATCTATTCTAGACTACAATAATAATCGCAACGTAGTAGTTCATTGTACATATTCCATACATAATCTAGCATTAAAGCTGTATTTCTTTTTCATCTACGTGTGCGAACGACACTATGTTAGCCAATATCTCTGGCAGGTGAATCTTCACCCTGAACTGATGCGTGGAACCTCCGGACACCAAACGGCCATATCCTCTTCGTGTGATAATCGTGCTCCCTAGAGATGGTACTGCGTTCAAAATGATAGACATCACGATTTATTCTCGATGGCTGCGCGAAATTGTCGGTCTTGCTCGGCCATGCCAAAACGTTCAACTCCACTGTGCAAGCCGTAAAAAGGATATATGTAGTAGTAGTACACGGAGCGAACAAGTAACAAACTTAGATGTACAGATGTCGTTCTTCAATGATGGACAACGGCAACGCAACGACAACGACCTAATATGTCAATCCATCCACAACAGCGAACCGCAACACACCAATGGTATCAGCCCGTGCTTCATAAACCCCTTCGTAGTTGCTGTCGTGGACAGCAACCTGCAAACCACGGCTCTCCCGCTGTTGGCAAGCGAATCCGAGCACGGCCTCTTCTATTTGCTTGGTGAAATCGAAGATGAGCGCCCGAGATAGTTCCGTGGGTTTGGTATTTGTCGGCCGAGGCCCGACAAACAGAGCATACCGGAGATTTAACTGTCGCAGATACGTCTGCGAAGATGCATGGTGAAGTACCGAATCCTAATAACACTATGGTTCAGCATCCTTCGCACTTACGGAACGCGGGTACTCACAACAGCACCGGTATCGACTCCGCCGGAGTTGCTCCTATTTATTGATAATCCAAGGGACCTCAACTCGGTGCAACTTTGCAAAGCGCCCAAGTTCCTCTCTCCGACCGACCACCGGCCTTCAAACGAGGAATGAAGCGCCAAATCCTCGAGCGTCTCGGCATGACGGGGCAGGACTTGATCATACAACATATCAGCCATCGAGTTGTCCACGACCTCGATTGGAGCACCGAGGGAGTGATAGTGTAATTTTCGGATCCCGCTATATGAGGAGATGTATCGTAGGAATGAATCGTTTACAGCTGGAACGCTGATTTCACGGAGGTAGATGTTTTCCTGGTGTAGCGCGTCCCAGATATTACTGAAGACCATGCGCACATCAAGGAGCTCGAGGGAGGTGAGGGAACGAAGATGGGATATTGAGGAAGGAGTAAGGTTGCCTTGAAATAGACCTAGCCGGAGGTGCTTTAGCTTTGATTTTGCGAGGCTTTTTGGCGACCACGACGTGATGAATTGATCGAGATCTGCTGAGGAGCTTAACGCTGACTTGGTGAAGTTCAAGCTGAGCGATGAGAGGTCGGCATTGTTCTTCAAGAGACCCCGCAATGGACGTAAAACATTATCCTCGAGGTCCCTGAAGGAGCCTTTCAACGAAAAACTCTTTAGGTTGCGGAATGGAGTGAGATTGAGCGGCGATGCGTGGGGTTTATGATAGTTCCACACAAACTCCAATGAAAGGTTGGACAACGATGGATGTGTTGATATGGTGTTTATGACGAGGGCATGAGACCATTCAGGATCGTGATGAGGGATAGTCCAGCTGGTAATCAGTCAATATCGAGGCATTACGACGGAATAGAGAAACGCACTCGACGGTTGTCAAGTTGACAAACAACGACAGCATCCGGGGAAGTAATTCCTTCATGTCATCAAACGCAACAACCTTTGCATCCAGTTCCTCCTGCGTCAGCATCTGAGGCCGTATAATTCCATCCAGTCCACGGGCAATAGGAAGTTCCATGGTAGGTCCCAATGACTTGATAGTCAGCTTCTTCACGTATGAAGTCGCCCTGCATCCCCTCGTCGTAAAGACCTTCAAGAGAGATACACTCGGACCTAATCCGTTCCTCTTCACATCGATTGTGATGTTCGAGAATAAATGGGGTCCGACAACCAAGTTCAAGTATTTGCTTGTGATCCGTAGATTTTTCTTGTCTTCAAGAGACGAGAGCTAGGAGACTCCATAAGGCAACCGTCTAGACTCAGAATGAAGACAAACCTCGTAGACGATAGCATTCAGTAGTTCCGGGGGTAGAGTGAGCATTGAAGAGTAGGAGGAAGGATCAACTTGGTGGGGTATATAAACAAAAACGAATCTTGAGCTAACCCACCCGAGATGGCCCCTTGATGGCATGGCAAAAGGGCCGATACGTCACGAGTGTCAGGCGAACTCCGCCTTTCCAGCTACACTCTCATCTCCACCTCAGAGCCATCACCCTGTCAGCTACACATTCTGAATAGCATGCTTTCTCAATCAGAACATAAAGGTTCATATGGCTTGTCTAGCTGACAATTGATCTTACTCTAATTCAATGCGGTGTTTGCCTAGCAGCCACACCTTCACATGAATACAGGGGTTCTCGCCGACAATGACCATAATGATAAACCTTGTTGCCACTGATGCGCAGGGCCGCCGTCAGCGCCGCAGGGTTGATATGCAACGTGAAGTTTTATTCAAGACGGTTCACCTGTTCGGACCATCGCAGCACGACTATTCTCAAGACTTATACAGCTGCTTTATACAGCGAACAAGTTCAATTCGCCAGGGTCGCACTGATGCTATTTTTGAGCATCTTGAACACGGCCGCATTCAACAACACGAAGCGCACTGAATAAGAGACTGATGGAAAGGCTTGTATATAACAACCATTCTTCCACGAGAAATCCTCACTTCCCCATTATTGCCCGCTTTCGCTGACTGATCCCTGACACTTGGCCTCTCAGCTGATTGGACCGTGCCGACGTGAACACGAACTAGCCTGACCGAAGGTCCCCGCCGTCTTCTGTTGTATGTACGTGTCGCCATTGTTGTATTGCAAATATTAACTGGTACAGATATACCTGATACAGGATGTCGTGAAGATTGTCTAATTCTATCGATTTGGTAGGGAACAAAGAAAAACGCGAAACCCAATCCCTTTACCGTTCAGCCTCAACCAACTCCATGGTCTCAGAAAGGATGGTCTCGGCTTCGGGGAATCGGTATTGGATATCACAGTCGAATGGAAGAGGTCGGCTGAAGAACGAGGCGAAGCGTCTAATCAGCGACTAACCCCGAAAAGTAGGTGATAGACTTACACAACCAATCCATCGTTGATGCTAACAGATTCAATGGGTATGACAGGTTTACCTTCAGCATCCTTGACAGGGCGAATGGTGGCGGCCCAAAGAAGACAGGCAATATCGATGAAAAGAGAGTTGTTGGCAACGTGTCTTCCGATGCAAAGTCTGGTGAGAATGATGAGTGCGGGCCTTACAGGATTCCGCTAGGCGAAAGGGCTTACCGGCGACCGAAACCGTAGGTAACGTGTCCTATGTCAAAGCTCAGTAATTAGTACACAAGGTCCTCCCCGGATCGGAACACGTACCCTCTGTAAATTAAGGTCAATCAATGCTCACAGAATAGAATAACATGAAACATTACCTTCTTTGGTGTCAGCCAAGGCAGGCATAATCTTGCCGTTTTTGTCAAGGAATCGTCCAGGGTTGAATTCTGCAGCATCAGCTCCCTATAAGATTTTCGTCAGAATGACGTTCCCCGTCGAATGATCTGGAGCGTACATATGCTTCAACATCGCGGTTCAAGGCCCTATTCGGAGTAACCTCGTCAGAAAAGACTCATTGCAGTCATGGAATACAACATACCAGACGTTGGCAATACAGATAGTCCCCTTGGGGATGAAGTGACCTTCGTACCAATCGTCCTCAGTAGATTGGTGAGGCAAACCGACAGGGTCTAAGAGCCAAGATAATTAGTCAACGAGTGCCGGGCAAACATCTTCCCAGATTACTCACCGACAGGGTGCCATCTCAAAGCCTCACGAACGGTAGCCTGGATGTAGTGAAGGCTGTCCAAATCAGCAAAGGTAGGCATGCGGTCACGGCCGACAACAGCGTCGAGTTCATCGTGAATCTTCTGTTGAACTTCAGGGTACAGCTCCATTGCGAGCATGAACCAAGTAAGAACTCCGGCAGTGGTTTCGGCACCAGCGGCGCTGGTTGCTGATTTGAGCAAGATTCGGAATATGTTACCTGAACAGAGACTTACTATAGAGTAGCCGCAAGCCAGGCAGACTCCCTGTCACTAAGACCGTGCCTCTCAGTGTCCCGAACAAGGTTAGCCGCGAAACTGGGGCGTTCTTCACCACTTTTCTGTAAACGACATGTCAGATAGGATGGTCGCAAGACGGCGGGGAGGGCCACACATACCACACGCTGCTTAGCCTCGAGGAACAAGCTTTCAAACATTGCTGAGTCCTTCTTGTACCATGCCTCAGCATCACGCTTCCACTTAGCCATCCAGTTAGGGAGGTGCCTCATCCAGGTGAAATATTCGACGTAATGGGCACCGGGGAAAGCAGCGCGGGTGATACGTGAAATGAAATCGTTGACAGCAGCGACTTGGGGGTCCCGGACGTCGGTAATAGGTTCCTTGTCGTAGACAACAGACCAGACCATGGAAGCGGTGGCCCTGGTGGTAAATAAATACTGAGTTGCCACGAATAACCGAATGTCATGCAAAGGTCTTACCTTCGAATCTCAGCATTCCAGAGCTTAGGTTGTCTGATCATTCCGCTGGCGAGACTGATTGCCTCGCGGTACTGAGGAACCTGGAAGCTAGCGGCGACAGTCTTGTTCAAACCTTCGTGACCGGCACGTCTCATGCGACGCCAGCTGCAATTGCGCTATTAGCGACACGCCATTGGCTTTGATTAGAACAGACTCACACATCGTTGTACTGGGTGAACACGACCAACAATCCACCGGTCAAGATCTCAGATGCGACTATGGGACTATTGTTGGCAAGATCTCGAAGAAGTCTAGAGTCGATTCGACTTACCGATCCAGCGGGGTCTGTTGCTGTAAATCGGGCCCCTTCGGTCCAACAAATCCGCAGCGACCTTGTGCGAGTTCAAGACAACAATGTCCTGACCTGCAACGTTGATGTGCACAATGTCACCTGGACATGTGTCAGCGGCATGGTTTTCTCCGCAGAACACAGTTCGCTTACCATAAGTCTTCTTCCATTCAGTAAAGGTGTGCCAGGACTCTTGACTAAGTTGGAACAAGTTCCCGACTATCGGTAAACCCTTGGGACCAGGAGGCAGAGAGCTCCTGTTGCGGTTGCCAAAGGCTTGTCGGTATACGATGTAAGAGACGACAAGGAGACCTAGGAGCGCCAACTTGGGCTGGCTGGTGAGGAAATCCGTCGCCAGAGCGGCCTTTGGAGGGAAGACTGGAATGGACTGGGATGCGATGGTAGCCATTGGAGTTGTGGGAATCTTGGAGGGCGCTCATCGAGTACTTATGTGTGTGCTCGTTCTGGTGCTCGGGTTGCTTCGGTGAGAAGACTGAGGACTAGCGGGAGAATTACCTAGCAACAGCGGAGCACAGGTAGAGGTCAGCGGAAGTGGTAGAGGTCAGCGGTAGAGGGCCTACCCATAGCGCCGAGTACATTTTGGGCTGATCACCAAGTTTGGCTATAGAGTCGATCATGATCCCGAATGCTAATCTGTCTTCCAAACAAAATGAGGTGATCAACGTAGATTCACCTCCCCGCGGAGGGTAACGTTCGCTAGGGCGCATCTGTGGGGGTATGATGAATCTATGACACGCTAATCACAGATCTGAGTGCGCCGTTATTCGCGGTGATCTGTGGCCTAAGTCCTGAGTGAACTGGCGCAACACTGATAGACTAATAGACAGCGTACCCACAAGCATGAATTTTGGTGCGTTTCCCCAGACCCCACTCATTTCGCCGCCATAACCGGTTTATTATCTGTAGAACGTCGAGTTCAGCATCCTGAGCAATACAACGAGGTTTGAAGCCTCCTTCCTACTTGGCTTGCACCCTGCTTCGCGAAACGGCGGGAGAAGACCCCGTTTTCCGAGGACCAACTTGACAAAAGACCCAGTTTCAACCCAGTTTGATACAACTGGGCACTGACAAGAATCAGATCAGCTATGTCAGCAACAGAGCGCTGAATGGCAGTGGGAAAGAGAAGATGTTCAGTACATACAGCGAATGTTCAATGAGCGAGGAGATAACCCGCGTAAAGCTGTTGCCAAACAGTGCCACACCGACACGGTCTGGACTCGTCGCTCGGGTCCAGCATTCTGATTGGTTGCTGACCATCTTCTCTCCGACGTCTACGCAATCCAAATAATCTTCGTCCTCTTCCACCATATGTTCTGCAAACATATCCTCGGGAGTTCAACATAGCGCTCATTCCATCCTCGGAAAATGTCAGAATCATTGGTTTGACAAAGGGGTACTAGGGACTTGGCAAATCTAGTGTGTAATCCATCTCTGTCAATGAAGGACACCTCTGACGTGTTCTTTGTGTAGTTGGAGGCACGATTCCTCTGAGTTGAAGGGACTGTTGTCTTCTATACTACTTTCGCTTCGCAGAAAATACAACAAGGCCCCCCTGGAGCAATAAAATTATCCTATTCATACACATATCTATTACAAGGAAGTCGTACAGAATCCATACCAAATACTATCAACAATAACATATCGTTTTCAAAGGGAGACTACTGGATCATATGATGCTCATCTGACCTCTGCGGCCTCCATTGGAATCGTAACGGACGATCGCAACTATGCACAGACAATGTCTTCTCGGATGAAAAGTACTGCGCACAATGCGTACAAGTCCATTGCGTCGGCTTCCCGTGTTGAGAAACCTCGTGCCTAAACCTATCATGCTTCCTCGAGAACAACGCACCACAGCCAATCGTGCATTGGTAACTCTGCTTCGGTTTCGGTCTGTGCGTAAGCATATGCGTTTCACGTGTGTAGTTACTCGTGAAGACACGGTCGCAACCTGGCTCCTTGCATCGGAACGGCCGTGGACGGTGTTGCGTAGAGCGCTTCTTGGTTCCGGATGACGTCGAAGATGAAGGAGAGTTGGAACGAGTCTGTGGTCGGGAAGTACTGGCGTTGCTACTAGCACCATCGTTCGATTCGGCAATAGAGGAACTACGTTCGCGGAACTCTGAAGACTCAGAGTCAGTGGACGAAGAAGTTGAATCTTCGACCTTTTCAATGCTCGGCACGTCATTTGAGGTTGGGAATGGAAGGAACGGGGAGGTGGACAGGGTGCTGAACGTGTCCATGGATGGCTTGAACGAAGGACTCGGAAGAGCGTACATGGGGTTCAAGGTGTCTGGCTTTTGCTCTGAATAGCTATCCGAGAAGGCATGTCCAATGCTCGAGGTGTTGGAGAAGCTGCTAGGGAATACTAGGCCCTCGCTTGCAACGCCAAATTCGAGACCGTCGCTTGGCATTCCGTTCAGCCAGTTATCGAAATCCGGCGTCAGGCCTACCGATGTCGCTTAGTCTCGGATAACCTCGAAAACATATGGACCTACCGAAGTAGGGATCACTATCGAGCCCCAAGTTATTCTGCCAACTCTGTTGGTGAATGGAAGACAGTGCATCATATTCTGTGCGTGCTATCAAATTAGAATCGGTTTTCTGTGAGAATTGACACGTCTTACCAGGAGGCGTTGACAAGTCAGTCAATGGTGTACTAGCTGGTGAATCATCTCCAGACAACTCGAATGTCATCCCTTCAGGTGTTTCCACCGCTTTGATGTGTATCGTCGAAGGGATGGTTCCGCTGGACTTCTGATCAAGTTGAAGAGGTCGTAGTTCGAAGGAAGCATCGTTGCGCGCCGAAGGAGTCGAAATTACAAGTTGAACGTGTCCTAACAGATGTAGAGGCAAAGAAAAGGACATCTTTAAGAAGTCCGATAGCTGTAAGCGCAGGTATTGTGTACGGGCCTCGAATCGACAGCGTAAGTTCACCCAGAGTCGTTCGCGTCGGTACTTCTTATATTATCGATCCCATATTACACCTAACGCAGTCAATAGACCGACGCGTACACTTCCTTGAACGTCGGATGTGTCGGGATGATCCCATCAGTATTTCCCGACTAGACAACCGCGCGGACTTTAGCCATCACTCCTCGGTACCTCAAGCCCTCATACAGCGATCATTTTCAGGTAGACCCTGGTCCTTGGACTGGATTTGGGTGATACAGATAGACTTGGGTCATTATATCGTCGTCGTGACCGCGAATGGCCGTTCGATCACCGTCACTGCTATGTCATTAACGCCTGGGAACACGGAGGCACAAAATGGTCTAGCGACAATCCCGCGGCTTAATCGGGTCAGGCTTTCAACGCTCAATGAAGATCATGACCGAATATGCCCATGCCATTGTACGTGACTTCAATCATCGTACTACACCCAAAGGCCCAAAAGTCGCGATGCGGATCGAAATGGCAGTGGCGGTTGCACATAGAGCGCTACACATACGCTCACGAGTTTATTCCTTTTCCCCAAATGACACGGGATTCCGCCGCATGATGAGATAGTAGGAGGTATATATCTTGCGCTGTTCAATGCGGTGTTGGCAGAGAAGTTTAACTCGCAAACAAAAGAAGTCGCAATGTCCTCCACTGGCACTGGTATCAAGTTCGTCATCCCCAACACTCTTCGTAGCTGGCCCTGGCCTCGTTTCATCAACCCCAACTACGAGGAATGCAAAGCAGAGTCCTCAGCATGGTGCGAGAGCTTCAACGCCTTCAGCCCCAAGGCCCAGAAAGCATTCAACAAGTGCGACTTCAGTGAGTAGACGTTTCTTCACGTTCAAAAGTCTCGGACTAATCGTACCCTTCGCAGATCTTCTAGCTTCTTTGGCATTCGCCAAAGTAAACAGAGGTACGTCCTCTTCCTTTCTAGAGGATCGAACTAACCAGTACATGCTCGACACAGACGGATGCCGAATCGGATGTGATTTGATGAACCTCTTCTTCGTCATCGACGAGTATTCCGATGTCGCCGACGGGAATGGAGCCCGTGTCTACGCCGACATCGTTATGGACGCCATTCGTAATCCACACAAGCCCAGACCCGCTGGTGAGTGGGTTGGTGGCGAGGTTGCCCGGCAGTAAGTACGCTTGTAAGATGGATCATAGAGCACTTGATAGATGACTCTTAGATTCTGGGAAAACGCGGTCCGAACCGCCACTCCATCTGCACAACGTCGCTTCGTTGACACTTTCCAACTCTACATGGACGCTGTCGTAGAGCAGGCCTTGGACCGTGAGGACCACCGTATCGATAGCGTCAAGCGTTACTTTGATGTCCGCCGTGACACAATTGGTGCCAAGCCTTCATTTGCTGTCAACGAGATACACATGAACCTTTCCGACGAGGACATGGAACATCCCATTATCAAGACGCTCACCTGGACCTCCATCGACATGTTGATTATTGGTAATGACTTATGTTCCTACAATGTCGAGTAAGTTCCTAGTTCCATCCCGATCCAGCGTCTATCTCACAGCGATGTTCCAAGGCAATCCCGGGGTGACGACCGCCACAACCTTGTCACCATCGTTATGAACGAACAACAGATCGGTCTCCACGCTGCGTTAAAGTGGATTGGCGACCTTCATGACTCACTCGCTGAAGAATTCTTGACCGCATACGCGAAGCTGCAGACTGCGGGATTCTCTGACGAGTTGGCCAGCTACGCCGATGATCTCGGGAACTGGGTCCGTGCTAATGATAAATGGAGCTTTGAGGTGAGCGAAGTTCAAACCGGTCTTCTAGTAATGGACGGGCCTAACATTTCGGCCGTTAGAGCGAACGTTACTTCGGGAAAGAAGGAGTCGAAATCGAGAGGACTCGTATCACGGAACTACTCCCCAAGGAAGAGAGCGGAGCGGGAGGTAACACAGGTCTTGTCCCAGTAGCACACTAAGCACGTTCGGATGAGTCAGGAACAAAACCTAGATTCGATGGGCACTCCAGGGAGCTACAGTACATTTCATTGCAATCATTAATGATGAACAAAGCAAGCATATAGAACTACAATACCGATGTATCATATGTAGATTCACTATCTTTATTAATCCCGTCCTCAACGGGTCACTATCTGCCACCGGGTTAAGGATACATGTTCCTGAATTTTCGGTATGCCGGATTCCTCTTGAAGCTGCTGGAATACCAGAATCCGAGTACCATCCCTACCGCCATTAAGTCGAATGTCCGTGCCTTACAGTCATCTTTGTCTTCCTCTATCTCGGATTTGAGCTTGTTATCCGCGTCCCGAAATCGCTCTATGACATCTCTGACGAAGGAATGTAGTGATGCATATGCATCCATCAAATACAGAAGTTCGTCTGCCGGGTAATGACGAGCATGTAGTTTGGTAAATAACCACCGAGAAACCTTGAATTCTCGGGCCGAGTCGTCTGCAGGCATCCACAGGTCATTGACGAACCGCGTCCATATGAGGCCATCTACCTTGGCGTCAAGACCAGCTATGATAGAAGTAGAAACATGCACGTACGTGGCAACTGACACCTATTCAGGGATGGGCAGACCTTCCCGAAACGAAGAATGATGTCTATCTCCTCGTCCACATTCCACTGCGGAGGCGGGTGCTCTCCAAATTTCGTCTCGACCGTCCAATAAAATGATCTCAAGGCCGGCAGTTTGCTCAGGCTGATTTGAACTTTCTCGAGCCTTTCCTGCCATGTTGTAATCGGTCAGCAAGCTGACGGGTACGTATCGAAGCAGCATACCTGATGAAGCGATATATCCCCTTCTGTCAACTGGTTGAACCAAATGCAATGAACAGAGAGAATCGTGGACGATACAGAGTTCGCTGCTATCTCTTCAATGAGCTCCACATTCCACCCATTACGGTTGAAATTGAGCTGCATCAACGTGTGCTCTTTGCACGACTTTTTTATCGACTTGATGAGCTCCTGTACCGAGACTCCAGGAACTTCGAACGAGCAGGTGGTTTCGAACCTCTCAACTGCTGGAAGTGTGCTGGATGATAGGAAGTTGGGAGCCACGGTATCAGCAACGTGTAGCCAAGTAAGGCTGGGGAACAGCCAACTGTTTCCCGCAACTCGATATGTGTTGTAGTTTGTAAGGGGTATAAGGAACAGGGTTCTGATAGTGGATTGATGTCTACCGAGAAAAGATACGAGGTTTGGGGTGATAGGCATGTAGAGGAGCAGCATTGTGAGATGAGGGAACGTGCAATCGTCGAAGATGTAATCGAACCATTCAGATAGATGAGGATACTCTCGGTGAACCACCCGAATCTCCAGGGTTCTCAGGTTTGGAAGACGCTTTAGAGCCTTAGCTATGAGCCCGAAAAAGCCTTGCATGACAACAGATCCCTCTGGGTACAATTCTACTCTGCGAGATCTGTCAGTTATGAGCTGCAAGTATTATCCGGTACTATTACGCACTTGTAATTCATCCACAGGTTTCTAGTAGACCTTCCAGCGAGTTCGTTCCCCTTAAGTGTCTTTAGGCACCCAATCGTCTGATGTAGCGTGTTCAAGTCAATGGAACGATACAAAACTCGCGTCCCTGGGACGTTGAAAGCCTTGGAAATGAGGCATACACACGCTAAGGTAGTGATAGGAAGAAAAGCTATGATTTCTTCCCAAATGTCGGCAGGAAGATCGGTGGCTACAGCCATTTGACTGTCAAGTGAGCGGGCACTAGTGGTGGATGCAGTTCAAGCTCAAGTGCCGGCCCGACGGCGGCGATTTTAGGCGCCAGTGCAGCGCTGCCCGTTCAACCCAAACCATGCCCATTCAATATTGCTGTGTAGTATAAATTCTCACTATAATCTACTTTGTAGGTACATGCGTTACTAGGATAGCGAATTAATGTAAACCAAGAAAGAAGAAGAAAACATGGACATGGGACACCGCTGTAGCCTCTTCCTCGGCGAGCCAGCGTGCTCTGCTTCTGATCTTCGTCCTTTAATACATCTACTTGCGCCGGACATAGCGCCGGCTCCTGCGCATATTTCTGAAGTACTTTGTCGTTCCCGAGCTCGTCAAAGCTAACGATCCGACAACGTCTTGGAGGGATCATGTCCTTGCAAGCTCAAGATGGAACATCCAACCCGAAATTTTCGTCTTCTTCATCCCGGACAGGTCTGAGGGGTTCGTCTTCGTTGGAAGAAGGGATATCGGAGGAGTAGGTTCCCATAGACGAGGCAACCTTCCGTCAATGTCGGAGCAGATCCAAGTGTAAAACACCAAACGAAAACTGACGTCCGCTCCGTACGGTCAAGCATCACGAATTAGGTTGAGTAAGGGAACCACTTTCACCATCAAACCTGCATCAAACTCTGAGGAATGTCGTTGAGTTGACACCCATACAGGATCGCGAGTAGAATAACGACAACTGGGTGAATCGTCGAAGTGATGTGTCTGAGTTGTGGGGGTTGTATGTATTCGAGAGGCAGCATCTCCCCGTTTGACGAGCAATAGAATAGTGTAGGAAGATATTGCGGATTCGTTGTTCTTGTATCGTATCTTTCAGGAAACGTACTCCCAGGGCCTCTCGCCGAATCCCTGATGAAGAATATTAGATGTTGATTTAAAACTTTGAAGTAACAGTTCAACACACCTTGACCTTCGGGTAAGCACTATATCTTCAGGCCCGGCCGCTCCTCAGCTCCCGCTTTACGACTGTGTTGAACAATATCCAGACCCTTTTGAATCACATCCATAGTGGGAGGAATACACGTCGGAGAAGAGGTTTTAGGTATTCATTGCAGGTTTTTTCGACTTTCGATTTTCGATACTGGTAATGGCATAAGTGAAAGGGGATTTGTAGTGCCATCTCGGTGAATATACACACCTTTGACCATGTTGTACTTGCTGTCATTGTGCCAAACGGAAACATGCGATATTCGAGACCGAAAAACCACTCGAATCGAGCAAATTCCTAGCCAATGTTGAATACTAAGAAAGATTCCACCTTGCATGATAACGCACCATTGTTGCCTAAGAATCATCCTTCCCAACCCAACGAGTAGACTTCAAGCTTCAAGCTCGGTATGAGGACTACTGGAAGTCGTTATGTCTTGCAAAGACGGTATCACGATTAGACACCAACTGCGTCTTGAAGGATCGTGGTTGAGATGAAAAGCCTGAGCTCCCGTTACGTTGGAAGAAAAGCCATGATTTGTTCCCAAATGTCGACAGGGAAGTCGCTGATTTGAAGCTCGAATTCAAGTAACGCGCTGAGCAAGCTGTTAGGTTGATCTGAGGTTGATTCATGACATGTCCTAATCAACGAGTAGTAGCTGGTACGTAGTATAGGTTCTAATGATACAAATATAGTACTGTGTGTTTACATGTGTTCCTCTCAGGACCTCTAGATAGCAATGTAGATACCGATAGCAAACTGATGTGCCGAGAAAGTAAAGAAAGCTTGATCATCAACTCCGCCGTGGCCTCTTCTTCGATAGCTGACATGAAACCTTCTGCAGTGGCCCAGCCAGCGTATTCCTCTTCTCATTTTCCTCCTTCAAAGCACCGTCTACCTGCTCCGGACTTAAAGCTGGCTCCTGCGCATATCTTTGGAGTATTCTGTCGTTCCCTAGATCGTCGAAATTGACGATTCGACAACGTCTCTGAGGAATGACCTTGTCAGCCCAAGCTGACACATTCAGCTCAAACTTGTCGTCTTCGTCGTCTCCCGCAGGTCCGAAGGATACTTCATCGTCAGAAGAAGCAATATCAGAGGCATATGTCCCTGTAGAAGAGGATGCGGTCTCGTAGCAATTGATGCATTGAGTGCATTTGCATGTGACAGCGTCGGAAGCAATGGAATCTGAACGCTTTCTTTTCGACGATGACGATGACGATAGAGTTTTGAATCGGTTATGCGACCACGCCGGCCAGATAGCGAGGGTACTAAGAGCTGGAAGAAATATGTTTTCCTTCAGAATTTCCGGGGCAGATGAGAGGTCTGGTGGCCGCAAAATAAAGAGAAAGATGGCGATTGTAGGGTGTATCATGGATGTGATTCGGGGAAGGGAGTCGTAGTCCTGTGTATTATAGTGAAGAGGCGACATGTCCCCACTCGACGAACGGAGATATAGCTGCGGTAGGTATTTGGGCTTGAATGTTTTCCGATCCATCCATCCAGGGAAGAGTATGTATTCCCAAGGACCTTCGCCGAATTCCTGGTGCTATGAGAATTGCGTCTTTAAGAATTCGGTGAACTCTCACCTGAAATGTACGCCGTTCATGTACTTCAGCAGTATTGTTATGCTTTATTATCTCCTGCACTTGCTGAAAGACCTCCTTGCTGGGCGCGAGACATAATGTTTTCTCCCGAAGGCATGATGCAAGATTCGTAGGCACTATGATCAGGATTTAGATATGCTCTTGAAGGGATAGAGTGTGGAACCCACCAGTTACTATATTATGATCACTTTCAAAAGGGAAGCCACGATAATCGAAGCCAAATGCCCATTCGAAGTGGGTGAGTTCCTGTCCATTGGATTAGTCAGCTGAACGACCACACTAGGGTAGATCCTATACCATTGCTGCACAACCGTCGGTTCTGGATACTAGAGGTACACGCAGAAGTTTCATATCGGTGTCTTTGGAAGCATGTACATCTTGTAGAGAGGTCATCCCTAGTTTTGTGTGGGATGTAAGTTATGGTGATGGCACAGAACAGAGTGGTGCAAAAGTCTCACGATGGGTGGCGTGATCGTGACTCGAACATGGGCGCTTAACAATCCCTTCCATTGTCCTCCACGTTTAGCAAATCTCTGTCTTCTCAAGTTCTCATTGACCATCTTCGAAGGCCAGGACAATGGAGGGAATCATCAAATCATGAATCACTATGCCACACAAATTGAAACCCCGACGTACTGATATCGATAAAACCGCAATAAGTAGCTGCCAACTTGTTGCACTGGAATCGCCTTCCTCTTCTCTCCTTCAATGGCAACGGCCGAAAATTCTACGAACAACTTTCTAGGTGTGGACTCGGGGGTCCCAAGACCTACTCCTCCCCCTCAAGCTCTCATCCGTTCCAATGGATACCCACTCACCGAAGCTTCTCCCCTTCTCCAGGTAGGAGACGATCGGGCCAACCTTGATCTCCGCGCTTGGGTTGATGCCGCCAACGCAATGCAACCTGACGATCCCCCCGACCCCGATGATGACAATGCATTGGACGAGATTGAGAAACTTGGCGAACCAAAGCTTCCTGAAGGTACCACCACCTTCCCGGAGACACCCGAGCAGAGGATGATTGGGAGGACTGGTCTATCGAGAGAGCAGACACATTTCAAACTAGCCACGCTCCATGAATTTGGTGCAAGGTGCATCGTGACACTTATGTGTGTTTGCTTACAGCTCGCGCACGTTATTCCTGTCAGTGCAAGCCCTGCATAGTCACTACGTGCGCCTTTCTCCATTTTACTTTATTCACCGGAATCGTTAATCCTCTGCGTTTCTAGTTGACATTTCTGGAATGGGTTCTCGGAGATAGTCACAAGTCCTTCAATATTCATTCTTCCCGGAATTTTTGGTTAGGTGTGTGCTAGCAGCTGGGCTTGTGTTGACCGTGACCTCATGATTTAACTGTGTAGTGAATGCAACTACACACTATGCGCTCGACAGAGGATTGATCAAACTCGTACCGGACATTGACACGCTGAGAGCCATCTTCCAGTTTTCGGAGGAAATACAGGCACTACATAGAGGAAAGGCCAACAATGATGACATAGGCATCTCGCGTCGCAAGGTAACGTGTCAGTTGAAAAGTAGCCTCATCCTAGCTTATACTGTGTAATAGACATTTCCGCCTGGAAACTATAAATATTCGGTGGTTGGCGTTTTGTGTTCAAAGAGGTTCCTCTACTCGCGCGAACGGTTGATAGCGCCCCCAAGGGTTGAAGACCACGAGCTGGAGATGGTTGAGGATCTCAAGTACAAATTCTCCTATCAACGTTTGCAGTATCCACTGGAAGTGGTAAGCTCACACTAGTGCAACTGTTCAGGATTCTCAATACTCCCAACAGCCTCCGTGGGATCGCGACACAGAGGATCATCTAAAGGGATATACTAACACAGAAGACGACGACGACGCTTTCGACACATGCCGCCCAGTCCGGAAATCGCCCAAACTAGAGCCCATGTCATGGCAGGATCCCTGGCTTGTTACCGCAAACGTCGGCGAATTCCTCTACGTTCTCAAGAATCAGATAGAGTCTCGGCAGGAGCGTACATGGAGAGTACAGGACCTTGTCACCGACACGGAGCATGCAACGCTGCTTGAAATGTGCCTCAGGATATACACGCTTGGAAGTCGGATCCTGGCCTGTCAAACCCGAGACGTTAGAAGACAAAGGTAAACTCCCCGAGCGTGCTGCTCTCAACGACTCAAACCCCACTGGTAGAGTCACCCGATCGACAACCAAATCCGACAGGGGAGGTGCAGATTCTAATGCTGCTGGCACTTCTAGACCACGCACCCGCTCTAAAGCGGCTCGGTCCAATCCAGACAGGTCTGTAGCCGATGCAGATCAAGATGCAATGCCTTCCCAGCCTCCTCCCACTCGTCCTCGCACATGCTCCATGGCTTCTTCCTCTAATGCCGCCAAGTCGTCGAGCAAAGTCGACGAAGCTGCTGCTGTTCATGAGCCTGGCCCTTCTCGGCCTAGACGTGCCGCCTCCAAGAAGGGCACCTCCAAGGCAGGCTCTAAGAGCGGTGCGTCTAAGACAGGCTCCAGGAAGGGTAAGCCATGAATCAGGCAGTCCGAGTCAGAAGCTCCCTTTGAACTATGTTTCCTTTCCTTTTTTTACTTGTCCTTAGATTACTTCCCTCTTTTCTACACCTAATTTCATACATGACTCACGAACTCTTCACGCCTGCCTTCATACCTACAGTCATCAAAGGCGCTTCCTTGTACATATTCTCTTGTTACTCATTCATTGCATTACCTCCATCATACCTTGGTTCGATCGGCGAAGGCAGCTTGTAACCTTTCCGCGACTGACTTTCGTCGATTGCAATCTGACAAAGTACGAGGACGTACATACAATTCAAGGTTGATCTATCTCAGTCCCTGGCTTGATCCATGTCGAGGATGCCATATCCAATGAGTAGTGGTACGTAGTATATTTTCTAAAGATACAAACACGGTACTATGTTTACATGTGATCCTCTGGATAGCAATACAGATAGCGTCCCGATGTACGTGAAAGGGAAGAAAGACATAATGTATAATGATCAACTCTGCCGTGGCCTCTTCCTCGATGGCCGACATTCCAACGGCTTAGCAAGCGTGCTCCGCTTCTCGTCTTCCTGCTTCAAGCAATCATCCACCTGTTCCAGTCCTAGCGCTGGCTCTTGGGCATACTTCCTGAGTATTCTGTCCTTTCGACAGTCATCGAATATCATTATCCGACAACGTCTCGGGGTATGACCTTCCAAGCCCAAGATTCCACGTCCAACTCAAAGTCGTCGCCCTTGTCATCCCCAAGAGGCATCAGAGATTCCTCGTCGTCGTCAGATGATGGAATGTCTGAGGCGTATGTTCCTGTCGAAGAGGAGGCAGTCTCCTGATCACCATCACAAGAGGGTATGGAGTGGCTACGCTTCCTTTTCGTGGACGATGCCATTTTCGGTGCAAACTGGGAAGCAGCATTCATTTCAAATGGCCAGGTACACCGGATGCGCAGGAAGGGGTGTACTACTTCATCCCATAGGCTCTTGGGACCGTGGTGTTGGGGGCTGTACAGTACCATGAGGAAGATGACGATGGCTGGGTGGATCATGGAGGTGATACGTGGAAATGTAGCGAAGTTCTGGTGGTCAAATTCCAGGGCTAGCATTTCTCCGTTTGGCGAACGACAAAACAGTGGCGGAAGCCATTTGGGTTCATTCATCCTTGGACAGTACCTCCCGGGGAACAGTACGTATTCCCAGGGACCTTCACCAAACTCCTCGAGGGAAATCATTACTTGCCGATCAAGATGAATAGACGACTTACGTGTAAACCTCTCCGTTCAGATAATCTCGCATTTCTATTGTGCTGGATGATGTCTAGTCCTTTCTCAATGACGTCCTTCATAGGTGTGAGTCGCAAAACATTCTCCCGGATAAGTGACGAAGTATCTTTCGAGACTATGTCATAGCAAGATAAATCTCCTTTGCAAATGGCGAGATTCAGCGCACGTACCAGTGACCACGTTTTGTTCGCTTTCAAACGGAAATCCGTGATGTTCAAGACCAAACAACCATTCGAATCGAGCAAATTCCTGGGGTAACTATTAGTACCGAGATTGAGATGTTCAACGGATGCCCACCATTGCTGCCCAAGAATCATCCTTTTCCACTGGAGCAAATGGTTCGAGGTCAATGTTAGGATCGCCGGAAGTCGATATATCTTGCAGAGACAACATTTCGTTGCAGGGGAAGATGCTGGTTCAGGAAAGAAAGGTTCGGTTCCCACGAACGGGGGTGTGACCGCGTTGACAATACCTCGCCTTCCTTTGTCCTCTCAACACCCCACCGTGTCTTCTCTCCACCCAAGTGCGCAGTTGCAAACTAACGGCTGGTAACATTGCAAGGCCTGCCTGACCCTACCCATAGCAATCTATCGATCGCGAGCTCGCCCTTGCCAGTGGCCAATGCATCTCCGCTAGACTATCACTTCTGGCGTTCATTTGACAATAAATTCCTCATAAGTAAAGTACATTCAGTTCGTGTTTTTTTTACGAATCGAATACTTGTGTCACTATTTCATCCTTTACCTCACGATTTTACGACTGCATGATCACACTTATTCCCAATACTATACTGTTTTGTATCAATACCTCACTGGCGCTAGTGTGAGTCGCATGGTAATGCTGTTCGTCATCTCGGTAGAACGTTCTAACTCATGTACGTTCGATGAATGCCAGTGTATCTGGCGTAGTATAATTACGACATCAAATCAACACCGTACCAGAGAAAGGAAATCAAGAGCGGCCGTTATCTACAAGCCATATATATATTACTTTTGTTTTACTGCTGTAACCTTCATCGGCAACCTCATTCCTTGTTCCAGCTCACCCTTCACCGTTGGATTCGCCACACCACTTAACTCATATATGATCTCTTTTCCGGTAGCCTCGAATCTGAAAGACTCGACAAGGAGAGCGAGGACGGTTTCTGGGAGCAGGAGATGTTAGCCGGAGTGGGTGCGCTAGGTCTAAAGCAAACACATACTCATTTCCAACACGGAAAATTGGAATCCTATGCATGACCTTCCGCCGGCGTTGAATGTCATTCTGGTGGTAGGTGAGCACAAAGTCGACACAGAATCTCTGGACGAGCTCACAAGTTGGCATAGACACCAGGTATCTTGGCCTCCACGACTGTACTGGGTAGTGGGTTAAGCCATCGCTCAGGATTCCACTCTTTCGCATCCGGTCCCCAGATGTCTTCGCTTCGATTACTTGCGATCAACGATATATAAACATCGGATCCCTTGGGGAAGAATATCTCGGTTATCTGGGACCCGTCCTTTCCTGTCACTGGTGTTGCTAGGGGTATAACGGAGTCCTCGCTCGATCTGTTTCGGATCCTGGTCAAGCTGGGTGAACGACTGAAGACAAGGAGATACTTACGTTCGGATAATTCGATGGACGGGAGCATATCTACTTCACTGTTAGCCGGTAGAAATGCGCTGAACAACTCTCAGACCCACAATCGCAAAATCTCCTTACATACAGCATCAAGATACGGGAGTCTCAACAATTCATCGTAGTCAGGGTCTGCTCCGTCGTTCTTGATACGAGATTCGATGATCTCTTGACGAAGCCTTTCTTGAACCTCTGGTCTCGTAGAGAGGACATCAAGCGTACGAGCTAAAGCACTCTACAAGCGCATTTAGAATGTGATATACAAGCGACTGGAAGACACGTACCGAGGTGGTGTCCATAGCTGCAAACATGATTGTCCTGGATGAAGACAAGTCAAGAGTGACACGTAAAGGATGAAGGAGAAGATCTTACGACATCTGTGAGGAACGCGATAAACCGTCATATTCAGATATAGATGCATAGAACACACCTGCCCAATGAGCTCCTTCTCCTCAAGCTTATTCTTCGCATCCGCGTTCATGTTCGCGTTCACTGCCATCCGTCATAGTGAGCATGGTTGTTGAGGCAAGAGAACAATCAGAATACCCACTGAGTACACTAAGGATATCCTTCCCCCTCGTCAGTTGCTCATGAACTGCCTCGTCGCCTTTCTCCAAATCACGTTTCTTGCCCTCGAAAATCTCCTCGGATAGATCCCACATATAATACGATAGGTATTCTGCGTATCGCATATCACCCCACGGCGAGTTCTTCACAAACCAACGCCGGAAATTTGGGGTTCCTATCCTGTTAGCTGCTGGGAGAAGGTAGTGGCAGGCCAAGAAAATACGAGATACAAGAGGTCTAGGTGTCCATAGGTTATCAGGAGATGTATGGGGAATTGAAAGAGGGACATACATAACGTTCTTAATGATCCCACTAAACGGATGCGCACCCTCTTCGTCATCGAGAGCATCAAACGAGACTCCCAGACCAGATTGACCGATGAGTTCGAAAGCGGTACGAGATAGCCAGGACAGCATTTCAATCTGAACATTGTATTGGTTGTTAGCCAAATGGATGAGGTGAGGCTCACGAACCTCTTGGGTTCCGTTTTCAACACGCTTTGCGATGGTGTCTCTCAACTGCTGCCAATGAGCTAGGATCGAGAATGGAGGAGAGTAAAATGACGTACCTTGTAGCTGACTCTGTAGAAGATAGGAACTGAGCCAATTGTCAGACAATTGTCGAGATCGATAAAAGCTCAAACTAACCCATCTCACGCATGTGTTCGGCGGTGAAGACAGGCATGAGCTGTCTGCGCTGCCTGCGATGAACTGAACCTTCCGTTGATATCAAGCCTTCACCGAAGAGAAGCTTGTTCAAGCTTGACCGTCACAAGTCAGATTTAAACCTGATACCTGCAAATGAAAAGGTACCTACAGGACATGGCCACGATCCATGCTCCAATTCAATGATTCCTAGTGACAGAGGTGTAAGTACGTGGATGAAAAAAGGTAGGAGGCCTACGCTTGCCTTGACTAAAACATGGTGCATCGCTTTCGAATCCCATGTGTAGAGCATCTTGGTCTTCAAAGAACAGGATAAATCAAGCAATTCTTGTCAGAAAAGGAGTTCACTCACACCAAACCAACTGTCATAGACAGTTGTCGGACCATCTGAAGCGGAGTAATCGGTATCAGTCAGACAACAGCATCAAACGAGGTAATGCAACACGCACAGTTCTCCATCATAGCATGAAAGTCCCAACCATATGGATCGTACACCTCCCCCAAGTGGCCTTGAAGACGCCTTGTCAGATACATCAAGCAAAACAGGATGTACTACAACTCACCTTTCCACCATGACGATCTCTTCGGACCTGGAATGTTATGCAAGGTAGGATTCCCGCCACGCCTTCGGAAGAGTACCCAAGAGACCAACGCGATCGCCAATAGTGCGCTTACTGCTTGCAACATGTCGGGCCCACGGGAGACGTAAAATGATATGGAACAGACGTTATCGAACATATCGGCATTATAAGGAATCTTATTCTGTCATTACGCGACTGTGCGCGAAGTCCGGACGAACCCCGAGTGGTCGGTGGTCACCAGTCTTCGTGATCCAGGGCGAACACCTCGCCTGCCAAACTCACTATCTAAGGTTTGGCGCTGAGCGCGAGAGTCGGTAAACGACCAACACCGCGGCCCCCTGTAGAATGTATCCATCTTCAGTAACTATTGCCTAAATTTGGTTTGGCGGTACTTACGTCCTGACTATGTAGGTGGATTCCCGCCAAGAGCTATACCGTCGTTGGCGAAGAGAGGCATCATATCTGGTTCTCCCGCCTCAGACTCCCAGGACATGCGCACCGTAGGCTCCAAGCTCGACTGATGATAACGGGAGCGATCGATGTCGATACAAAGTAAGGTCTGAACTTTGAGGACAAGTGATGCTCTCAGGGTCTTTCGTATCACAGGGGCTTTGACAAGAAAGGGTCGTCGGGAACGCCAGAAACATGCTTTGATATCAATCGTTAGCCTAGGACACGAATTGGTTTAGACGAAAGCCATACTTGAGCTAATGAAACTGATCTCCCCGCATTGTCACCACCTATGATTTATACAAGCAGTCCATTTTGCTCGGGATGTGAGGGCACAACGAGTCCGACCGCAATCCCATGTCGGCTCCATTTCTAGAATCCATCATCGTTGGATTGAAGAGACATGCTGTAAGTATGATGATCTGATGGTTTACACGAAACAAGTTGAGGTTGCGCTTACCTGGTTACACACATGTTTCAGAGGATGTATAGCCGACAATCTTCTGCTAAGTAGATGACTGGAACACGTTCTGGAGAAACCAGGAAAAAAACCAGAATTGTTGAACACATTTCGAACCCCATATAATGTCCACTCGCTTGGAGGTCAAATCGTACATAGCGAGCAGAATAGTGTCATATGTAACAGGAAGAGTGAAATGGTAGTCGTGAAGAGTGATCCTCGGAAGCGGGAGAGGCCGGTTGCTGAGACTGGCGTTACGTTGTCACAGCATCGTGATGCCTTATCCTAATTTGGTCAACTGAATGTCACGCTTGCCCTCGACGGACATCTTCTCTTCCCGCTCTCACCATTTTTCCTGTGCACCTCTCAACATGTCACCGCTGTTGCTGCTGAACCGCATATGCTTGGATTCAATGGCTTGGTCAGACTGTGCGCGCTCGTCATTTCCGCTGGTAGCGGGCCCGCGGACTCTTTTTCGATCGCGCAAGCTGAATGAAGAACACGCATTCATCGCACGCTGGAATACAACATATACCGCGTGATAGAACATATAAAGGGAGCTGGGGCAACGGAAAGATATAGTCAGAACACCTACACACACATCCTCACCATGGGCAAGAACTCTCAACCATCCATGCTTTCTCAGTGGTTTCCTCCAAAGCCCCAATGGTGGCAGAAGGACATTCCAGATCTCACTGGCAAAATCACTATTGTCACTGGTAGGTCTTCCTTTGGATTGTAGGGGCAACAACTGACTCAGAATACAGGTGGCAAAACCGGCGTTGGACGAGAAACTGTCAAGGTATGTTGTCCTTTACTCTCGTTTAGCCAATTCGCTGAATACACTTCTAGGCCCTTCTCCAACACAACGCTAAAGTTTACCTCGCTGCTCGTGGAAAGAAACACGCCGAGGAAGTTATCGCTGAACTAGAGAAGGACACTGGAAAGCGTGCCATCTTCCTCGAGTTGGATCTCGCTAACCTCAAGGCTATCCGAAAGGCTGCCGATGAATTCCTGGGGTAAATTCCTCAAACAGAATCTAGAACTCCACATTGACATTGTTGTAACCTACAGCAAAGAGCGCGAGCTGCATATCCTATTCAACAACGCGTGCGTTCTCGTCACAATACCTCTCCAGATTCATCGCTAACATCTCCGTAGAGGTATCATGTGGACCCCTCTCGACATGTTGACCGAAGACGGCTACGACGCTCAATGGGGTGTGCACGTTGTTGGTCAGCATCTTTGTCCTGTACACACGTACACAGCCAACGTTAACTCACTCAATCTTTCGTAGGCAACCACTACTGGACCACACTTCTCCTCCCCGCTCTCACCGCCGGCGCCCGAACATCCTCAGGCGGCAAAGCCCGAGTTGTCAACACCGCTTCATCCGCCGCCTACCTCGATGTCATCCACTGGGACACAATCCTTCCCGGACCTGCCAGAACCAAGTTTGGTACGCAGGGGCTGTATAACCAAAGCAAATTTGTGTGTTATCTAGTCCTCTCTCGACACTATTCGCTAACTATTCGACATTAGGGTCAAGTCGTCTGGACTCGTGAATTCGCAAAGAGATACGATAGCCAGAACATCATCTCAGTGGCCTGCAACCCCGGAAACCTACAGACTGATCTTCAACGAAACGTTGGTGGTGTCGCCAAGTTCTTCCTCGTATGTTTCCTGCCTTTCCCCTTCTTTTCTCGACACCATTAATGCTATACAGAATATGATCCTTCACCCCGTTGACCCATACGGGCCTCTAACTCAGCTATACGCTGGTACAGCCCCGGAAGTGTTGCAAAAGCCGAACGGCGCTGTGAGTCCAATTTCTTGCCATTTACTTGTTGTAGCAACTGATTGTTCGTAGTTCTACATCCCGTGGGCTAGAGAGGGACCGATACCCCCGAAGGCTATCGACGATCAACTTGGGAAAGACCTTTGGGAATACCTCGAGAAGGAGATTGAGGAGAAGACCAAGGCGTAAACGTTACTTGGACGTTCCATCTTACTATGAACGAAGTTATGAACTTTATGAGCTGCATGTATATGTTGATATGGTCTTTGTTTGTACCCCAATCCTGTTACATTAGCTACTTGGCTCTGCATTATAATAATTCCATCGCTATGTACCCAATGCCCGAATCCAAGACGTGGAACGAACTCGATCAACTAATTAGAATCCTTGTACATCTTCGACTTTGATTCGAGGAAGCTCAGGCTGAAGCTGAATAGGTGACATGGGTTGCAGTCCCCATCACAAATCATTGGGGTACGCTTAATATCGACATGCCTAAAGCGTACGGGTGAGTAGATGTATGTGACAGTCAAATAGAATTGTTCACTTAGCCTAGGGGACTTATCTTGGTACGAGTCATGATGGATATACGGACTCAATTTGGAGCTCTAGCAGTCAAGTAGATGATCACTGCTGAAACGAAACTTCATAACGATGTCCAGTGGCCCATTCTCAAATGTTCGGACAACGTTAAACCTGTAACCGATCCTAGGTGACGATGGCAAGCATGTACTCGTTGTGATAAGAGAAAATAAATATATTTTAGATTGTGCAGTAGCACATTATACAGGGTGTTTATAGATTAAATAAGATTAGAGTCTATCCCCGTTCCCTTCGATTAGAGGGTCCAACGAACTATACTATGCTACAACAGATATGATTAATGAAAGAGCGTGTGGATCTTGATAAATTAATAAATAAGATGACTTTTTAGAGACCCATAGGTCCGGAGGTGAATTGCATGTTGAATCTACGCGTTCATCGTAAGTCCATGATCACAAGACAAGCGTCAGAACAGCTTACCTCTCAGGGTCGTACTTGGTATAAGTCTGCTTCAAGAACTCGTACTGTCCATATGTGGCGAAGATGTTCTGGTTGGCATCACATTCGTTCAAGAAAAGAGGGATCCCAGGTGCGGGCTTGATCCTGCAAATAAGATACATTTCAACATCCGTGAAAGACACAGAACAAGTCCAACGTACTCTTGAAGAAGCTGCTTCTTAGCCTCAAGGATCTCGCTAGGAGGCTCAACAAGACCTGGAGTGAGCGTTTGCATGATTTGCACAACCGCGTAACCACCGGTAACTGGAGCATCAATAGCGTTGCCACCACGCTGGCGACCTGCAAGAATTTGCGAATCCGGAACAGGTGTGAATGTAAGAGCAGTGTTAGATAGTAGACCCTTGTGCGCATTGGTAAAGTCGAGGTTGGCCTGGAAGGCGTTGACGAATGCATCTTCGTCAGTACCCGCCAACACAGATGAACCGTAAATGAAGGTGGTGCCATGAGCATCTTCATCGGGGAAGGTCTCAAGCACGATGTCGGCGTAGCTCATGGGACGGATGTTAGATGCAGCAGAAGGAATGGATTGGAGTTCCCCGAAGACGCTCGCGGGTAGTTCGGTGCCGTGATAGAAGAGGTTGACTTGCAGGAATGGTGTAATGACACCATCAGAGACAAGTTCCACAAGGGTGACGAAGATGGCTTGATATGAAAACGGAATTAATCGTGTTAGCTTACAAGGAAATATCCAGTAACTCACTGGCGTTGGGATCCTTGACTTCACGGGTGAAACGAGCGGTGGCCCTCAAAACGTCCTCAATAGACGATTCAGGATACTACAACTAGTTAGAGGAGCGTCTAAACTATTAAAAGCAAGCCTACCTGAATGTAACCACCAGTCCATGTCTTGTCATCTTGCGTTCCACTATGGTAGGCCTCAACTTCGTATCGAGTGACGATTCCAAAGCGGTTTCCTCCGCCCTTGAGGGCCTTGAAGAGGTCAGAGTACTCATTATCAACGGTCGCAGTGACAACGGTTCCGTCAACCAAGACGACGTCAAGTTCTTTGTATAGGTCTGCACCCCATCCCACGGCAGGGGACAGGAAGCTGATACCACCACCAAGCAAGAAACCGGAACCAACATGCCTACGAAACATACAGTAAAGTAGACTCAAATGACAGGTGAGGACTTACGCAGCTCTTCCGCCAACTGGAGCGACACCTTGAGGAGCAAGGGCAGCAACTGTTTCGCCCCAGCGGATACCGGGTTGAAGGGTGACAGTATCCTTTTGGGCATTGTATGTTGCCTCTTTCATGTTCTTGAAATCGATGAGAACACCTCCCTCAACGCTAGAAAGTTCATGTGTCAGCCTGAGCAAAGTCTTTAGCGAGATGGTACATACTTGTTCCAGCCCTTCATGGCACTGTGGCCACCAGCCAGGACAGCGTACTTCGACTTTGCGTTGTAGATCGCCGCCATGGCCTGGCTTACATCCTCAGTGCTTGTCGGAGTGACAACACATGCAGGAGTCAAGGCGTTGTTGACCAAGTTCAGGGGAGAATCAACGGAGTCCTGGAATCCGGAGCCTGAGGTGTGTACAATGTCGTTCCCAAGGGTAGAGACGAGGGAAGCACACGCTGCATCTCCTGCGTTTGCAGCTGGAGCTGCCTCAGCAGGAAGGAAAAAAGGTGATGCGAGGAGGGCGAGACGGATCCAGGAGCGCAAAGCCATCTCTATGAGTCTGCGAACGTGAAGGAGACGGAGGTAGCTTGTGGTTTTGAGAGCTGAAACCCGACCCTTTTATCCACTCCACAGCACTTCACCTCTCCGAGACCATACCTGAGGAGACTCGTCGAAAAGACCGCTTGTCCATGGAAATAGCAAGGAGGTTCGGGCCCGTCGCGCAAAGTCGGGCCTAGTCGGTGTCAGTCGGTGTAGAGTTCTGAGCTTCATTGCAATGATCGTCGGTATGACGACTCCATTTCATGTACGTAGGGTTCGCGCACGACCATCCGTCCACCTAATCACCAGCCGGCAGCCTGAGGCGCATCACCGCTGATGATCTTTGAGGCAGTGTCGGATACCCAAAAGCTGACGGCTTTGCTGAAAAAGTTGACTGTCAGTGGGTGTTTGCTTTTGTGAAGATGACACCTACAACCTCGGGAGAGCCAAAAACCTTCGCGACTTAAGCGAAGATGGACCACCGGAGTGAGTCACTACGCGGAGAATGTAAATCTGTAACGATTCCTGTGTTGCGAAAATGACATGTTATCTTTCAGTTTATGGCACAATACATAGGGCTTACAAACACAAGAATAGCCTCAGTGACTAAAGTGCTTGCGTCTGAATCCAACACTGCCTCAAGTACCATGGTAGGTCAAGGTGAAAGTCGAGTGAAGAGAGCGGGGATCCGCGAATCAGGATTCCCAGGCCGTCGGGGCGTGAGAGATCGATTAGATTAAGGCCCTGTTATCGAGCCGGTTCCGTTCCGAATTTATCCTCTCTTCCCCACCAACGTTGGCCTCGACATCTAGCATGCAACATTAATAGCTAGATCTACCTTGTGAGCTCTTCAAAGACCTGATTAAAACGATACTGAACTCAAAACGAAGTAGACTTGAACATGTAGCATCGTGATTATTTGGATAAAAATCTCTTGGCCCTCCGCGTACCACTTCGGTAAACGAGACGAAATGGGCTGGACAAGGGCTTGAATACCGACCTTTGGGCAGCGGTGAATATGTCTCTACCTGACGCGCGCCTGCGTTCTGGGCCTTGTGCGCCATTTCTCGACCTCGGACCAGCAACTTTGTGTCGAAACGCCTGTCTTCTTCGCCGTATAAAAAGCAACGAGACCAGACTACCATCTTCACTGGCATTCCCTTCCACTTTATCCCATCTTGAATCTTGAGCGGCGGACACTGTCTTTTGTTCAAAGATGAAGTCAATCGTTCTTTCGTCGATTCTCTTTGGCGCCACCGTTAACGCTGCTACCCTCGCCGCTAAGCGCGCTGCTGCATGCGTGAGTATTTTTAAGCCTGCATGTTGAATATCGGAACTCATAATCTTGACAGTGTGATACGTTGCAACAACAGCTTCCTGGCAAGGTCTTCCTGCCGGGCTCTTCTCAGTATCAAGACGAGCAATCTTCTTACTACTCTGCGCTGGTATCGCAACAAAGCCCCGCCTGCAGAGTCAGTCCTACGGATGCTCAGGACGTGTCTACTACTCTTCAGACACTCGTAGCTGGAGAATGCCAGTTCGCTGTTCGTTCCGGTGGACACATGCAGTGGAAGGATTCCAACAACATCGATGCACCCGGTGTCACCATCGACTTGGGCAGGATGACTGCCATAAACATCGCTGCAGACAAGAGGTCTGTTCAGGTCGGTCCTGGTAACCGGTGGGGACCTGTATACGATGCTCTTGCTGTTGAAGACCTGATCGTCGTTGGCGGTCGTTCCAACACAGTCGGTGTTGGTGGCTATCTCCTCGGAGGTGCGTTCAGATCAGTCGTCTAGCGTTTCTCAATGTACTCATGTTCTCTCATAGGTGGTATCTCTCACATGAACTCTCAACACGGTCTCGCAGCCCAGAATATTGTCAACTACCAAGTTGTTCTTGCAGATGGTTCAATTGTCGATGTCAACCCACAGAGTCATCCCGACCTTCACACTGCCCTTCAAGCCGGAAGCACCAACTTTGGCATCATCACTCGTTACGACCTCGCTACCTATCCTCGTCAGGGCATGTGGGGCGGTCTCCGAACCTACGACGTCTCTGAGCGCCGTAACTTCCTCGAGGCCACCATGACTTTCATGGACGCCCAGGTTAACGACCCTATCGCCGGAGGTATTATCATCAGCACCACCGCTGACTCTCTCACTGCGACTATGGCGTACTGGAACGGCGAAGGGCCCCAGTCCAACGCATTCGATGAAATTAACGCCATTCCTGCTATCAACGATCTTGTCACACCGCACACCACCCAGCAAGAGCTATCCGGCCTTGTAGATGATGCGTTCCCCGGTGGTCAACGTGCTCTCACCAACATGCTTGGTTTCAAAGCCGATGTTGACTTTGCCTTGGATCTCAACGCAAAGGCACAAGAGCTCTTCGCTCCTTTCGAGGGACAGGACATCTTTTGGGCATCCACCTTCCAACCATTCGGTAAGGCCATCACTCGAGCTATCGCTGCGAAGCCCCAATTCCAAGGCCTTGAGCGTGAGGTCAACGACCACGTGTTTGGTAAGTCATGAACAGGCTTTCGTGTCGGACTAGGCGCTGATATCTCTTTCGAACAGTCTTCGGTATTGCTGCCTACTACGATGATCCTGCTCTCGATGGCCCTCTCGACCAATGGATTCAGGATCTCATTGCTTGGGGTACTGAAGAATCCAAGGCAAGGGGTCTCGAGTCACCTTGGCTCTACATGAACTATGCTCTTCCCTGGCAAAAGGTTTACGAGTCCTTCGGCTCCGCAAACCACCAGAAGTACAAAGATTTGAAGGCTCAGTACGATCCCGAGAACGTCTTCGGACGTCTCTGGCCTGGAGGCTTCAAGCTTTGAAAGTCATTCATTTACTCATATTCCTTCTGTTTATCTACTTGGTACTTATTTATGGGATAGTGTACTCAAAAGCGCAAATTGTTATCTGCATAGTGTATCCGTTTAATAAAACTTAATTTTACTGCACGCACGCAAGTTTGACGGAATTGAAGTGGGATTATGATACCTCGGCGTCTGTTGCCTTTTCTCCGCTACAGCCCATTCTTTTTTACCTCCTTCGCTGCAACGATCTAACACAGTCTCAATCTCAACCCAGTCGAATTCTTTCCTTCGGGGAGTTAGGATATACACAAATATTCGGACTACGGAGTTCACGATACCTTTCGAGTTTAGGGTCGTTATTTCACTCTCGAAGCTGTGGGACATGCCTGGAAGCTTTTGCAGATCCATTTCTGGGAGATATTCCTTCGCCCACGCTCATTTACTCAGCTGAGGGCCAATCAGGGATATGATCAGGGATATGATCAAAGGGCGTATGGGTGCGTGTCAAACTTGTCCATTTTCTGGCTGAATTTCTTCTGACGTGTATCTCTGTAGACCAATGACAATTGGTTGATGGCACCGGAAACCCTTTCATCCCCTTTTTCTTTGTTCGTCAACCCAAATGATCGACATTCGACTTTTCAACGGCCTCGCAAGTGTCGATTGATGTGCTGAGACAGCACTTCCGATTGCAATTACATTGAGTACTATGGTTCATGACTTCGAAGTGTGTAGAGATGTCAAAGGGCTTGAGACAGGGCAGCACTGTGAGTAATGGATCGAGCGTTGTCACGGCAAAACTGATCATTCATATTAGCAATTGCTCAAATCTCAAAGATGGACTTTGAACGAGAATGGCCAAGATTGGACGAGTACCATTCAACGCCGCGCAACTCGGCAAGAAGATCACTCATTGTCATATATGATATATATCCTTTTCGGCCACATGTGCCTTTGTTTTGGTGGCCCATTGTCCTTGGCCATGGGGTATTAAAGCTCCGATGTTCCTCAGTCTTTCGTCCCACCTCATTCATACCTGGCAATGACGACCATCCAAAACTTCGCACCCGAACTATTCGACGAAATTGCCTCGCAGGTAAGCTAGCTCTCTTTCTCCCACGGAATTCATCTAACGTTTATCTTGGTCTCCATAGCTCAGCTTGAGAGATCAAAAGTCGCTTCGTTTAGTCAATAAGCGAGTATCCTCTCTCACTACACCGTTGCTTTTTTCTCGTGTTCAGATCCCGAACCTACGCGACCCCGAATGGAAAGTCAAATCCTTGGAGGACCTAGCCGATTCAAATAATATCGGAGGGAGTGTTGCTCCTTGGGCACGTACCGTCAAGTTCGACGCACAATACCGTTGCGACGAATGGGAACTAAAGGTGCTTAACCTCCTGCCACAAGCGCTGGCACGTTTCACAGGAGCTCAGGTATTCAAGTGAGTGTGTCTGACCTATCTTTTTTCCCTTCATCTAATCCAACACAACAGGTTGTGGGTGCATCCTGATAATCCACTTTGGATCTATGATTGCCTGTTCTCTGCTCTCGGGGGGCTACCATATATCCATGAAGTGTGCTTCCAGCTCGGATGCCCACATCTTCCTCACTCCCAACACGGTCTTCTTCCTTTTCATCACCTGGAGCGCCTCGAGGGTCTACGATCCGTGAAGCTATCAACAGGCGACTTGAAGAACCGAGAGTTTGCAGAAAAGGCTATACTTCACCCTTTACGCAACTTTTTGACTCGCTCTCGCATTTCCGAGTTGTCAGTTGTGCTCGGGATCCACACTTCGGACGTTTCACTACCCAGTGTTCAGGAGCTTCTGCCAACCACAATCTCCCACGTGAAGAACCTTGAACTATCCGGTTTTGTGATGAACATGCCAACGGACACGCCATTTCTCCACTCGCTGACAAGTCTCGGTATCAAGGACTTTTCCGAGGGAGGTAACCTATGGAACAACCTTCGAGCCAATAGGATACAACTGGAAAAGGTTGCTGTCGTCTGTAGTGGCCTTCACAACGACGAAGAGATGATGGTGTATCTTTCTTCTTCTTCTGGCCTCCGAGAGTTTCATCTCAGCTTCCAGCACTATCAGCGCTTTCCGAGACCAGACCATCATCGTATTCGTACGGTCGATCTTTTTTATAAACATGTCCTTTCTCAGCATAGGGCTACGCTCCATACACTCAATTTGATATGGCCAACATCGCCTTTGTGGTGCTTCAGGTCGGTCTACGGGGAGGCCCTCCGAGCCTGTCGAAACCTCGAAGTTCTTGGCCTTATTGTCGAGCAAGAAGATATCCTGAACTCAGAATCCACTACTTTGGTAAGCCTCACCTGTAACTTGGGTATACCTATCTAACAGAGCCCTTTTCGACAGAACGAGCTATTTACAATTGCCGCAGGCATGCCCAAGTTAAAGTTACTGTGTCTCAACGATCTTAATTATGGGCAAAGAGACTTTAGGAACTTGGAGAGGACCATAAGAGTGACCAGGATACAAGCTCCGTTACATCGTCGTGCATTTCCTTTATATTTGCAGCTCAAGATGCCGACGGAATGGGTATTTCAGCTCCGAGAGCTAAGTGGTGACATATGGACTTTTCGTCTGGTGCCGCTTGCTCCTCACACAATTGGTGTCGAGAAATTTGGAGTACCTGGACTAGCATAACGATCCTCAAAGCTTCTTCGTGATATCAAGGGCATTATTTATACTCATATATTGTACTAGCTCCGATGCGTGTCGATACTTTTTTTTCTATTATCAAAGGTGTTATAGGATGTCATGGAATTAAGTCGTGTCTTCCAAAACGTACAATCGGAATTGGAGTTGTGATAACTGCACACTCCCTCACTCGGAAATACTATGCGCCAAGAGCCAAGCTGATTCTTGAGCGATTCTAGCGATAGTGGATCGCGGCCAGTCTTTTCGAATCTTTCCAATTGGAAACGTATTGACGAGTATGCGAGGCTATAATGCAAAGATTTTTTCGACTTGCAGCCCGCCAGTTTTCATTAGACTCACTGCACATAAGTACTAGTAGAAGCTTTGAGGGAAATCCTTCTGATCATGCACTATAAATCGACTCAAGTTTGCCAGTTTACTCGGTTTAAGTTAATGTGAATTCGTTACCGAATTGTAGTACTAGTACGTCTACACCGAAAGGTATCTGTATGTATAATGTAATACAGGAGAATCTTACGAAATAAAGGGTAAATCATATCAATAATCATGAGAAACTCATTGTGTGCCCTTAAGCTTTGGCTTGAACCTCCTTCTCGAGGTACTCCCACAATTGCTTGCCAAGCTTGTCGTCAATAGCCTTCGGGGGAGTGGGTCCTTCTCTTGCCCATGGAATGTAGAACTATCAAGGATCGATATGAGTCACAAATCAACCGCAGTGAGAAATTTGCACTTACAGATCCGTTGGGGTGGCTCAACACGCTTGGAGATGTTCCAGCGTAAAGCTGGGTAAGAGGTCCATAAGGATCAACCTATTGTCAGACAATCAGCGCATTACTCATTTCTCATTTAGTGGCGAGGACTTACAGGGTGAAGGACCATCCCGATGAAGAATTTCTGAAGAAGACATTAGCGCCGTCGTCGCACCCAGTTAATGCCTAGGATCTTACCATGACACCGCCCTTGAAGATCAAACAGAGATCAGCACTATCGTACCACTAGATTTGACCGGGACCTTACCATATGCCTTTGTAGGTCGGTCTCCAAGTTTCCTAAAAAGATAGTTGGGCTGTAAGCCTCATGCAAAACCTGATGTCGACAAGAGCACCCACCTGGGTTGCAAGAGAAGGCTAAGATATTATTGCTTCCATATCTCTTAGCGAATTCCCTAGTCCAAACAACTTGGCCCTGTGTATGATATGTTAGCTATGCGCGAGAGAGATTACGTGGGTGCATTACTCACAAACTTGCTCTGGCTGTAGAGACCTTGAGTGCCGAACTTCGTCCTGGCAGGACCGGGGACAAACGTGTCCCAGTGGATAACATCAAGGTATGCGGCAGAAGATGAGGTGCTGACGACACGGGCCTTTCCATCAGCGGAGGTCTTAGCACCGGCCTCCAGAGCAGGAATCAAAGAGGTTGTCCACAGGTGGTTGCCTTCACGATCGTTAGCACAATCTCAAACTGAAATATATACCGAGACTCACCGACAACGTGAACACCCCATTGAGCATCATAACCCTCCTCTGTCAACATGTCGAGCGAGGGCCACATAATTCCTCTAGTTTTGACTGTCAGCAAAGAACAGCGATAACAACGAATCACGTACGCATTGTTGAACAGGATGTGAAGTTGAGTCTCTTTGCTACACAAACCGTTAGCATGGTCGGCGAAACACTATGAAAGACCTGCTCACCTCAAGAATTCGGCTGCTGCTTTCTTGATGCTTTTGAAGCTGGCCAGGTCCAATTCTAAGAAGATGGCACGTTTTCCAGTGACTTTGTAGAGGTCTTCGATGACTTCTTCCGCATGTTTCTTTCCACGAGCGGCGAGGTAGACCTTGGCGTTGTGTTGCAGAAGGGCCTAAAACGTAGACGGAGCAAATGAGCCAACAATCTTACGACGTACTTAACATGAGCACACACCTTGACGGTTTCCTTTCCGACACCGGTCTTTCCACCTGAATGACGCGTCAGATTATCAGGTGAATCAGTAGCAAGTGTTACTCACCAGTGACGATAGTAACCTTTCCGGTAAGGTCAGGGATATCCTTTTGCCAGAACTTGGGCTTGGGTGGGAACCATTGAGAGTACATGGAAGGTTGCTTCTTGCCCATTGTGATAAGAATGTAAGATGGAAGTGAAGGTGGAAGTGAAGGAGGAGGCGATGTCTGCCTCTCGTCCAACAAGAACCACCTTTATATCGATGGGTGAAGACAAGAGTCATTATCCTGCATTGAACAGCACGATCAAGCGAAATGGGTGTGCGTATCCCCGCGGATCCGCTGACCACGGGGAGTAGAGTTGCGTACCATGCTGACAAAAGGTAGCCGAGAAGATACGCCTGCGTCGGGGGCTGTCGGGCACTGTCGGTGGATGATGTCGGTAGGAACAAAGGAGCTTTGTGACGGGAACATTCCAAATATTGTGACACCTCCAACCGGCAATAAGAAATCGCCTCGTAGATGGAACGGTAGTACCTGAGCTGAATGTACCTGTTCGATCTTGCTATTCTCAGAAAACGTTCTATCTGTCACAAAAATGTCGAGAAGAATCCTTGGAACTGCGACATTTACAATAGTAAGAGTTCTGGTGCTGTGTCACCAGCTCACATCCCAAGATCAAGTACTGTGTGTAAGTTTACCAGCTGATCAATGATTTGCGTACTCGACAGAGATTGAGATTCACTTGCCTTTGGTCGTCGATAAGTGGCTGTGGAGGCGCAAACTCGTACCCATATTCTAATTGCACAACAGGTAGCCATACTGCTCTGGACTTGGCAATGATTTACGCAGGCCGATGATACTTCTTACGAAACAAACGGTCATTAAAGGAGATTGGGTCATATGGAGTCGCTTACTATAGCTGTAGCGGGCTGTCATAGTAAAAGCCATCGCCGTGGATGACAATAGCCCGGGCATCGTCGGCGTGATGTATAGATCGTAGGGGTTTTGCTTGATCTTCATTGCTTGCTCGCCGCGCGTGCCAGGTGACTGATGGCGGCTGTGCTTCGACCGCCATCTCGAGGACATAGTAGCCTTCGGCTGCTCCAGTTGTCGAGGAAGCCAAAGGGGAGCAAAGGGGCCATTCTTTCTGAGCCAAGTCGGAGTCTAAAGGTAATCATCAGGCTTAAGCTAAGCTTCCAGAGCTAGGGCACTCACAACTGTTCAGACCACCCACCCTACCAGCAACCGTGCCCAGAGCCCTCACCAGTAGTGTATCCTGATGTGTTGCGCTCGCATTCAAATTGTCCCGCTGAACACGGAAGATGACCTATGTACAAGAAATTAAGCGTTTTCATCGCCGAGGCGTAACAACCAACATACCCGCGGATATGTCTCGAATATGTCATATCATACATTTTTCATCAAAGAAAGACTGACGCTCGTCCCTGTCTCCAGCCAGCACCCAATCTCAACCGAACATTTTACATTGCGTGGCCCCCCAAACGAGGAACAGAATCTCAGATTGACTGGAGAAAAACTGAGATAAGATGTGTCCGATGTCCATATCTGGGGAGTATCCATTCTTGGCTGCAACGTCGATCCAGCTTGGAATAGTCCTGTGAGCATCTGTCAGAACTTCATTAACGCTGGCACTGTAGGGACTTGGTAGGAACATACCTAAGGGCTTGTCCAGTGGGTTTTATAAGGAACTTGGAAGAGCCTATCAACATTCGGGGGGTTCGATTTCGTTGAAAAAAGGAGAGCGAGCGCTATCCAGCCATTTCTGCGTGCACGATGTGGGATTTATTGTAAAGTATCTGTTTTGCTTTCGTCATCACATATGCTGCAAGGGAAACAGTCGAGCTCACCTCCAGTTATTTACGGTGTCGTTTGAAAGCTGAGAGATACTTCAAGGGTAATTAGCCATAACCTTTGCGCCTCCAGACTCCATGTAGTGAGTGGTCTTAACGTTCTAGGCAAAGGGTGGAATCTTTCAGTGTAAGAAAGCTTTGAGTGCAGCGACTCCTAGTCCGAGTCATGGGAAAATTTGGGAGCAGTTGTGTGACCTGTTGTCACTGCACGTCACGGTCACTGCGCGTTCTCCCTTTTCCCCACCATCCATTGACAGTCTCGGTCTCGAGGCTTCAATTCCGTCTACTAGGCTCTTTCTCAAAGCTACGCGACCTGTGTCAGTCCGGCTGCTACTCGATAGTCGCGTTGACGCGGAACCATCGAGGTGTTTTAAACTCGGACAAACTCTGGCCAGGTTCTGTGACGCCAGTGAACGAGATGAATATCAGTGCAGTTACAAATTCCACCGATATGCCGGACGCATGATTCTTAGCGCACATGCCAACCAGTATCAGTCCAGAAGGCAATAATGGGAAAATGAAGCGTTGCATCGTCCCGGCAACGTTGCGGCACTTCAGATAACTGCTTGTATCAGCGTCATTGAGAACCCAGGTGCGCATCAGTTATTACCTTTCGATCTGACAGGGAATGAATGTTTCTAATAGGGTCCGGGTTAACACAGGCCTGCGCCCCTGCTATGTATCTGGATACGTGCGATTACATTGCTACGTTCGGCGGTTCTCCTACACTCACAAATTCAGGCTTCCGAGTCCCGACGGGCCGTAGAATACTGCGGGCGCTACATACCTCGTCCAATTAGGGCTCTCCCGATTTGATAGGATTGCACCAGAATGTTCGAGCTATTGAACAAGTTGAATGCTGGGACTGTTGCGTTCAACGTCAGGTGCGTTCCTCGTCTCAGGAGTGGTGCTGTCAATTAACACAAGCTCTTCGCAGGATTAACTCATGAAGCTCAGCCGGACAAGTTATACTATACACGTCAGACTTTTTGCTTGATGTAAGTATTACGAAGAAACGTGTTTCATACTCATGGAGTTATCGAAGGTTTCGGCGCTGGCCTGGTTTCGCCGATATTCGAATACCCCCTTATCATGCACGTACTAGCAGGAGAATTCTACCAGCACGTGCACTATCTAAGGTGAGCACTAGCCTCTTTCTTCAGTAGTGTTTGCTCAGGCGTGCGTTTGATAACGAATAATACTAGAGCTTGGCATCGGGACGAAGGTGTAGGTTTACAGAGTTCACAGGTATGTTGGAAGCATGTCCCCATACTCATATCCCCGTCCGGATCCGAAGTCCTCGCAACTCATCAACCCCTTTTTGTTTAGCACGTCTGTACAACAAACAATTCCATCAGAATGTGATATGCTTTCTTTCCTTAAGACTTGGTATAGATCCTCGGCGAATAACGCAACGAAGAATGTGGGTTCTTACGACTGGGTTCTTCGCGCGCATACGGGTCCATCGGCCGTACTCAGCGTCTCAATGTAACCTTTACACGCATTATTGTCGTCCTTTTTTTCCAAAGGCCACTCCCGAGACAAATATATGTTTAATCAAAAGGTGCCGTGACCTTCGTGATGGCGGTAGCCATTGGCAGGGCAAAGGCAAAGGCGCGATCTTTGCTGAACATTCATTATTCCCTCAATTGACTATAGGTACTTTGTTCTGGCACCGATCACGTTTACAGGATTGCATCCATATCATTGGATAACAAACAATACATACAATGTACAATAACTACTCGTATCCCGGTCCGTCGCTACGAAACTTCGACCCTACTCTTCAGTTGACTGAGGCCTCCAATGATATCTCACAGGTCGGTCACAGTTGTGTACAGACAGTAATTTCTCCGACGAAAAGTACTGTGAACAGCGCGTACACGTCCACTGTGTGGGCTTCCCATGTTGGGAAACCTCGTGCCTAAATCGATCGTGTTTACGCGAGAAAAAGGCACCGCATCCAACAGTGCATTGATAGCTCTGCTTTTGCTTCGGCCTATGTGTGAGCATGTGGGTTTCACGGGTGTAATTGCTCGTGAAAACGCGATCACAACCTGGCTCTATACAGCGGAAGGGACGTGGGCGCTGTTGGGCGATCCGTCTCTTCGTATGCGAAGGAGACATAGACCGTATTGAGTCGTTGCTGAAATCGAGTATCGAAGAATGTGTTTCGAGGGAGCTCGCGGGGCTATGGGTTGGGGAGAGGTCATCGACGGCCATCTTCACCGTATGCATATCGATATGATGTTGGAAAGATTGAGAACTCTGGGTAAAGGGTACTTGGAAAGGTGTTGAGTGCATGTTTGCGGGCGGTGTCAACGGGGAAGTGGTGGATTGGGGGCTATGATTGTGGATTGGGGATGAGGAGCATAGGATCTCGGACTTGATTTCTGTGCTACATGAGCCTACAGGTTCCAGATATGGAACAGTCTCGCCAGTTTGTGTGTAGTCGGGTAGGTGGGTCGACGAAAGACCGGTGGGGTCCTCAGCCGGCTGGCTAGCGTGTAACCATTGGTTTAGATCTAACGCACGGTCAGCGCTCTGTTTCGCGACTTTCCCAGTAAAAGCTCACCAAAATAACTCTCCGCTTCAGACGCGGGCGTATTTTGCCAGCTTGGAGGCTGAGTAGATTCAATGTTGAAATCTGGATACGGCATGAGCGCTGTGTTCAAACTAAACGTGTCAAACTTACCAGGCGTTGTTGCCATTTCCATCGATGGGGAAGCAGCTGGTGAATCAGCACCAGTAAGCTCGAAGGTCATGCCATCTTGTGTTTCGATAGCTTTGATGTTGATAGTCGTGGGGAAAGTGCAAGGGTTGCCGGTAGTGGCAAGTTGGTCTAGCTGGAGTGGTCTCAAGTCGAAGGAGGTTTGCTTTTTGGAGTCCTCATTCGACGTGAAGATCACCAATTGAAAGTGGGTAAGAAGTTGTAATGGTAATGAGAAGGACATCTTCCAACAGATGAACTTGAGGTGGGGGGAGATTGCTGATGTCCGGGAGAAGGTGTGTTCGGTTCTTATACCTAAGATGTACCTATTGAAACTTTGCCATCAAAAGACAACATACCCTCGTTCGCAACTATCAATCTCCATCAAAAATTCCTTGAATCGTCGGGATCCCGGGTAGATCAAATCTCGTGAAGAGTGCGCGGGAAACTCAATCCAAAAGGTATCGGACCTCGGTTTCTTAACCCCTGATAATGCCAAACGTGAACATCTTATCCAATTAGTGATGATACTGGTGTCGAGTTCCTGACAAGGCAACGCCTGTAAGCACGGAGTTCACGCAAGCTAGTTGAGTGTCGTGACACCAATCACTGGAATCCCGCGGTTTACAGCAACAGTTCCTTTGGTTCAATCAGGCAGCTTTTCATACATCCTAGTAAGGTCGGGAAGGACCCCTCAACAAGGGTTCGCGGGACCGTATTGAAATAAATCAGATGTAAAGCTTGGTGATTGGACGCACTGCGGGGTATACCATTATCTGTGGGGTATGCTTCTGGGATTCGAAGAACATCGTCTATGACATACACTAGAATGTGCCCCTGACACCCGGAAACTAAGATTAAGTACAGTAGAAAACTAGTGAATGAGTGTACCCGCCCATCTGGGCGCTGAATACATAATTCCAAAGCCCGATTCCAAAACCCGAGGAGCGGCAATAGACGGGAGGCGCGAACAACTTCTGTGACACGGTGCTGTAATCAAGTAAGCACTTCTGAGCTGTTGATTGCTCTTGTATCAATCGGTGCTATACCCGAAGGTTATGGTTATCTTTAAACAACATCATCACTTTGAATGACGAAAGGTTGATCTATCGGGTTTCAAGGACCAAGATTGTTAGGAAGTCATCCACCTCCGAGTTGCCATGCTTCCAAATGGCGTCCAAGCGCTGATTACAATTCTTAAGCCCAAATAGGCCAATCGGCGTAATACTACTTACATAGCCTTGCGATTGAAACCATGGCTTCACGTTGTGATGGGCGCTCTCTTAGGAAGACATAGTAGTAGGTTATGGCGTCGGGGATCATCGACAAATTCCCTCCCGCGAATCGCCAGGTCGGCACGCCCACTTGCAGGAGCAAACGAAGCGTGAATCGTCAAACTTCGGTGCGTCCTTTTGTGAGAATATCAACCAAGTTGAAGACGCAGTTTCCCTCCTGGCCCTGCATACGTCGCACTTACGGCTAACGATCAAACAGTCCCTGCAAGAACTACTGACATAGACCGATGTCATCCCGAAGTCGTCGGAAAGCGAAGGGTACTTACATATGTACGATAAAGCCAGACCGAGGATCAACTGAGCATCAAATGCAGTGACATCAGTCATGCATACCAAATAACGAACACGGACACCTGACTGTTCCTGTATGATACCGGCGAAGAAATAGAGAGTTGCATTATAAGTGTATAAAGCATGGAATAGTTCTGGAGGATAAACCTCGTCGATGCCCATGCGCAAAGATACAAACCAACGGGCTTCCCAGGAGAACGTTACCAAGCTCGACTTGGCCTTTGGGGGTTATCCGCTTGATTTCGGCTGAACATGATTATACCCATGTGAGCTGTGGTAACTGGGTCCCTTGAACGATCCTGCGCCATCATATCAATGACGTCGGTGTGAATCAAGGAGTACTGCGCAGAGTACTGCAAAGGTTGTCGTGCCCAGAATATTGGCAATTTTTGAGTTCGAATGCGCATCGACATCACGCAGCACAGGCCAGCACGCAGGGTCAAGCCTTACCGTCGCAGGAAAGATGTAGTCGCTTCGTCGCGTAGCGTCGCTTTTGGAATGTATTTGCTCGGGCAGGGTTTTCGGGGGTTCTGCCGGGTGTTGGTGGGAAGTGTTTTGAGATGTGCTTGACAAGTTGCGCGATGCTCATTTGCGCCTACTTACCACCCACCGTCCACGAAGTTTTCCCAGTTTTGTAGTGAGAGCGCATAATCCGGTCAAAAATGTTAATGAACGACGAGCATGGTCGATAAGGAATACTCATAGTGCCCAGGCATACCGTTACCCGCGTGGTTATAGACGTCCAGCTAATGAAGTTGAAGGTCTATTCGGCTTGTTCTCGGTGTGTGAGCCTCGTGTTCCTGACCAGTTAGCTTAAGTTATATGAGGAGGAGGAGGAGGAAGCGGAGCCTTATGGTCGTCGTCATTGTCAAGGTCAAATTGTGAAGCCCGGACTTTCCGGCGGCAAATCATGTGATTGCATACATAGCCACATTCAAGGACCCCATGATGTCATATACCCTCAACTCGCTGATATAGACTGATATACATTATAGATTGCATATAGACGTTCCAGTGCGTTCCCTGGCGTCTCTGCAAGGATGCCTCTCGAATCACTCTCGATTGGGCTGTTTTTGTGCATGTTTCTTTGGTTCTTCTGGAAAGCAAGTTTCTCTTTCATTGCGATAAGCCAGCAGGAATACCAAACGCAGGCAGTTCAAGTTCAAGCTAGACACCTTTACGGCTAACGGGCAACTATTTTACCGATAAGGTTAAGTTCGTGCTGCTTTATATTATATATCATTGATCTGGGGCATTGGCTTGGTAACCGACACCTTTTCTTTGGTACTATCGATCATCGTATTGAAGAGATACCCACTCTCTGTCCCGCTCGCACCATGGCAGTACTCTCGCATATGGAATCCCGCACCATTGAACTCGGAGGAAAATAAAGTATACTAGTAAAGGTAAGCTTTCCGCGATGAAACAATTTGGTGCGCTTCAGTTACAGCCTTCAAAAAACACCGCGTTGCCAGTCGGGGGAGCTACAATAGGCTACCGCGACGCCCCGCCGTTTCCCACAAAGCAACTTCAAGGTAATTAGGCTTCTTGGCGGGCTTAATGCCATAGCTAACACCGAAATGCTTGCTCGAGGTTTCACGGTCTTCTTCGGCGACATCGCCGCAGCTCACCGTTCGATGTTGGTAACCGCGACAAATCGCGCCAAGCGTTGTTCCGACGCTGCCCATAGATAGCAGGACATTAACCGAAGGAAACGGATGTCATTCATCACAAGTCTACTGACCTACTTGCATGATTTGATAGATTGACAAGGTCATTCGTACCCAGATTCGGATGAATTGACTTGGGACATTCAGAAGGTGTCTAGGTGCTAGACCAGGGGCAGAACTTCTAAAATACGGCGCCCAGGCGTTGCCTTTTCTCCATTGCCTTGCAGAATGCCTGATAGCGAATGCAAGGGTGCGTCCTGCAAAGGTATGCCCTTCCAGTATTGACGAATACAAGCGAATACATGATATCCTCGGATATCGCGCTTATTTCCGATATTTCCGATGCCTGTGTCAGAGCCCTCTCGTTGGTCAGCGGGGAGCCAATAGAGTCAAAAGCTTGCTTTCCGACCGAGTCGCTTCCAGGATGAATTGTACTTGAACATCATTTGCTTACTTGAAACCTAGCTCTATTTCCCCTCTGAATTTGGCGATAGGAAATTTTAAAGTTCCGCCGGGGTTGAAACGAATGGACTCATGCAGATATCAAGACTCATGGCAATCGGGATTACACTCGCTGGCGAGCAGATAAGAGACCGTCCAAGTTTGGTATGGGGCGAGACGGGACGAAGCTCCAAATGGCGGCAACGGATTTTATAGTGGAAGGGGTATATAGTATATAGGTTGCAGGAAGCTTGATAAGCAAAGTCAGGTCGCGAGGACGCTTCTTCCGCGTCTGGATGTAGTTCCCGTCCCTGTAAATCTGGAGAAAATCGAATATGTCGTGTAACCACGCATGATTTACATCACGGCACGCCACCCACTTCGGTGAAGTTTCCGTGTTTGTAGGCAAGCGCTCAGGAACGAGACACCGACGATCCGTGAAATAGCATGCGCAAACCGATTCGAGAGGGGATACCAAGAATAAGATTGAATAGCAATGAAGGTCTGCGGCTTACCTGAGCACGATTTGAAGGTGAAAATCCTGATTCAACAGATGGGCAACCGAGTCGTAATCCCGAGGCCTCGACGGTATTAGGACAGCATGATGAAACTCAGCGGTTAATCTAGAAGCTACATCGGCGCTGTGATATAAAGCAAATACAAAGATACGATCTCACCTACAACGTCCCAGCGGAAGGTCACCAGTATCAGCCACAGACTTTCCAATGTCGTTCGCTTTGCCGATACAACTGCTCACCCACTGCCAGCTCCTCATCTCCACACCAAGTGGCGACTGCAGGAAGAAGGCCTCGTTCGAGCTCAAGCCGTTAGAGCTCGAACAGCCCGGAGTGACACGTCCTCTTCCAACATCTATCCATGTCAGAGCAATCGAAACCAGCGAAGGAACGATTTTCGAATTAAGTGGCAACTTGAACGATCCACAAACCACTAGTTCATCAGTGGAAATGTCTAGCTCTCCTGGTCAGTCTCGCAGGGTCCGTACAGAGCTGACACTTACACTTCAATCTTTTCCTAGATTTTAATAATTTCCCTGTACCCTTCGACGCGGAGCTACAAAGTAACTTTGATGTCGAAAACGATACCTTCCGGGGTGAGTCCTCCTCAGTTCACTTCAGCCACAACGTTAAAAACTGTAGGCTTTGATGCAGATATAGACCGTTGGATCCATGGGCTACAAGCTGAAAGCCAGAGAACCTACCCAGCGTTACAATACGCTGCTGACTTCGGCGAAAACGCGGCCTTCGCGGAGCCTCCTGATCCAAGCTCGTCGAGTCAGACAGGTTACGGCGACGACAACGGAGATACCCAGAGTCTTTCATACACGCTACCCAGCGAAGACGTGCAGCATAACGCCGATGTATGGCGTACAGCGGCATCCGCACCTCTACCAGAGGCTGATGAAGCAGAACATTCCGCCTCCACTTCACCCTCCAACTATTCGTCCCAAACGGCTTCCTCCAGTAAGAAGTCTGGAAAAGGGAAACGTAATGGAAATACCAAGAAGCGCCAAACCCAACACCGTCCACGACCTTTCCGGTGTCGGCATCCCGGTTGCGAACGCGTTTTCACCAGTAACTACACGCGCGAGACACACATGCTTACGCACAGACCAAAGCAGAGGCAGAGCTATCAGTGCACGATAGGTTGTGGTGCTCTGTTTTCGCGGAAACACGATCGATTTAGACACGAAGTATCGCAACATGGGAAGCCGACACCATGGACCTGTACCCACTGTTCCCAGTATTTTGCTTCGGAAAAGATGCTTTCCATTCACAGCGCAAGCTGTAATCAGCCCATGCAGCTGAATTGGAAGCCCCAGAGAATCATGGGATAGGTGGCCGCATAGTTATCCTTATCTTTACATGTAATAATAGCGTTTATTCCATAGGGCATAATGTTGGATCCAAGGGCTTGATTTGTAGAGAATAGAGTTTAATCTCTCGAAAAATTCATTGTATTTAGAACAGGAAAAACTAGAGCAGCGGGGCTTGCAACGCACCTTATTCCCATACGAATCCATCCAATATAACATTTTGCGTCATCAAAAAAATATCCGTCCTGCCCGACTAATCAGCAAAATAAACAAATAGAGTGAATGGGTAGGTACCGGACGGTTAGCACTCCGATGAATGAAGTGTCTCTTGCGGAAAGAAAAAGAGCGAGTGTCACCGACTCTGCCCGTTACGCGTACGCAATGGTCGGTGCGTGGGAAAATACCGGGATATCTGGCGGCTGCCGAGAGAAGAAACGCCGACTGACGAGCGCTCATGCTTGCTTCTCATCCTTTTACAGTCTGGTTTGCGACCGCTCTCCATGTACGATTGTCGCTGCAGCTCAGTCAGCACAGATCTCATCTGAAATCACTCCAATTATGTTATAGGAGTCGGGATAACGTTTAGGAAATTTCTTGGAAATTCGCTGCTTATGGAGTCATGGTCTTTTCAACTACAGTGAGTTTGTCTAGAGGGTTCATTCCACTAGTATGACTGCACGATTTTTTTCAGAGAACTTCACCAGTGCTGCTGGATTGTTCACCAATATCCCGGAGGATACAGCACTACTCATGCTAGCGAGCTCTCGGTCCTGTCCTATTCAAGCCGTTGCGATAGGCATGAGTAGGTCTGTAGTATGTGCCAACAAAACACCATCAGTCACGTAAATCTCAATACTGATAACCAGATCCATGTCAAGTTCTCTCATGTCGATCTTCCCGACAATCCCTTCTGAAAACTGTATTCTTGACCCCGATTCTTCAGCGCAATATACCCGCAAATCTCATGAGCCCTAGACATTCTGACCTTGTGATTGACGAACATGCGGAAATGATACTTTGTACTGTCTCCCGAGCCCCGGGCGAATCCGCCCGAAGCAATCCGCAAAGGCATACGTTTCTGCTGTGACCACTTGTGTGGTATCCGGAACCGAAGGTAGGTGTTCCATTAAATACTTAAGTGGGTTCTAGTGCTCAGACTTCCCCACAGAGCTATGGACACAGCTACCCTCAACATCTTCCCACCTAAAGCCACATTGGCAAAGGAGTTCTTTATTAACCAGCCCAGATTGGCGCTTCTTGGTCTGCTCATCGTCTCCTACATTGTCTATCGCCAGGCTTTTGGTCGCAAAAGGAGCTCTTTGCCTCCTGGCCCTAAAGGTCTGCCTATTGTCGGTAACTTGTTCCAACTCAGCCAGGAAGCATGGCATACCTTCACGGAGTGGAAGAAAACTTACGGTAGGTGGTCACAGTTCAATGAAAGAGGACACGTTGCTAACTACGACCTAGGTGACCTCGTGTACATCAACGTAGCTGGACAGGACATCGTAATCCTGAACTCCCACAAAGTCGCTGCAGATCTATTGGACAGGCGTGGTCCTATTTACAGTAACAGACCCCGATGGATTGGTGAGATACCCCGCTTTTCTGTTAGAAACACGAACTCTAAATAGTCGCCAGTCGCTTCTGAGATTTTGACAGGTGGATTACTCGTGGTGTTCACGCAGTACAACGACGTGTATGTTACTTTCCATTTCTTTGTATTGCGATGACTCATTGCACCGAATAGCTGGCGTCGGATGAGGCGTGCAGGACACGAGGGACTGAACAAGACCGTTGCAGCCAGCTTCCAGGTCCCACAATACAGAGAAGCTATCAGTCTTACCGATGGGATGATTAAGGCACCCAAACTCTGGAACGCAGAAATCAGGAGGTAAGCTATTCTTGCGAACCAGAGTCACAGGGTCTCATCACGTCTCCCGACTATTCTAGAGCAACAGCTTCAATGGTTTGGTCTGTCGTTTACGACAAGGAGCCTATTAGCGATGTCATGGATCCCCAAGTGGCTGCTGTTAACGATTTTATTACTCGTATTGTCAGAGCCGCTTTCCCTGGTGCACATTACGTCGAATACTTCACCTGGATGAAGCACCTTCCCAGCTGGATGGCCAAGTGGAAGCGAGATGCTGAGGAATGGTACAAGAAGGATTCGGAAATGTTTGAAAGCTTGTTCCTCGAGGCTAAGCAGCGTGTGGTATGTTTAGTCGTCCCCGTCCCACGATCGTTCTATCTGATATGTCCTCTACAGAAAAGTGGTGAAGAGCGTCCCAGTTTCGCGGCTAACCTTGTTCGGGACACTGAGAGGCACGGTCTCAGCGACAAAGAATCGGCCTGGCTTGCAGCTACTCTATAGTAGGTCTTCATTCAACTGGCATGTTCGGATAATCTCTCAATTCAGCAACCAGTGCCGCTGGTGCCGAAACCACTGCCGGAGTTCTTTCTTGGTTCATGCTCGCAATGGTTCTTTACCCCGAGGTCCAGAAGAAGATTCACGAGGAACTTGATGCCGTTGTCGGCCGTGACCGTATGCCTACCTTTGCGGACTTGGACCGTCTCCACTACGTCCAGGCTACCGTTCGTGAGGCTTTGAGATGGCACCCAGTTGGTAAGTGGTGTATTCGTTTGTCGCTAGATATTCGATGGCTAATTATCTTCTTCAGATCCAGTCGGCTTACCTCACCAATCTACTGAAGATGACTGGTATGAAGGCCACTTCATCCCCAAGGGGACTATCTGTATTCCGAACGTTTGGTATGCCTTCATTTATTGCTCCTATACACTTATCTGACTTCTGGTCGTTCTAGGGCCTTGAACCGAGATGTTGAAGCCTATGTATGACGCGTTCACTCAATTCGGATCAAATCACTCAACACGAATTCTACAGGGCCAGGATGCAGCTGACTTCAACCCTGGACGATTCCTGGACAAGAACGGCGAGATTATGCCCGCCTTAGCTGATACTAAAGAAGGTACGTTTTGAGTCGTCTGCGGTTAAAAATGTGGTCTAATCAATACCTCCAGAGGGTATGTGTTCGTTCTGTACTTTGGCGAGTAATCTCCGACCAACACTCTAACAGGACACGTTACCTACGGTTTCGGACGACGGTAAGTATATATTAGCAATCGGTCAAAAGTCCTGCAGGATCTCTAAGCACTTTCAAACAGACTTTGCATTGGAAGACACGTAGCAAATAACTCTCTTTTCATCGACATCGCTTGTCTTCTTTGGGCCTCCAATATTAGACCCGTCAAAGACGCGCAGGGCAAGCCTGTTATGCCAATCGAGTCGGTCAGCATCAACGACGGATTAGTCGTGTAAGCATCAGAACCATCTTGACCAGACGACACACTCACACTCTCCTCAGCCGTCCCCTTCCATTCGATTGCGACATTACCTACCGCTTCCCTGAGGCCGAAGCCATTCTAGCACAGACCAAGGAGCTAGTTGAAGAAGACCGGTGAAACGCTCTCGACATTATTTAAACAAATTTTGGAGGCTCGCTTGCTTCTTAGACTTGAAAATACTGTAACTTACAGTGTAACGATTAGTGATATGTACTCAAATATGGTAGTAGACGATATTCATTTTAGCATTTCTTATCCTGGCATCAATGTCCAAATTGAGATTGATAAATAAGCGCCCGTGGAACTGTCAGTGAATTGACTTTTCCACTAAATATGGCGACGATTAACGCATCTGAACTACCTCTGGTACTGCCGCCGTGACATTGCCTGTATTGGACCCACTTTAAGTTTTATCTAATCGGAACAGTGCCTTGGCCTACATCTCCTTATGTCGTAAGGACCACGTGCCGGTTTCCTTCCGCTCCGTCTCCATATCCAACTCTTGCCTACTCTTGCTCTTAGCCTAAAATCCATCTTTCCGATGGAGGACTTCAACGACAGTATCGATTCTCTCATCAACCTTGAACAGTCGCACGTGTTCCTTACCCTCTTTCCTCATTGGCATTGCTGAATAAGACTTGAAAAGATTTTACAGCGAGGGCTATAAAGACGGTTTCGCTCATGGACGAATTCACGGGCTCATTGAAGGCCGTGCATTGGGTCGGGAAAAGGGATGGGAGATGTGGGAGGAACTGGGCTTCTACGAAGGTTTTGCGCGTTTATGGTCATGTTTCATCCCATCCGATTCGTACGTTACTTTTGCTCCCTCGTCACCTTCGTCAACCTTATCGATCTGCCAGACGCGCGAAAGGACATATTGCAAACCTCATTTCCTTGATTGAAGCTTTTCCGAAGAGTAATCCAAAGGAAGAAGATGGCATCGACATTCAGAAACAACTGAAGCTGATCAGAACAAGATATAAGATGCTTTGCGCATCTCTGGGCGTAAAGGCGTCTCTTCGTGCCGGCACTCTTGGAGACGAGAAAGATGCAAACGGAAGTGGGAGCGGCGGTACAGTTTGGGAGGTGAAAGATATGAGCTTTTGAGAGGACCTTAAATTCTCGATGCGTCATGCAAGTCGACGGACAAACACAAGGTAGGCATTTTGCAAGATTTTGGATTTCGACTGATCGTGTTCCTGCAGTCGGTCTTCAAACCTTCCCCGACTACCAGAATGCACAGGACAACACGAATACGTCTACTACGTATTCAAGGAAGGGGCAGGATATGGCAGTAAAAACGTTATATCGATGCGACGAGGTGAGCTCACGGCTACATAGTTCGACGACGAAAATTTAATCTTGCATAGCAGATTGGTATATATATTACATGGGTGCATATGAAATGCATGTACATATCATCATCGATACAGCTATTCGAAGCATCTGCCACCAGTCGTTTCTCTACTTGGAGTGAGAGATAGGTTGAACACCTGGCTGCTTCGTTAAGTGTGCAGTGGAAGTCATGAAGCCGTTGTAAGCGCTTCCGTTTCCCTGTTATGCCTCGTTCAATATTCGAAGGTGAAGAATAGGGTAATCCTTACGAAGAAGTTGGTTGGGAAACCAGAGTCGAACGGAAGAATGCTCTCGAGATATTTGATCTGATCCGGAGAGAGACTAATGTCCAAGGCCTCAACGTTCGCTACAAGCTGTTCTGCTTTTCGAGCTCCCAAGATGGGGAAGACATAGGGTGCCTTGTGCATCACGTAGGCTACGGCAACTGGGAAGACGGTGCGTCCATTGTCAGCTAGGAAGTCATCAATTGTTAAGTGAAAGCACTTGCCAGCTCGGATGTTCTTTGCGCCCACTTCCTTTGCCACCTTTTCCAACGCTTGGCTCATCTTGACTTCATTTTCACTACGTTCAACGCCCATAATGGTTCGGCTCTTCTCCGCAGATTGGCGTCTTTCGGCGTCTTCAGCATCTGTACGCAGCTTACCTCCGCCCATGACATCCCAAGGTGCAAGCGCAACACCGAGAGATTTAGCCATAGGGATGATATCACGTTCGAAAGAACGGTCCATGATGTTCCAGTGTCCTTGGTAGATGGAGAACGGTGTCTTGCCGTTCAACTTTGCGTACATGTTTGCCTCTGATACCACCCAGGCCGGAGTGCTTGTTTCTAGTCGTAAGTACACCGTCAACCAAAAAGAAATAAGATATCATACTCGCTGATGCCCTGTAATAGATATGCATGAGCCAATTGCTGATACAAAGTCAGGCTATTAGCATACCAGGTAAAGTACCTTGCCTTCGGCAACAAGGTTGTGCAGGCTGTTCATCACTTCCTCGATAGATGTCTCGTAGTCCCACCAGTGGACGTAAAGAATGTCTACGTAGTCGGTGCGTAACTTGCGCAGACTATCCCGAAGTGAGATTTTCAGTGATTTGGAGCCATTACCGACATAGTGCACTTTCTGGGCGACGTCGGTTCGGTCTTGTCCCAGGTAGTTCGTGGAGTACTGGATCGTTGGGTCATTAGCTGGCGGGGTCGATGGAATGGGTCAATTGGCAAACCTTGGTAGCGAGGACAATCTGATCACGGTTTTTTCGAGACTCCATCCATTCACCGATGAATTCCTCCGATGTTCCATCTTGGCTGTGAATTGTTAGTCGTAATCCCTTACGGAAAGACAAACAATGCCTCACTAGTTGTTGGCAGTGTCGATGAAGTTTCCGCCCATCTCGAAGAACGTGTCGAGTAACTTGAAGCTCATCTCTTTGTTGGTTGTGCCAAACCCATAGGACTCCCACTAGTTTCCATCATGAGCACCTGTTGCTATTTGCTGGTACAGAAATCTAACCTTGTCACCAATAGTCATGGCTCCAAGTTGCAGGGGAGAGACCCGGACACTTGCATGAGGCGACAACAGACGATAGTATCCAAGCTTGGACTTTGGTGGTGGTGGTGGACGGTGCATGATGTGTTGAGATCAGGAACTGATGGACTGGAGAATAAGCTGCTCACGATAGCTGCTTTTTATTATCTCTCGCTCTCCAACGATGCCGAATTGAAATTTGTCTCCATGATTAGAACCTCCGCGGTTATGGGGTGCGCTGAATGTTGGATGGGTGTTGCCGTTCCGGTGAGTTCGGTGAGTTACGAACATCAATGGCTAGCGTCCCGCAGCGTAGCCGCTCAACGGACATTCTCGGCGAGATGCATGGTGATCATGTTATTACTCCCTGTATGATAGTTCGGGTTGAGAAGTTTCGAGTAGAAGACCTCGCAACCTGCTGTTGTACGTGTAGAGCGTTTTACGCAATCTTACAGCACAAACCATTGACTTTGGCTATGGCCATCAAAGGTGTCAGAATGGTCTTGTCATGACATTCCTTGGATTGTCAGCCATCACAAGTGAGGTCTTCAAGTGGTAACTCGTGGGCGCTGTCGATCCTTGGTGTCGACATGCGGATGATCTTCAATTCGTTATTGGTATTGAGGAATGAATATTTATGCATATTAGGTAGGAACAAATGGTTTCCCGACATCTGTGCTAAAAGATCTCGACAGGTCCATGAATAGCCGGTCATCTTAAAGTCCGCTCTTCACCGCTGTGACCTTTATTGGTAGCTGGATTCCCTTATCGAGTTCATCCTTGACCTGAGGATTCGCAACCCCGCTTAAATCGTAGATAATCTCCTTGCCTGTTGCCTCGAACTTGAAAGACTCGATAAGGTATGCGAGGACCACCTCTGCAAAAAATCCAATCAGCGCATTTCGAGGTAAGTGTCTCTGGAGGGCTCACTCATTTCCAGCTGAGAGAAGCGGAACCCACTACGGACGGTCAGTTTCGGTTCAACATAGAATAGAAGGCAACGCACATGCATGAGCGTGAGCCAGCATTGAATGTCATCCTGAATGTTTTATAAGTGACGGATGCATGGTGTGGTCAGATAAAAGACTCACAAATTAGCGAAAACTCCGGGAATTCGTGCATCTGCTACTGTTGAAGGGAGTGGGGATAGCCATCTTTCGGGCTTCCAAACCTTCGCATCAGGGCCCCAAATTTCTTCGCTCCTGTTGGATGCAATGAGGGAGATATAGATATCGGATCCTTTGGGGAAGAAAATCTCGTTGATCTGAGAGCCGTCAGTGCCAGTGACAGGTGTGCCCAGAGGGACAACGGAGTCACGATTGGATCTAACGACAGGGAAAGTTTAAGAATTTAAGTGCGTATGCGTCGGTTGATGGTACTTACGTGCGTATAATCCGGTGGACAGGTGGATGCCTGGAGAAGTTGTCATGAACTGATCAAGTGCGGCTAAGAGCATCTACGCACAATCGCAAAACCTCCTTGCAAACCGCTCCCAGATAAGGTAAGTTCTCCAGGATGTCATAGGTGAATTCTTCGCCATCATTCTTTTGTCGAGCTTCTACTATCTCTTGTCGTAGGTTATCCTGAACCTCTGGATGGGTCGAGAGCAGATCCAATGTACGAGCTAAAGCACTCTGTGAAAAATACGAAAACCACACTGAGCACCCGAACATGTTGTCATTTCCTTAGAAACTCACTGAGGTACTGTCCATTGCTGCGAACATGAGCGTCCTAATGAAACATATAGAATCAAGAAGAGAAATGTTTTGATTGGATCCCGATCTTACGACATCTAAGTGGATCGACGGCAATTAGACAAATGGTTACCATCGTACAATAGACTCTTACCTGGCCCAAAAGTTCGTTATCTGCAAGCTTGTTTTCATCATCAGCTTGCATATTTGCATTCACTATTTACTGAATTAGGGTCAAATTGATAAATTGGTTCCGATGAACTCACTAAGGACGCTGAGGATATCCTTTCCACGAGTCAGTTGTTCTGAGACTGCTCCGTCGCCTTTCTCCAATGCTTGCTTCTTCTCTTCGAAGATTTTGACAGACAAGTTCCACATGTAGTAGGCCAAATGTTCGCCGTATCGCATCGACGCCCAAGGCGACCTCTTCGTGATGGCATGACGGAATTCGCGACTTCCGATCCTCACTGCCCAGGGAAGTAAATAATGCGCCCATAGGAATACTTTGGTTATCAAAGGACTGCGACATGTTTCATGAGATTCATTCGATATACAACAACAATTGACACTCACACGACATTCTTGATGGTTGCACTGTACGGATGTGCCCCTTCCTCGTCGTCGAGAGAGTCGAAGGAGACACCTAAGCCCGACTGTCCAATGAGTTCAAAAGCCGTACGTGATAGCCATGAAGCCATCTCGATCTGGTTGGTGGCGGCAAAGAATGATTAAATGGATGATAGACTAGTTCATGCTCTTCCTCACCTCCTGGGTTCCTTGCCCGATTTTCTTGGAGATCGTATCACGGAGCTAAGCGGCGGCCGTCGCCTGAGTTTGGAGACTACAAATATTGATGGGTAGCGCTTACCTTTAGAGTTATTGAATTGAAGATAGGAACTGAATATTTGTCAAAATAGAGTTCGAAGATATTCAATTGTGATACCTACCCATTTCTCGCATGTGACTGGCTGAGAATATGGGCATGAGCTGCTTCCGCTGTCTCCGGTGCACCTCGCCATCAGTAGAAAGTAATCCGTCCCCGAATAGAAGGCTGTTCATCCTGAAGAGGAACGCGTCACTAGTCTGAAAAAGATTACCTAGCAGATATAACCTACAGAATATGGCCACGAGCCATACTCCAAACGTTGGATTCCTGGAAATCTCCGTTAATAATCTGTCGAATAGTGTGGAAGATCTGTACTGACCTTTACTAGAATATGATGCATTGCCCTCGAGTCAAATGTATACAGCATCTTAGTCTTCGTGATAGTTGAGTTGTTGACGCAGTCCATGTATGATTGAGGGGTCACTCACTCCAAACCAGTTGTCATAGGTCGAGGTGGGGCCGACTATATTCGAGAATAAATAGGTCGTCAAAGCGTGTTTCATATGCGAATATCACGTACACTTTTCTATCATTTCGTGGAATTTCCAGCCGTACGGCGAGTACACCTGATCGAGATGACCTACGGACAGTGAGAAGACACTTTTGCATGATGGGACAGCTCACCTCTGAACCAAGAGGTACGCGTGGGGCCTGGGATCTTGGAGAGGACGGCGTTAGCCCTGTGCCTTTGGGCTAGCATCCAGCCAAGGAGGGCTAAAGCTAGAAGAGCGGCAGCTTCTTGTATCATGTAGAGAGGTTTGTTGTGTGTGTGTAAGAAAAAGCTAGAGATGGGATGAGGAACATACTCTAAGGAGGGCTTGCTTTTATACACATCGAACAACAACCCTACTTCTTGTTTTGGATGACGCGTCTTCAACTCATCACGACTCTATCCGTACTGTCGATGGATAGGTGTCAGAACTGCGGTCCGAGGAAAATCTGGACTTGCCTAACCCTCGTAGATGGTTCTCTTTGGAAAGTCCACTTTCCCCGGATCGCAGGTTGGACAGCAATGGACCTGATATTCTGCCGAATCAATTAGAATTTGACGCCACAATACTTTCGAGATCGGATATCGATTTACGTTGTTGGTCGTTGGGCACATTGCAAGGATGGGTACGGTGGTATTTGGATGGTATTCATATCTGTCGCTGTCAGTAGGCGAAAGACGTCACCGTCGAAGACCCAGCGGTGAAGGCTACAACGATATGCATTGGATGGGTGAAACACCGCGAATGCAAGTAGAAGCGCCCGGTATTGAGAGGGTTAAACAATACCATTGCATATGGGTACAATCATTACGATCGTCGGCGAGTTTCTAATTCGGGGAGATATGAGTTTGGATGGGTCGTCATTCATAATCATGAAGCCATCACCGAAGTAGACCGCGAATGACCCTGTACTCGCAGATCAATTGTTCCAGTCAGTGGGTAGAAGGTTTGCGACGACGTTTGACATGGTGGTGATTTTCAAAGAACGCCTAACGGCTATCGAAACGCTCCCTTGGGCCGGAAATTGCCGGACTTGAAAGTCACACGTGCCTGCCAGTGAGTGTCCCTCCTCAAACAATAACATCTCCTAGCTATAGGCTGTAGTACTAGTATGAAATCCGAAGATACCTGAACATATGCATGCAAATCCTAACTTGCGAATCAAGTTAGGTATGTTTTCCCGTTGACATTACTGGGCGGGAGGGAGGGATCGCTCCAAACCTCCATTCTTTTGTTGAATCCTTTCCTCTAAAGTATTGTCATAACTCGGGATCATCGCTGCATGTATTTGAGGCATTTAAATGTGTGTATGTGTCGCCGAAACCTTGTTCAGAATCAGGTATCAAAATTTCTATACATCTCAACTTCCTGCGTCTGCATCCATAGACTTAGGCGTTACCGAGCATTGCCGTTCCAACCATCTTTATTATTCATATGCCACCCTCATATATGTACATGATGCATGATGCATTGACGTTTGATATTCTGCGTCAACCCGGAAAAGATATACTGATCGCAACGTTCTCAAGATACCGGCGATATAATAAACTCTCGTTTACTTATATGTATGCATAGAAATACACCATTAGAGGTAATGTAGCACGTAACAATATCATTTCTAGTCTACTAAGAGCACCCAAACCAAATCCCAATACCGCACAGAAGTCTTTAAGCCCGAGCAGCTCTCTTCGCTGCCACATCTTGAGCAAGTTCCTCCAGTGTTCCCAGCGCCTTAGCACGTGGAGAGAATGTGCATGGGAAGGGAGCCATATGACTGTTCACAAAAGGAATCAGAAAACAGTGCTGGCTACGAGAACGAAACCTCCGTACCTAGCAGCTCCCGGCATGACCTTTATGTTAATCTCTTGATCCTTTGGCTTAACAATATCAAAGAGGGACACCATCGTCACCATCGCTACCCAGGCGGTGTCAAGTGCTAAACCCTTTCCTGCACATGAACTAAGGTTTGAAGAACGGTCAGGATCGGCGAACATTACATCATACAACATAGACACTGACCGACGTCCATAGCCGAAGATTGCTCCGACTGTTTTGTCCATAAGACCAGGCTTGCTGGCGTATCTATCGGGATTGAATTGGGACGGGTTGGGGTACTGTTTTTCATCACGAAGGATAGCCCTGTAGAAGGGTCAGCGGAGGGATCTTCCCGATAGGTCAAGATATCAGACGTACCAGAGGTTCGGGAGAACGAGTGATCCTATCGCGAAGGCGAATTCAATGACACGGGCATAAAGTGTAAAGACATATTACTTTACCTTTCGGTATGAACATGCCTTTGTAAACATCGTCTTCGTCAAGGCTGTGAGGGACAGCTGGGATCAAATCGTCAGAACGGCTCTATTCAGATGCCATTAGATTGCATACCTAAGGGGAGAGGAGGAACTAGACGCATGGTCTCAACGAGAGTGGCTTCCATTAGAGGCAGTTGCGGCCTATCCCGGAAAGTAGGAATTTTGTCATGGCACGCGGCGTCGATTTCGGCTTGGATGCGCTGTTGAATATCGGGGTTGAGAGCCATATAAAGTGTGAATGTCCTTAGGACGGAGAAAGTCTAAAGATAGTGTTAGTATTGTGTTTACGCTCGGAAGCGTAGAAGACGGACTGTATCGGCACCTAGGAAGCAGCGTTAAGACTCAAGGGGTATAGTCCCATGAATTAATACGTACCAGCAGCATAAGCAACCGCAGCAGTCTCCTTGATAAGCTTATCGGTGAGGTTCCAGTGACTGGAAGAGGTATCCGTTTCGAGGCATGAGGAGACGAAAGACATTTCGGCGCTACCGTTGGCCTACGACAACCTAAGTCGGAATGCCCGCATGATCACTGATGGATATGCTTACAAGTTTTCCCTTGACCATTTGGAAAGGAACATCAACCATGGCATCTGTCAACTGTTTCCATTCGCGGGCCTGTTTCTTGAAACCTCCACCAGGGATCATCCATTCCGGAATATATTTCACTGCAAGGGGTCAGTCTGCATTTTTTACGACACTAGAAGCACCTACTTGAAGGGAATAAGTTAACCCAGAACTTGCCAGGAGTGACGGCAATGGAAGTGGTCTTGTTAGTGTCATCGACGAGCCTAAGGAGAGAATCTTCCATCGAATCGACGTTGTAGCCATAACTAAATCAAAAGAGTCAGTAGGGTGATATGGCGCAGTACATGGGGACACTGACGTGCGCTTAATGATCAGACCAGCGGTGTAACTGTTTAGATAGAATCAGTGAGATAGTGTGTTAGGGAGACTGTGAGACTTACCACTTCATGTGGTCAGAGTATTTCTCGGGATTCTTGTGAAGGGATACCACAAGTTTTTGCGCTTCCTCGACAGCGGGCATACGGTGTTCTGGCATGCCGGCATGATAGTTTCTGTGGAAGAGACCACGCATCTCTTTCCATCTCTGACCGTAAGGCATGAAGGTGAATGACCACTCCCAGCCCATGCTATAAAAACGAATGAATGGGGAGTTTCGTTGAGATAGTCAAAGAGTCCGTACAGCTCAGTGATCATAGGCATGTAAGGCCTGCCGGAGTATTTGGTGCCGCGTTTGTCGAAGAACTCATTAGCAGCCTAAATTCGTAGCCTTAGATTACTGAAGTGCCTAAGTTGAATAGAGTACTTTACCTCAGCACTGTTGACAATAACCATTGTTTCACCCAGCGCATTCAGCCTAAAGACGTCACCTGCAGAAGAATGTAAGTTTGAGATGCCAGAAGACGAAATGTAGATAAAACACACCGTACTGCTGACCCCATTCATGACACTTTGTGTATAGGTACTCCACATTCAAATCCAACAAGTTCCCGATTATAGGTAAGCCTGGCGGTCCCGGGAGAGTTGTGGTCTTCCGTGTGACAACTTTGTATACAAGAAATGCCAGACCAGCAGCCAGAGTGAACTGCACGGGAGAGAACTTGAGGCCGTCCATGATGAAAGTTAGCTGTCGTCGGCAAGATGCCCCTACAGCTCTTGAGGTAAAAAAGTTGGAGGAAACCAGTTCAAACTCGAACCCTTTAAGATGTAAACCCTAATCCCCACCGGAAATTGATTTTCGCAGTCCGGACGTACGCCAACCATTAACGTTGCTCTGACAGAATGGCTACCGACGGTCCCATTTGGAAAGATGAGGGGGCGCCTCCGCAAACGTCGGTGGATACATGACTGTTTTGGGTAAGAGGTGGTTCCGAGGAGATGGGAGAGCAAAAAGGTCTAGGCGCCCATACCACGGTTCGTTGATGGTCTGTGCGCGAGAACTTTTATCTGTTTATGGACACCTTTGACCCGCTGACCTTTTTCCCTTTGCGACGCTCACCATCCGTCATCCCAGTTCCTGTCACACCGGTGCCACCCGTTCCCCCTGGCAGTACACGCCTCACGGTCACAAATGTAAATCATCACCGAGTTGCTCCGTTACCTATCTTTTGGCTGGCGGCAGGTGCCATGCTTTCAAATCATCATTACTCAGGGGATTGCGCGTCGCAGCGGGAGAAGGAATATATAATTGGGGTTGTATTGTTCTGGATTGCCATTCTGGTCTTCGAAACGAACGACAATGGGCAACTCTAGCTCTCAACCTTCAATGCTCTCTCAGTGGTTCCCTCCGACACCTCAGTTCTGGCAAAAAGACATTCCCGACCTTACTGGCAGGGTGATGATCGTCACTGGTGCAAAGACCGGTGTCGGCAGAGAAACCGTCAAAGTAAGGGCATCGGTCATTCTGTGGAGGTTAAAAGTTACTAAAGACCTCTTCAGGCTCTTTTACAGCACAACGCAAAAGTTTACTTTGCTGCCCGTGGAAAGAAACAGAGCGAAGCAGTTATCGATGAACTCGAAAAAGTTACTGGCAAACGTGCTATCTTTTTGGAGCTTGATTTGGCTAGCTTCAAGAGCATCAAAAGTGCTGCCGCAGAGTTTTTGAGGTGCGGGATATTCTTCTGCGTCGATCCGACCGAGTTTGACATTCCTCGTTAGCAAAGAAACTGAGCTTCACGTCTTGTTCAACAACGCGTAAGCACCTTCTTTCCCACTCTCTCAAAGACAACACTGAACTTCGTTTCAAGAGGTGTCATGTGGCCGTCGCTGGATTTGGTGACTGAAGAAGGATACGACGCCCAATGGGGTATTCATGTTGTTGGTAGGTCCTTGTTATCACACCTCAGTGGCCCTCTAAGCTTACGCCATTCATAGGCAACCACCTCTGGACAAAGCTCCTCTTGCCTGCACTCGATGCCGGCTCAAAAACCTCCGCCGATGGCAAAGCCCGTGTAGTCAGTGTATCATCCTCCGCTGCATACCTCGACGTCATCCACTGGGACACTTTTGTTCCTGGACCTGCGCGAACAAAATTCGGAACATACGGTCTATATAGTCAAAGCAAATTTGTCAGTATTTCATGTTCGTCATTCAGAATGTTCGAGCTGACCTATTTGTCCACACAATCATAGGGCCAAGTCGTATGGACCCGTGAATTCGCCAAGAGATATGGTGACAAGAACATTCTTGCGTTTGCTGTCAACCCAGGTACGTCTTCTTTACATGCCTATCAGAGCCAAACAGCTAAGTCTCTGCTTGCAATCAGGAAACCTTGAAACCGATCTCCAAAGGAACCTCAACTTCGTCATGCGATTCCTCATCAAGAGCATCTTGTACCCCGTCGATCCATATGGCCCCTTAACACAGCTTTACGCTGGTACATCACCAGAGGTAGTTCACAAAGCTAACGGTTCTGTGAGTTCTCTTTACCTGATTCATAAGAACTCGACGACTGACCATTATGTCTGTGCAGTTCTTCATTCCTTGGGCCAGAGAAGGACCAACACCCCCCAAGGCCATTGATAACCAGCTTGGAGAGAGGTTGTGGGAGTATCTTGAAGCTGAGATGAAGGCCAAGGCATAGACGATGATTGCGTCGATTCCCTTGACACCGGACACTTAGATTACTTATACTTATATCCCCTGCATTTGTACTTGTACGAACCTTCACTTTCATTGCACCATCGTATTTACAGGCTCTCGCAGCCTAAGGATAGCATGACCTCTAAAGCCACGGCGACAACAGTATACTTACCTTCTGACATTAGAAGGTTCGAGCTCGCTCGTAGCATAGCCCAGCTCCGTTGAAGTCATACCTTTATTGAGCACTCTAGGGCGTCTGTACACTACGATGTCAATTAATACAAAATGCGCACCTGGCAAACCCCATCCAGATGAGACGCCAATGACTGTAGGTTATGTTATCTCGGTGTCTGACCGTCACCATGCTATCAACTACAACGCTGAGGCCTGGATGAGTTGCTCAGCAGCCTTTGACCTTGGCTTGAATCGGCACTTGAAGGGGAGCGGGTATCTAAAATCATCGAGGTTAACTAGATAGAAGAAGGCGCAACAAGGAAATCGCATACTGGACCAATCCAGGGGTCCAAGCAGGCTCAACCTGCATAGGGTCCCCTTGTTCGTCCAGAGGAGGAAGAATCTCAAAGACGGCAAGTACGGCGGCTACAACCGCGAATAGTGAATTGTCGCTGAGGAAACGTCCGGGACAGATTCTCCTCCTGAAGCATTGGGGTGAGATCGTATTTGTCTACAGAAGCAAGATATTGCTCACCCGAAACCGAACGCAAAGGCTGGGCGATGATTGAAAGGTTAGCTTGTTGTCACTGGCAAAATATAGGTAATGTACGAACCTGCAGGGTCCTTGACATTCGGGTTAGGAGTGCCATCGGCATTGAGGAAACGTTCTGGCTTGAAAAGTTCAGGTTCAGGATACAACTCCGGGTCGTGTAGGAATGCCCTAAACAAAGATGATCACCATACTGGACTTAAATGGCAAACATGAAACTCACCATGTATTTCCTACAACCATGGAACCAGCAGGAATGTGATAACCCTCATAAAATTCATCTGCAGTCGTGTAATGCGGGAACGCTATTGGCGTCACGGGCTCCCATCGAGTAACCTCCTTGACAATTGCGTTAATGTAGTGTAGACGAGAGCGGTCTTCGAAAGTCGGGAGGGTGTCAGTTCCGACGACAGCAGCGAGCTCTGCCTGTGCTTTCCTTTGAACTTCAGGATAGCGAAGCATTGCCAAGAAAAAGGAATCGACAGCGGCCACAGTCTGTCGGATACATTAATAACACTCGAGATATCCTGCTTGAGGACACTTACTGTGTCTGCACCACCAGAATATGCTGCACCTGCTATGTTACGAGCGAGACGTTCATGCTGGGCACTCGTTTCGTCGTTCGGTAGGTTCTCTAGAAGAGAAGCGACTATTGATGGTTTGGCCTCGCCTTTGTTCTGCTGGGATATTAGAGATGACTCCGAGCAAAAGGTAAATAGATACGAACAAATGCCTCTTTCACTGTGTCGTAAGGCTTTTGAACCATGGTTTGGGCCAAATAATTCCAATGCGCAGCTTTCTTCTGAAAGCCAGCACCTGGGAACCAAGCAGGTACATGCTTCACTGATGATCCAACGTGAGTATTTGCAATCGCTCCAGATGGTGTAGCTTACAAAGTGGGATTTGATCGACCAGGAATGCGCCAGGTACCGAAGCTGCGGCCAACCCTGCCTGAGCAGCCTCATTGATCTCGATGTATTCGTCAGAATGATTTTCCACGGTGATTCCGTAGGCAATATCCATAATGCTAGCAGCGAATAGGCTATAGTAAAAAGAGTGTCAGAATTGACTTTGTGTATAACGTTGTCGATACTTACAGTCGGACGTGGGCCATAAAGTCCTCCGGGGCCTCAAGTAGTCTGCGAAGGAGTGCATAAGCCTCCCGCTGTTGAACATCTTGGTATCGTTTAACCACGTTCTGGTTGAAGAGTTGATGGAATAAGCGTCTGTGTTGTTTCCATTCATCTCCATAATTCTGCATACCCAGGCTCCAGCTCCAGCCCATACTGTCGAGCATATTAGAGGCGCCAGATCACAATGACATCGTAACTTACAGTTCATTGATCATCGTACTTTCCGAACGTCCGGAGAACACTGCCGACTTCTTCTCGAAAAGGTCGTACGCGACTTTAGGCGAACCGACGACGACGATGGGTTGCCCGAAAACAGAGACATGAACGATATCGCCTGGTGAGTTGAGGTGAGTTGAGGTGAGATTACGGACTTACAAGTCGGACTCTTAAGTAGTAAGACGTACCGTATTTCTTGGTCCATTCCGCAAAAGTCTTCCACGGGTAATCCTGGCTCATACTCAGGGCATTTCCAACGATCGGCAGGGGCTTTGGACCCGGGGGTAGGTGTAAAGAATTAGGTTTTTTCCATAACTTGTAGGCGAGCCAGATCACAGAAAGAGCTACTAATGAGGTGAGAAAATTTATGGACATGTCAAGTGGGGATGGAGATATCTGACCTGAAACGATCGTTTTATGTATTTTTGGTGTCCAATTATTTTCCCGTTATCATCTCATAAACTCTGAAGAGTGCATTGTGGCTAGTGAGGCTCGGTAGTCTTGGTGGTCCAAACACACGATGACGTTCAAGTTGAAGTTGAGTCCGGCCGCGAAAAACGTGATCTGAGAAGTCTCCGGCCCGGGACGGCCGTTCTGAACTTGACTCCGTTCATTCACCACCTCTCCTTTGCAAACTCTTGCTGCTTATTCTCTGCGGTATCCCTTAGCCTTTTTTGTTTATATGCAGCACATGGCAATAGACACTCCTCTATCGCTCCCATTTATTCCTACTCCCCATATGGAGAGTTATCTTGGAGGTATCGCTGCCTTTCAAAAATACACCGGCCTGGCCTGGTCGTCAGCGATCTAATATCTGCCAAGAAGCTCTAGAGCACCTATATATTTGACTTCAAAGGCAAGAAGGATAATCTCTGTACGATGATCCATTGATGTGTCGTGAGAAGTAGATTTAACTTCAAGGTATCCGGGATGCCTTGACTAAAGGAGCTGGATGGTCTCTCTCGGTGTCCTGCGTAGCCAGTGCTCTATCTGGCTCTTCCAGAATCACGCTTCATCATGCGAGGACGAAGTGTGAGTCTGGATCCTGTATATTGACTTCGTCATCAAATCCCTATCCTGCGATCGCAGATGGAGGCGTGAGTTCCAGCACTGTGTGTTGGCTGGCTGGTTTCCTAGATAGAACGTGCGACATTAACTATTGTAGCTCTATCCTGAATGTACGCGTCGATGTTCATACAACCGACCGCAATGCCATTAATTTGAAAACTGGTCCGTGCGCCTATACCCCGCCTGACTTCCTGACTTATGAAATTTCCCGCGCTCCACTTTTCCTTCTCAACCACAACCATCTCCGCGCCCTTCTTCCTTCGAAGATGTCTGAGGTCTGTTTTAAATGGCGAATTTGAAGGGCAGGATTTGAAGTTACACTGGGGCTTGGGGTTGGATCTCGGGGCGTCTAAGGTACGTCACATTGCACGTCCAAAACTTCATTTTTTCTGATGTCTATGTCATGCATGCGAATCGATTGGTCTATAACATCGACTAGCCCAAAGGAACACCCTCATACGCTAAACCTCATCGAACTCGATCCATCTATTAGCTCAAGCACACCCAATCCCGACACTGTCTTATCGTAATCCCTTTTCCTGCTTTCGAATCGTGACGTACCCTGCCAAGCTGCTAGTTCCAAAACCAGCGGGACCGCACGTTATATCGTCAAGGCTCAAACTCATCCCTCCGACACGAATGAACGCCGCGGTCTTTACAGGTGCGCTATGCACGTCGTATTGAATTGAATCGTTGACCCCCGTCACTGTCGGGGTGTTGGCGGCTACGGGTACGGGCTTGAGCTCGGGTTCGGGGGTGTTGATGCAGAGCCGCGGACAACCCGGAGTCAAGATTCAAGACATGTGAAGACGGAGGATCCTACGTTCCGAGCTTCCATCTTCAAGCTTCAAGGCTGATCATCGAGAAACCGGGAGCGTCAGCGTTGTCATGCTGTGAAAAGGGAGTTGTAGCTCTGCTTAGAGTATGAGGGAATAATGTTCCAAGAAAATGTTTGTACAGTAGATTTTCTCATAAGATCGAGCGGAACAGCCACGATTGACGCTGAATCGTCTGATAGAAACTTCTGACATGCTGTTCCTTCTAATCTGTAAACCAATGTTCCCCAATCAAGGGGTGCACAATGTCAACAGTCCATACTAGAATACTATTACTAGCGAATACTCGCTACTGTAAGGAGCTTGAGCCGGTCTGGGCCTGGGCGCAAATCAGAACCTGACATAGATCGCAGCTTTACTAAGATTGCGTGATGTTCATCGTCTGGCCGCTTTGCATATTCATGGCAATAGTGACTTTCGGCGAGGTGGTTTACTGCGCTGGTTACGAATATAGAAACTACTTTACACGACGAATTCGGTGGGTCGCTACAAGGAGAACAAGTGTTCTATTCTAGGCTACTTTTGATAAGCTTCTATGATGCCATGACAGATAGATACCATGGATACAGATCCCAGGCTGTTTCGACGCCTGGAGGTTGCACGCGCGTCAAACGGGCGCCAGTTCAGTCTCTCACAGTGACGACATCATCATGATTCACAATTGTCCCGTTTGGCACAGGGGAGGCTCGATGCGTCGTGAGCTCGTGACTCGAACTCGCCGAGATCAGTTATCTCACCGGCCGCAGGCCGTGTGATGTCATCACCATCAAGCAGAAATTTGGCTGAGTACAAGACTACGACGACCGCGCAGCGGTCCCACTGCGCGAAGCGCCCCCTAGCTCCCCTACGCTGAGCGCAGCGAAGCGTCAGTTAGGGGTTCGGGGTTAGAGGGGGGGGTGCAGGGGGGGGAACGCCCCCGCAAGAAAGGTTAGGGGATTGAAGATATTTATAAGGGGGGGTGCGGGGGGGAACGCCCCGCGGTTAGTGGTTAGGGTTAGGGGTTAGGTTTCTATGTATTGTAGAAGCTAAAATACAGCAGGATAGTTCAGAAATGTAGGTATAAGTACACGGAAGTAGGTTTTGACGACGCGACGCGTCGTGTCAGGTGAGTGGAAAGATGATGTCATTACGGTGATCTCGCCGTTATCTCTTATCAGCTCACGACGCATCCAGTATGGACTCCGTTTGGCAACCCGCGGCTTGTGGTTATCCTTACTTGGCAGTTTAGACTTATACCCTCGGGGATTTTTATCAAGGAAATATACAGCCTGCTTCTAGTGACCGCACACGTTCAAACTTCACAAAATTCACAGCTTGCATGCAGATAGTGATATGTAAAGAACTTTCACTGCCTACTGATCCTGTATGCTCTGTTTTCCTAGCCTGGCTACGTAACTACATACTAGTGAAATAAAGAGGCAATTTTGAAGTCTCCCCGCGGAGACGTCACTATACTGACAAAAACCGTCGAGCAAGGAGGATGACTTGGCTGTCAAAGCGTTCTTTAAGCACTAGGTACTCGAGAATTGGTCACTTAACGAGGTCGACTCGAGCAAATCATCGAAATGCACACAATTTTCATCACGATCTTCGCAATTCACGCATGCACTATCTCCGGGCCGACGTTGAACACCCTCGGGCAGATCCTAAACTCCGGCTGTAGGCTGCAACGGCTCTATCTAGTCTACAGGCCGTTTGGAATAACATCGGTGACGAATGTTTTTTTGTGATTATCTCTTCTCAAAAAACATTTGATGCTTGTGATCTGTCCGTGGAACAGGTCGAGATTCGCGGACTTGTGCGAAAAAAGGAATCTGGTGGGCGACGCCTATGTTGAGCGTAGCCGATTATTGCCTTTAGGAGAAATCATTTTTTGTGTAAGCTACCGACCTGGGCGGTAATCATCAAACGGCTGCGTCCTGATATGTACCTGACTGCTCCTTTATTATCAACTACTATACGCGACACGTTCTGGTGCATTTCTTTTTGTACCGTTGACTATCTTCGACGTCAAGGTCTACTCATTCTGCAGCCAACATGCAGGTGAGCTTCTCGCTAGAGCAGCTCCTTCAATTTGCCGTTTCCGCTAGGCTGCGAAAGGAAGATGGAAGCGTTGGATTGTCATTGAATCCGCTACCGAGATCGCCTTCGACACCAGACTCTGCTTTGGCTCAAATAACGGACAAGTTTGAAGGCATCAATCTTCATTTTGAATTCGGGTCAAAGGAGGATGAGGCGACGCACATGGTATCGGTGCACGCCTCTTGTGCGTTTGATGGGGGGCATATCGAACCTCAGATGCCAGGACAGAAGTTGCCAGATGCTGAGACTCATTCAAATCATGTTCAGGATCAGAATGGTACGTCGAAAATATCAATTTTCACGGTTTCCTCGACTAATGACACGTCAGATGTTCAAGACGTACAGGATGTATCCAGCGTGTTGTCCCTTTCAAATACCCCGGACTTTTCGTCTGATGGTCAAGTATCGCCTCAAGACCAAGAGGCCTGGAATGATATAACAGCTTTGCTTGGTGTGTAGCCTTGTACTACCGACGATGTTCAATTACTGACGAAGACTATAGATAGTGTTGGGGCGATGCAGCAGTGGCCAACCTTTCCTGCCAGTCTACCGCAGTATACGTGGCCAAACAATCCAATCCTATACGACAGCACAATTCAAACAGCCTTTACCGCATCATCAGAGTGTATGATGGCCAACAACAACAGTCTATCAATACCAGAGTCGCGATACGAAAGTGAAGCAGCTTTCCATACTGGAACGTCGACGCCCTTTGATTTTGGGGCAGATCTTGGTGCGTCGAGTCGTATTTAGCCGGGTTCGGGCTCACTCATGACACATTTTACGTCCAGAGAGTTATCTGGGAAATGCAGCACGCTGTCCTGACTACCAAGATCCCCCATTTTCCCAGTCAAACACAACGTTCTTGAACGGAAACCAGGTTGCATCTCACAACGATTCGACATCGACCTCAACAGCGCCTCAGACATTCCCCGCAATACCTACCACCGCCAACCATTCATCCGACACATCATCTTCTCCACCCGAGTCCGTCGCTTCGACTAGCTCATCACGTCCCCTTTCCCCTTCCGACCCTTCTCACCCTTCGATTTCAACGTCAACAACAACATCCACATCGAGTCTAAACGCGCCCAAAAAACGCCGTCGCAAAAAAGTAACTTGCTCCTTTCCTGGCTGCGGTCTCATGTTCGTCAGCGACTATACCTGCAAAAAGCACGAACGGACCCATGAGGCTCGACCACGGATATATTTTGCGTGTACGATGGGATGCACTGAGATGTTTTCGAGGAGGCACGATCGGTTACGACACGAGGTGTTGAAGCATGGGAGAAAGTGTCAGTTTGAGTGCGACGAGTGTGGGAGTTTTTTTACAAGGGATACGTCGTTGAAGTCGCATCAGAGCAAGTGTTCGGGGCAGAACAGAACGACGAGGTGGAGTCCGCATAACAATGGTGTGAGGACGGGTGGTAAGTGTTTCTCTGGTAATTTACTGTGATGAGTTATGCTGAAGTATGACTTTTAGGAACCTAACAGTTGTGAAGCGGGACAGGTTCTCGTTCTTTCGTGACTTGTTCTTGGCCCACTCATGCTTGGATATCCAAGCAGGCTGTCTTGGGTCAGAGGGTTGTTTTTAGCATTTCTAGACACCGCGTAGATGTCTACGCTCTTCTGAGTGGCAAGCACGCGGCGGTCAGATTATGGTTCCGGAAAATTCATTATCATTATGGGTATGGGCATTTCATGGATTCAATGGACTTGTACCAATGTATGCATATGATAGATTCAATAGTATTCAGTAAGTGTACGATTTCAATCTATACGGTTTCAAGTTTGGAAGCACGAAGTAAGTACCTCCTAGACTAAGCGCTGAACGAAGCGCTTAGGCGGTCCGGCGGCCCCGCGGCGTGAGATAAAACGCGCGTTGACAATCGCTTAATTCGGCTGCAGCCTTTTCTTTAACGCCCTCGATCTACTACTACGCTTCAAGCTTCAGCAATCACCTCCCCATTGATCGCCGGAGTGGTCATAGCGTTCAACATATCCAAAGTAAGCCATTTAGCCAATGATGTTTGGCGTTTGCGGTATTATCAGCGGCCGAGGCTAACTTGCGACTCTTCAGTTTTTCTTTGACAAACCCCCTACCTCTACCATGAACAATCGTTGTGCAGTGTGGCTCAAGTTTAGCAAAAATTTCAGGCTATGAGACTGTGGTCTGGATCTGGGACATGAGCTACACTATTCGTTTGGTGGAGCTGGATAAATTATGTGGTGAATGTCAACTGGAGAGGATTCGTTTTTAGGTGCGAAGGTGTGTTGTCTGGGACTTCTTTCCATGAAGCTTGTTCTCACAGTTCTTTTGGATTGCAGAGACAGTGTTTGCTATACCGCGAAACTTTGCAAGCTCGAAAATTTGAGGAAGGTCCGTTATGTACGCACTGGCGCAGTTTTAGGCTTCACTTAGTCTCCCCTAGGCAGACATCGGCACTCGACAAGGCTTCACCTGTCTAATTCGGTTTCGTTAGGGCTCTAGCATCTTTATTGTGCCAAAGTTGATTATTCGGCACCTTTCACCCGGAGCGCAGCGACATCTAGTGTTCGGTCAAATAACATCAAGACTCTGCTCCACCTTACCCTAAGTCCTGCTCCTGGTGGCAAAGACGAGCTAACGCACCTTTTCGTCGTGTGAAAGGCATACTACAGGTCTAACCTGTATAAAGCCTGTCTACTCGTCGATGGCAGAACAAGAGAAGTTATCTAAGAGACTGTTGTTGAGTAAGCAACATTGTATCATGCTCGCGTTCCTATTGCCTAACGAGGACGTCAATTCAGCAGGCATTTAGAGGCTTCACCTCGCCCTGCTATGCTCCTGATCACATTCTTTCTTTCCTACCGTACGGATATTACTTGGCCAGCACCCTTCGACAAGATGTCGACGAATCGCAAATACTATACCTTCCCAGAAAAGAAGGTACTGTAGAAGGTTGGATCAAAGAGAACGCTCGTTCTGAAGCATGTGAGCGTATCCCACGTATTGGGATTTTGACTTTTCCTGATGTGACAGTAGTCACCAGGTCGCGTTGTCACTTCCGGGAAGTTCGCGAACGATGTCATTGGAGATCCTCGGAAACACAGGCAAAACGGAAACCTGGGCGAACTATTGCGATGGATGTGAGTACATCTCACGTATTTGGTCCTGGCTTTTGCTGATGTGAAAGTGGTTGCCAGCTACTGTCAAGACTCGCGGGTTCAGTGTCTTCAGTACCGTCGAGCTTGAACATCCAGAGGAAAGGTCAATATGTCATCGACCTCTCAAATGAATCATTGAATGTATGCTCGCTCGTAGACTATGTATCATTTCCGTCCGAGCTTGATCGAGATGCTCTGGTTCGAAGCCGTACGCTTGAACGCTACTGCTGGGGTAGAGGGGCTCGCATGCTCATGCTCACATTGACAAAGGGTCTCATGTACTGGGAGCGTCTTCCGAACTCTTTGCTTGTGAACTCTCTTGCTGTCTGTGCATTCCAAGTATAACTTTTTTCTTCGCGTCGAATCCCCTACTATAGACTGAGTAACTATCACTGACGTAGATGCTGGGATGCATGGAAGTTCAAGCTCAAGCTTAGTGCAACGGTAACAGAGAGCACGTCGTTGGGCACTACAAGGCGATCATGGAGTATTAGTAACACCAACCGCAACGTTCTCACGGAACCGCTGGCATTACACACTGCAGCGCGGACATTAGAGTTCAAGCTCTGTTCATTATACTGTATGAATGACCTCGTGGGTCACTTTATTATACCTACTAATACACGAGTCCATTAGGCGGCTTTCCAGAACTTCACGTGCGATGGCCGCATATTGGAAATGGTTTTCGCTCCCCACTTGGCGACCTCTGGTACTTTTCCAGTCTTGAACGACTCATAGTGGGCCTATGCAGAGATTAGAGGTCATATCACTTTCCTGGACGGAACATACCTCCACAGATGCCCAACCAACGATGAGTACATATTCTCCAGCTTTACCACGAACAGCTCCCCAGCTTGGACCAGCCATGGGTTCTGCTGCATCTATCGCCTCCAGCAGGTTAGGAACCAGATCTTCGCTACCTTTTTGGAGTTCTGCTAGGGCAATCTCGGTGATACCAGCGGAAAGTGTTTCTTTGAGCTTTGGGAGGGAAGGCACATCCGAGGTAATCACTGTGATGTCTTGAAGCGTGCCTTCTACAGCAGGTTGGAAGGTGGAAAAGATATCCATGAACGATTCGTGTTTGTTGGCGGCTTCCAAGTGTTCGTAACTCTCCCAGACTGGCGAAAGAGTCAGTTTCTCGAAAAAGCTTGAAATGGCACAGCCTACCATTTAACACGTATGCAATCGTCGGATCTTCGTGTTTGAAGCCAAAGTAAATTCTGAAAGATGTATCGATCGACGATGTGTCGATGTAGAAAAGGTTTCGATACGCACTCGTGAAGTCCATCAAGCTGTATCAATCTCTTTGCAGTCTCCGCCGTCAAAGAATGGTCGTTTTGATATGTCTGTGTGGATTTGAACCAAGCAATTTCTATGAGAGGCATGATGGGGGCGTATGGTCTCCATGCCTTGGCGGAAACTTCTGTTATCAAAGCATGGGGAGTTCAAAACGGCCGCTTCCAAGATACAGTATGCTACGACCGTGACCGTGAAAAGGGGCGATTTCGATCGATCGAAATCGCCAAATCATGCGAGCGCGGGAAAACTTGCCAGTTTTTGCATTCAAACACCATGGATCAAACTAATGTGAGTGTACATTGTAATCTTGGTCTACATCAGGTTAAACAATAAATATGTATATGTAATCTAATCGAATATAACACCACCATCACATACAAGCTGTCCAATGCTCAGGTCAATACGCATGGTACACTCCGCAATTCATTAGACTTACACTTTGACCAGTAATGAAATGGGCTTCCGGAGAAGCCAAGTACGAGACTAAGCTCGCAACATCTTCGGGCTGTCCATAGTAGCCAACCACTGCAGCATTTTCAAACTAGCGATAAGTCAGCTTCAAATACTTACTGATACTATGTAAATTTCAGGGTACCTGTTTCCTCACGGTCTCCAAGTCGGCACCCGTGGTTTCAGCAATAACAGGTATCATGCTGTGCACTGTATGTAGATCCAAGTCAACCATTGTGTCACAACCAAGACAGCAGCATACTCACTCATTGGGGTCTCGATGTTTCCAGGGCAGTATGCGTTTACGGTAATCTTGAATTTACCCAGCTCAGCAGCTAATTAGGTTTGTTAGTAATCTATATGAATGCCTATGATGTGCACATACCTGCAGATTGAGTGATCGCTCGGACTGCAAACTTTGTTGCGGAGTATGCGGCGTAAGCAGGGAACGCTTCGAGATTTCCATGTCAGCAAGATTCACAAGTCGCACTGACGGCAACTCGAGAGATACCTTTCTTCCCAGCCATGGAGCATGCGCCTAATCATCTGTTAATATCTTTCTTGCAGCGACTGAAATCGTGAATGAAGCTGACCAATGATACGTCCTCCACGTCCTTGCGCTATCATCTGTTTTGCCGCAGCCTGATAGCAGAGCATGAGTCCTCGCGTGTTTATGCTGAAGATTCGGTCCCATTCGGCGACCGTAGCTACAAAATAACCGTCAGACGTTATTGTGTACAGGGGAAGAGAAGCAAACTTTGTATCAAGGGTTTGAACATGACTATGCCGGCGTTCGCGACCATCTATGATTAAGTGATATGCATTATTGAGCTGAAATGCGCACGATATACACACTACTCACCACATCGAGACCACCCAGCTCTTTCACAGTTGTGTCAACCATTCCTTGGACCTCCTCCTCTTTTGACACATCAGCCGTAACAATGATGGACTTCCTTCCTTTGCTTTCGATTTCAGACTTGACACGTTCTAGAGCATCTTTCTGGGGTGCGATGTCGTTGACTGCCACGTCGTAACCGTCACTAGCCAATCGTAGAGCAATAGAGCGTCCGATCCCTTGCGCTGATCCAGTGACAATTGCGACACCTTTAGACATGGTGAATTAGAGTGAGTAAGGCAGGTGGAGTTTAATGATCGTACCATGTGCAGCCTATAAAGATAAAAACTTTGAGGACTCCGCAGAGAATAAGTCCACACAGAAAGAGGTGGTGGTGGTATAGAATCAAGTTTGGAACGGCCGTGCTTCCACCGGCAACCTTCCGGCCCGAAATTTCTCAAGTTTCTCGCGGCCGAACGCAACTTGAACCTAAACGTCATCCAGCGTTTCCTCTGCAAACTCGCAACATATCTCTGAGTAAGTATCCAGGAGCAACCGAAGACAAACAGAACGCCAAGGAACAGATAAAAACATCGTTCAAGGTCAGATCTTTCCATCCTCAACTGAAATGTCTACACCTCTCATTGCATTTGCAGCTCTTCTCGCAGCCTTTGTTGCCTGGAAGTTTTCAAAGAAAACCTCCTCTTCACCGTTGCCTCCAGGCCCAAAACCCTTACCGATTATCGGAAATGCCCTGGATCTGCGCAAGGATTACCCGTGGAAGACCTTTGCGGAATGGTCGAAGCAGTACGGTGCGTGTACCTCGTAACTCCGTAGCCCCGAGCACTGTCCTGATCTCATCGCAATTCACAGGCAATCTCGTTCATGTCTCGATTTTCGGACAACCCATCATCGTTGTCGGTTCGGCAAAAGTCGCCTACGACCTCTTCGAGAAGAAGTCGTCGGTATTCTCTGGACGCTCTGAAAGTACAATGGTCAATGAACTGTAAGCAACGCCGCCGTCACTTTTATTTTCATAAACTCATCTAATGCGCTCAATTAGTATGGGATGGGGTTGGAGTTTCGGTCTGATGAACTATGGAGAAGACTGGAAACAACACAGGCGGCTGTTCCACTCATTCTTCAACCAGAACGTCGTTGAACGCTATCAGCATATTCAACTCAAGGAAGCTCACGCGCTTCTTCGCCGACTCCTCGAAGCACCTGATGACTTCATGGGACACATCCGAATGTAAGTATCGACAACATCACACTTAGTGCCAATGCTGACCGATCATTTCCTTTCAGCATGTTCGCCGCCACTATCATGGATATCGCCTACGGTATTCGCGTCGAGAAGCGTTCCGATCCATACATCGAGATCGCTGAAACAGCTCTGGAGGGATTGTCCGCGGCTGCAGTACCCGGCGCGTATCTGGTCGATTCGATACCACTCCGTGAGTTACACTTTCTACAGCGCGTGTGCATGCTCATGTCGTGCCACCAGTGAAATATGTGCCTGCTTGGTTCCCAGGTGCCGGCTTCCAGAAGCAAGCTGCGTACTGGAAAACTCTGTCCTCCGCCATGGCACACAGGCCTTACAACACAGTGAAAGAGGCATTCGTTCGTATTAAAAAACATCCGACTAACGTTCCGACTGACATCCAAGTAGGCCAAAGGCGAAGCCAAACCATCCATAGTCGCTTCTCTCCTAGAGAATTTGCCAAATGACGAAACGCGTCCTCAATACGAACGTCTCGCTCGAAGCACGGCAGGTGTCGCTTACTCTGGTGGTGCAGACACGGTAAGGATTGTCATGACCTATCCACCGTCGGAATCATCACCAATTCACTGAACAGACTGTCGCTGCTGTCAATACTTTCTTCTTGGCAATGGTCTGCTATCCAGAAGCTCAGAAGAAAGCACAAGCGGAGCTAGCTGCTGTTGTGGGAACTGACGCTCTCCCGACTTTCGAAGATCGCCCTCGCCTACACTATATCAATGCCATGATCAAAGAAAGCCAGCGCTGGGCACCTGTCACTCCCCTTGGTACGTGACATATTTCTTGAGAAATACAGAAAGCTTACACTCCCCACAGCTGTACCTCACCTCACCACCGCAGATGAGATTTACGATGGTTATCACATTCCAGCAGGTTCTATTGTAGTTGGGAATGCATGGTGTGTCAGATTCTTATCACTCGCGGCCGGTACGATGACCCTATCTCTTTATAGGGCTATGTTACACGATCCTGAAGTGTATCCTGAACCTTCGGTGTTTAAGCCTGAACGCTTCCTTAAGGCCGATGGTACACCTAATCCAGATGCCAAGGATCCTGGAGGTTTGTACAAACTATCTTTCTGTGAACTATGACATTCTGACAAACTCACAATCATTCTTTAGCATTTGCCTTTGGGTTTGGGTAAGCGGATCTTCCTATTTGAGCAAGGAAGCAAAGTCTGAATTTTCACGATTGTACAGAAGGAGAATATGTCCAGGTCGTTTCCTCAGTGATACTTCACTATTCACAGTTATCACCTCGGTCCTTTCCGTCTACGACATTCTTCCTCCTCTTGATGAACAGGGAAACCCCATTAAGGTTGAACCCGCCTGGACAACTGGTTTGGTTCAGTACGTGGCTTCATTACATGTATATTTCTATTTAGGTGACCTTCGTATTTTTAGATACCCGCTTCCCTTCAAGTGCAGAATCAAACCCAGGTCAAAGGGCGCTGAACAACTCATCCAGGCTTCTGCATCAGTGTAGCACAGATACTAATAGAGCCATAGAATGTAGAATACTTGGCACCTTGACTCGCTGGTTGGTCTTGGCTGTCGGTGCGCGTAATCTTGTGTACAATCTCTATGAAATTCACAATTCACTTATCCTTTCTCGAGTAATGCACAAGCAGCGTGGTGTGAGCCAGTGCCAATAGTAAGTGCTAACGCATAGTTACTGTGCACTACGAAAACAAATAAGCGTGATCAAGATTAAGCCCTTTGAGCCTAGCTGCCTTCCTTATTTTTGATGTTTACGGGCGCAGCAATTTCTGGGCCAAAAAGCGCTCAAAAACAGCGCCTGATATGCCCCCCTAAGTCTGTACAACATACGACGAGCATTGTGACCACATCATGATCATGCACGAGCCCGCGCCGGGTACTGAGTCCGAAGGATCGAACTCTGCCTTGTCGCCTTCGAAATGTAGGCAAAGTTCTTCGGTAAAATATAACCGCTCAAGTTCGGTATAATAGAAGGATGCGGCAGAAGTAGAAGGATGTAGATCACTAGAGGGCCAAGCATAAATGGTTGTACCCGTCATTTCGAGTCGAACCTGAAGGACCCGCTCCGATAGTGCGATACTGTGACTTCGCTCTTCCAGGGTCCAGGTAGAATCAGAAGAATTCAGACTAGTTCAGACAGGTTCAGACTCAGTGTGAACTTCTCGTATGTAGATACAATATATGGGGTCAAATTTTACCTAACTCGGACTTGGCTGTCAAACGAGTGATGCATGATGTACCTGAACACAGCTGGCGCTGAAGCTTTGAAGTCTCGACTATTACCAGTGAGCCAACCTTTTGAGAAGATGTCGAGCCACCGCCGAACAATCAAATCCGGTGATGATCTCCAGGTATCGTCGAGTGTATCTTGAAAATGCCTTGAATCAGAACCCGATTAGGCGTCCGGCGAGTAAAGACCTTGCCGGGTGCCTTAACCGATTCAATCGCATCTCTTCCGATTCCTCCGATTCTCACACGGGTTCACTTCCGATGAATCTATTTATCTATCTTTCACATCTTTTCTTCACAAAGTTCACATCATGTATGAATATGTACCCAGAGACCGTCCCAACCTTGTTTCTCAGTGAGCCTGATACCAACGAAGATGCTCACCTCAAGAAAAAGGCGCAGGTTGACGCTAGGTTTTCAATGCAAGTACGAGAGAAATATTTGGCTTTTTCGCTTCGCTGCTAATTGACCGCTGCCAACAACTATCAACTTGCCGATATGCTTTGCGGGGCGCAATCATCACCGCTTTTTACAACGAAGTCCGCCAAACCAATGCTACCCTTGCAATTAAAAGCAGCAGAAAAGCAGCTCACTCCCATCTTCGTCGCCGTTCAAGATGCTTTCCGCAGCAGCCTGGACATCCAATCTTGACACGACACAGACATTCTTAGCCTTTCTTCTGGGATGCTTCGTGATCTTCTTAGCAGTGCGATTACTCTTTCCCAGAGGCCATTCTGATGTTGCATCAGTACCGGGCCCTGTAAGTCTCTGCATTATCAGCCTCCGTATTCACTAACCCTTGAACAGGAAGGCGGACATTGGCTATGGGGACACGAAAGGGACATTTTCACGACTTCGGCTGGACTCAAGTTCTCGGAATGGTTTGAGAAGTATGGAAATGTTGTTCGTTACAAGGGCGCGATGATGGTTAGTGTCTCTGGTTCCTCCTCGTTCACGAGTTAATGAATCGGCACTTCCAGCATCCAGATATGGTCTGTTCAATATCACCTGATGTGACGTTGCATCCACTCACAATTCTTCCGGTAGTTGGTCGTAGCTGACCCGCGATTCATTCATCACATGCTCACTGAAAACCCATACAATTACGGTGTGGTTCTCCTCCACTCCTGCGCCGCAACTGACATCTGAAGACTTCTCAATAGTCAAATCACCTGTTTTTCGGCCCTTGGTAGAACGCCTTCTGGGACGGGGCCTAGTATGGGCTGAACACGATGAACATAGACAACAACGCAAGGTTCTCAATCCGGCATTCAGGTAGAGGTTCTTTTAATTTTGCTGTCTAACGACGGAATTTGATACCTTTCATATCAGTCCAAATAACGTTCGCGGTATGGCTCCGGAAGTATTCGAATCGAGTGCTAAAGTGAGTGGCTTTCTTTAATCTCCGCGACATAGCATCTCAACTAGAATGGCAGTTACGAGCGAGGCTCGAGTCTACAATCCAAGACAATGGGGGGTCCATTACAACGAATATCATGAAATGGACCGCGATTGCCACGTTAGTGCCATTCTCTTGTCATACGGTTCTGACCTTCAAGCTGATGGTTCTCGCAGGCTTGATATCATAGGACGAGTTGTCAGTAGCACAAATCTGAAGTGCCCGATCGAATTGCTCACTTCCGTCTTCAGGGCTTCAATCATGACTTCAAAGGCGGCGAGACCCAGGATGCGAAGGATATTCAAAATGCCTGGACTGAGCAGGTCAACGCAGGCATGACTACGGCCGCCTTCTATGTACGTTACGCCAATGATAATCAGTCGTATGATGATCGACAGAGCTCCACAGGCCCAAATATTCCTCAGGACATTCCCATTCTTGCTCTCCGTTCCCGTTGACGCAATCCAAAAGCAAGGTGATATCAAGATGGTGATCAATCGGCTCGCCGAGAAATTCCTCGCAAAAGGTGCCGACATAGAGAAGGGTCGTAATTTGCTTAGCATAATGGGTGGGTCCCGATTAGGTCAACCTTACGCCTGAGACTGAAGCTATCCGTAGTGCGAGCGAATTCCCAAGGAGTTGGAAAGATGTCGAATCAACAAATGATAGACCATGTGCGTTTCTTCTTGCCGAATTTACTCTTCCGTATTGACGATAAACCCCTAGATCACTACTTTTGTGTACGTGACCCGCCCCGAAAATCACTATCAGAAATTGACGGCTCTACAGCGTGGTTGGCCACGAGACTACAGCCGGTTCTCTCAATATGACCCTACTTGAGCTTTCTAGAAACCTTGCATCTCAACGGAAGCTTCGTGATGAAGTGACTGCTCTTGGGCGCGAACCAACATATGAAGATTTGACAAACCCGGAGGTTTTGCCCTATCTCGACGCGGTCGTGAAGGAGGGGTATGTCGCCATTTTGCCTTGGGAATGCATCATCTAACACTTGAAATAGGCTAAGATTACATCCTCCTGGTGCCTACATGGATCGCGTCGCTGTCAAGGATGATATTGTCCCTTTGAGCACACCAATTAAAACTCCATCTGGCGAAGTGTTACACAGCCTCCGTGTTCGTGCTGGTCAAGTAAGTGAACCATACGGTGCCCTGTTTTTATTGATGTTAATTCATATCGCTATTCAATAGTTCATTCAAATTCCGAACATTTCTATTAATCGGGTCAACAACAGCGTGTGGAAGGATGGCAAGACTTTTCGGCCTGAACGCTGGATCGAGCCGGGTGGCTTACCCCCGCGGTCCGAGATGCAGGGGGGGTGGAGTAACATCATGAGCTTTAGTGAGGGACCGCGACTTTGTATTGGGTATCGACTTGGTATGTGATATCTTGGTGATGGCTATAGACTACTGATGAATTCAATCGCGTTTTCGATACTAACAGCACTTCTTGAATACAAGGTGTGACATTTTTCATTTCCATTGTACGAATCGTGCTCATTGACAATATACAGTGTATTCTCGCGATGCTGATCCGAAACTTCGAGTTCTGGGATACTGGGGTCGAGATCGAGACTAAATTTAGTGCTACTATGCAGCCTCGGGTCGTCGGGAAAGAGGAGGAAGGTGCTCAACTGCCACTGAGAGTGACCCTGGTAGAGAACTGATGAGAATTGATACATACACCACTAATAGATTGTACAACTTTGGCAGTAATAATATTCTAGTCGCGATTTTGACGCTAAATGATCATGTATATAGAAACGCTTATCTCTATCAATGAAAAAAAAGTTCCGCCGAGAACCCAATGATACGGCCGTGGACAGAGATGAGCGACATCTTCGGCCTCTCGATTCGTTCTCACCGAGTACATGTCCAGAGGCTTACTCCCGATGGTCCAACGTTATGCCGAGTTAAAAGTTTCACAGGGTCCTATTCATATGCGATCTCGCGACAGCACCACGACGAATGTACATCCTTCCGTGGGGACTTATGAACTGAAGTTCCGGCCAAGCTGGGGTCGCGATTTGTCCTAAATAACGCGAGTCTAGAACGCAAGTATGGGCATGGGCACGTCGCAGGATGGGGAAATGTCATGATACAGATGTGTACGATTACATTCTGTTAGTATATCAGTGTTACTTTTCTCATCGACGCACGCGTTACGCACACAATTTCTGACCTGTAGTCATTTTAGAATACCGAACCAATACGCCATCAACAAGGAAGAGATCTGGATGGAGTTAAGCTTTTTAGCAGATGATGAGAAGACGATACGACTCACTTCATGTACTTTTGGACGCGTGGACTTTAACTGTATGGGTTTGAACACCACCGGTCCCTCCATTCTCTATCCCGAACTCGAAATGTAATGTGATTCCTGAGGGCTGAGAGCCAGCGGTGCAGGTCGCGTGGGACGGTCGATTCTCTGGTGGTGTGAGGGTTAATCCAACGCTGCCATCATCCCGAGGAAGTTTTGCAGAGAGGCTAAACTGGAGTAGCTGCTCTAGAGTAAAACTGACGGCGTGAACCATGACTGGGATTGAATGGCATGAAGAGGACGCACTATTTATAAAGGCTGTTAGGAAGCTATCAAATGATTCCCTGCATCAATGCCATAACACATCATCGCGGGAGGAAGTATGGACGAACTGCACCAAGTAACCGTCCTCGAACCGTCTGGTAGAGCAGAGCAAACCAGGATTCAGGAGACAAACCAGGGCCGGAAGTAAACCGAAAGATAGTCGCTTTTGTCGTATTTTTCTCGTAAACGAACGAAATATCTTTGGCTCGACATGTGAAATGTATACCACAATAGGATCGTGCATTGATTGTATTTCGAGTGCGGCCGTCTTGATCCTTCATCAGCCGGAGTCGCGATTGGACACCGACTCCAAGACCTGTCAAGTTGGGTTAGAAAATAAATAGGGTGGAAGCGTGGAGACTGCGTCTACCTCTCCGCCTTGTTTCCGTCCCAACTCTGTGTCCATCAAGACCACAGTTCTGTGCCACAGATAGACCGCCCCCGAGTACACAAAACTTAATTTCTGATACCTCGGGGTGCTTCTTTTGAAGCCTGCCGAAATTCAACCATCTTTTGCTGGCACCTGGCTGACCCTAGTGTCACTGTCCCGCCGAACTGCCAAAGTATCTGTATCCTGGAAACGTTGAACGGTTCCGGGGGTTTTTCCTTCGGGTGCTATCGATAATCGAAGCGCTGAAACAACGCCGACGGAACAGAAACAGACTTTGCCTATACATAGGGAGAAGTGAGCGCCGCTGCGAAACTATACCCTTATACCCACGAAACGGGCGCTCTTTGAACCATCGAACCTTCCAAGTTTACACCGCCGACCGACTGCCAAGATTGGACAACTGGCAATATATTCTCAGGGTTACTTCGGGATCATGGTCAAGAAGCAGGAACGCACCATGCAGTGATATATAATCTTCAAGCAACTTTGTCGTCTTGAAGACCGTCTTGAAAGTGGAACGCTTTCGCTGCTTTGTTCATCGCCGTCGTCGTCATCGTCAGAGGTCAAGTTACCGAAATGAATGTCCTACCTTTCCGGCGCCGCAGACCCATTTTCGGCAGGCAAACCTTTCACCGAGAACCACCATGACCTCCCCATGGCCAGGCCTACAAACTCACCTACGAGGTCTTCAAAATGGTGCAACAAATAGCGCGACCAACAGCGCTTCCAATGGCTACAGCCCTCTTTTATTCCACCTCTTTCCCCTCGAAAAATTCATCATATACTCCCCCATCAACATAACCGCATTCCCCTTGTCGTATTCTGTGAAATTACCAAAAGACGAACGTGCAGTGTTCCTTTTGCATGTTCGGGGACCAGGAGAGCTTCAGTCGGAACAAGCTCGAGCAAAGGCGGACGAAGAGATACGGAAGAAGGCAAAGGAGTTAGTTGGGGGTGGAGGTGTCAGAGTTCTGCATTGCGTTGTTGCATTTGGGTCCAAACTTGCTTTCTACAAGCTTGATACTTCATCAGGCATGATAGAACCCGAACCTTCGAAAGCACTTGCAATTGAACGATGGAATAACGATGTAATGAGTGCGGATGGTGCTCGAAAGCTGAAGGACGTCGTTCTGGATATCCAGAAAATGTTGGGAGCGAAGTGAGGTGAGTCATACGTTGACTATGTAAATGATTTGCTGCACATGGAGCTCATGGATTTATTTCGAGGCTTCGATGGTGATAATCACGACTGTAACTATGGATTATGGGACATGGCTCTTTGGCAACAACTATATTTATCGCATTAATCTGGACCGGTTTATTTATAAAGCTCGCTAGTACTTTTCGCGCCTGGTCACCTGTCACCTTCGAAGGTGATTCACTAAGGAATCACTAGGTCTTTGGGAGGAGGCTACGAGGGGAAGTGTTGGGGATTGCAATGATAATCAGCCTGGGTCTCCGCAAACCATGGCTCAGGGCGCTACACAGAGTTTACCTGCAGTCTCATGACGTCTTCAGTGTACTCTAAGCGGTTCGTCATATACAGTTCCAATTTTTCTGCGCTGACCGTGTAACATGTCTATGTATGTATGAAGATATGCGAAATATAGAAATACAATGCAATTTACATGATATGCGTCCTTCATGGGTTCAAGTCAGCCGAGTAGGGAGCAGCCTTCGCCAAATCTGCCGTCAAAGAGTCGATCTTTGCCTGAACGGCACCCCTCGCATCATCACCAAGAGCAACTCTCAAAGGTGCATCTGTGTCGCTAGCGAGCTTGTGAATCTCCCGGGCAGCCTTTGCTGGGTCACCACCCGTCATAGGTTGGTCGAGGAATGCACGAACGAAGGAGGTAGGACCGCCTTCGTAGGCTGGGTGCAGAGGAACCTTGACAAGAGATTCCGTGCCTCGGGTGACGAAGCCTCCGAGTTCGAGGATGGTAACCTAGAGGATGAAATTAACTACATATTCAAAACAAGATAGAAGGATTCGCTTACCTTGATGTTCCATTCTGGCTTCAATTCCTTTGAAAGGGCATCAGTAATACCCTCGACAGCTGCCGTACTCGCTTGTCAGTAATCGGATAGTGCTGAAAGTGAACAAATCGACTTACCGTGCTTACTGGCACTGTAGTATCCAATACCAGGCATGGCGTTGGCACCAGCCATACTGGAGGCCTGGAGGAATCGTCCACCGGCAGGCTTGTTCACATCTCTGAAGACCCTGACGGCCTCCCGAGCGATATTCGCGGCACCCCAGAAGTTGACCTCGAACACGCCTCGGGCGATATCATCTGGGGTACCTTCAATCTCGCCGCAAGATCCGTATCCAGCGTTGCTATAGACAACATCGACGCGACCGAATTTGGCAATAGCCTCGGCAAATGCTGCTTTGATTTCTTCAGGTTTGGTTACGTCGAGTTTGACGAGGAGGAGTTTGGAAGAGTCGTATTTGGACTGGAGTTCGGAAAGAACTTCGGGCTTTCGGAGGGTGGCAACGGCAATATCGCCTTTGGCGAGTACGTGCTCGACGACACTGAGGCCGAGACCGACAGAGGCACCGGTAACTGCATTTTATAAAATGATGGTCAGCAAGGAACCGATTTGGCGATATAAATCAAACGAACCGAACCAAACTTTGGGAGACATTTTTTGTGAAATGTGAGTGTGTTGAGAGCTGGAAGATGAGAGGTGAGGGAACTGGTGAGGAATGAAGCTGGAATGCGCACCTCTTTTATAAACCGAGACAAGTGAGTTAGGCTCGTCAATTTCGTTGATCGATTTACAAGACGCAATTACCATGTCCATGGACTTTCTCGGGCTCGTTTACCAATCTGGACATCGAGAACAAGGCCGCTGAACCACCTGTTGCTCGATCAGGGTTGCTAATAGTTGTCAACCATGCTGACTGCTGGTTCTTTTGTGATTATTGAGAGCGGTATCGTGCTTTGTTGAGGACGGTATTGGAAGCGGCAAATCAGAACAGATCAGGTTCGCGAAAAAGAACAGCAATCAAGGCGAAAATCGCCGAGGCCGAACCTGGCTGAAGCTCCCACGCTCAGACTATTCGTCCATGACATGGACATCGTAACTTCTGGTTGTTGACCTAACAGACCCAATGATTCTACGGACAGGACTGGGGGCGGCCGCGGAGAGACCGCAATGACTTTGGAATCGAATTTTTCAATATGCAAGAAGCTTTTTTAACAGGGAAGCTCTGTCCTACACCAACCAACCAGTCACAACATGCCTTCCTCACTGCACCAAGTCTTCCCACCAAGCCTTGCAGCAATGGAAATCACCAGACTTCAGGTCTTCGCAGCTATCGTCGGCCTTGTAGTCATTCAGTATTTCCGTCAGCAGGCGGCATGGCGCGCTAGGAACCCCAAGGGTCTTCCTCTACCCCCTGGTCCTCCTGGTCTTCCTATCATTGGAAACGTGCACCAATTGCTTGGGAAGAGTATCGTGCCACTTCTTGAGAAGTGGAATAAGGAATATGGTGCGTTCATCGGCCTTTAGCTGGTGCTTCAATTGTACTCATTGATATCGACTAGGCCCTGTGGTTCACATCCGGCTATTCGGTATGCCTGTTATCGTCCTTTCATCTTCGACCGCAGGCAAGGATTTGTTGGAGACGCGTCACCAGAAGTACTCTGGAAGGCCCAACTTGCTTCTCGTGCGTCCAATTAGTCCCTTTCTCTCCTCAGGTGTTAAAACATTCTATATAGGCTTCCGAAGCGATGCAAGGGGGGATGATGATGCCTTTCATTCACGCCAACGAGCGTTTCCGCCGAGTGAGGAAACTCGTTACAACCGAGATGAGGCCGGCTGTGAGTGTAAATCCTCTTGGCTTTCTTCCCTGATCTAACGAAGTGTAAATCAGGCTGTCACCGAATACTTTAACCCGGTTCAAACTGTTGAGGTCCATCGTCTTGTCCACGTATGTTAACTGATCAGTTGACCTTCCTTGCGCTAATTTCTGCTTCAGAGTATTATCGAAACACCCAAAGAATGGAAATCTTACATCGCTCGGGCTATCGCTTCTATTGTAGGATCGATTTCTCAGATTGTATTGTGCTTTACTGACAATGCACTCACAGATCATGACAACTGTATACGACAGACCGCTCAAGACAGGACAGGAAGCTGATCAAGTCGTGAAGAACGTCGTTAGACTCAACGATGAACTGTGTGTTTTGTTTCTATTACAAAACAATATAACTTTCTCATATCACTCGCATAGTGTGGAAGCTATTGAGGCTGGAAAGAACTACGTTGACTTCCTTCCCTTCCTCCAATACATCCCCGGAGTACCCTACAAGAAGCCTGCTGCCGAATATCAACGCCTGGCAGAATCTACCTATAAGCAACTGATGGACGAAGCTAAGCATAACCTTGTATGGGGACCCCAAACTCAAAGCCTGTTGTTTTGCTCACACCCACTTAGGAAGCTGGACGCCCCGCTAGAAGTATCGCCGCCAGGCTTCTTCAGAAACCGGAAGAGCAGGAAGCTGACTACAGGGAACAGTACTGGGTATGGTTTCCTACGGTTCCATAACATGTTCGCCTGTCCTTACACATCTATGAACAGGGATTGGGATCCTTCTACCTCGCAGGTTCAGATACGCAATCAGTCTCGTCTCAGATATTGATGTAAGCCTTATTCCTGTAAAGCGGCGACCCTTAATCTCACTACTCCTTATCTAGCATGGCCCTTGCTACCCACCCTCACGTTCTCGCTCGTTGCCAAGCCGAAGTTGACTCTGTTGTCGGATCCGAGCGTCTCCCCACATACGATGATGAGCCTCGCCTTCCATACATCAAAGCAACGATCCGTGAGCTGTTCCGCTGGAGGCCTGTCGGTCCTACTGCTATTCCACACGGTTCCGTCGAGGTTCGTAGTATCCTAATCCATCAATCATCTATCTAACCTTGTCCCCTGCAGGACGACGAATACAACGGCTACTTCATCCCCAAAGACGCCATGGTTATCCCCAACATCACTTCTATGCACATGGACCCTGCTATCTTCGATGACCCCGAGACTTTTAACCCCCAGCGATTCGTGGACAACCCTAGCCTGCCTGGACATGTGTTTGGATTTGGACGACGAGTTTGCCCTGGTCAACGTGTTGCTGAACACTCGCTCTTCTTGGAGTTGGCTACTCTCGTTTGGGCTTTGGATGTCAAACAGGCGATTGATAAGGACGGGAAGCCTATTCCGATTAACACTGATAGGGTGACGGGCTTTACGCCCGGTGGTGTTATGTATGTCGTTTTCCACTTTTATCGGTTTGATTTTGTGGCTGATCAAGGGTCAACACGCAGGAAACCATATGACTTTGCAGTCAGTATCACTCCCAGGTCTACTGAACGAAGCAAGTTGTTGGCGGGTGTGGTTGAAGATGAAGGGCTGTGATTAAGACACCTGAATAATTGAGCTTGCTAATGAAGACTGAAAGGGCTTTAATTGCCATTTAGCTTAGACTGTATAGTATCTGCTCCTGTAATTTATGAATAACACTACAAATCGATGCCCTTAAACTACAAGTCGATGCCCTTAAACTACAAGTCGATGCCCTTAAACTACGACTCGAGGCACGTAACAAAGTGACCCTAGGCCTAACACGTGATGGGGTCGGGCGACTCTTCCTCTCCAACGTACCGTGTCAACATGCTTTCGGTCCTTTCTTCTCTTCCGGACAAGAATTGTCTCCAGAGCTCAACGAAAGATTCCAGCAGAGGGAAACAGGAATACTTGGCTGGCTAAAATTGAAATCAAGTAAGTGTTATCTTCCTTGTCGGTATCCCATCTCTCCTTCACCCATATGGTTGGACAGGGTTGAACTAACCATCAGATTCTGTCCAGCACTCGTGAACGATTTTTAATCAGAGCTAGACTCCAGATAGAACTCCGCATATTTTCGAAATACCGCGTTCATATCTTCACTTCGTCCCGAACACGATGGCTTCTACCAGTCCTGAACTCGAGCTTGACGTCCTCGTCGTTGGTGCCGGCTTTGGCGGACTTTCACAGCTTTATCAGCTTAGAAAATCCGGATACAAGGTCAAGATTGTCGAAGCTGGGAGTCAGATGGGTGGAGTGTGGTATTGGAATTGTTATCCTGGTGAATCAATAGTATCCTTTTCCCTCATCGTTCAACTTTACTCAATAACATCTAGGTGCACGAGTGGACAGTCCTGCTCCAGTATACGAACTTTCCCTAGAAGAGGTATGGCGAGATTGGAACTGGAAGGAACGATTTCCCGGCTGGCAAGAGCTTCGTGCGTACTTCAAGCACGTCGACGAGAAGCTCGACCTATCGAAGGATATATACTTCAATACACGAGTCACCAGTGCAGAATGGGATGCATCCATGTCTCGTTGGAATGTCAGATCTGATGGAATTGTGCCTTTGGTTCACGCTCAGTTTTTGGTGTTGGCCGCGGGGTTCGCAGCTAAGCCTTACATGCCGGGGTTTCAAGGACTGGATACGTACGAGGGGATCTGTCATCATACAGCCAAATGGCCCGAGGGAAAGGTTGATTTTGAAGGGAAGAACATCGCAGTGATCGGCACTGGGGCGAGTGGGGTGCAGGTTATACAAGAGCTGGGAAGCGAGGGGAATTTCAAGCACCTTACGGTGTTTCAGCGAACTCCCAATATCGCTGTACCGATGAGACAACGGAAGTTAGATGCAGTAGAGCAGGACAAGGAGTTGTATCCAACTTTCTTCCACCGTAGGCTTCAAACGACCGGTGCGTTTCCTCTCTGCAGTTATCGCTGTCTTGCATTAATAGCGTGTATAGGTGGGTATCTTTGGGATCTCTATCCGAAAGCATACTTCTCCATGACACCCGAGGAGCGTCTTATCCGTCTCGAGCAGTGCTGGACTCTTGGAGGTTTCGAGTTCCTCGCCTCCATCTGCTCCGACCTGGCAACAGACGAAAAGGCCAACGCTGAAGTCTACGCATTTTGGCGAGGGAAGACTATACCTAGGATCAAGGATGCAAGGATGCAAGAGAAACTCGCACCGGCTATACCACCACACCCAATGGTCGCTAGACGTCATTCCCTCGAGCAAACGTACTATGAAGTCTTCAACAATCCCAACGTGGAACTGATTGATATGAACGAATCCTCTATAACAGGATTTACCAAGAAAGGCATCATTACGTCCGATGGTGTAGAACGGGAATACGATGTAGTCGTTCTTGCCACTGGGTTTGATAGTGTCACCGGTGGGATACCTCAAATCGATATCAGGGGTGTCAATGGAGTCTCTATTCAAGAGAAGTGGAAGAATGGGCTGTATACGCACTTGGGGATGGCGGTGGAAGGTTTCCCAAACATGTTCTTCGTGTATGGCCCTCAGGGACCAACTGCGTTGTCGAATGGGCCAAGTTGCTTGGTGAGCGAGTCTTCCGCTGCCTGTTCGACATCCTTCTGATGATCTTTATCATAATCCAGGACATCCAGGGCCAATGGATTACCGAATGCATCAACCATATGACAGAGAGTGGATTGTCTCGCATCGAGCCTACTCGTGACGCTGAGGAGTCCTGGCGCAACCTCGTTCTTGCAATATGGGATCTCTCGCTTCTACGAAAGGGAAAATCGTGGTGGAATGGTGCAAACGTACCAGGAGAGTTCATAGAGCCATTGTATTTCAGTGGAGGAGTGGGATACTATGCACAGATATGTAAGGAGAATATGAACAAGGGTTACGAAGGCTTCCGTATCGTATGATGTCTGTAGCCGATAGTGCTCACTGAGCGACTCTAATGACCACCTTTCCTGCAAATTTTTCCCAAGCACAGTACTCGTACGCTTCCTTTGCCTGTTCGAACTTAAACACGCGATCGATAATAGGTCGAATGCCAGAACGAGAGATTAATCGATTCATATCCTCGAATCTCCAAGAATATGTCAGCCAAAATCTTAGCCACGAGTGGGTGAAAACACGTACTGAGCTCGAGAGCCAACCTGCACGCCGTGTATATGTAGGGCCCTATGGATCACTATTCCGACGATCATGCCGCTGACATCTTTGAACTAGGTACATTTCAGAGATGTGTGAGAATATAAACCTGGCAGTAACGTGCCTCTGCTTGGGCTCCAACCACATGCAGTTCGCCGTCGTACTTCAAGGCTGCAAGTGATTGCATCCATGTACCTGGCCCGCCTACCTGAAGAAAACCAATCAAGAGCACGAGGAGAGCACAAGTGACCAGAACAGACCTCGACAACATGGTCAACTCCTACACCATTTGTCTACGGAGTTTTGAGTATACCACAGGTCAGTATCCGATAGGATAGCGAAGACTCACGATCCTCAGAACTTCTCTTTCCCAGGCTTTGTTCTTGACATAGTCAATGCCATACTTTGCACCAAGTTTCATGGCAAATTCCAGCTTTTCACCGGATGAGGAAGTGGCAATGACAGTAGCTCCAGAAGCTGATGCAAATTGGAGAGCAAAGCTAAGAGACAAACGGATAATGAATACGGTGTTCGGATGAAAGAGTGGCAAAACCGACACACAGAGAAACCGCCGAAGTACCCATGACCAAGACAGTTTGGCCTGCCACGAGAGGTTTTGACCCGAATAGTGCGTTGTACGCGGTTACCCCTGCACACCTGTTGGTAGATTCATCGCGTATACATTGAATAGGAGACCCAACGCGTACGGTAATGTGGAACCTTCTTCATATGAGAGATGCTCAGGGAGGTGCACGAGCGACTGCAGACAAAGTTGCGATGGATGAACACCAACATGATTGTAAGCCAACGTACGTGTTCGGGAAGCACTCGATACTCTGTCAGTACACCATCAACCTTCTCTCCGCTCATACAGCTTGCCTTGGTCTCTGGCGTCGGAGGGCCACTGATATGATCAACCATGACGTTGGCGGACACGCGATCTCCAACTTGGAAGCTAGTAACATCGTCACCGACTGCGACGACCTCTCCAGCCATGTCTGATAGTGGGATGACATCGGGCTTTGTTCTGGTGCAACATCGTTATTGGATAGCTTGTTCAAATACTCTTAGTATACACACGGTATTGGATCTCCTCCACTAGCGATGACAAGGTCGCGGGACTGCAAAACATTGTGTGAGCCTCTATTATTGCCGCGCTCAAAGGTTCGGACATACGTTGATTGAAGCCGCAATCACCTTTATCAAGACCTCTGCGGACTTGAGCTTCGGAATAGGAGCCGTCTTCAGGGTCAGGTCATCGAAACCGGTTAACTGCAGTGAGATGGTTACTTGGGTGCCTTGAACTCGCAATGAGAGGACCTGTGTTTACCTTTGGAAGCTGATATTGCCTACAGCACTCAGGGATTTGGCTAGACATTATCGAGGAGTTTCGCGTGTACGACCAGCAACGAAGATTGAAGAGAGAGCAGGATGGATGGCATCAGGATGGCATCACGAGCCAGAGAATCGTGGTCTCCGATGAACCTGGGGGAGATCCCTTATTGATTGCGGCCGGGTTCAACTCGCTATGGTAGAGGCTCAACAAGCAACTCTTCGAATAACATACATATAACCGTTGAACCAAATAGGTCGAACACTTTGCTTCCCAGATTCTATATTTTGCCTCGCTACTGTGGTATCGCGTCGGTGCCCAGATTGCAATTGCAAATTTCAACACTCACCATTCTACCTTATGCCTCACCAGCTCCTTGCCAGAGTCCCAAAGATAACCCTACAGTTTTCTACGTCGAAGAGCATCGGTACTGGATGACTGGCATGATGAGAGGACGAGAGTTACGAAAAGGTTCTCACGCTCCGCAACGTGTAACACGACCCCGACGACAATGCTCATGAAATAGTCGCGTTAAAGGACTGAATTATCCAACTATCACAGTACGCTATTCTCTTCTAAGTTCTATTTTATACAAGCAATTTACTCGGCGTCTCTGTCTAGGATAACAGCAAAGTTTAATGGGATAGTTATCGTCGCATTCCTGTCAAGGAACTTCTCTTCGTCGGGGACAATAATCTCCTCGTGCTCAGGAGAGGACAAGACCTGGTAAATCTAAGCAAATAATTGGAGAAGCGAAGGACTAGCACTCACACTCAAGAGCTCGTCGAATGAATTGCCTTCGAAGATGGCAATTCCATCATAACCAGGGAAGGTCACAGCGCCAGTGGAAGCCAACATGTCGCTGATAGTTTCATTGATGGGCATCTATGGTAGCTGGTGAGTTTACTATCATTGCGTCAACTGTCTCGATGCTTACCTCTTCATATCTCAACACAGATTTAGCCATCTCAGTGGTCTTGAATAGCTCTCCGTGTGACAACCAATGGGTCAGGAATTCCTCACGGCTGAGCCCTGCCTTCCTCTTCAAGATACCAGCAAGACGAACTCGGTCGGTGCGCCATGTTGGAGTCTCAGTTTCCTCGCATCCACAAGCAAGTGCAACAATGGCACTAATTAGGAAGAAGAGAACACGCTGGAAAAGCATCGCGGGTGTAGATCGAAGCTGTGTAGCGGGAGGTGTCTGACAGCTATGAAGCTGAGGAAGTCGAAGAAGACACGAGTTGTTCTTTATAGTGCACTCCAACTTCCGTCAGCCGTTCCCGCCTTTTTCATTGGAGCCTACCGCTGGAGAACCCAGGTTCACCGCCAGTTCCCCGCCTTCGCGCAGCAATATGCTTCAGTCGTATTCTTGGAACTTTTATCTGACAAAGCCTTCGAAGACCTCTTGCTTAGCCATCGACGATGACCTCGTGTGCCGAGCGCCCATGGGTTGCGGTCGGGAACCGCGGTTTGTCATGAAGGATCGCCACGCATCACACACCCCGCGGTAACACTCGGTCATTCCAGGACATTCTAATCATCATATTCATTCATACGCATCCCCAGCGGCCAGGCCTAATTCGGTGCTGGTGATCCGTCCACCACGGTGGGACCTCGAAATCTCGGGTTCTCTATGATAATCGATGTGCATTCGTAGCCCCAAGACGATTTCAGTGACAGCCTGTTGCTGTTCTTTCACCTCACTGCATTGTCTTTCTTCTGCCGCTCAATTTGATTGCTTCCCGATTCGTCACATTCTTTCTGTCTTGACCTTCCAATCACACGAAGGTCCACTTACTTGCCCGTTCAAGTTACATGCTGGAGGTTATGCAATCCCGAGGTTAGCCTTGGACAGACCACATGGTGATGCAAGTACGTAGGCGCTTTTGCTCGATATTTAAACCCTCAGGACTGACTGCGACTCCTCAGAAACTCACTCATCCTTTTATCTGCCAACCAATCTACCTTCACATTTACTCAAATCAACATGTCTCCTATTCCTCTCCGCAAGATCGGCAACGCTGATGTCCCTGCCATTGGTTTCGGTGTCATGGGTATTGCAGCAGCTTACGGCAAAGTCGACAGCGACGAAGAGCGACTTAAGGTACTTGGCTCTCTTTCTCTTCGAAATGGCTCTATCAATTAACACACCGAAAGGTCTTGGATGCTGCTTTTGCGGCTGGCTGCACTTTCTGGGACACCGCCAATGTCTACGGTGACTCTGAAGATCTTATTGGAAAATGGTACGCGAGATAGCTTACTATGCCTATTCTGGGATTAAACGCGTTCGCAGGTTCAAAGCCAACCCCGAAAAGCGAAGCAAAGTCTTCCTTGCCACCAAGTTCGGGCTTGTGAGTGTTTGAGTGTTTTGTAATGAGCTGTCTCGCTGATGCCCAGTGCTAGACGATGACTGGCGCCAAAGGTGACCCAGAATACGTGAAGGAGGCTGCCGCTCAGTCTTTGGCAAGGCTCGGTGTCGACTACATTGACTTGTACTACCAACACCGGTACGTTCATCAAGTGATATGGGTCAGATGGTGTGCTAACCAAAGTCGCTTATAGTGTTGATGCAAACACTCCTATTGAGAAGACCGTTGGTGCCATGGCCGAACTTGTCAAGTAAGTCTACTCAATAGGGCTTCGCAACTATCGATATCTAATCACATCTCAATTATAGGGAAGGCAAAGTCAAGTACCTCGGTCTCTCCGACTGCACAGCTGACGGTCTCCGTCGTGCAAATGCTGTACACCCTATCGCCGCCCTTCAGGTCGAATTCTCTCCCCTCATGCTCGAAGTCGAGAAGCCTCCTCTCGATCTCGTCAAAACTGCCCGTGAATTTGGTACCAAGATCATCGCCTACTCACCTCTCGGTCGTGGCTTCTTGACCGGCCAAATCCGCTCGATAAACGACTTAGAGGCCGATGATTTCCGTCGCACTGTACCCAAGTTCTCTGAGCAGAACTTCCCCAAGATCTTGGACTTGGCTTCCAAGATCGCAGAGGTCGGAAAGGCTCACAACGCGACAGCGGGTCAGACCACTTTGGCTTGGATCCTTGCTCAGGGAGACGACTTCTTCGCTATCCCTGGTACGAAGAAGATCAAGGTAAATCATAAAACACCACTGCGTTAGAGACGGTGACTGATGATACATTTCCAGTACCTGCAAGAGAACGTTGGTGCTGCCAACGTCAAGCTGACTCCTGAAGAGGTTGCGCAAGTGAGGAAAGTTGCTGAGGCTGCTGAAATTCCGGGTGACAGATACGGTGCTGGTTGGAATGAAATGACCTATGTCGACAGCCCTCCTCTCTAAACGGACCTTTTCTTTCTCTCTTTGCAACATTAGATGTAACTCATGGTGTATCATAACAAAACAAGGACTAAATTATATCTGCAATTTCCCAAAAAATCCAAAGAAGCATTTGTTCTGAACTTCGTGAAAGGCATAAATGCGCTTCAGCACCAGCACTGTTATGGAACAGCTGCAATGTCACTTGGCTCTCTTATGTAGACATCACGGGAAGACATAAATCGAGATTCGAACATGCGAGTTATGCTTGACTCTGAGTGGCACGACGTCACGCCAAGCTACGGAAATAGCGTTGAGATGCGTAGTGTATCGCTTTATAGGAAGATCCAAGCACTTGCCAGAATATTAGGGAGCATAAACAATCCCGTCTCCGAGGTTATTAATGTGTTCACTTACCAGTGGCATCTGTATCTGCCCAGAAAGTGGTCGCACTGGTTGTGTGGTTGCGCAACAGGTCGGGAAGCCCTCGGGAGCCGGTGATACCCGCCTATTTGCCGCGTACTCAGTGCCGCTTCGAACAAAATGATACTGGCCTATTCAAGGAGTTTCTGGGTATGAGATGGTTTAAAGGAGGAATGACGATCATCATGAGCGCGCGTCTGATGGGCGCTTCAAGCTTCGAAGTTGGAATAAAAAGTTATATCTATTACACGACACATATAGTAAGTACAAGATCGAAAGGCTACAAATTATAGAGTATCTATAAAACCCGGATAAATAATGACCAATAACAACTTTTGTCACTTCGTGCGATCAAGAACGTGTTACAAGCTTAAAGCTTGAATCCTCCGGGCCAGAGCCGTCCGAAAACGTTCTGGGGGTCGTAGCGCTTCTTGACATCCTTCATCTTTTGGTGGTTAGCGGCACCAAAGGACTCGTAGACCTTCTGCCAGGGAAGAGCATAGTTCAAGTAGAGCCAAGGCATCTCGAGTCCTCTGGCTTTGGACTCTGCTGTACCCCAGGCAATGAGGTCCTGAATCCATTTGTCCAGAGGACCATCGAGGGCAGGGTCATCGTAGTAGGCGGCAATTCCAAATACTGATCAAGACCGATTAGCACTATTAGAAGAATCTAAGGACTAGCCATAACATACCGAAGACGTGGTCGTTAACTAATTTCTCGAGACCTTGGAACTGGGGCTTCTTCGCAATAGCACGGGTGATTGCTTTTCCAAATGGTTGGAACGTGGAAGCCCAGAAGATGTCCTTGTCTGCGAAAGGCTTGAAAAGCTCATGTGCCTTTGCGTTGAGATCCATGGCAAACTGAGGATCTGCCTTGAACCCAAGCATATTGGTGAGCGCACGCTGGCCACCAGGGAAAGCATCGTCGACAAGAGCAGAAAGCTCTTGCTGGGTACTGTGGCCTTTAACGAGGTCGACGGTGGGAGCAATAGCGTTGATCTCATCGAACGCGTCCGACTGGGGACCATCACCGTTCCAATATGCCATAGTCGAAGTGAGGACGGAGTCGGTCATACTGATGATGAGACCTCCAGCAACAGGGTCGTTAACTTGAGCATCCATGAATTTCATGGTGGCATCAAGGAACCTTCGGGTCTCGGAGACGTTGTAGCTGCGGAGACCACCCCACAGGCCCTGACGAGGGTAGGTAGCAAGGTCGTAACGAGTGATGATACCATAGTTGGTGCTTCCAGCTTGGAGAGCGGTATGAAGGTCAGGGTGAGTCTTTGGGTTAACATCGACGATGGAACCATCGGCAAGGACAACTTGGTAGTTGACGATGTTTTGTGCTGCGAGACCATGCTGAGAGTTCATGTGAGAGATACCACCTGTAGAGGTCATGAGTAAGCCGAGGAACGCAATCAAACATTTCGACATACCTCCCAAAAGGTACCCACCAACACCGACGGTGTTTGAGCGGCCACCGACGACGATTAAGTTGTCGGGAGCGAGCGCGTCGTAAACCGGGCCCCAACGATTGCCAGGTCCAACCTGAACTGACTTCTTGTCTGCAGCGATTTTGATGGTGTTCAAATCGGACAGGTCAATCGCTATTCCGGGAGCATCGATGTTGTTAGAGCCTTTCCATTGCATGTGACCCCCAGAACGAACAGCAAACTGGCAATTCCTGTCTTTGAGCTTCTTAACGATCAAGGACACGTCTCCTGCGCTGGTGGGGTTGACTCGACAGGCAGGCTTCTGTTCAGAAACCAAAGCAGAGTAGTAGGAGGATTGGTCCTCCTGGTAACCCGACGAGCCTGGGAAGAAAACTTTGTTTCCAAGGTGGTGCTTCAGAGCATCGCACTAAAATTCAGCGTTAGCGGAGGTTACAGTCAAGGCAAATATCAGAAAAACGCACACAAGCCTCTGTACGCTTTTCTGCAAGCGTGGCAGCATTAACAGCAAGGCTGAAAAGGATCGATGAGAGGACGATAGACTTCATCGCAGAGACAAGGGGGAGGCTGAGAAGCAACTGGAGGAGTCGATGAGTTTTGCAGTAGAGTACTCGTGAATTTATACACCTACCAGATTGATGGCAAATCTTAGAATCTATCCCTTTGGTTGCTTCAACAGCCGCCTAACAATTCGAGTCCAACGGAATCCAAGCGTCGGTACAGCCCGCTAAACAACCGTCATGCAGGGCTCTCAAAGTTCGAGAGCCAGCTGCCAGATTCCAGATGCATCGAAAAACATTGCCCCTGGGCGCGTTTCAGAGTTTCGGGGTAACAAAAGAGGATCTTGGTTGATTGAAGTTGTCCAGGCACAATTCGTTGAAAATCGGCTACGCTTCAGTCTTTCGCGGAGGGCATCGTCGGTCAACATATCCTGTCAAAAACGTTGATTATGACAGATCCTGAGAGAAACCGTTCAGTAATGATTCTAAGGATATTAGGAAACCAGGTCCCTACCGGTCAAGTCGTCGGTGATTTCACTGGGTAGCTTAAACACCGGCGACCAGAAGTTCCGCTTTGAAGCCTTAGCTAATCCAAAACGAGAGAAATGATGCGTAGCTGCCCTGGAAGATGTCCTTTGAGGTACATGCTGCGAATACAATCCGAAGTGTGCGGGTCAACCGCAAACCCATTGCGTGCGAAATTTTGAAATTGAAACGTCGGGAAGGGTTTGTTTGGCACCATGCCAAGTGCCAAACAACCCGACTTCCCGACTCCGGTGACGTCCGAGGATCGACAAAACCCCAGCTCGACCCAGGTACCGAGACTCCAACTCAATCTAGATGATGCTCAGATCATCTCATCCTTTTGTTTTCTTTGCAGCTCCAAAAATTCACGAATTATCTCGTCGCGAAGCTCGGAAGAATACTCTGGGGAATCTTGAAACGAGTTCGTGTATGAGCACTGGAACGCTATAGGACGAGTCACAACGTCGAAGCTATGTCGGAGGGCCCAAAATCTTCCTATCTTGCGCAAGCACCTGTCCGCAGCACCATATTCGTTTATTCAACCTACAGCCCGAAGCCCGAGTCAAGCCTGGCGGGAGGTGTTTCATCGTCACGGGTAACGTTTACTCTCTGGGTAGTGCCTCGTAAGCTGCCAATCATACATTGATGTACGCCGAAGACCGACTACCTAGCAATGGCAATGCAGAAATAGCTTTGATTGTTTGGAATGGACATGATTGAAGGGAGCAGCAAACCGACATCACTGTCATTTCCACTACATCTACCCCTGGCCGCCGACCCACCCTTCAAGGATGCGCCTCCGGGAGCAGCAGTTCTCGGGAGCTGTCCTAACACGTTGAATCATCGCAATCCGTGAATGGCAGAGGTCCAGTGCAGTTAGACTCCTTCGATCTCCGAATCTCGACCCTGGCATGCAGTGGTAATCATGTATAAAAGCCACTAGCTTTGACATTGACAAAACAACAGACTCGTATCTTCAACATGTCGATGCGAACCCTGCTTGCATTCACCCTCATTGCCTCTCACTCATTGCTTCGCAGTGAGGCTGCTCCCACCGATGCAGGTCAGGCAGCATGCTCGTCCCTCGTTTCTCTTCTTGGATCCGAACTCGTTCAAACACAATCCGGCTCTGACTTCCAGGAATCAGTCGAATCTCCTCTGAACCTCGTCAACAACGCGCTCATTCCGGCGTGCGTGATTTACCCGACCAACACATCGCACGTTAGCACCGCCATGTCTGCTATATACAAGGCAAAGTCCAGGTACGCCGTTTTGGCGGGTGGTCATAGCGCCATGAAAGGATGGAACGCGTGAGTTTGTTTTCTTCCCGGTGATAGAGCAGTCCCTGAGTTCATTTCAGCGTTGCCGGAGGTGTCTTAATCGACTTCAGGGATATGAAGCAAGCAACATACGATGCTGCCAAAGATAGCATTACCCTCGAACCCGGTATGCGCTGGGGTGAAACTGTGGCTGCGCTTGCTCCACAAGGTGTCGCTCCCGTCGGTGGGAGAGCTGCGTACGTCGCCTCCCAAACACAAACATAATATCATACTAATTTAAATTCGGGCACTAACAGCCATGTCGGCTCTGGCTTCTTGCTAGGTGGTGGTATCAGTTTCTTGTCACCCGCAAGGGGATGGGGAGCCGATAACTACAGGGAACTCGACGTTGTATTGGTTAACGGCACCGTCGTCACCGCCAATGCCAACAACCAATACAAGGACCTATTCAAGGCGCTAAAGGGTGGGGGTAACCGATTTGGTATCATTACCAGATACGAGGTCGATGCCTACCACAGCGGGACTCAGGATGACAAAAGATGGGTCGGTGGATTCATTCAGGTAAGCCTTCAATCCTACCGTGTTACCTCCTGTTCTGACCATTGCCGATCAGTACCCTGAATCCTCCATCGAGGCTGTCCTTAAGGCCACTGCGCGCTTCTCAAGGAATGTCAAAGACCCCAATGCAAGTTCGTAGCCCTGAACTATTCATCAGATATTAGTCTTATTGACTCGTTTCTCTTCTAGCAATCTTTGTCACACTCGTCGAAGCAGTAGCAGACTCCGGAGACATCACACCAATAATGCAGGTCAATCTCTTCTATCAAGGAAAAGAACTGCCCAAATCCGTCTTCGGCGAGCTACAATCCATTCCTTCCACCAACACATCCATCAACCCTATGAGCTATGCCGATATTGTCGCCAACACTTTCCCTACCCAGGACGACCACGGCTCTACATTCATTTATGGATCGTCCGCCCTCACGGGCACGGACGAAAACGCTTTCCTTAATGTCTACAAGACCAACCTTCAGTTCACCAAGGACAACAAGGGACAGCTAAACAACACTGCCTTAACGTTCACTCCTATTCCTGACTCGCAAATTCTATACGGTCGTCAGCGTGGTGGAAACGCTATCGATGCTCCCGTTACCGGAGGATATGCTGTGATTCAGATGGCACAGACGCTTCGTCCAGGCATTGTTGAGGTACCCAAGTCTATCCTGGATGCGAAGAAGAAGCTTCTTTCACAGTAAGACCTTTTCGTTCACCCCGTTGAGCGATTGTGCTGACTTTGCCATCAGGAACAAGCCCTCTAAAGGATTACCTTTGTTCCTCAACGAGTGTGATGCGAACCAAAATATCTTTGAGACGTACGGTCAATATGACTTCTTGAAGAAAACGTACAAGAAGTACGATCCGCAAGGGTACGTGTACTCGCTGTGTGACCAAAGCAATTCCTAATCGAACCTCCCTCAGATTCAATGTTCGCTACACCGATGGACCAAAAGGCCTGTAAATCGTGCACACTCCTTTCTAAGTTAAATTAAATTGCATCCGGTCACTCACTGTAAAATTCACTCTAACTTATCTATATTACTGTAGAACTTCCTCTAGATTTAGTTAGCATCATAATCCTGTATATCCACAATCGCACATAATGGACATTAATATCTGAATAATCGTGGCCCTACGATGAGTTTTGATTTCAGATATTTGAATCGCAATCTCCGACGTCAACACCTTCGACGTCCGAGTGTAATAGAGAAGTTGTAAGTTCAAGCTCGTATGGAGCTGCTCTCCAGGTTGTGCAGGGCCAACTGACGTTAAAGTGTAATAAACACCAGTGAATCCACTGATGAAGACGAGAACCCCGGACAAAGAGCCCCAGCCACTGTCATGGATACTGTATACGGACTAGCGGTATGGCCACCAGATTTTGCAACACGCAGTGTATTCGTATCCTCGACAGTCTACAGCTCGGGAAAAGAAAATTAGGCGAAACCGAGGAAATATGGTGTCATTGTGTTGAACAATGGCACGAACAATGAGAGCGGCGTCCTTCGGTGTTCCTAACTGAGCTATACATGGCCATAGTTATGAGTAGAGGACGAGTACGCGTGGAAGATATTAATGGTATTGTTCGGAGCCTGAAAACGTATGCCAAAATCAATGGATTGTGAATGATAGAGAATAGACACTGTACCTGGATATGATACGGGCGAGGTAGCTTTGCAGGGTTCTTGCACAACCAATGTGTGGTGCGGCATGCGCAAATGTAGCGATAAGCACAGGGGCACTTGCTGAAAGGGGAACTCTACTAGAGATATGCATTTTTTGAGGAGCGTTGAGCTGGCAACCTCTGAGATTGTCGGGAAGGCGCATGGTGCTTTTATGCTTACCAGTCCTGACTTTCCTAAGTACCTAGGTACTGTCTTTAACAACCCAGGCCCCGCTCTCTAGGGACGGCCGCCTTGAATAATGAAAAGATTAACACTCGTTCTAGGGTAAAATCGAGCATCAGAGGTACCGAAGTACTGATTGACAATCATACGCAAATCATAGCCCAAATATCTTGATTCCAAACCCAGACGCCAGCAAAGAGAAGGAATCGACAGCGGTCATGGTGGTTGAGGAAGGCAGAGCGTGGGAACGATGATCACGGGCTCACGTGCGGTTTGGCGCTTTTCCAGGCCTCGGAAGTTACCGCAGTTCGCAGTTCGGTTCGACACCTTCGACGCTTCCTTGCTTTGGATATTCGACTATACTTTCGCGTATTCGTCTTCTGCAAAATCTGTGGACATCATCCAAGAACGTCTTCTCTACACTGTAACAAATGCAACAAATGGACGTGTTTCAACGACGTTACGTCGGCGCCAGCATTACGACGAGGTTGAATTAATCCCGGCCGCTGGTGAGAAGATATTCCACTATCTGGTGACATCTACACACCCTTGATCGGCAACTCCGTGTCTTCGTCAGTCCTGGTGCAATACTAGGGCTTTGCTGCGACCTACATATAAAGGGCTTTGCGACGGCGGTCAATCTCAACTCAATTCACAACATGTCTTCCAGCGATACCGAGTCCGATGCCAGCTTCAACACGCAGGTCACTGCTCCTACTAAGCTGGAGCTCAAGAAATGGGCAAAGGGACCAACCATGGAGTCTCTCTTTGGACCGAAGTTCCCACTTGCTCGCGACCACCCGGATTGGAGGCGCCTTGAACAAGGTGAATTCATTGTTGGCGTACGATCTGATCATCACTTATTCTCACAACAGAAAACGATCAATGGGTCTTGGAGCACTGGGAATTCGAAGATCTTGAGGTCAAAGACTATCTCATGAACAGTCAGCTCGCCGAGTTTTCCTCGATGTGTACGTTCACGAAATCGCCTTTCTCACCCCCTTATTATTTATACCCAACATTAGGTTTCCCTTTCTCCGATCGTGAACGACTTCTCTGGATCTGTCGTTTGATCACTCTCCTGTTCGTGTTGGACGAGGATCTCGACCGTCATCGCAACCTTCACCTTCTCCCCATCCTCAAGGCGCTTACTGATGGTTCGAGGGTTCGTCAAATACATTTTCCTCGGGTTATGCGTTTCTAAGCCGTGCTTCCCAGAAACCAGACGATAATTACGCGGAAATCGCCATTGACAAGTGCTGGAGAGCAATTGAGGATACTAGTGATCCTGTTAGCTTCCGTCAGTTCGCCAGAATTACACACGAATATTTCGAGTAAGTGTTGCAATATGCATTGCAGTCCGTGTGCGCTAACGCACCTCTACCAGCTCCCACGGACAGATTCCTTATGAATCGTTTGACCAATACGTTGCTGCACGCAGGACTAATGTCGGCGCGGTTCGTGCCAACCCTTCACGAAGAACCTATACGTTGCTGACCTTTGGTCTTCCAGTACTTCATGTGGGCTTGTCTCAGATATGGTCTCGGTATCAATCTCACCGACGAGGAGCTCCACCATCCCCTCATTCAGCGCCTCGAGGATATCGCTGGCTGTAAGTACTATGTTCATTCTTCACAAGATCGCCTATTCATCCCGCCCATAGTCCATGTCGCATACACCAATGACCTCATCAGCTACACGAAGTAAGATACGGACTTGCTATTCCTTTTCCTCGTCGCTCACCGCTGCGCATTTTTAGGGAGTACGTGACTGATACCGCAACTAACAACAGTGAGTCTACTGTGCTTGATATTTGTACTGGTTACTAACTTCCTTACCAGTCTTGACTCTTTTGCAACGTAACGACGGTTTGACCGCTGAACAAGCCGAAACCAAGATTCGCCTGGAAATCAGGAAATCAGAACTTGAATACCGCAAGGCTGCTCTCGCCGTCCTCGACGATCCTGTCCTCGGAAAGAAGGAAGATATACGTAAACTCGTTTACAACATCCCTTATGGAATGGGTGGTAATGTATGTGCAGTCTTCTTCATACTTCCGCTTCGACACAATGGCTGACATCGATCTCTAAAGGCGTGGTGGTCCCTCGTGGTGAGTTAATGACTGCAACCTCGGTAACCTCGGGTCTCCTGACAATTTTACAGACTAAGAGGTACAACATCGACCCTGTCAACCATCCCCTTCCTCAAGTAACAATCTATATTGACAAGGACATGGCGTTCCACCCTTGCGCTGTCCCTTTCCTCGACAACGATGTTTCCCTGTAAACTTTTCATTGGATCATTAGAGCTGGTTTCATCGAGAAACAATTTTTATTATACACGTATTTTATGTCTTCAGCTTGTAAACAATTCCTATCAATGTAATTCTGTTATAGATTCATGTTGAATTCATGAAAACATTGAAGTCCGCATTTGAATTCGTGGACAACACTCTCCGGATTTCGGGCCGGAGGAGCAGGGATCCCCACGTGGCACGTGCCTACCATTCGCTCTCCACTCAAATTGCGACTCCCATTTCCCACTGCGCATACGCGACTTCAGAAAACGGAGGCGAGATTCCGCTTCCAGAGCACATTTTTAGGGAAAAAATCCTGAAGTAATGGAGCCTGTGAGGTGCGCTGATAAGGCCATTCTTAAATGTTCCTTGACTAATTCTAACCAATTTGAAGAAACTTGATACACACAAAACCAGAATGAAGTTTTCAAGTTCACAAAATAGAGTTTGGCACACTTTTTGGCAATCAATTTCAATCACAGAACCTCTCAATCCCGAATAGGCCAACCGTTTTCATAACACTATCTATCAACGACTTTGCAACATAGTGCCCTTTTTCGGCGTTGAAGCATTGTATTTCGTTGCCAACAAGTTCGCTGGCTACCAGACCACACTCTTGGCATAGTGCATTGTCCTAAAGGCAAATACGATTGCGTCGGATATGGCACTTGCATGGTGCCACTCTGAGAAACATCTTGTAGGTGAATCACTACCTTTGCCGAATCCTTCTGACACACCATGCAAGATGTATCCCTCAACACTATCAAGACCCCTCCGAATGATAATATCATCCAAGAGGGAGATGCTGGAGACATACACTGTACTGCACCTTTCCATTTTCCATTACTTTCGATACTGGGCCAATGGATCACGAGGCGAAGGCCAAACTCTCTGCGCAGCTACCGCAACAATAGCTGTCAGCTACTAGCCGAGCCGAGGCGACAACCAGTGGCATTGCATGTAGCTATGGAAGGACCCCTGATTATAGGCGACGAGGTCGTTCGGAAGTTCTGGGAGAAATGCGACTTTTTGTCCAAACCGGTTTTGGGGCCCACTTGACCACTTTTTGTCCAAACAACCGAATGGCATTGTTCTTGGGGCCAATTTTGTCCAAACCAACGTAACGGCCACCTAAAAATCGTCCAAAATCAGCGCAAATTTCCCCTCGGGGTGGACAATAGTTCCCGTTGGCACCCATTCTTGTCCAAACCAAGCTCCGGCTTCCGCCTGCGGCGGGCCAAGTTTTGTCCAAACTTCCAACGGCTTTTAGGCTCTCTACACCCATTTTTTGTCCAAACCCCCGAACGGCACCCACACTTATAATCAGGGGTCCTGCTATGGAACATTTTAGGATGTCGCTTCCGTAACTCTGGCCATTGTTTCCTCGAACCGCTGTTCTTGTGCCCTATATAAAGTGAGGATCGATGTGTTCCTGTTCCCCCATTCACCCCATCCATCGATTATCATGGCTCGCCAACAGCCCTCCGAAGGAGATCCCCCGGACATGCACTGTCGTCTACCCCGGGAGTTAGTGGACCACATTCTACGCCTGGCCGGCGAAAACAATCCCAGAGAGCTCATGCGTTCATTCGGATTTGTTTGCACGGTTTGGCGCGAAATGGCAGTACAACATTTCCTTCAAATGGAGCCTGTCCAGATTCAACTTGGTGACACCGAAACATTCAACCAAGTCGTCGAAGTCGCTCGACGCAACAACGCTCTCCTCCCCTTATCCAGACACCTCATCGTTTCGCTGGATCCTGAGGAAGCAATGTCTGCAGGCGCTCCAGAAGCACATATTACAGAATTGGGACGTATCTTGCAAGGAACTCGTGACCTCAGATCGCTTGTAATAGAGACAGACACGAAGATAGGTTGCGAGAACCTCTTGAGGTGCTCAGACCTCACGAACCTTCTTGGTGGAGAACGGCAACCCAACCTCACTGTCCTTCATCTTCATCTGGCCGTCGAAATCGGTGAAACTCTCATTCCACTCATCAGCTCGTTCCGAAATCTCCAGGTTTTGGGTGTAAACACAGTTTACCTGGACGTTGCTGCAGATCACGATGGGATATCCGGGCCTCTAGACCTCACACAGTACACTCTTTCCCAGGCGTTGCGTTCTTTCAACATCAGCATTCTTCGGTTCTCTTCACGTGCTGTTAGCATGTTCACCAACTGGCTCTCGATGCATCGGCCTCTCGCCTTGGATCACGCCGCCATTTATACCGAACAGACCCGGCGCATCGTTTCGGCCGCTGAAAACCTTTCGCAAGCCAAAGCCCTCTTCATTGGGTTTAGTGAAGATGAACCTTATGAAACGGAGGTGGCATCTGGTCTATGTACGTTTCTGAAGCCTTCATCATTATAGGTATGCTGACCTCGCTCTGGTAGATTGGTACGAACTATCAAACTTCACAAAACTGGAGCACCTCAAGATTCACATTGCCCTCTCACTTCCTGGGAATACCCACGATGCTTTTGCCGCCCTTTTGCCAATCATTCGTCGTACGATTTCCACTTTGCGAAGTGACAAACTGCGAAAGATCGACTTTATCGTCGAATGGGATCATCTTCTGTGGGATACAGCGCCTTGGCGCCAGCTCGCTAGCGAGCTGGCCACGACTGATGGTCTTCGTTCCGTGGAGGTCAAGGTCATAGTCAAAGTAACGATGCCCGCGGTGGCTTACATTGCCAATCCAGACACGGCTCAGAGGCATGTTGAGGACATATTCTCCCCGAGGAAGCTGGATGTTGTATCAGAAGTGGACGACCTGGGGGATCGCAGCCTGTGCTTCGATGAGATGTATGGATGGCATTGATTTTGGAAGTTTACAGGCTACGGACGGCTGGTATGGACGATTGCGACTCATGTTGATTTATATTATTTTCCCTTGTATGTACTACCGCTAAAATAGTATTTGTTCTAGGCGAGTCTTTACATTGGACCATCGTTCTGTGAGGCTAAGTAAATAGATAAATTATCAGAGTCTATAATCTAACTAGAGTACACGGTTTACATAGCACATACGATTCTCTAAGCAGTAACTTCAACACCTTCGAGACCACCCTTTGCCTGCCATTCTTCAAGACGCTGAATGTAACTGTGAATTCCTTCACCCCAGTTTGCACCACGAGCTGCCTTCATCTGGAGCTCCATGGGAGCCTGCGTCAGTTTGGCTAGCTCTCCTTCCAAGTTCATATAACCTGGTGTGCACCCAGCGACTGCCGCCACGGTTGCGGTTCTAATCATCGTCTCCACTGCCCAGTGCTCCTCAGCCTCTGTGGTTGGCTCCATGACGCTTCCCCTCTTCAACCCCTCAGAAATGATGTGGGCAATATGTGTTGTTGCGACGTCAAGATTGAAGACTTGGTTGGCAGTGTGACCGGTTTGGATAGGTCCAGGGAAGAAGAGGTTCGGGAAGTCACGAGTGAAGACTCCATGCAAAGTCGCTACGCCTCGTCCCCACTTCTCTTCCATGTCAAGGCCGTTGCGACCACGAATAACCAAGTTAGCTCTCCAGGCCGGGGAACCACTGCCGCTTCCGAAGGGCCGGAATCCAGTAGCAAGAACAAGTACGTCGATGGGGTGCTCCTTTCCGTTAGCGATGATACCGTTCTCGGTGAAACTCTCGACACCTTTACCGTCGGTGTCCACGAGGGTGACGTTGGGCTTGTTGAAGGTTTGGAGGTATTCGTCGTGGAAGCAGGGTCGTTTGCACCACACCGGGTACCAAGCTTTGAGCTTCTCGGCCAACTCAGGGTCTTTGACAACTTCGTCGACCCTAGCACGAACTCTGGCAGCGCGTTCGGTATCCATCTCGTTCAAGTCGTTGACAAACTGAACGAGTTTCTCTGGGGTGATGACACCATACTTGTTGCCACCAACGATGGCAGAGTACCCAGCAGAAGTGGTCCAGCCATCAGCGACCATGTTAGGACCGTCTGGGGTGCCGGAAACGTAGGAAGCCCAGTTAAGCTGACGCTCTCGCTGCCAGCCCTTCTTGTAAGCGATCTCCTTCTTCCAAACCTCAGGATCGGTCGCACGCTGACCACGAATGTCGACGGAGGAAGGTGTACGTTGGAAGACATAGACCTCCTTGCCCCATTTGCCGAGCTCGGGTACGACTTGGATGGCAGTTGCACCGGTGCCGATAATGCCGACGCGTTTGTCCTTGAGATTAGACAGAGTCCAATCGTCATAGGTACCGCCTGTGTAGGAGTAATTCCATCGGGAGGTGTGGAACATGTTTCCTTTGAAGTTCTCCATTCCCGGAATCTTGGGAATCTGGGGGAAGTTGAGGACACCGAAGGCGAGCATGACGAATTGTGAGTGGACAGTCAAGTGCCTCATTTCCTCGGAGGGACCTCTGTATTCGTCGATGGTGACACGCCACTTGTTGGTGGAGTCCTCCCAATCCAAAGTCTTCACCTTGCCACGGAATAGCGCCTTGTCAGTGAGATTCCACTGTTCTGCGATGCGCTCTGCGTGAAGGCGAAGTTCGGGGGAATAAGCATATCTGTGCTTTGGCATGTAACCTGTCTCCTCGAGCAAAGGCATGTAGATGTAACTCTCGACATCACACATGAAGCCTATCAAACGAGAACGTTAATTGAGGAGATGCGACAATCGTAGCTGTTTACTCACCAGGGTATCGGTTCCAGTACCACGTACCACCGAATCCACCAGCAACATCAACAAGCCTAATGTCCTCTGCCTTGAACCCTGCCTGGATCAGGCGAACTGCAAAGTAAAGTCCACCGTATCCTGCACCCAGAATAAGAACCTTTGGCGAGTCACCGTCCTTCAGAGGTGTCGCCCGAGCGTTCAATGCAGCATGATCGGCCCAAATGTCATCTGCGAGGTGACTGTACTCTGACGCGTGGATGTCGACAAACTGGCCAAGACCTTGAGAGTGACGAAGACGTTTAGCACGCTCCTCTTCGTACTTTTGTTGAATTGATGCGGTGTCTAAAGGAGCTGAGAGCTGAGGAAGTGCAGAAGCGTCGGCCATGGTTGTCTAGGAGATGTGAATGAGTGGATTTTCGGAGGCATCGAGAACTGTTTTTATGTCCAGGGCAGGCATTCGCTCCTGTGGCTAATAATTGATATCTGCATCGGCCGCATCCAACACTGATTGCGACCGAGTGCTTTCGCCCCTTCCCATCAACAGAGTATTCATCGCGGTATTACGTCACCGCCTTTCCTTGTGAGGGATTCGGCGCGTCAATGTCAGACGGTATTTGGGCGGCATGGTCCGCGGCTCTCCATTGGGATTCTGGTAGAGGCAAACGGTGATGAGCTGGAGATCGTATTGAGTGGGCAAAGGACATGTAATGTACAATTTGAGTCGGAAACAGCGTATGAATGACCTCCAAGACGCACGTCTTCGCATTCCTTGAAATGTCTCAGAGCCATACATTTCGTCTTCAAGATGTTGTCTCCCCGTATCCTATATCTGAACGCCAGGTGTATTCGCCAGTCTGTTCTTCAGCCGGATCCTCTGCTAAGCCGATTCCTTCGATCCTTGCGTCTAGACTCAACGTTAGCCAGCTATTGCCCTAAATTGTGAGAGAGAAACATACCATTCTCACTTGACATAATCACTAACCATAGAACCCCGTCATCTGCCCAATGCTCCAATAAATCAGCACTTGCAACCTTCCTCTCCATCTCGGTCATTCTCGACTCAAAAACATGTCCTAGAAGCCCTGGCCTGGATCCAGATCTTCTTTCTTCATGCTGTTTGACTTGTCGACTGTACTCTCTGCGCATACCGCCATCAACTTGAAGATTCCAGGTCCTGAGGTCGATTCCCATCCTTTGAGCTGCTAAGGCTCGTCGCCGATCCTCATTCTTCTGTTCCTCCTTTTCTTGCCGCGTTTTCTCAAACTTAACACCCCATGAAGCCATAGCTGCACGAACGCCCTCAGGGGGGTCGCGTGGTGGGGGCATACCATCAATTTGGAGCGGTGCAGCATAGTCCCATGTCTGTGCTAGACGACGCCGGAGTGCACTATTCTTTGTCGGACCTTCAGAAGGTTGTATAATCGGAGGTTTATGTGAGACGGCACGGATAAAGGGTTCGAGAACTTGGCCAACCAAAGGAGTTTGAAGGATCATAGATCCTACGAAACGTCCCATTCGGTTGAGTTTGGAAGGTTGGGAGGTAGGTAGATCCTGCTGAATAAACATCCTGGTCATCGCGCGCGTTGTACAGATACGCACGGAGAGTCCTCTGGGATTGAAGAGCTGGAGATTGGCAGCTCGGAGATAGTGATCTGTAAGAGTCTTGGAAAGCTTTCGCATACTAGTTTGCGAGGCTGCTGAGATGATAACACCAGCTAACATTGGCAAGAGAAGTGGTCTGGTCATATGTTAAGATAAGAAGAAAATGACCAAAGAGATGACACTTACACGAAACTCAACATTATTCCAGCTACATCCACGACACGAAGCGGGGGACTGGCTGCCATTGCAAGATTAAGCCCATCGATGAAGTTGAGAAAATCTTCTTGAGATATTCCGGCGTCCGCGAGTGCTTGACTGTACCCTCGAGCGAATGCCGAATCCCACTTGGGGTGCAGGCTTATCTGAGGAATGCATATTGGTCGAAGGAGTTGGGAGTAAGGAGGTGGTGCCGAAGGTTCGCTGTCTCTCGAAGGAAGATACGTCCGAATGAGTACAATCGCATCCCGTCCTGGTTGTTGGCTCCGAGGTGCTGATGTCCCTTGTTCGCTGGAGGAAGATTTGGATGATCCTGCAAGACTATTCCTGGAGCTTTTGCTAGAGACCATTGATAAGTTTGAAGGAAGGAATGGCACAGACAGACTACTCACTCCCATTTTATTCAAGAGGAAGTAGTGGATTGGGTAAGACCGCTGACCAGGATCACAGTCGGAAAGTCGGTAGATATGCAGAGAGGCTCGGTTACGAGGACAAAATTCTGGCAAAATTCATCGTTACTGCAAGACCTTGGCTGAAGTTCGGCTGGCTAATTCGTTGAAATATCCTGCCCGAGATGGATGATGGTGAAGAAAAATTTCGCTTCGGCTCAGACGTTGACAATAGTAGGCGCTAAATTTCCGTCACGACCACTGCTTCTGTGTCTGCTATCTGGACCCTAAGAGAGTAAGGAACAGCTTCTCTAGAGAATGGGGACATATATTCGATTTAAGCTTGAAGTAAATAAGCCGATACAAGTACACGTTACAGGGAATACAAACATGTACGGCCTTAGCGTAGATAGATAAAAGATAGGTGCATGTGTTGGGGATCCTGTTAGATTGTCATATAAGATCATTATTTTACCAACGCAGATGATATTTAGTCTGCCCTCTTCACGATGTACCTCTCCCAGCTGGGGTACATCACATTAGGCGTTCTCATTTTTTCCATCTCCCTCTGTCTCTTCTTCGCCTTCTCGATCCTCTCCTTTTCCTTCTCCCGGAAGGCCTTCTCTTCTTCCTGAGTCATCTCAGCGCCTTTCTTGCCGTGGCTTCGTCCGCACCTGCACCTTCCATGTTTCCCGTACAGGTTTCTTCCATGGATATTACCAAGGTTGGGTTCCTCGTCTGGATTACCGAACCCGTATCCCAAAGCGTACCCATTCCCTTTACCCGTGGGCCCACCGTAACCGTTTCCGAATCCAGCATTAAAGGCAGGGCTATAACCAGGCCCGAACGAGCCGAAATCGCTGGGACTAGGAGGCGGTCCGCCAAACATGGCTGCTACTTCGAGTAGACGTGCATCAAACGACGCAGGGAAGAGTACAATCTTGAGCTTACGCTCATCTGCGGGGGTTTTCGTGAATGGCAGAGGTTTCAAAGGTTTTCGTCTAGGCAATCCGAGTAACTTGTTTTCTTCCTCTTCAGGTGTAAGCTGTTTCACTGCGGTGAAATGTGAGGTGCTAGACGAGGATGCAGTAGGTTTCGAGGAGGAAGACGAGGAAGACGAAGACGCCGCCGCCGCCGCCGCCTGCTGGTTTGATAGACCGCCAGACCCAGAACCTCCGCCCGAGAGAAATGTGTCATCGTACGCGGGGTATTTAGGAGGCTTCTTCGCCTTTGGTGCGAGTTTAACGTTCAGCAACGATGCCAACTCTGCTCTAGCTTCCGTATTAGAAGGTTGCATCATGAGGATGGTTCGTAGATCTATACAGCGGGATGAGGGACAAGTACCACATGAGGACACATAATACATACCTTGAACTGCCTCCTCTTCCTTATCGAGCATTCTCCTAGCCTTTGCCCGTCTGAAAAGGCCTTTACTACTTCGATGTTGCCCCAGAGCTTTAGTACAAGCTTTCTCGGCTTCGATCCAGCTAACCCTGAAGTTGAGTCTACAATCATACTGTCACGCAGGGAACAACGAACTTGGATAGCTTGAGGTGAGCCGCAGCAAGATTGAGCTGATAGTGAGGGAGCTCCGGCTCCATGTTGTGCGCAGCTTCGTAGTGCTTTACTGCAGCATGGAAGTCGCCTTTTCGGAAAGCTTGGTTCCCCTAGATCACGAATGAGCACAAGACAGAATTCAAGCATAAACAGATGAATAATGGTCGAAGAACGCAGGTTGCATGGAAATGAAAGGTTTGAAAATTAAATAACACACCTCCTCCTTTTCCCGTTCAGCTTTGAGGTACCTCAACTCCATCACTTCGCTGATGGTCATATCCGGTTCGACGCCTTCTTCTAGTTCCTCTGGATCGACACCACCAAAGTCGAGTTCCACTTCCCAAATATCTTCCTCATCCTTAGTACCCCAGCCGTACACGCCGCTACCCCGACCATCCCATTCTCTCTGCTTGCCTTTTCCGGTTGGTCCTCTGACACGACGCTCGTTTTCTTTCTCCGGATCCTTTCCTCTGATGCCTCCTCTCTCACGGAATCTCCTTCGTTCCTCCTCGTCCTCTCTTACGGTTCGCTCACAGACTTCGCCCAAATGATCCGTTGAGCATCCGCAATCGCACCACTTTGTTGTCAACTTCTCCCTTAATAAGGTTCCATAACCTCGTACATCAAACTCTTTCGCTACACGCCAAAGCACCTGCGACACGCGCTCATACCCCATCCGGACCTGAAGCTTCCATTCGGCTTCTTGTTCCGGCGTTGAATTCGGGCTTCCGAGGGCCGTTGGGTCTGATGAATCTTTGAAAGACGACCACTCGGGTGGGACGTGTGGTGCACCCATGGTTTGATTATTGAGGAAATCGAAACCATTCTGTTTCCCCTTCTTGTCCTTGTCCTTGATCTTATTTTTGGCAAGGCCAAATTTGATCTCGCACGCTTCCTCTAATGCCGCCTGTCCCTCGTGTAAGGGGCCGAGATGAGGTGGTTTGGAGAAGGTTGGAGGAGGCATAGCCTCCAGAGTATCCAGATGTGCTTTCAATGCATCATAGTGGGGCAACAGACGAACTGAGTGTAAACCGCGTTTTTGACAAATTGGGACATTGTTTGACAGTGCCTTCAGTGAGTCGTGTGAATATGAATACAAGCTGCATGGTGATAGTGACTACTCACAAAATGCCGGAGTGCTGTGTACGACCACAATATACTTTTTGTTGCCACACGTTCTCCAGCCTGACGCATGTCCATGCTGATGACAGCTCGGAAGAAGTCTTTGACCTCGTCCGAGTCAGCGTTATGAGCGACCCATCCTGGACCTCCGAGAGAGACGCAGCGCATCACAAACGTTGGCAAATGTACCAAGGCAATAGTATACAGCCGTGTGGAGAATAGACGCGCAATATCCTGTTCATATCTTAGGAGCAGGATTCGGGATATGGTTCGTTCGAGTTGCGAGACGGCACTCCTTGCCTGGGTAAGCCCGCGATCAGCGAGGGGATTTGGTGCTCCATGTCGACGATTATGGTGATGCTGCCGACGGTCATGTGGAGTGCTATGCCCTTGATGGTCTTCTTTCTGGTTCGTTGGGGTTCCTGCTGTGTTGTTGGTATTCGGAGAATTTGCAGAATTTTTCTTGGATGAAGATGTCGTGGTTCGTTTCTTGACATGAGAATATTTGGGGGCCATGACTTCTAGGAGCGAAACGAGTCGCTAGATGGTAGTAGATGGAAAGAAAGGAATGCTGCGACAGCGTCAAAAAAGATCCAGGCTGTGAGGTCGTGGCAAACAGCGCCGGAACTATACCGGCATCTCACAGGCGCTTGCTGGGAAGTTATGGGCGCTTTGGGCAAGTCATGGGGCAGGAGGCTCATAAAAGCTGTAAGTATGTACACTATTCTCCAGTCTTTGCATAGCCCATTTCATTTCCCCGTTACTCTAGAACTACAGAGAAACGTGTGAGCATCAATATTCCTTCGAGAACGGACCATTTGACGTTCGGCAGTGTCAATTCCTGACGGGGTGTATGTATTCGAATGTCATAGCCCTGCCGGTATGTTTTTTAAATTATACAGATGATTGTTATTTCTGCGGCATGTATCAATAATTACAAGAGCTACTGTAAGCAAATATCATCCCAATGTGTACACTGAATTCATTCTATAGCTGTCCAAGGTTGAACTGTATGTCAGGAATCGAATCATGATAGGAGTTGATTGAGTGATGCAACGTGTAGCTTGCGTTTGCTAACCAAATCGTTATGCAATACTGAACTTCGTAAGTCAGCCTCTATCTATTGGAGCAAGTCAGTTCGATCCCAAGAAACGGAAAGGGAACCATGGTACCTGTAATAATTTGTCGGCTTCCCACATTCTAGTAGGAAGATTCTCCAGAGCGACGTAGACAGCCGGTATAGACTGGCACCGTAAAAGTTCCTGCTCGTTGCTTCGAAGAATACCAAGCGCCACCCGAAACAGGACATCGAGACCATCCACTAAAAATACATCCCATATCCGGAACAGAGTCTGTAAAGATTATGAATGAGGCCAGACGGAATATTCATAGCATGAATCTCACTAACCTCAACGGGTAAACAGTCCGTGAACAACGACAGGAACCACGAGAAGCAAATCGCAGGAAGGTCGACTCCGAGCTCGATGAGGTGAGCATAGAGCTTCGGTAAATGTTCTCGGACATAATCGAGTAATACCATAGGGCATGCTCGTGAAGGTAGAAGAGAGGGCGAGAAGAAGTCTTCAGGCAGAATCCGTTCAACGATAGCAGCCAGAACCCAAAAGGCCTCTTCTTCGTCTGCATGAACCAAAAGCAGAGTGGACGTCACTAGATTCATGCCTTGGCAATATCCCACCGCTGGATTTCGCCTGACAAGGAGTCAATAGAAGCCGAGTGTGCGACGAATTATCGAGGTCTTACCGGCTGTACGCAGTCAATACCCTTCTTAGTTTATCCACGCCGGCCCCGTCGCCCCCAAAGAACACGTTCAACGGCATGGTGCGACCAACATCCTTCTCGATTTCGACCAACACACTAGCACCTTTGCCGTCCCCATCTTTGTCCTTTTGCGCCTCGGCCAGTAGATCTCTAAATAGCCCCGGCTCTCGCATCTCTAATGCACCACTGCATTCTAGCCAGACCTTGTTCCTATAAACCAGCGGGATCCCTCTCCGTAACAATCTATCAAACTCTCTCCTCTCCTCTTTACTGTTACTCGCACTAGCACTCAATAACCCCAGCTGTGCAAACCCAATCAAGCCTTCACTGTGATCCAGCTCTTCATCCTCTCCTTCCTCATAAGCGTTACTCCCCAGACCCAGCATCGCCGCGGCTCCAGAACTGGAAGAATAGGTCGACGCTTTCGATGAAGAATGTTGTTGCTTTGCTTTAGCTCTTCTTTGTTTGATGAACGTATCCCATTCCTTCCGTTGAGACTTTTGCCTCTCATCATGAATGCCTATGAGATCCGCCAACAGCCTTCGCACCACATTGGCACATACGTGTCTTGGGGTATCAGGGTTGACCGATAACACCGATGCTGTTGAGCTCGACAGCGAAGAAGCAGCAAGAGCCATAGATGCCGACGGCGAGGGAACATTAGCAACTGAAACCCTCTTCGAATTCTGTGTGACCCTGCTTATTGACGAAGACCGCGATTTCGTAGACATCGGCTTTGAAGGAGCAATATCGCCTTCCATCCCGCTGTTCACACTCATGAGGCTACCACTATCCACATCTCTGTCAACCGTAGGTGAGGATGCCAAGGCGGATCTCAACATCGTAGGCGCCGTCGGTGACCCGTCACACCCACATTTCTCTTTCACAATCTCTATCTCGTCTAGAGCCTTCTTCCCATTCCCATCTTCATCTCCGTCATCATCATCGTCATCCGGCCACATGTTGTCCTCCACCCTATCCGCAATCTTTACACCTGTTAGACAAGCAGGTGCCGTACACCTGCACTCCCTCGCTCTCATCAACAGCAACAGGTCGTACTTGGATACATCATACATGAATCCATACCGGTCTGTCAAATCCAACAGCCATTGCGCATCTTTCGCGTCTTCTTGATTATGGAAGAACACCGCATTGGCAGATGCACTGGATGGCAAGGGGATGTTAAATCTGAAATCAGGTGCTGTAAGGGGTGTATAGGTACGAGAGAGGTATTGTGTAGGCGGTTTGGCCATCGCTGGGATGATGGATTCCAATGGAACCGAAGAAGCGTTTTTACTCCGTGTTGTGCCCGCTAACGCTCCGGCTACTGCCATAGAGGAATCTTGAACAGGCTTCTGACTAGTATCACCACCCGTGTTAGTAAATGCACCGCTATCATTCGCGGCGCTAGACGCAGCGCCTTTACTTCCCCCGCCCATGAAACCCCCAAACAAAGGGCTAGCAATAGCGCCTGCTCCAAACGCCGGAGGCACCAACACCGCTGAAAGAATCCTCGACGTGCCCTTCCCTTTCACCTTTGACGTAGGTTTAGGCGTCTTGAGATTAGACTCATCACCACCGCTGAATGTGCCAAAGTTGAGTGCCCTGCTAAGCGCTGAAGCAGCATCTGGGGAAGTTTCGGTTGCAGGGGATGATTCGGCAGAATCATTTGAAGAAGTGGCGGCCTTCATTAACAGCTTTCTGCCTGGCAGAATGGGCCGTCTGACTTCTAATCCTTCCTCTCGCGCATTCCTCACGAGCTCCCAAGCGAGTTGTTTAATTACTTCGCTTGTCTCATGGCCTTGATCTGAGAGGATGCTCGCGGGATCTGTGGTCATGACACGGGTGGCATTGATGATGGCGGCCAATGAGGATCCTTGCGGACATTGTGGAAGGGGAACTTCGGGGATTTCGGGCATAGGTCGAGGTTTTCGGAGTTCGGGAGGCGAAAAGAAGGAATCTGGGGGTTTGTTCGTAGATTTGTCAGATTCGGGTGATGTGCTGGCGGGATTTGAATGGCTCATCTGGGCTTCAGCAAGAACAAGGGAAGCCGATGAAATCGGTTGGACAGGAGATGAAAGAGATCCAGAGGATTTCGATAACGCAACTGAGGCGCCAGTACGAGTCGTGTGCGTGGTAAGCACCGTGTGATTCGAGCGTGTGGATAAGATAGATGAGGTTTCGGCATAGGATGCGGATACGTGGTCGTCTTCGAGTGGTTCAGTATGACTAAGTATCGATTCCGCCTCCTGGTCTTTCGATGTCGATAGAGGAGCCACCTCCTGAACAACGGGGGAACAATTCCTCGAGGATGATGCACTCGAGGTAGGATTGAGGATTGAGATCCCCAATGTACCAAATACGCTCTTAGCACTTCGACGTCTCTGCTGCCTCAAGGGTGCACCTGGACGTTGTGGAGCAGCCTCAGCTTCCGGATGGTTTTCTTCAGCACTTTCTAGAGGAGGCGGTAAATCTTTGCCATTGACTGTCTGGGCTCTGGTCCTAGATCCTCGGCCCTTGCCCCAGAGTGATATCGAACCCAATGTACCGCCCATCCAGTCACCGAAACTCGGGTTTGAGCGTTCAGTACTAGTGACACGGGGCTTTTCGTTAGATCTGGAGGACTTGGAGGCTTTGGAGGAAAGGGATGTTCTAGAAACATTGGACATGATTGACACGGCATCTGCATCTGAGTCTACGATGCTATGGGTGTCACTTGTCAGGTCCACGGGGGTTGTAGACAGGTTTAGAGGTGCCGGATTCGATATGAGGGGGGAAGCCTCTTGAGGAATACTGCGAGAAAGATGTGTCTCGTCGGCGATAGCCTCAGACAGAGAATCTACGAGAGACTGTATCGTTCGCACAATAAGTTTCTTGATACAATTTTTAGTCGAAATATACGTACTAGGAAGCTTTGCTTTCTCTCGACTTGGTGTTTGCCTTCGAGTCGATCCTCGTCTTCATCGTTTTCAGTAAAGATCTGCCTGACTACGCGATGCACGATCTCCCTTTCGCTAGGCTGCATAAGCTCCTTCATGAGCTCGTCTGCTCTCCTCCTCTTCGCCTCCTCCTTCTCTTCTAGAACCTTTCTCTTCTGTTCCAACTCCATCCTTGTACGCGTTAGGTTATGCACTGCCAACGAGAGAGTACGCAGAACGGTATGGTATCGTTGACCAGACTCTTCAGATGAAAGACTGATGGCAGATATAGCGGATTCTATCGCCTCCGTCGAGTACTCGTGCCATTTTGTAGCAAGAACTCGTGAGGAAATAGAAGAGTCTGTGGGGTCGACCGATGACTGGTCCGCACTACCAACACTACCCACAATAATGAGAGGTGTCGTGTGCTTGTCATTCGGTGTGGAGGATGAATTCCTCTTGTTGAAGATGTCGGGTAGCGAAGCTGACGATTCTGATCCTCTTCTCGCGTGCTTCTCTCCCTTTAAGTGTGCCAGTCTCCGTACGCTGCCATCCCAATCTGGGCCCTGTGGATCAACAGCCTGATTTCGTTCTAATTGTGCTTTGAGAGTGAAATAGTTGGTCCCGGCTGATGGGTCTGTCGACGGTGTATTGCCTCCTCGACTCCTGCGCGACCGACCTGAGGGTATTTCGTCGGGAGAGAGTGGGTGAGAGTGAACTGGGGTTGTGGTAATCGGCGTCGAGGACATTTCAGGTTATTCCGGTCGGTCGTTGAGCAATAGTTACATGCTTTGGGTGAGGGTCGTGAAGGATATAGTGATACAGTAGATACGCGGCTCGTGGTAATGTTAACGTATCAACCCTCACTCTCTCTTACCACGACTCGTGGCACGACGACGACAGCAACCACGATGTTCGGCATATATAGCGACCTCGATTGAGCCACTCCATCACTTCTTGATTCTAGATGGACCGTCTATGGTACTTTTCTAAGTATAAAGCTCTGCGGCTGACTATTCGGCTTACTACTAGGACAACAACACTGGGCAACCCATATCATTCAAGAATGTTTGGCGCCTGGGATATATGTCTATGCTGGTCCGGACACTGATTGTCGTTAGGTGCGCATAACGCCCAGCGACTACCAGGATATATAAGGTCGGCGAACTTCGAAGGCAGAATTATCGAACCCAACGATGTCATCGTTTGACCCTGCTGTTACGCAGGGCGGCGACAAGATTGACATGTAGGTTTCTCCATACTCCTTTGGTGAACTCATCCAGCTCACCTCGCGTAGGGCAGGACCTGTCGTCATCGGAAATATAATGAATTTCGTCCTCTTCGGCCTGTTATCTGTGCAGACAGGTAGGCCGGTCCTGTCTCTAATGCCTTAGTAGTAATGCTAACACCAATAGTCTTGTACTACGTTGCATTTACAAGGGATAGGACCATCACCAAACTCCTTGTTGGTGGTGTATACGGCTTGTTACTCCTTCAGGTCGCCCTTAATGGACGTGATGCTTTCCTAATATACACAGACCAAGACAACAACCTTCAACTGGGATGGTTTTATGTGGCAATTACTAGTGGCATTGGTGAGTAACAACCTCTCCCACCTGGTTACTGGAGCTGATCTATATATATATATCACAGTCGGAATGGTCGTCCAAATGTTCTATGCGTGGAGGATTAAAATTCTTGCTGGTCATCAGATTGCTGCATGGTTTATTGTTACAGTGTGTTTCTTAGTATCGTTCTTCCCCAGCGCTTCTCTGACGATCTCTGAAAGCTTGCATTGATCAGTGCTGCTGCATCCTTTGTAGCTGGGGCATTTGGCTCCCAAACCGGCCCCTTCGTGACCGACCTCAACGATCAGGACTCTTATAACTCTGATGCAATGAGACGTGCGAGTGGTGTACGCTCATCTTTGTCATTCCGCGAACTCTATTCAATTGACCCTTGGAAGGTCTACTACGTGACCTCTGCTGTATGTGACCTCTACATCGCAGTATACATGATATATCTGGTACGAGAATGCTTATACTGTCAATTCATCGTCCACTCACACTTCAGCTGGTTCAGCTTATGCGGAATGGGAAAATCATACATAAACATACTCGGTCAGTCGTGCGACGACTCATCCGCCTTATCATCGAAACGAACACGGTCACTGGTATGCAACCATTGCTTGTGTAGCCGGTTCCGTATTCGATCTGATTATTATTTGCCTAGCTTTGGCTGCTGTGATATCTGTGGTCACACTTGTAGTGTTCCCAGGGAAGACCTATTTCACTACCTCAACATTGCTACTACCCAGCATCTACGGGAATACGTTCTTGTTGATGCTGAACTCGAGGTTCCGTATCATACTGTCTCAGGAAGAGGCAGTTCTGCCAACGAAATCTTGGACGTGACAACTGAATTCTCGTGGTGTAGTTTAATTTGCTGGCGAAAAGCTATGCCTCGGGTCAATGTAATAGCGTGCCTCGATGAAAGGGGAGATCTGCGAGACAACAAACTGTTTGAAGCTCTGATACTGTGTTTTCGGTTCTTGGAAGGACTCATTCGTTATCGTACCTTGATGTTCGTTGCCTTTATTCCACATCGAGGCAAGAATTCTGACAAGCAAATGATTATAGACAACTCGTCGTTCAAAATCCGTCGCGGATATCATTCCCACCAGTGTCGATCAGAGCTATTCTCCCATGCTCCCTTCTTCACCGCAATGCATCACCAGACCTGGCCACCTCCACCTGATGATCTGCATTGACAGCGGGTAAATAGGCAACCTGGTCAAAAGGTGGGTTTACATCCTTCAATATAAACCCTGGATTAAGAACCCTGAACATCTCTTGTACAGGGTCACCAACGGCGCCCACTTTCCCAATTCATACTTCAAGGAGCGTAATGGCACCCCAAGGTCCCGATCCTAGCGCGTTAGCCTATCTCATTTTACAGTGATTGGTGTTGTCGGCTAACGCAATCGTTGATTTGCAGAGCAGGACCTTTGGTACATGATTCTCCTCGTTGGTTCAGAGTCAGAAAGGAGTTCTGAGATGCTCTGTTTCAGGTCCTAGCGAAACTATTTCTAAACATCCTGTTTGGGATGCTGTCAGTGCAAGTGTGTACGTTTCTCATTCTTCTCGCTTTGCTCAGTTACTGAAAAGTCAGCTAGACCTATATTCCTTGGCTTTTCAGAAAGACAAACCCTTGATCAAAACCCTCGTCTATGGCGTTTATATCGTCATATTGGCGCAAACAATATTTTCCGCACATGATGCTTACAGACGAGATACGTCACAGTCAGTGGGTGCAGGCCTAGGTTGGTTTTTTGTACCAGTGTTGGGTGGAATTGGTGAGTACAAATCCAGGCTGATTCAGCTGTCCGGGACTTCGCTCATGACATTCATCGAACAGCGGGCCTTGCGGTGCAAGCCTTCTACGCATGGAGGATCTATAAGCTTTCAGATAATCGCGTGGTGTCGATATCAATAGGCCTAGTAAGTTGTTATAACGCTCACTGAGAACATCTAATGACAAGGGTACAAGCTCGCATTCTTCAGCAATCTCGCAGCGTTCATATCCGCTGGTTTCGGTTCGAAGATTGAAGATGTTTCGAATCTAAATGCAAGCGCGAGTCGCGGGGTGCGGATTTGCTCGGCGGTAGGCGTGCTTCAGAAACTGTTACAAGAAGGCTAACCGATGATCATTCTCGTAGGTGTGGTACACGGGATCTGCGGTCTGCGATATTATCATAGCGGTATATATGATCTACTTGGTAAGGATGCTGTTTGTGGCTGTTTTCGGAGTAAATGACCTTTTCGTTTGTAGTTGACAAGAAACGGCACCGGAATGGGGAACACCCGAGCTGTCGTACAGAGGATTGTACGTCTTACCATTGAAACCAACACTCTAACAAGTGAGTTGGCTCCAGCAATGGTGGTTACTCCCTGGTCTGACACCTTGTAGCTACTGTCGCAGTGCTAACGGCCATACTGCTCCTTGCCTTCCCCGGAAAGACGTACTGGACAGCACCTTCACTATTTTTACCCAGTCTCTATGCGAACACGCTGCTTGTCATGCTCAATTTACGCCTCCGTGTCGCACGAGTGCAGGATAGTGACACAGATCGTACAATGAGCTTGCCATCGTTCGTTGCTGCTTCACCTGCACAAGGAGGTCAACTTCATTGCGCACACTGCAATCGGAGCGTGACGAGACAGTCGCAGTTTGTAGTGAGGACGTCAAAAAAGGACTTGGAACGCATCAGTAATGAGCTTGATGCATATGAACATTCCGAGGATATTGCCTTACAATCTTTCTCAAGAACCGGTGTTGCGCGTTAGAAGTGGACATTTATATGTTTTCGGGTTACCGTAGAGTCGCTTATTCCTCTTGTATCAATTGTCACAATAGCTGTTTGTTCTAAGCAGGTGTATCTTATATATGTAAGGTTAGCCAAAACCTAGTGACGAGGACAAGCCTTGCTTTGGAACTGGTCTTTCCTATTTTGGAAACGCCTCCTTTCACCATAACCACCACCACAATTTTGGAACATCACATCTATCGGGACACACAACGGCCTCCCATCATGAATCTCCTCCAGATAGATCTACAAAATTGACAAAGTTTGGTGTACTCCCGGAACCGTGGCGTCATGAAGGACATACCAGCCTGGCCGTCGCAAAAGTCGCCGCCGCCTCCGTGTCTCTATTGGTTCGCCTCCCTGCCCCGACTTGCTCTTTCGCTGATGGATTTCTTGATGTAGAAATCTGGGTGTCGGCCAATTCTTCTAAACTGCCCGATTTGTTTTTAGTGGACCCACGATACCTTTTTGAGCATTCTGACAGGCGCAGTACGTGCGAAAAACTTCAAGATTTCCACATCCAGCTGAACTTGACATTTTTCCTAGGCGAAACATGGTTTACAGCCAATTTGATCATGCAGGTCATTTTCGGCAATACGAGAAATCTCCTCAAAAGGCTAAAAAATACCTAACATGCTCAAACACATAGCTTCGCAGTCGGGGGGTATAAAGGCAAGCAAAATGGAGGGTCCATGATCTTCATCAAGAGCCCTAAGGCCGTCCGCACAATCTCGCACCCCCCAAGTTTTAGGCACCTTACCCTACAACGAAACGTCGAATGTCACAATTACCTTATCAGGATCCGTAAGTGTTCCTTTCGTCGGCCTCATAAGCTCTCTAACAAATTTCATCCCATCTCATCCTGTTCTCGCATTTCGCATATTCTGCTGCCCTCGGTCTGACTTTGGTCACTTCGCCCTAACCATCTCGATCATCACATTCTGTGGGTCCATATTTGATCCATGCGTTTGATATCTCCAGTCGGAGCATCCGACGAGAATCTTCCTTCACCCCAAATCAATCTTCGCTCAGCAATGAAACCCAAAATTGGAATGAAACTGACACCCCATGGCTTCCTTCGCCAGACGACGACTCTAAAGATAGGCTTGCTCGCTATCTGGCTAGTCCTCCGCTTCATCCCTTCCAGTACGGCGGACAAACAAGCGGAAGCAATCACGACACTTCGACACTATACGTCCCACGAGGCCAAGGCGTTGTGCAGGGTCCATCTGCTTCCGTTGGGAATTACTATGCTCCCGCTAGTTATCATGCTGTAAGTTTAGGGTTTCATTGCAATAAAGCTTGTCTGAGCGTTTTCCTAGCCCGCACACCAAGCCGCGTATGGTCCCCAACATCAAACAGCCCACTTCGGCTACCACAGTTCGAGCAGCTCCTCGGGTTCTAGCTCAAGTCCCCAGGGGCCGCCGTCAGGGACACATCATGGAGCCTCCTACAATTTTTCGCCTACCATGCATCATGGCACCTCTTCTATGCAGAACCCTCATTCCGAGCCACCCATCACTGCAGCTGAAGCCGAAAATTATCTACGAAGGGCGCATAACCTCCCAAGTCACCTTCCTGTTCACCTTAACTCGCTACCAGATTCACCACCGGGCATTCGACCTCCTCAGACACTGCCTTGCTTGATGCAGCTTGCTATCTGGAGCAGTCCAAACAAGAAGCTTTCACGAACAGAAATTTGCGATGCTATTGCAGAGCGTTTCGATTATTATCGTGATGAGCCCACTGGTGCATGGCGTGTACGTTGTTAATTTCTTTGGCATCAATCAATCGTTTATTGATTCTGGCATTTTCCACCCAGAATACGATACGTCATACTCTTTCATTGAAAAATGCATTCAAGTTATGCGACCGTGTTCCGGGCCAGTCTGGTCGAGGGAGTACCTGGGAGATCGACTTCGCCAATATGGAAGGCAACAAACGAGAACGGAAACGGGGGACGAGGGGCTCCAGGACCACTAGCACTGAGGAAGACGAATACAAGTATGAACCCTCTCCCTCTCCACCACTTGGATCGTCGTCAGCAGCAGGATCGGTTGATCGTCGAGTACGAACCCGATACTCGCAATCAAGTGCTTCGCATCCCAGTCTAACAGCACGTCGACCTTCTCCTTCGCATTCCAGTCAATCTTCGCCAGCTCAGTTTTATTCAGCGAGTGACCCTGGATCTTTCCATGGGCACTATGTTGATCATTCGGTTAGGCTTTCAGCTTATCACCAGCAACCTACGTTTGGGCACAGTAGTTTCCAGCATAGTGAATACACACCATATAGCCAGTCTATGCCGGCCTTACCGGTTCCTGGTCACGTCGCCATGCCGCCGCAATTTATGAGCCCAGATACTACCATGCATATGATGGGACCACCGGCATCATCGTTCTCCTTCAATACGGGCGGTCTAAACCAAGATCAACAAGAACAGGGCGGAGGTTACTAAAGCTTTTGCTTCTGACTTTCCTTCCTAGAATAGAGTCATCTTCCGTCGTTTTCTTTGTGTTTTCCTGCATTGCTATCTTGTACACGACTTTTGCTTTCTGCTTTGCTTTCTTGATGTTTCGCAGTGCTATCTTCATTTGTACTATACCAATTGCAAATTATTACGTCTGATCTACGATTGCTATAGCTTTGAGTTTACATTTAACGTTTAACCTGTTGGAGATCCAGCATTTTCTGATGTTGTTCATGTTTCAGCAACGACCATAGAATCGCATTTTTAGACTCTCACGTATAGCAACAAAGTAAGCTCTCGAAAAGTGCCAGAAGAATACAGGAGAGAAGGAACCCAGAAATCGGACCAGGCATTCCCAGGCTTCCTTTCGGGCCAAAAGAACCTGCCGGCGGCAATCGCACATCCTGCTTTCAAACCACCATGTCCGACCTGTATCGCAATGCGATGGCTGCCCGGCTCGCCAAATTGCCTGCAGATGTTCCTCATGCTGAAGATGATGAAGAGGATGAAGCCAGTGATTCGCTAGGATCCCTTCCAGGCAGCGGAATGGGGCCCCCTGCAATGCAAGTTGTGATGTGTGCTGCTGTATCAACCATGCACTCATACGACACCCTTCACAAGGCCTGCAATTAATCGTAAACGGAAGCAGAAACGAGAACCCAATCCAGCGTACTCGCCTTTGTCCGGATCGTCGTTCTTTGCGGAGGCGGCCCAGGTATCCGTGCCATCGCGCAACCTAGATGTACGAGCGTACTACACACCTCCAAAATTCAATGACGGAACAGTGATGATATGCCACCACGGTGCTGGATATTCTGGCCTGAGCTTTGCATGTGTCGCAAAGGAAATCGCAGACTTATCTAAGGGAGAATGTGGGGTTCTGGCAATCGATGCCAGGCGACATGGTGCGTTCTATGTTCAAACGCATTCACGCCTGATACCTAATTTGTTGCAGGAAAAACAACTTCTACTGCGTCTGATGAAGATTTGTCAATCGAAGTTCTAGTGGATGACTTTGTAGCAGTCGTGGAGTCGGTCTTTAAGGATCCTGCCACTACCGCAACTCTCATTGTGGGTTAATTGATTTGCATCATCATTCCACCTACTCACACAACTCTCTAGCTTGTCGGACATAGCATGGGAGGCTCTGTGATTACTCGTGCTTGTCCCACCCTGTTGGAGAAAAAGTATAAGATAGGCGGAGTAGTTGTACTAGATGTTGTCGAAGGTACTTAAGAGCGTGTCTATGACGTATCTTTGCTGACTCCGCCCACAGGATCTGCTATTGAGGCACTCCCTCACATGCATAATCTCCTCAATGCTAGACCAGATGGGTTTGATAGCGTAGAAGAGGCGGTTGAATGGCAGTACGTCTACCCCGAAGTTATTCCTTGTCCTCAACATCTAACATAAATGCTTAGTGTCACCACTAAGGCCATTCGTAACCCTGTTTCTGCTCGCGTTTCCATACCTGCGATCATAGTACCCTCCAACAGTGACTCCCCAGCAATACCACCATTCGTCTGGCGTACAACACTACGTTCCACCGCTCCATACTGGACCAGTAAGAAACCGCGTCTGTTCAATTAGATGACATACCAACATTTTTTTCAGGCTGGTTCACCGGTCTGTCGAAGCAGTTCCTTAGCGCGCGAAGCGCCCGCCTACTCATCCTCGCGGGCACCGATCGTCTTGATAAAGAACTTATGATAGGACAAATGCAAGGGAAATTTCAGATGGAAGTCGTTCCTGGCGTAGGGCATGTGCTGCATGAGGTGCGTCTAAGTTTCATATCTTGTTATTGTCTCTGCAGGCTTGGACCATCTTTGGGCCAGCTTTCTATCTCCCTCTGTGAACATTTTCTGACAGATTCTTTTGTTTTCTGTCTTAGGATGATCCGACTAGACTAGCGGAAATTCTGGTGGAGTTTTGGAGGAGAAACGAGAGATTGGTAGCGGGTATCAAGAGAGTTGGAGAATTGTGAGTGTATGGATATTAGAGTCGGTATGTTATAGGCGCGCTTGCACATGACGGACTGAATTGCCATCTAGGAGCACCATTATCATACGAGTTATATCATCGTGTCAGCAATGATTACCGTTATCTCTGAAGCATTTTCGCCCTGGTCTGCTTACTCCGTCTTGGACTCGAATCTCAACTTTTGTGTTTCGTTTGATTTCTCCACGGGGCTTTGATTTGTTTTCTGACAGTGTCCAAATTTTTTTGTTGTGATATCCAAGCCGGTGATTGGTCTTCGTCATACAATGTGCTTCCAAAGCCGCCGCCTACAAATTCACATATCAACTTGGAACTTTCCCGCGCTACTGTGAGTGCCTTGCCTTTTTGTTTTTGCATTCCGAGGTTTGCACGAGGATGTCTCCGCTTAGGCAAGCCGCGGCCATGCTACTACAAATGGTCTGACGCAGCAATGTTGTAGGCGGTTTTGAACGTGGAAGGCTAGTATGACTAGACCTGACACTGACTAAAGGAATATTAGGTTCCGCTAGTAGGTCCTCCCGGTCTTCGCCCTCTAGGCGGAGCATGCCCAGCTTCCCCATCCATATGCCACATTACCGCCAACGTTTCTCTCGCTTTTTGTCTCGACATCGGCTTCCTAGGGTCACGCCCTCAAGTCGTTATTGTTAACGTCAAATTGGCATCGCAGACGTGAGCCGGATCCCCCGACACGTCTTATTGTATTCCGCCATACCCTCGTCTTGCATCACTCTTGTGTGCCTGGTAATCAAATTGGAAGATTCTCGTTCCTGGGGAGGGTACTCGCTTAGTATGGCAAGAGCAGAACAATTAGAGCAGCACATTGCGTCGGGGAGCGAGAGGTATAAAAGACCTAGTCATAGCGCCTTTCTATCCTCAGGATCAAATTCGTCCTTCAGAGCTCCAAGCTTTCTAGCGCTCAGCTTCTGCCCATCCGACGGTTTTCATCTCACTGACATCCTCATCATCATAAATGGATTCCTTCATCACCATCTCCTCTCAAACCACTGTCGAGGACATCACCGTCTCATTACCAACACCAGTCGACGAGGAACAAGCCTCTGGTGGATGGGCATACTGCGTCGTCGCATGAGCTACCCTTCACCAAGTCTTCATGTCTATTGTATTAATGGTGAAGCATAATGATACGTGAGTGGTCTTCTTTTCGCCTCCGAGCCTCGCTCATTGCTCATCTCCTTTCTACAGCATACGCGCTGGACTGCGCGCAGCAATTATACATTACTTTCATTCATTCCCCCGCAGTGGGATCGTGTACCGTTAGGGTGTACTTTTAGGGGAAAAACGACCAGGGAGTCGGGTTTCGGAGTATCTGGGTTGGAAAGAGACCTTCGTTTCGGGTTGGGGTTATCATTATGCAGTTTATGAACATTTCACGCACCACTTTTTCGACCTTCCATCACGCTTTGTTCAATTTGTAACCATAGTTTACTCGTGCCAAACTCGAGAATGATTTAAAATGTACAACCTAGAACCAATACATTCAGTGAAAGTCCTGATTCTGACGCTGGGTATCGCCAACTGGCACCTCCACCGAGCATTCTGAAGGGTGCCCCAGTAAACTTCCGGCTTTCCGCTTCGACGGCTCCAGTGCGGCTCTAAGCCTCACACATTCTCCGCATTGGGCGTAAAAAAGACAATAAGGATTACATCTTGATCAATTGCATTACTTCAACATCCCGAATTTTACATTTGAAGTGAATTACTGGAAGATCAAGTAAACGGTAGAGACGGCCGTCGCTGCGATGACAGCGTATCCCGTGCTGTAGCATCCTTTCACGTTCAAGACTAATGAACGAATTATCAATGATCAGCTCGTGTAAGAAATGATATGAAGGACAACGCACATTTGCCAGAATCCCAAGCCAAATGTCTCAGACCGTTAAAGGAGTGGAAAGTGAAAGGAAGAGCCAAAAGGGCCTTTCCGGTGTACTTGACGCCTTCAGGGAGTCCGGCGACGAATTCTATAACACTTGCGCTGCTGAAAGTATCTGGTGCGACGAGGTAGGCGAGGGAATAACCATAAAGAACTGGGAAAACATTGGGTTAAGAGCTCGAAATAATTGCCAGATGCGACTTACGGACGCTGAGGGCTGCACCAGTAGCACGGTTGAAGATGGATCCGAGCCATGTAAGCTGGGGCTGGTAGATGGTGAAGTGAGGGCTAGAGGGACGGTGCAGACGCTGCTTGTTCAAAATTTCGATTGCAGCGTCGGGTTTGAGTGATTGGGTTTGAACAGCACTGTTCGTGCCATAAATGAGTCAAATATCCTCGAGAAACAGAGTCTGACTACACACCGCTTGGATATCGTCGTTCTAATGACATTTCTAGCGACATGGCTTCGAGCTTGAGGGTAATGTTAGGCGAGACCCCTTTTAAGAACGAACCTGAACGACTCACCCGGAGAAAAGGCTGCCTGCCTCAATGAGGGACCCAAGCCCATAACGCGAGTAGACAACATCGTGGTAGATGGCAAGGTCGGTGAAGGAAGGTAGTGGTAGAAATGAGAATATCACAAGGCATCGGGGCAAGCGCCAAAATCCGGGAGGCTCCGCTTCCGGGATCCCGACCAATCACATTCTCCGTTTTTTGAGCACACTATTTATTCTGCTCAGAGCTCTGAGGGTCAGCTCGTAGTGCATATTCAATGGTATCGAAGACAGCAAGGGTATATAGAAATTATCCAACTCTAATCGCCATCATCGATGACTGCAGGAAGATAAAAGGTTAGCACACCGCCAGCTTCTGCAACATCCCCAATATAAACGTATAATATCAAGCAATGCTTTTGACAGATACCTGAGGAAATTCAGCGTGATGACGGTGACGTGAATTACTGCAGACACGCACACGCAATTGTGGTCGTCGAAATGACATGGCTATTGAGGAACTTGACAAAACTCCGCATTGCGACCAGTACCCCGAATGCATCGTTAGGATCTGGCGGAGTGGCCTCTGGATCTTCTTGCGAAGCACCTTCACGAACTACGGTACAATATTAGCATCGACGGAGTATCTTGGGCGTAGCTATACGTGCCCATCTTCGGATTGGTCAGGTTCTGCCATTCCGTCTCAACCTTGACGCTTTCGGTGTTAATCGATAGCTGAAAGCATCCACTATTACTAGCCCTGACAGACAAAATCTCTGACATGGGTTTGAGTTTGTCTATGATCGTTCGGAGCTTTTGAAGTGGTGGCAGTAGTATGTGAGTCTACGATTGGCAAACGTTAGCTGGAACTCGTACCACAGGAAGGTACTTACATCAGGTTCCGGACACATAGGTTCACTAAGCTTATCCACATCCGCCGGCTTCATCACATCAATCCTCACGTCGTGCGTCACATTCACCTTTCTCCCGACCCCCGTCTTGCCACTAATCTCAAAACTCAACACCGCATTATCATTCTTCTTTGCGAGCTTCATGACCACCTCCTCCGTTTCATGCGAACTGGAAGCGTTGATAGCAGAACCCGACGCCGACCTGAGAGCAGCAGCGAGTGCTTCAGAGGTAACTGCAACGGTGATTTCGTTATTGGAGTTGGACTGGATACGGTATTCGGTGAATATCGAGTCGACTTTGATTTGACTGCAATTGAAGGTTAAACCGAAGGGTCCTGGGTGCGAACAAAAGGACTACGGACGAACTCACGACCAAACTTGCATTCCTCCCTCGTTGGCTTCGCTATTGCAAATAATATGGATATTCGTTTCTGTAAACCGGATAATGCATCTTTTCTGCAATTTCTCCACTGCCTGAATGATCTCTGAGAGAAATATGAGTTCGAGAACCAAAAGAAAACCATGCGACGCACTGTAGAATGTACTGGGGTTCTCTATCGTGGTACGAAACCTCATCGAGTCTCCGATAATTCCAGGTGAGAAAGGGTCAGAAACGCGCTGATAACGCGTTAGATTCCGAGTAAAGATTGACTCAGGTGTGGATGGTGGTGGTTCGTGGTCAAGCGTGCCGCGTCGCACGTTTATTCCTTACCACCATTGTTCATACATATATGACTACCCTAACTGTCCTTCCACGCGTGTAAGAAGCTCTCGTTCCGTCTGGGTCTACTAACATGTTTTGATAGCAAAACGTACATTTTTGGACGCTAGAGAACGTGTCAAATAACTGTAGAATTGCTTGCTGAAAATCACGGGGACTCGTGGACTTAGACAATCCGGCATCATATCGACTCATACGGAACTGTGTAGTACCGAACAAGTGCCAAAAGAAGCTTTGGCAATGCACTGTGCTAAAGGAGGTGGGTTAATCGCTAATCAGAATACCCTCGTGTCCCAGCAAGGGTGTGTATCTCTCAGGCTGTAACTCTCGCGGCTGCCTTATACTAACACTGCGCAGGACAGAGAGGGCTACACTCCTGGGATATGCAATGATGAACAGGTGCAGGCGTGGAGGATAATTGTGGTAGATACTCATGAAGTTTGTCGGAGAAAGTCCTGCCTTTTGTCGTTTTGAAATGTTCAGGTATGCCTCTATCCTGACCATTCGGCGGTATATTTTCCAGTAATGTCGATACAGCCTGCTGAGACCAACAGTCCTCGGAATCTCATCGCTCTCTTGAAGTCACTGCTGTCGCTGGCTTCAACGGCATAAGCGTGAGTTAACATCTCCAAACCTGGCATTGTATGTTTAATTACCTCTCTTTCCCAGTCCATGTCATCCGATACGCCTCAAGGCCTCATTTCTCATCCGCTAGAGCCACAAAAAAATCACTAGTGAAATGAGATGGAGGCGTAGAGAACCACTCTCGCTTCGGTCACGAAGTTCTTGAGGCTGTGTCTAGAAGTTAGGGTTCAGAGTTGGAACTTGGAATCTAGCTTTTACCGTGTGGGGGGTAGCATGATGGATAGAGTGAGTCACCATTCTACACCTTTGAGAGTCGGATGATATAGAATGCAATCCAAACTTCCCATTACTTTACAGCTCGGGCATATGACCTCGGGCAGGCGTACATGCTTAATGAGGTATGATGAAAGGCCCGATACTATGATCGATGGTGAGATCTCCCAGGCCTGTAGTAACGCGTATTAAGCTTAGACTGACGTACAGGCTTCCTAGGTCAGAGACGATGGACTAAACACAATGTGGTCGAATTCTACACATCTTCTATCAAGAATTCCGCGTTATTGCTGAACGCAAATGCTTCGCCAAATTTGAACAAGAGCGGGCGGCTAGTGACTGGTACATACATCAAGTTTTCGTCTGGAAACACGAGACTAACAGTCGCCCATCCTAACAATATCACAATTCACAGGCTTTATATTAGACTGCCCCCGAGATCGACGACGGGCGAGAGGAATACGCTGGCCGTCCTGAGGAGAATTGACTTGATACACGCGGAAGCAGGCTAAAAATACAGAGCTTTTGTAAGCAACGTTGCGATTTGTTGTTTCACGAAGGGCTGAAGGTCAATTAGATGTATTACATTGAACAGGGCCCACGGTATTGTTGCATGCCAGATATACAGCTCTGACCGCTGTGCTACTTCGCCGAGTCATTGAAAGGAGTATTACTTGCCTACCCGAACGAAATAACGGCAACGCGATTGGGAAGGCATGCAAGAAGACGATTGTATTCATCCGGCGCGTTAAATCTCTTCCAAAGAAGACGATTCGTGAATCAGCGTCGTAACTTCGTCAGCCACGTTTTCGCCTCGCATGACTGTCAGGCATCAGGGTGGATGTCAACAGACTTTTCCCGACGAATCGTATGTGGTAGTGCCCCAAACAGCATCAACTTTCGTTGCTGTAGCTGTCTCCATTCAGATTTTCTTCTCTTCTTAAAGTCTGTAGTTCCGCAGCAAGTTGATTACAGACACGAGGCTGACCTTCCATCAAGCCAGTGTTCATCCTGAATACATTTCAAGAACTCTCGGGTCACCGCTCATTCATTGACCTGCCAATTTGAAACTGTCCGCTTAGCGCTGGGCAGTTTCTCGTGACGAACAGGGTTCCCATACAAAATCGTGGATGGACGGTTTGGTAATCAAAGAATAGGATTTCATATAAGTAGGCTCTCACAAACCAGTATTTTGTTCAAACCTCATCTCGTCTATCGTCTCCCAGAATATGAAGTTCTTCGCAACTGTCTCTTTTGCTGCCCTCATTGCAGCGGTACAGGCGCAACTCATCGTCAACACCCCGTCAGTGCTCTCTTTCCATGGATATCTGGGCATCCTGACGTATCAACTATAGAGCTAATCTCGTGGAATGTGACCCGGTTTTGATCACTTGGTCTGGAGGCGAGGGTGCGTAAAACCAAACCTAGCTCCGAGTCGTGTTCGATGTCCTGATAAATATCCTTTGCTAATAGCTCCCTACGATGTGGTATGTTTTGGTGTGCTCGATGGTTGATCTCAGAGTTAATACGCCACCGGACCGAATTTTAGTTGTATGTTCCGCTCGCTGTCCTCGTAGACAGATAATGACCGTGCTACAGTGCCTTCGACAACAATAATCCCGGGACACCTTTAAGGACTTTCCCTGGGCAACCCGGAACAGCGTTTACTTGGTTTGTAGACGTTCCTGCGCGTGCGTATCAAATTTAATCTATGACCCGGTTGTTCGTTCACCTTTCGCCGATTCTACAGCCACATCCGTTGACTTTCTTGTGCAAGACGCCAATGGCGAAGCTGCACAGACTGCAGCCATCACAGTTCAGCCTGGATGTAAGCACATTAAATTAGGGTGCTGACGCCTACTCACAACTACGGCCTACTAGCTTCTGACTGCCTCAACTAAGCATTGTATTCGGGAATCGTCCGGTCTGACATGTATCATAAAAAGAATAAGGACAAATGGTTTTGCAAGTACGATTCTTTGAGGCCAGGAGAATAACAGCCTATCTAAGCAACTACTTCCGTCATCAAATCTGCAGGCCATTGAGCCTTATCCACACCGTTTGGTCGGCACCCCACATTGAATCCGAGCTTCACTATGCCATCAGGGAAATTAACAATAGGCTTAGTTGTTCTGACAGAAGTACCGAGAGCCTTGTTGTACCTCGTCTCGAAGAATGACGCGTCGAACATGTGTGGCGTGTTCTTTTTCAGAAGCCCGAGCAGCGCTGGTACTGTGACCTGCATGTTATCTTTGTGGTGGAATACGGGTTTCCCGTGCTTCTCCCATACCGATTTCCACACTTCCTTGGGATATTCGCCACATGAGCTGACAAGCCATTGTGAATAGTAATTTAGGGCAACCTGTATCATAGACAGATAAGTTAAATGTGTAGAAGCTCTGAAAGATAACTTACATCTACTACGAATGAACCGCCTTTTTCACCACGTTCAATGAGCGCTTGGATGGCCCCAATGGCTCCAGCCGCTCCAGTACTAGAACATCTTGAGAATGTCTCTTCGCCACAGCTGACCGCGTTACCTACCAGTAATCTGAATTGGGGAAGACAGGGGTTACAGCTTCATCGTGCCCCATAGCACGTCCATATCCCATCGAAACTCCACAGTGCTGCAGACATAATTAGTGGGCGAAGTTCATGGCGCATAGTGTTTGACTTACCGCGTCGCTGATTTGCTGCCAACCCGAACGATAGGACAATGGTCCGTTCCAGCCCTAACACGAAGTCAAATCCTTCCTGATCTATGATGAGCATGACAAACCTACGTAGCAGTTTTCATGAACATATACAATCCCTTTCTCGCGTCCCTCGACCATCTTCAGTATGTCTTCCTTCCCGAAGCCCCACTTCTTCATCACACCGGGGCGATATCCTTCAATCACGACATCGCATTCCTTGATTAACTCTTTCAACTTCTTCCTATCTGCTTCTTGCTTCAGGTCCAGATGGGCATTCCACTTCCCCCAGCCTAGGTCGAAATTGAGGGGCTGCATGTCGCTGATATTGGGAGACGTAATGCGCATAACACTCGCGCCGAGTTCCGCTAGCTCCCTTCCGATGGTAGGCGCGGCGATAATACGAGTTAGATCTACCACCTTGAGGCCAAAGAGAGGACGAGAAGGATCGGCCCGAGTACCCTCTGGAGTTGACCACCAGGATGGTTTTTGGGATGGATTTGGTACGTGATGAACTTCATATAAGCCAACATGAGCATTAGCCTTGCCATGTTCACTGGAGAGGTACTCGTCAACAGTTTGACATATCGTTCCCGCCTGACGATACTCGTCGTTTATTAGCTTATCTAAGAGAGAGGCGTCGTGCTGCGCGACCTTCTCCTCGTAGACGGAATAGATGCTATCTCCGGGTTTCGCTTCGTATACATGAGGGATGCCGAGTGCAGCCTGGGTTTGAGTTGAATCGAGACTGCCTAAGGATTCCTTTAGTCTCCTGATCATGCTTCAAGACATACAAAATACCATGTGTATGATAGAATTTCCCGTCTTTCGTTTTGTAGATGTTGGTACACGCGGTATTATGGGGTAGCTGGTGGTGTGGATCTTTCATTTGTGAAGGGAAGAGGTTGGAAAACTCTGGAGAATACACCGTACACTTCTTCCCTTCGACGTCGACTTCCGACAACGCCCAGCTCAAGAACATGAGACATGCATGGTCCCTATTGCATTAACAGGGTTAGCACAGATCCATGTCAAGGCAAGTTGAATACACGTACGTATTGATTACTACTTTCTGAGGCGCAATCCCATACTTCCTCTTCAGCAAGACGTTCACCATACAAGCTTGGAAACCCTTGATCGCAGAGATGCTTTCCGCAAAGCGCCAGTTTATAGGGATAGATGGGTCATCTGGTCCTTGATATTCGACGAGATCGGATGCTTCGTGAAGCTCTGGAGGTGCTGAGGCATGTAGAGGATTGTTGATGATCCCATCCTTTAATAACTTGAGGGCTTCAGAAGGTACCGAGTATGCCGACATAATAGAAGACGGGAAGAAAGACGGCGGGCTCATGGATTATATATATCCAAAACTGAGACAGCAAGAGTCATCACTGCTGATGAAGTTGATGCCCCAACGTGAGCGTTTCCGGGTGGTATCAGTTGCCGTAGCCGTGACTCGTGAGTGGGTTCTTGCTTCTGGGGGCGGCTTTCGGGTGATCATTCTACAGGTCAATTTTGTATACAATACACAGTAAGTACACCGTGAGCAGACAGTCCATTCATGACCCACTTTCTCGTTCTCTAGCATTCTTTCCACGTGCTACCTCGTCCCGAACCATTTCGCCTTCTTGCCTCCACTTCCTGTTTTCATACGCATCATACTCTTCTCTTGCATCAATCCACCGCTCCTGGACATCACGAACATCGCTAAGCGGTCCAGACATAGGTCCTGCCGCACTTGAAAACAGAGCGTAGGTATTGGGTCGAACAGCCGACGGTGCATCTGATTCATCTATAGTCCCTGGAGGTGCCTGAGAGCCTGTAGGAGGTATATAGACATAGCCCGTCGCGCGGTCGATGGCTCGAGTCAGGTGGATCATTGAGTCTTTATCCTGTTAAAGTATAGTCAGAAATGGTGTAATTACTAGATAATAAGGCCCACCAACCTCAACAGCGAGCGTCTCAAAGCCCACCAACGAAAAGTCTTCAATCAGTGAAATGATTGCCATGTTGAGAGCAGCAAAGCGTGGAGACGATGCTGACAGAGCATTTTCGAGATATGATAGATCTTGGACTTCTGTATAGAAATCGAGGTTGAAATCTAGTGGACGAAATGTGAGCGCTAGCACCGTCAACGAATCGAGTCATAGCACTAACCCAACTCCCCATACTGCTTCAACAAATCGACCTTTGACAACACGTTTATATGAGGCAGCTCAAGATGCAACATTGTTCGTAACGATAAAAGTAGCACCGAGATGTACTTTGACGCATCCGTAACATAGTGCGCATCGCAGAGATGTACAGCAGCGAGCTACAAAGGCATCTTGGTCAATGAATACAATAAACTCCCGATAATCGAGCATTGACACGACTCACCCGAAACCCGCTCTTTGTCAACTTTTGCACGATCCTCTTCACACTATCGTGATTCGTGCTGAGTTCGACCTGCCCAGGGAGATCGAAAAGCACATAAGCGTCCGGTCCCAGTTCCTTCAACCGATCCTCAAGCCAATCATAGTTCACTTCCAAGTATTCAAGGCAGTATAGCATGCCCCCATTCGGCCCTAAACCGTGCTCCTCCATGACATCCTTCAAGGTAATTAGGGACGATATGTCGATTGCACAAGGATATGGAATATTCTCGTTTGCTGGGTCGAGGTTCACGATAGTGATTGGTCTGTTGAGAGCACTGAACAATTGGTGTTTTCCATAGCAATATGTCGATTTTCCGCTTCCGGGGGATCCACAAACGACTTCACCAAAAGGCATCGAAGATGGTGGAATTGAAAGGAAAGTTTTATTGTTTACTATTTACACCTTAGGCGCTTATGGGCGCTAAGTACCACCATGAACGTAGAAAAGAGCAGAAACTTAAAGCATTGTATACAATATCTCAGTACAGGACTCCGGTAGTCAACCAACCAACCATCAATTGCAGCAGGAAGGCATAACTTACATATACATCTGCGTATAAAAAAGACTATCAAAACCTGACCAATTCCAATTCCACCCCAGTCAATCAATCATCCTTCTTCCCATTCCCCGATGGCTTCCTAGGCGGCGGCCCCCCACTAGGGAAACCGCTATCCCCAGCAGCCGGATTAGGCGTAGGCGGGAAATGCGTATACAAAGACGGTGTGCCAGGTTGTGACCCAACACCCGGTGAAGGTCCAAAATGACTCTGGCCAGGTGCAAGACTTGATGTACTGCCTCCACTAGGTGTCCTCTGCGCAGGTGGTGGGCCCAAAGAAGGTGAGTTTCTCATTGGGGGTGGTCCAAAGCTGGAACCTGGGTTGGGTGTGCCAGGGTTTGAGGGTGCATACGCTGGAGAGGACAAATACGGTGACTGCACAGGGCTGAAAGCCTGTTGAGAGGGGTAAGGACTGAATGCTTGTTGGCCAGGCATAGGCGAGCCAGCGTAACTGCTGTATCCACTGTATGTAGACAAGGCGGGTGAGCCAGGGTTGGGGCTGTCCACGGTCCAACCAGAGCCTTGTCGGACGACTTTGCTTCGGCTGCGAAGGTGACCACCAGCCCACTTGGATCGCAAGCCGGATTTAGTGGATGTACCGGAAGCGGTGACTGCGATGGTGTCAGAGTCATCAGGTCCAGTTACGACCTCCACGGCGCGTGTGGTAATGCGAATAGCATAACCCATGCAGACGAAGACACCACCAAGGACGCCGACACATCTATTACCAGGACGTTAGTGAGTGGCTGAGTGAGGCTACTGCGAATACGTACCTTATTATCAACTGCAAGAAGGAGGTCGTCCTCTGATGAATCGTCAAACTCATGGGATCCAAATCGAATTTGAAGAAGATTCCGGGAGTTCCCTTGTTGTGCTCCAAAACTCTGGTGTAATGCGTAACACTGTATTGGTTGGTCCTCAAGGGTTCGCTTCGTGGGGCAATGTAAGTCGTGGGCACGACGTGCAAGAAGTATTGGTAAGCGACAAAGTCTAAAAGTTGATCAGATATCGGTAGAAAAAGGAGAAGACGGATGCTCACGTTCGTTGGTAACCTCAAAGGAGTAATCTAAAGGCTGCGTTATATCCGGGAAGTAAGGCCCAAACGAAAACTCGTTAATGACATGCGACAGGTTCATCTCTAACCCAGGATCAGAGTCATGTTCTCAGCAGTCAAGGTCAGAGTACTCACGCGAGTGATCGACATGCTCATAACTGGCATAACCGTGCCCAAGCGTAGTAATATGCAGATTCGCAGTAACCTTCTTCACTTCTAAAGATCCGTATATCCTGCACCCGCTCCCATGCGTCTCGTATTCATAGGTGGGTTTGAACTTGGCTGCCGAACTGCTTCCACGGCCCAGAATGGCGTCGAAGAATCCACGCGAGTTGCGAGACTGCTTGACTGCTTGTTGTGCGGACAACATTGCTGCGTGTTCCCTGAGAAGGTAGCATGAGGTAGGTGACGCACGTAAATGTATAGAAATACATACCTGAGTTTCGTAGCCTTTCCTACATCGAATTTTTTCTACGACGTGTCGGTATTAGTTTAAATGAAGCCTCTAATGTACAACAACATACCCCATCGCGACGAAGCCTCATCATTCCCTTTCCATCGTGTTTCGGAGAGGCACTAAGCATTAAACGATCACCCACAGCATCCCTCAAGTCTACACTCAAGTCTACATAGAATATCAGTATTAGCCTCTTTCAACAGGATATAAATGAGTTCACTTACACCGACAAGGCATAGCGACCAATATATCCAGATTGATGTTGATAAAACTCGACCCGTCCTTATCCACACTAAACTCATAATCCGGCCAACCCCAAATATACTCTCCGATATCATTCAACATGAGCAACAACGCCAGCAGTCCAATCAAGACTGTCATAAACCCTCGCGACTCTGAGCGGGACTTGTATGTCGATGGAAGCTTGGGAAATGCATCGAATTGGGCGAGAGGTGCTGGGACGACTGTGTCTAGCTTGTCGAGGATAGATTCATTTGAATCGTTGTCCATTTTCGATAGAAATCCTTGACCGAGATTGGGACCAATATTCAGGTGAGAGATTAGACTTGCCTAGAGCAGAGGTCTTGGACAAGGACGAGTTGAAAAGAAAGGATAGAGAAGAAGAAATTTGGCTCTGCCAGCGTAAACTGAATAGCTCCGAGCAATGGGCAGACGTGTCAGTTTGGTGTCGCGGCACGTGATACCCATGATTTCTCCGTGCCGGGAATTCCCCGAATCCGGATGTTGAGTTCTGGGCAACAGGCTAACGGTCATGAGATCTGAGAACTTGTGCCGGTAAATTCTAATACTTTTGAGAGGACCTGTACATGAAAGGAAACGTCAAGCAAAGACAACGAGAGCAGTAACATAACTAGAAATGTAATGGAACTAGTGTGTAATAAGTAAGCGTAAGTAGCCTAGCAATGGACCCGAGAAGGAAGCATGGTTTTCATCGGTCCATGAAAATACCATGCAAGTCCTTCATCTCCAACACATGGACACCCAGTTCCTCCAACTCATCCTCAATCTCCGACGCAATAGTCTGCGCCGGAGTGAAACCACCGCCATAGAGCACCTCTACTCGATCATATGTCCCATGAGCGTCTCGGATAAGTATAACTTCGTTGCCTCGGTTGACTGCAGCAGAGCATGCTGGCGACCACAAGTCAAAGAGTTTGAATGTTGCGTTGACAGAATTGACGAGCGACGTAATAGGATAAATTTTGAGGCATCGACAAAGCGAAGGAAGCAATTGAGAGGGAAAAGAGAGAGAGCGGCAGTCAGAGTCGGAAAGTAACGGGTTTTGAGAAAAGACGAGACATCAATGTCATGTCAGAAGAAAGTGACTCACTTGCGCTGATTGCGTGGTCTGACATGAGGCCAACGACTACAATTTCCGCGTCTTCCCTGATCCACTGAGCCAATGAAGTCCCTGTGAATGCATTGTTCTTCCTCTTGTCCACGACCACCTCTCCTTCCGCTGGAGGAAACACCAATTCCCAGCCTTCTCCTCCCGCCTCATCTGGTTCGCCTTCATCACCGCAGTTTCTGACATGAATGATCAGAGGTGAAGGACGTGCTTCACGAGCCTTTGTGAGAACTCTAGAGATATTTCTCCGAAGTGTCACTGCTGAAGGGACCCCTTTTGGCGGGTCCGAAAGGTTGCATATCTGAGGGTCAAGTAAAAGCAGCACGCGTCGATGATTTGAAGGTCCGACGCTCAGCGAAGAGGTGGTGTTAAGGAGGGCCGTCGGCATTCGGATATTGTGTCAAAGCAGAACCGTCAGGAACTTGAAGAAGGAATATCGATGAGAGTAAAAGGGTGTATGACGACGAACGAAAAAAGATGAAATTTTGGAAAGAGTGGAATGGGAAGGACAAACCAAGTCTGCCGGATTCTTGGTCGCGTATTTATCAAGCTGACGAGACTTTCAACTTCGGTTCGATCCTATCTTTTTGGATCCCCACGTGTAAACCTTATCCATCATCCACTGATCGACGTCCTTTGCTTCCTTCCTCCATCAGTTGGACCTTGCCAGCAGCCCCTAAGTACATGTTCAGCGGACAAAATAAAAAGGTAAATCTTCCAAACAGGCACATTTTATACCTGGATTTATTCGAACAGTCAACTTTCGGCGATGTTACCGAATCGGCATTGATGGCACGCGTAATAATATCGCTTTGATCAATCCCCAATCATCAAATACCGTTCCAGTCTAAATGGAGTCTAATTTACCTCTCAGCTGGCTGCATCCCCTCATGTATGCTGACCTCCTACAACACCTCATCGATCCTTAGCAACCCTTCAACCACACCTTATGCTCCACTTTTCTACCTAAAAAACCCCGAGTTTCTTGGGCGCACTACTGTTACACGTCCGTGACCTGTCTTCACCTGACTATTGTCACCGTGGGTTTGCTTCTAAAAAAGGAGAAAATCATTGCTTGCCATACCCTATCAATCGCCTTTTTGCTCGCAACCGTAGCTTGGACACCTGCGCAGGGTGATTGCATCTCTGATATTTTGATCGTCTCGTCCGGCACTTTTCTCGACATGCAAATGTAGAAGTGTTGTGTGTCCCAGGTTCATGGCTACGATCAACATTCGAGTCATACAAATACCGCGACATTGTTCGACTGCAGAGTCGGCTGTAAAGCGGTGTCAAAGCTCGAAACAGGAATGTACAGTGAATCGCCACCCATTTGCCCTTAAATATAAGCGACCTAGAGTCTAGACCCAGCTTTGAATGTTTGAACGTCCGCGGGGAGTTGATTCGATGCTCAGGGAGTACGGTGGCGGGTCGTTGATGACTGTGGGTCAAAGGCGTCAGCATTCTGAACGGGATTACTAGACGTCCGACACGTGTAGAAGAATAGAGAAGTTGAACAGCTTTTTGAGTCCGAGGAAGCAGGACCATGCCAGCGCCATTTTGTATATGAGAAGATGCAATATCGGGTATACATATCAGGTTAGACCGCTGCGCTTCAGAAAGATCTCCCTCAATTGAAATGTCGGCTCTAGCTTCCAGGAGACAGTCGTTCCGTAACAGATATCGGCGTTCTAGGTAAAGGTGGTATGTAGTGGCGGCAAATGCGAATACGCAGTGGGGGTAAAGAATTTTTACGGTGATGGTGGCGATTAGGAGACTGTCGATAAGCAGAAACCGAAGAGAGCAGGTGAACGCCGAATGAAAATAATGTACAACGCCACCAATGTCGATCGCCACAAGCCCATAGGAGATACTGCGGGCCGAGTTGAATTCTCGAAGACTCGTTATGAACGAGATTTACCGCTTGATCGAATATACCGATTAAGTGCATCGACGCCCACTAGAGTATAAACTCCGAGGCTAGTATACAGACTTATTGAAATCTCGCATCACAAATTCTTGTAGGTCGCTTGCGCGACAAACAGCAAGGAATATCTGAGTGGCGGCGTTGATGTGAATACGCGGAAGAAGCGTCGTTTTGCAGAGGAGATGAAGCGGATACACCTGGAATCGTATCCCGAGTCATCAGATAGGTCCAAAAATCCAGACAGCTTTCGGAGTCCTAGAGTGGCCTCTTTCGAAGAGGGCAACACCACAAACTCGGACGATCCTGGCCTCTGACTCTATTGCCGGTCGACAAGCTGCGTGTCATGTCACGGCTGGATATTTTGAATGATTCAGATGGTCCAGAGGATTTCAGGCATGCAAAAAAGCTAATGGGTACAATTGTGCTCGGTACACTGTCTGTATGCAATTCAAAGTCAAGTACTAGTGGACCGCCACTCGGAACGAGAAACTCACGGGATGAGGAAGGCGCCTTCAACTGAGCAAGACAGCCTTTGCTTCCATTCAATCAAAGGCGGAGATAAATGAAAGAGAAGGCGGATTCCCTGAGACGTCGGACGCCTAGTAAGAGCTCAATAATCGCACTCACATACCTATGGATAGAAAAATGACAACCCACGTTGAATACGAAAGGTATCGGTCAATCTCTGTCAGAATGGGATTGCAGATGCCCGAGTTTTCTGCTAAGGCCACAGAGTGGTCGACAACATGCAAAGCGGCATGATTGCTTCCAGCAAAGGACAACGCGGCAGCAATATTAATATCTTGAAGTAGTTATTCCTGCGGCAGTTCATAAGTCATGAGACACTGTAATAAAGCACGTTTCATCACCAAATTAGCCAATGCACGCCTTGGAAGAGTAGGCTTATCGGTAATGTCCAGAAAGGCCTTCGAGTGCGACTAGTATTGGCCGATGGTACGAGGCAACGCAATACGACGGTGAATGCCTTCGAACCACGTCCATCCACCAGCCACGTCCGTGATATTACAAGAAGCATCCCTTCCGAGCTGAGAGGGTCCACGGGGCATGTACATGGCCGGCCGGAAGCAGTGATCTAATACCAGAAAGAAATTGCGGAACTAACCGTTTTCATACATGCCCAATTGAGATACGCGATTCAGCAAATTCTCCCCCGGGAGGACATGACCGCAAGTGCAAGAATGAGCAATATGAAGTCGGTTGCACAAAGGTTGCATCATGAGTCTTGATAAAACAGGGTGCGGAACTCCAAGGAGCCCTAAGATTACTGTAGGCCTTCAGTCGTGACTAGAGACTCAGTTTGCGTAAACTTGGAATGGGACGCACAAATGAGCTGAGGGAAATTATCCACTCCAAAACAGACAGGAAAGTGGTCAGGAACAAAAAGGTGACTGTGGGAAATCTCGCATTTCATCCAAAACCCTCACGTTCGTTCCTAGTTTGCTCATCTCTTCCTGAGCGCCCTCCAACAGAACGCTGCAGGCACAATCTAGAAAGCCCACACTATGCTTCAGATTGATATATGTCAAAACACTGATTGTTAGTGAGTGATTCTGAATTTGCTGTAATTAAAATCTCACCTCGGTGTTGCATATCATATCAAGTAACGATGCCAATTGAGTTTCATAGTACAGTGCATCAGATTCAAGACATATCGATATCATTCACATAGTCTTTCTCCCGTGTTCCCCGTCTCTGTCCATCCATTTGAGGTCGAGGAAGCCGCCGGCTGCTTGTCTCTTTTGACGTCTCTCCCCTAAACAACACATGGCTTCGCAATCGGACGTGATGATCATCGTGGACGACACAAGTTCGGCATTCACGTTTGATAATTCACTCTGGAGTGTGAGTAGAGGTCGGTGGTATGGGAATGCTTCAATGTACGCGAGCAAGGCATCCGTTGCTTCTGGAATACCGGCTTTGTTCGAAATGTCGTTCTACGGTACGAGGAACTTGTTTTATACTCTCAACTTCCCTCTTCTTAAACTCGCACCACAGGGACATCCGTAGCATTCTGCGGGGCCTCACCTGCACCCGACAATTCGCCATCTTTTTCCGTCGCTATCGACTCTCAACAATCTTCTTCTCTCACCTATTCTGAGATGGCAATCGACACTCAATGGTACACGTCGCAAACACTCTCCGATCAACTGCACCAAATAACAGTGTCCGAGCTTGACCGAGTCGTACTTGACTATGCCATCGTCACACCGGGTGATCAAACGCCTCTCCAGGGCTCAACTATTGCTGTCGATGATATGAGCCCGGAGATAGTGTACCATGGGAACTGGAAGGAGGAGGCTGGACAAAGCTTCAATACAGCTTCAACGCTGTTTGTACGCCCTCTACGGAATACGACTCATACAAGTACGGCTGTGGGTGACTCCTTCGTGTTTCAGTTTGCTGGTATGTGCTATTCTCTATCAGCTTCCTTAGGGGTAGTAAACTGATATCGGAGAATGTAGGATCATCTGTTTCTGTGTATGGATTCTTGCCTCTACAGGTATCCGGCTCCTTTTCTGTCACCTTCACGGTCGATAACACGCCAACATCGTTGGTCTTCCCATCGCCAAACTCTCAATTTGATGCCAAGAGAGTAACCCAGCCCCATTTCCCATTCTTCCAGAGTCCTACTCTCGTAGGCGGTAATCATACCCTTTTGGTCAACGTCACGGGCCTCGTTGGTGAACAAGGCTTCATCGTCGACCACCTTACATATACGCCGTCATTTGACCGTCTGAGCCAGAAGCCCGATTTTGCGTCTGCCGCTGGTCAATCTGGCCCCACGAGTACGCAAGCGATTCCAGCCGGCCAAACACAGACACAGACAACAGCTGAGAGTGCAAAGACGAAGAGCAATATTGGTCCGATAGTTGGAGGCGTTGTCGGTGGAATTATTGTTCTCACAGCGATATTTGCTACGGTGTTCTTCTGTATAAGGAAACGTCGGAAAGCTGAACAACGAAAGGGTCAGTCTCGGTACCTTCGTCTCTGGCAATTACTCACCATCTCCATCAGCGCAAGTTCTCATGGCCGAACCATTCACGGGTTCCATCACAGTGACACCCAGCGAACTCTCTCATCAGCGTCTTCCACCAGATACGCCCTCTTCGTCAGATCAGAAACCCTTGTTCACCGCACGCAAAACATCATCAGCGTTTGATACTAGAAGTCCTACTTCAGGCGCTGGCAGCTCTAACTCGGGCTCGATGCACCAGACGGAAGTCCAACAACGGTTGGATCAGATTACGTTGCTCACATCGAGATTAGAAGAAGCGCGGTCGACTAGACATGGGAGCGTGGATGTGGATGCTCTTTATGAAGAGATAGATCGGCTTAAGAGGGAGAATGAGATGTTGATGAAAGGGTACATGCCTCCTCCTTCTTACGAGGCAACCAGGTAGCAAAGCGAGGCTCGTCCATTATAATGTCGGTGTATAGCTTTAGGTTCGATCCGCCTTACAAGGCAGCTAAAACTCCTTTGCCTCTTTAAGACTCGAAGTTGATGTGTATCAACAACCACACACCATTAATCAAACACAATAGTCTACGTAGAGTCGTGGTCATGATATACAAACACAATTACAATGAGAAAATGGCACCAGTATGATACCATTATCACGCAAGTGCTTCGTCAAGCTCTCCGTTTTCCGCCATCTCTTGCACGATGTCAAGCCCTCCAACAAATTCGCCTTTAATGATCAGCTGGGGGAAAGTTGGCCAGTTATTGAGGACTTTGAGGCCTGCAAAGGAGAAAGGTTGGTTGTAGCTCTATTCTGTCCAGCCAAGATAGAAAGTGCTTACCTTGTCTGACCTTTTCATCTTCTAAGATATCGAAATGCGTAAACTCGACATTCTTGTCCTTCAGTAAGCCCACTATCTTCCTTGAGAACCCACACCGCGGTGCGTCCGGATTACCCTTCATAAACAGAACCACCTGACTCTGGTTCATGATCTTATGCATACGATCGTTCAGTTGTTCCTCTGTTTCTTCAGGTTCATTAAGAACGTTCGCAAGCGAAGCCTTTGATGGTGCTTGGTTTGTTTGGGATTGCGGGTTCACTGTCGGAGCTGCAGCAAACTTGGCCACGGCGGTAGTCAACGCCGGTGCGTCTGCGCCTGATATTCGTTGAAGTAGTGTATGTCCCTGAACAAGACAAAGCCGTCAATCAGAGTTTTTGGTTCAAGGCGGAGTCGTCACGCACCCGAAGAATGATAAACGTTGGCACTGCTTGGATGTCGAAAGATTCTGAGATATCATCCTGAGATTCAGCTTCAATCTACCTCAAAAACAAATATCATCAGAATATAAATCAACTGATACAGGGTTGATCAGCGCACCTGCAGAAAAAGGACACTAGGATATTTTTTCGCGAGCTCCACGGCCACTGCGTTCATCTGCTTGCATGGTTCTGCCCATTCCGCCCAAAAATTGAGTACAGAGACCCGATTCAGATCTTGCGAAAGCAACTGCTGAAAATGCGACGGAGAGGAGACGTCGTGGTAGTTGGAGGACATGGTCTATGAGTTATCCGATAAGATTCGGACTCTGAATCAGCATGATTATCTGGAGCTGGTCACACCATGTCGCGCCATTTTGGGCCGAGCGCTTATCAATGTCATTAGCGCTCACACCTTGTCCTTCCCCATGATGATGACCATCGAGTCCCACATTCTCAACGTTCTGAGCATAGTAATTCCTCACCGGAGTCCCGATCATGCTAAAAACTCCAATCCAGCTTCGCAGTGGCTTGCCTAAACAGGGCCGCTTCGAACAATTCAACTCGACTGCCTTGGGTGATGAAAAACCAACTTTGGAAGTCCTGCATAGGCGAAGAGGAAGCTCGCTGGAGCTCTGCTTTTGGATGTCTTTAACAGCCTTTTAACACGGGGCCAGCCACCCACATCACACCGAGTGGGCCCTTTGGATCTATATGGTAGAAAGTAAGTGGGACATCATGTTATCTAGACCGTGACGGTGTACCCACTGATTTACACAGCCGCTTTAATAGGCTTGTATGTATATCCGATGCAAACCGTGGACTTGCACTAGATATGGCCAAGTAGCTGGACCTCAAGATAAGCCCCCTCTTCAACGCCTAATCATCATATCCTGTCGCCGCGGGATACATAGGTGTCGGAATGTCCCTGAATCCTCGTGGTATCCTCAGAGCCTTGTTCTGCAAGGTTCTGCACCTTCAACTCCGCAACACATACATAAGTTCACGACATAAGTTCACGAACCTTGGCGTGCGTAGTTCCGAAAATTTTGCTATGAGCACATCTGGTCTGATCTGGTACTCTGATTCAATGTTAACGGTGCAGAAAGCTATAGGACTGGATGGTTCTTCGCGCTAACTACTTTTAGCGTCTCATTTGTCTCTGGGAACTTCAGTCCGCTTAACTCCCACATACGTCTAGGTATACATCGATTCAGGGACTCTGAGAGCCAAAATTCCCGGCGGTGAAATCATACCCAATGATCACATAGTACCCGGCAATTGTCGACGGCTTCGTCATGAAAGAGATCTCCTTACATTTGAACAGGGCTTTCAGGTTGCCGCTACTTGCCGCCATTCTCTCACCTCCACATGGGATCCTAAAAACGATCGCCGACTATTGTTACAATTCTTCAATTCGACGGCTGGGCGTATGTGGGGTGTTTGGGTAATGGTCTGTAATGGTCGGACGTAGTAAACCTGTCTCAATGGCGTTCCCCGAGGTAAAACATTTTGTCCGAAGATATCGTAGCGACGGTAAGCTTTCAACATCGCGACCGTAAAAATTCATCAGAAATTTCGACTTGAAAAGTATAGATGTATGGAATAGGTTTAATCCACTCGTTTATTTCCACCTCAGAGCAGCGTTCTCCCGCGATGAGGGACGTACATATTGTATTCAACCAGGTCACTGGATCGCAACTACGTACAATATAATAAGCTCAAATTCTGAGTTTGATGTCATGAAGATGGAAAGGTACCGGTAGGTAAACCGTTCAGCAAGAAATCCTAATGAGCATCGAGATACTCTGCAACGCGTTCTACTAGGGCTGCCTTTAAGCCAGAAGTAGACGCTCCTTTGCTCTTCAAAAATTCCTACGAGTTGACGTGAGTAAGACTAATACATTTCGCATTCGGACATACCTTCAATTGGTCCACGCGAAGCTGCCGAAACGATCAATGGGAAAGAACCATGGAGCGCGTCAAATCGCACTCACCTTCGATAGTTGCCCCGAATCATGCTTGCTCCGTATCTCCGCCTCGTCAACAGTTGTATCCTGTCTTTCTTTCAATACCAGATCATTGTTAAGAAGATAGATACATACCGCTTTCCGCTTTGATCCAGTAACGGGGACGACGACGTAAGAACTCTCGTCGTTGACAAGTGCCACTTTCCAGGATTTCATGAGTTTACCTGCTCGCTGAAGGTAATTTATTCAGGTTCACTGCATTTCTCCGCAGGGTCGCAACACAAACCTTGTGGATCATCTCATATTTGGGTAAGGTCAGGTCCTCAAACGAATCAGGATCGTATTGTTCATTGAAAGCGCTTGCTTGAAGCTGAGCATTGTGGAATGCAAGAGCTGGTGACAAGGCGTGTGAAGCTTGGAAAGGAATAATCAAGGGGTACCTGATCTTACCTGGGTTGGGATAAGAATCTGGGGGATAGGACCCGTTTTTCAGCGTAAGTTTATCCATCCAGGTTCTTGCCTCATCTACTAGATCTTCTGGGGCTATACGTGAGAGTATCAGGCATGCCATAAGAAGATTGTGAATGGACTGACCAATGTATCCCTTCTCCACTGGCGCTTCGCGAATGTCATCAGCGAAGGGCAGAGGAATTAAATGAAAACCGGCTGGTTCTGTCCATCCACCTTCCTCAACTCGTTCTTCCTGGAAAAAGGAAGACACTGAATATGGGTACATGAAGAAGATATGATGCCGCACACCTGGGGCAGCATGGCACAGAATACTGGCGAAGAATTGCGTCGCATAAGTGCGAGGACTAGCGCCATTTTGTTCTTCTTTGCCATCGATTTGAGTAGTGCACTAAACGTCCTCTTACTTCCTGAATAGGCCTGCACACGTTGAGACATCAATGAAATTTTGACACTTGAAATGTCTTTACCATTTCGTCAGGGTATATAAAGACGGAGTGCTTGACGTTGTCTTCAAAAGCAAGTTCGCTGTGGTCTTTGAAGCCCAGGAGCTTGATGACTAGAATCCTTGTTTATAATCAAGAAATAACAACGTTTGTTGCACCTACTTGGTTCCATACCCAGATTTCGGAAGCTGCGTACTTCATCTGGAGTGTAAAAAGGCTACAGTAAGCCAATGTCAGCTGCGCGAATCGTCTCATAAGACTATGACAGACCCGCTGACCAGATTTGACGACCCGCTTTGTTGTCACGCTATCGTCTTCTTCCTCGGCGTCGTCCTTACCCGCTGGTGTACCAAGCGCCATTCCATATAATATCTTCGATTTCCCAACTTGTTCTTGTGCATCCTATTAGCCGCATGAGATAGTATTTCCCTTGCTACGAATGCATCGTACCCACTTCGTCAAGGTGGCTCGTTCTTACTGTGGCTACCTCCATCTTGTGACCGAGATCAACAAAGTATTTGTAGTTGCCCTTAGTCTGTTGGGTGACAAGACCGTACCTATTTTATGTCATACCATGAAATGCCACAAGATATTTGGAGGACTCACCCCTTTACACCGATAGTGAAACCATTGCCCAATTGTAAAGGTACACTGAACATGGCTCGTTTTGGAACTTCATGAAAACGCATCTGCGCCAGTAAATCCTCTATGCGAGATATTGATATCGACTCGGGCAATACGGAGGGGTCATCTCCGTCATCGTCGTCTTCAGCGAGAGTACTTGGTTGAAGTACGGACTATGGGATTCATGAAAATGAGGTATCCATATCCGGCGACATGAGACCTACCGAGTAAAATTTGTGAACGTCGAAAGGCTTTTCGTCGGTGCTGATGAAAAATGGCTCAACCGTTACCCCAGCTTGTGTTAGGTCCTACTAAACTTATAACTTTGGCTTTAGCAAAGCAGATAATGCTCACTGTCAACGTCGTTCGTGCAGAGGTAACCAGTTGCTTGCTACCGGGGCCAGCGTGGGGATTGTCTTCATCGGTGATTAGGAAGACTCGTTTCGTGGCTGTCTTAGGTGCCCTGATATGAAAGTCTTCAAATTGTTCCAGACGAGACTCAGTATATTCACCAACCCGTCTCGTATGACCCAGTTGCAGCTAGTGAACACGTCGCCCATTGGAACACGTTTGTCGAGCAAGGGTGGCATGGTGTCTTTGAGTTCCTCAGGGTTTTCCCTTGCACCTGGGTATTATGAGTACATTCGAAGAGAGATATCGTGATATAAACCCACTATCCAACAGTTGCATCAACTCTTGTATGGTTGGGGCGCCCAACGCCGAAATCGGCTGAAACAGGTATGTATTCCTCTTTATTTCTGAACCTTGACCGCGAGGACCATCAGACTTCGCTTTCCTGGTCTTTGAAGTCTGTGAGAAATGTCTCTCAGAATCACGGGTGGCGCTCACTGTATTGAATAGTAAGATTCCGACGGAGTCATTCGGTCCCGTAATGATTTTCTTCTTTTGGATTTGCGCTGCAGCGTCGAGAGCAGTCAAAAGGTGTGAGGTCTGCACGTTTTCGTAGTTGGGATCATCATAGAGCTCTTGCATTGATGGGGAGCAATCAATACAAAACAGAATCACGTCTTTCTTGCTCTCCATAAACTAACCCAGGCCTTTTGGTAAGACATCGACAGTTAAATTGACGAGTATCACTCACCGAGTTATCCTGCAGCTCATCATCTTCCTCGTCGTCCACTTTGTTCCAGTCATCGTAGGGTGCCATATTCGTGTAGACCTTGTAGACCACACGAAACGTCGAATGTAGTCCAGAAGAAAGGAGATGTGCGTGACGTGTTGTGACCGACGCGTTGCTGATTCTGTGACATCACGTAAATCTCCCTTTGCGTCAGCACTATCATCACTGTCGCGTTTTATCTCTTCATATCAACCCTCTTCTATGGACTTGAGAGCGATTCCCCTCTCTGGAATTACGAGGCTAGAACTACCTACGCAGAAGATACGCTCAGATTACGACGTTCAGTTATGGAAGAGCACCCCATCATACAAGGACTTTTCGATCTTTCTACGGCGACTGAACGAATCCGTCGTTGGATACATGTTGCCTTGGTCTTCAGCTTTTCCTAGTCCTGTGAGTGGCCAACTAACTTGTGGATCCACTCTGAAGACTAACATCACTCTGCTTAGTCAATACTCAAGGCAGTTCAGCTCCTCGATATTCTTGATGGCTGGATTGACGAAATACCCCCGCAAGAAACACCACAGAGATTCGGGAATCTCTCCTTTCGTAGGTGGGGAGCCCGTCTGGAAGAGGCTAGTGCGACCTAGTGCATGCTACTCCATTATGCGGCTGACTGGACATAGAACGCGGACCAACTTCTTATAAACCTGTCGGCCGAGTTGAAGCCTCTAATTCCGCATATCAAACCGTATCTCCTTACTTCGTTTGGTTCCTTCCTTCGCATGGACTATGGTACAGGACATGAAACCTCATTCGCGCTTTTTCTCTTGTGTTTGACGCTCGTTCGGTTCTTTCGACCCGAAGCCGACGAAGAAAGGGAGCTCGTCCTCAGAGTGTTTTTACGCTATCTCCGGTTATGTTGGAGGCTCCAGGATGTATACAGGCTTGAACCTGCTGGGAGTCACGGTGTATGGGGCTTGGACGACTCACATTTTTTGAGCTACATTTTCGGAAGTGGTCAGTTGAGAGGTACTATCTTATCCTTATCACGTTGGTTTGCTCCGCTTTCTGATTTTTCTCATGCACGCAAGATCAAACTGAAATACCTGTCTCGGCGGTCCTACATCCGCCGTTACCTGCCACCAACCTGTACTTCATGTCGATCATGAGAATTCATCAAGTTAAACACGGACCATTCCATGAACACTCCTCACAGCTACATTCTATCGCAGTCGGAGTACCAAACTGGGGAAAAGTCAACTCCGGTTTGTTCAAGATGTACGAGGTAGATCTCGACCATATTATTTTAAAGCTAACGCTCACAGTCCTTCAGGCAGAAGTATTAGGCAAGAGAGTTGTCGTACAGCATATACCGCTTGGTGGCTTGCTAGAATGGTCTCACAGCGAGACGGTGGCCGAAAATTCTGCCACATCTCACCCACTTCCAGGGACGTCCTCGGCCAGTACAAGCTCTCCGTCTACCCTCTCAGATTTACAGGCGCCATGGGCGACTCCGAGACCTTCCCAGCCCTTTTCCGAAGCTACCATGCCGACTCGGGGTGTCTGGTCAACTCAAGCGGCCCCACCTGGGTCTCGAACATCTGCTAGTCAGAGGCCAATTTAAAATGTAAGTAGTGAGTACGAAACAAAAATTCTAGAATTCTCATCTGCCCTTCTTGCAGAGCCTTTTAGAGATCAACATGCCATTCCAGACGTATTACATTAGTGCTGTACGAACAAGTCAAGAGAGAACCCAATGAATACAAGTATGACACCTCGCTGACCGTAGACTCACCGCCGTTCCCGATGGCAACGGTTTACTACACTAAACGTTGCTGTTCGCTGCCGGAAATTTCAACTATGAGCGACCCTCGCACTGAAGCCTTCCCACTCGCTTCCCGCATAGATCTGGTATGTTTTTTATGTATTTGCAGATGGCATTCTGGGCTACGTACTTATTGCACTAACAGGGCATGCTGTAAGTAGCTATAGCGACGCCACAATAAACATAACGCTACAGGCTCAAGCTAGTATTCGGAGATCTCGCGCATGAAAAATCGTCCCTGTGTTGATCGCTGTGCACCGACAGTCGGGTTTCTCGACACTGTACCGACAGCTGAAGGTGGCGACGGGAAACGATGCCGGCGCGAATAGGACACCCTGGGGTGCATTCTAGACGTTGGGTGGGCTCGATTTTTTTAAATGCGTAACTACTACTGGCGCGGGTTAAGGTGCAATGCGGTCATTCATGAGATTTTCAGCGATTCCATTGAAGACAAAGATCATGACAATCTCTTATGTGCTACAGAACGCTCGGGCCTCAGGAGTCAGGGCGGCATCAGGAATCATATGACGAGCGGAATCTCCCTGGAGATGAAGATGCACTTTAAGCGACGCGCCACGTCACGGAAAGCGCCTCTGAGCCCTTCAACTAATCCTCAGGGACCTTGCGATTCGGGAAAATTCCCTTGCGGCATGCCGCTCATTTTGCGGGGTTTGACTGACTCAAAGGTCTAGTCGACGTTTTTCGGTTCGTGCTGTTGTTCAGGGTCCTGACGTTCCATTTCCTCGAGACTATCTTTGAAGTCACAAATCTTTCATAAAGAAGTGCCTAGTGGCGCTAGAATTGAATGGCCACCTCGAAGAACACCCGGAGGTTCTAAAGCTGTAAATGCACTTATGATAATCTCTATTCAAGCATAGAACTCGGGGTCATAGCATGTCGTAAGAACTTATCATTCTAACGGGATTGACAAAAGAGTATGTACTGTCCTCGATCGGACCAATGATGTCCGAGTATGTAGATGTCGTAACTGTTTTCCCGCTCGCGGTTATTAGCGGGATTGCTTAGATGCTGGATGGTGCGATTTTGCCGAACGCCTGAGAGTTCCAAGTCCATATAAAGTATGTTCGACTTGTCAGTGAGTGCCGATGGTGTTTTATTTTTTCTTTCGTGTCAATGTTCCGGTCGGAAGGGAGAAAAATCAGACCGGATAGCATTTTCTGATTACTCCACAAATAGGCTTGAGCAATTGGATTTTTTGTCGGTCATCGCATCGAGGAAAGGTGTTAGTAGTGTAAACAAGTTTGCTTGAACGTGATAGTCACATAAAAGGAATGTTCAAAGAAAAATCAAAAGGATGCACGTCATAGTATGTGCTTGTGGCTTCTACCCGTGTCGGGATATGTAACAGAGAAGACTCGAACGCAACTGTTATAGGCCAGACCAAGTACACGCTCCTCGTGCTCTCAAACCTTGATCCCAGTACTACGAAGACACAAGTTTCCCGTAACGTTCCATTTGTGGGCATCTCTGAGAATCCCTCTGATCCAGGTTCTCGAGACATTAAGACACGCTGTGACCTCGGGGCATGAAATGTACCTTGACCCTGACTTGCCACCAAATTGGAAAAATCGTGATTGCCATTGTTGCCAGTGATTGGACAGACATCGTCTCGCGGGAGAAGCTCCGACTCGCAATGGAGAGCATTGGGATCTCCATCAAGATGGGCGTGACGCTTTAAAGCATCTTGCACACGTCACGGAGTCAAGAATGCCCGCTCCCCAACGGGGGTCTGAAAGTCGTAAACGTCAGTGGTTGCCAGTCTCAATTATATTAACAAAAAAGATGGAATGGACGATGTTTTTGTACCCCATCATGAGACTTTCACGAGGCCCCCTCACGTCGGAAACAATCGCCGAATCTTCTGGTAGGTTCACAGATAAGCTTGTGAGATTTGTGCCCTCCTCAAGTAGTCCGAATGTTAGTGGCTCAATACCAGGGGTATATAGGTAAATTGAATGATGCAAGTGACAAGTCTTCGACACTCACTAAGTATAGGCGTTGCATGGGTGATTAGAAGTACGTGAATATGTACAAATTTAAAGATGCTAAGCACTTCTCGACATCGAGGCAGTTGAGCTCATCTTTCGGACGAAAATAGAGTCAATTGCTCTGAGGCTACTGCGCCCGCCCCTTCACGCTGTGCATCGGTATGTGGATGGTGGGCTGCGTGGTATAGGCTATAGGCTTAGCTATAGCTGAATTCGTGAGTCATGATAGCACCGGCGGGCACTGGTGTCGGCAGCTGCCGAAAAATCCATCATCGATAATTTTTCGACGAAACTCCGGTTTTTCCTTCCTTTCTCCTTGAACGACCACTAAAACTTCGCGCAAAATTTTCTCTGCTTTGTAGTCGTTTTCATTGTTCGACTACAGAGTCATTCTGTGCCACCATTTCTGACCAAGAAAGAAACAGCGATCTTCGTCTGTTGACCCTTGAGTACGTGTCCTTTTTTTATAGGAAAAGAGGTGAAAAAACTCATTTTTTGTTACATATTTTAGGTGGTCATCTGTTAGAGGTGCGTAATGGCAACGACTACTTGGAACTAACCTCTCAACGCTACTTTTTTCACTAGGCGAACCTCCCTGACACGTACTACACGATCCGTGAAAGTACCTGCGAACGACACCAACCCTTTTCTCCTCTTTTTCGGTCTCTTCTTGCTTTTTAGCCCCTCGAAACGCCCTTCAAGCCCTTTCCTCGCTGTACAGGGAGCGAGGAACCCACATCTACTGAAGTTTCGCCATAGTTACCGTCCTACTCCGCCCGGATCGTCACTGACCGTGGCGGTTGAGGTTCGGTAATTCGGGTCGACGAATTCAGAAGCCAAACATTACTACCTCTTTTGCTCAACTGGAATCCCGATCTTCTTCCCCCATAGATCCATACATAGACTCAACAACAAATACCCTTCAAACATCATCTCCAATGTCTCAAGTAGAAGTCTTGCGATCCAACCCAGTCCCCGTGGAATACGACATTTCGCGTTCCCCTTCTCATTACTTTCATGCTCGCGACTACATAAGCGACATCCTTTCTTCTCCTAGCCCAATTCGTCTCACCGCGGAAGGCTATCCGTCCGACGCGTCGCACGGAGAACATCTATTCCCAACGCTGCCACCCCTTTACTATGGACATCCTGAAGTACACCTCAGGAACGGAATCATGAATGCCACTCGTCTGGTTAGCGAAGGTGAAACGGACGCGGAAAAGGCCTTTTTCGTCGCCGATTTGAGCCAAGTCTATCGTCAGCATCAGCGATGGGTGGCTTGTCTTCCAGAAATCAAGCCGTTCTACGGTACGTTTCTTTTATCAAATTCGTTTCTTGATTGGTATATTGACCACGTTGGAGTAGCTGTTAAGTGTAACCCGGATCCTTATGTGCTACGTCTTCTAGCAGCCCTCGGGACTGGCTTCGATTGTGCTTCGAATAACGAAATTGCTCAGGTCCTGAACATTGGCGGAATCGGACCGGACCGCATCATCTTTGCGAATCCTTGCAAGGCGAACTCGTTCATACGCAACGCGGGAAAAATGGGTGTCGATATGATGACGTTCGACAACTGCGACGAGTTGTATAAGGTCGCACGCACCCATCCACGTGCCAAGCTTGTCGTTCGCATTCTTACAGATGATACCAAAAGCCTTTGCCAACTTGGTCTCAAGTACGGGGCCCCTCTTGTCACCGTTCCTGGTCTTCTAGCCAAAGCCAAGGAACTCGGCCTCAATGTCATTGGGGTCAGTTTCCATGTTGGTAGTGGGTGCTATGATCCATCCGTATACATGGATGCTATCAGACGCGCCCGCAACGTCTTCGACATGGGCAAAGAAGCGGGGTTTACCTTTGATCTTCTTGACGTTGGTGGCGGTTTCGAAGATGCGCTCTTCGAACAGTCTGCCTCTGTTTTGACCGAGGCCATTGATCAATACTTTCCCGATCGACAGGGGATCAGACTGATCGCTGAACCCGGACGCTTTTATGTTTCCAAGGCATTCAGTCTTGCTGCCAACATCATTGCACGGAGGGCTCCTTTCCCCGAGACTACGCCGCAACTCGAAGCAGCAGCAGATCAGCCGACCGTTATGTGTGAGTAGTTATCTATCATCTCCATTTTGGTTTTCTCTCTTGACTGACGCCACTACCTTTGTTTCGAAGATTACATCAATGATGGAGTATACGGTGCTTTCAACTGCATTATGTTTGATCATCAAACAGTACAGCCGTATGTTCTGTCTATGGACGGTTCTTTCCACGTCCCATCCTCGGAGCCGTTGTGTGCCTGTAGCGTCTGGGGCCCCACCTGCGACTCGATCGACTGTGTTTGCCCATCGACCAAGCTGCCAGCGGGACTCCGAGTGGGAGACTGGCTTGGCTTTGACAACATGGGAGCTTACACAGTCTGTGCTGCGAGCCAGTTCAACGGCTTCGAAGTCAGCAAGGTCATTTATACCACCGGCGGCAGTGCCTCTTCTTCCGAAATCCACAACGTGCTAGCTTCCTTCGCCTCCGGACCAGGAGGACATTGAACAGTTCGTACGACGATACTACATATAACATGTACGCTCGTATACGCTTATGGACATTTTGTACCCGACGAAGAATGATAGATTGGTAGACTGTATGTAAGTCTTCCTAATACAAACAAGGTTTATCAACGCATGGGTCGAGAAATTGACGTTTCGGTACCGAAAGAAAGAAGCAACGCGCTCGCTAGGCGGCCCGCTGTAATCGCAACATGCGAAAGCTCGGACCATTCCCAGGACACTCCGGCTCGTGACGCTCGAGGAGTGATCGAGAACAACCTTCTCAGGAACCAGAAAACAAAGGTCGTCATGATCGAAGATTCGTCCCAATTTGTTTTCCCCCGACTGGAGTCCGAAGGTTTCCGACCCAGATTGAGGGAGGAGAAGTACTAGATTTGAGGCGCAGAGTCAAAAATACGACGATACAACGTTTTTAGCGAGCTCTTGAGCTCTTCCAGCATAGAAACCTTGGAAAGTTAGGGTTCCTTGCTCTCGGCTTTCAGGAGGTAAAATATATCAAGGAAATTGTCATCTACTCCGTTGCCGTAAATCCCTCGACGGCTTGCGGGGTGGCCCAGATGGGGAAAATCGTCAGAGGTTCATCTGATTACCCGCGAAAGGCCTGAAATGCGAGCCCGCAGCAAGATCCAGAGATTGATCACGTTCAGTTCTGGGCGAGTTGAAAATTTCAGGCGACGGCAGGCGATAATTTGTGGAGATGCTGATACCAGCATTGCTTCCACGAAGTGCAGGGACAAGTTCAGGGTAAGCTATATGTGACTCTTTCGTGAGCTCTCCAGTAACATTCTCACCAAGCTTGAGCATAAAGCTGTATATATCATTATGGACGCTGTTGGGGTGGGGGAGGGTGCAAAGCGGCGCATCTGTGACGGCACCACTAGCCATGGACAGAAAATGGAAACAGATATCACGAAAGGCTACCTCGAGGATCTCGAGGGGTTAAAGTTTCCTATTTCGGTCAATCTAATTTGCCGGGGCCGAGGCCATAGGCCTTTCATCTTTTTTGTGTGGAACATCTTTCCTTTCCTAAAACAGGCCCCAGGCTCCTGGCGACCCAGGTTACGCGTGGTAACGCCAAATCAGGCGTGTTTGACTTTTACATTCGGATTATATCTATGCGGAATGGTGATATTTGAATCCAGCCGAAATCGCCGCCAAGTTCACCACTTCCTATTTTACATATACATTCCCGGAGAAGGAACAGCTTTCCTCTCTTTCCCCTCAACAACCCCCCGCGAGATAGGAACTTTGAATGCGCCACGACCAGTCCTCCGCAGGCACGCCCGAAAGTCTTTCGCCTTCAACCTCAGCTCCAAACTTTACCTTTGTTCCAGAGGAGAACACTATGTCAAACGGCACGTTGCCAGTGCGTGATACTTTCCTTCATCGCTATTCCCTTCATTCATTTGTTCTTAGGACGCGATTCCTCCCGCACCCTCTGCTACAGGGCCAAAATTTCGACCGTATGCCAGCTCAAATCATCATGTTACGAAAGGCAGGTACATCACCAGTAACGACCCCAGAGGCTATATGTTCGTGACTGTTCTCGATCATTTGTCTCTCCTCGCTGACATATGTCATCAAGACCCGTTTATGAATACCCTTTGAATGGACAATGGATCATGATGGACATTGACGATGGGTACATTCTTTGGACTGGCATCTGGAAAGGTACGAGTTCCACCGCTTTGTGAAGGATTGCATCATTCATCCTTGTTCTGCGGTAGCTCTTGGAAACTCAAAAGGTGAAGCTCTTTAAGGCGTGACATGGTTAAGTATTCACAAGAGAACTCGTTTCAGCCGACATAGTAAAGATGATAGACTCTCAACCCGACTTAGCAGCGCAAATACGCAGGGTCAGAGGTGGATACCTCAAAATTCAAGGGACATGGATGCCCTATGAGGTAAGGGTCCACATGTGGTAACCGAGTGTTACTGACTCGCTACTCGTTACTTGTAGGTCGCCTTACGCCTTTCACGAAGGTACAGATCCACTGTTTACCAGTCACATCCGTTTCTGACTGTATACTTACAGAGTTGCCTGGCCAATACGTGAAGATCTTGTACCGCTGTTCGGGTTCGTCAACCTCTCGTTGTGAAATGCACTGTAGTTTTCTGATCTCGATATTAAGGCCGACCTTTCCGAGCACATGCCTGTCGCCGGACCAGCCTGGCTATGGTCAAGTGGTAGCATCTGCTCCTGGCAGGCGCAGACCACGGCGGAACACTCAGACAGCCCAACAAGCTTCGTCCTCAGCGCCTGGACCATCTGGCTGGTCCGTTGTGACCGCCCCCAGTGGCTCACCTCATGACTCGCGAGGAAGGGCACCACAGTATCTTCCTCAATATGCGCCTTTTACTTCCCATCCAATACTCGAGCCCCAATCGCAGTATTCGAGTGACACCCTTCCTCCCACAGATAAAAGTGGATCAAGGGTCAATTCTCGATATAGCCCATATCCTAGCCACTCTCCCACCTTGATGGCTCCTAAGCACGCATCGCAACGTGGCTCGATCGCTCTTGATGTTCCCCCGATACCTGTACAGTCCCCAAGATCAGCATCCGTGGGACACGTTCCCCTTCAACTCCCGCACGAGCAAAATATTGTGCTCCCCCCGATCTCGCCCGGCATGTTAGCTCCTCGAGCACCGGCGACTGAGACGACACCATACGCCTTGCCTCCAATCTCTGCGCTGGAGGACCTTCGAGGAATCAGTGCAAACGATTCTGCCGCCGTACTACGACGGCTACAATCCCCAGATAGTGAGGACCTTTCTGATGACTCGAGAAGATCATCTTCCGTGCCCTTTCATCAGTGAGCGTCTTAGAATTTTTCCAATCCAACAACATCATTGAACAACGCCCTCCTCTACTACAGAAGTCCCAGTTATTCTAGCTCTTGGCCGCCGTATCAATATTCGACGGCTGTGCCACCTGTGCGCAGATTACCGTCCGACCCGTCGATACACTCCTTGCGGAGTTACACTTCCCGGGAAAGCGTTGCCTCAAATTCGAGGTTGAGTGTGTCCGTACCGTCGGATGACGGACGCTCTTGTGCGCCGTCTCCTGTCTCTCCACCTTCACCTGCCACCCCCGCTACCCCGCAGTCAATGATTTCCAACAGAGAGTTGGCTGCACCTGGACTCGTACCACTGTCCTTGCTAAAAGAACAGGGGCGAGCGACGCCTATCCTCTCGGGACCCTGTTTGCAAGCGTCCTTATCGCAAAATCCGGAGCGGAGGGATGGAAGTCATGGTGTACTTTCTGCCTACCGACGTCCCTTGGAGGGTGAACACGATGCCGACGTCCGACAGCCATATCGTCCATGGTAACCGCCTAATCTTCAATACCGAAAAATTGGAGTGGCGATTTCGACTTGTTTGTTGAACTTGTTATGCCACACATTATTACTTAAGTACATTAATTCGCCCCCACATTCCGCTACTGAAGTTACATTATATTCCTTGAGACGTTCTATTCACCATTTCATTCATGGCGACCAGATATACCAGTATGATATCCTTATACCGTGGATGCCACTGCTATCCTTGTTACCACCTTTTCAGGTTCGCATTATTGCCGAAGATGTTATTGTATAATAGTAAGTAGTCAGAGCACTTGTACCATACAAATGTTACATGTAAAACGTGTTCCCTTACTGTCGGCTACCTGGGAGACACAACCGGGCCCAAAAGGACACGATAAGGAGATGACCAGTCAGTTACCGTCAAATGCCGCACAATTATCTCGCGGAGAGAACGTCCGAATGCGAACCTGAAAATTGAAGCTATGTCTGCTGACATGTCATATTGACATGTGTTCTGAAGCACGACTACGTGTAACTCGCGTTCAGGCTCGTCAAGAAGTCGAAGATCAATTACATATGTAGCTTAGTCCAGGTTAGTCCCTTCGACGCTCCGGATAATGAAAGCGTCACAATTCATCATCAACAAACAAAGTCCGAAGTGGAATCTTCCGCATTGCACCCGGTTGGTAACGGTTTCCGTAAGCCCTGGCCAGGTCGAACACAGACAGATCTATCGGGTTCCCTCAGTCAGACTTTTACTCGTGTCCATAAGTAACTCGTCCCAGAGTTTACTTTCAGACAGCTCACTCAGCACTTGGTGGTGTAACCCGTGTTGTTCTCAAGCAAGCGAATAAGTATTATTGTGAAGGTAATGCCGACAACCATTGTTCCAGCCCAATCCGCCCGAGAGCCTAGATGAGAAGCCGTGCAAATAGACAAAGCAATGTATACTGCATAGATTACAACCTGATCGTGTGGTGAGAAATCATGACGTTTACAATGTAGCCTGAATACTCACCCAATAGCCTGCATGAGTACGAAGCCAAGAGTTGACACAACCTAGAAGTTCTCAAAGTGAACGGAATGAATAAAGACGATAGGAAGATTCTGACAAGCGTGGCCAAAATACTGGCGGGAACACCATTTTTCAAGAAGTCGACATTTGATAGATACAGTTCACCAAGTTCGTCCTCTTGGGTAGCACTATGGTTCCGTTGTGAGCATCGAGTTCTAGTGGTCAAAAACGCATCACATACGCCGTCTGATTCGGGAAGCCTGACACTGGCATTCCCATGCCCGCTGAGCAAATTAGCGCAGTGATGAAAATGAGCAGATTTCCACGATCGCCTAGTCCGTTGCCGACTTCCTTTGCTATTGGAACAAGAAGCACGCTGGCTATCGTATGGCTGATAAAGGTAGAGACCACCTAAATTCAAGGAGACAAAGTTAACGCGTGATTGAAGACTTGAAGTTGAACGTACCAGAACAATTGGGGACAAGATCATCACAACAGTGTATAGACTGAATCCTTGGACGGCATCCTGTATGAGGTCGCCCATAATATCGAGTAGCCCACTAGAAGTGACCCCTTTCCCCAGAGCGATGCCACCCATGGCAAGGAAAACGATAGTCCATGTGAATTGTTCAAAGTCATCCTATCATATGAACATAACGTCAAACGCGTTCTACACACCGAAGTATGCCTATCACAAACCTTTTTCAATACCCCTGTAGAAAAGAATGCGATAATAGGTATGATAGCTATCACACCCATGTCGCCAACGTAGTCTTCTATCTCATGTGCAACACACCACAACGCAATAGTGGCTAAACACACGAAGGAGACCCAGTATTGTTTCAAGGTAAAGCCTTCCCGAGTGGCCCGGATAGGCCGGATCTCAATCTCACCTTCCCCGTCTGGGGAACGTGCAGGTCGGTATGAAGCCAAGAGAAGGCCCCATATTAACAGGATGGAAACCGCTGAGACGGGAAGTGCAACCGCAAACCATCGACCCCAATCCAGCGGTTCGGTCATGGCTCCTAGGGCAATCAGATTCTGAGGCGACGAGATGGGTGAACTTTGACCGCCAATGTTAGCCGCGAGTGCAATGCCGAGCTATGCCAACAAAAATGAAGATCAGCTGCCTTCCACCGGTTTGTTCGGAGTACATACAATGAGGCATGGGGCAAAATTCGTCCTCGGAGGAAGGGTCCGGAGAATTGGCTAGGGTACAAGGATCAACAAGGACCCGATAGGAGTGGATATGTTGACATACTCTTATCAATGTAAAGCAAAGGGTTGGCGCCGCCACGTTGCTTCAGTGCATTCATCAGCGTCTGTGCAAAGAAAAGGCGACGGTAACCGACCTGATCCACATGCTAGCAAAACACGAGACACCCATGAAAGCCAATAATACGGTCCTCGGCTTGGTACCAGCTAGTGCCAGCACACGAGTGATCAGTATTCGATCAATGTTGGTCTTGCTCAGTGCAGATGCAATTGTAAATCCTCCAATCAGTAACATGATCGTCGGTGAAAACATCACTGAAAATATGAACCTATCATTCGTTAGAAGATGCTTGGCAGATAAGCACGCAAATTCTTACTGAGTGGCTTCTTTGGGATTGAGAGGTTTATCGTCCGGAGAGCGTACAGCCGTCAAGCAAACAAGGAGGAGAGGTACCAAGATCGAGGTAACGAACAATGGAATAGCCTATCAAATAGCCCTTCAGTAACTCTCCAGAAAAAAATAGAGTAAGACGGACCTCCGTTGCCCACAATATTGTGCAAAACACTAGGATAGCAAAACAGTTGTTCGCCTCTGGGTTGTCATGGACCACTCGTATATTCAACAAGACCGCAAATATCCCAATCGCAATGAGAAGATACAACTTCTTCCTCGTCACCTTCAGCCTCCCTAAGGGCGTTGGCACTTCAAACAAGCCAGGTGTTGCTTCTTTCACCAGAGTTGCCCCAAGTGGCTGCATTGCTTCACCTTCTCCTCGCCTTTCGCGTCCAATCATCTGTCTCCACACCGTATCGCGTTCCCATGCGATGTGCTCTCTCTGGTGAAGCTTCAACTGCTGCTTGGCAGCACTGGGGTTTCCACGGGTCACGCATTTGGTGTACAATTCGACAAGACGATTTAAAGCCATGTTTAAGCGATCCTTTGATTGCTGTGTAAACGGAGTGGCTTGTTCAACGATGTCATGCAGATAATGATCTTTGAGCTATGAAGTGTCATAAGCAATCACAGTTATAGAAAACACCGAAAAAGGTCAAATAAGTACCTCGCTGTAAGTGACTTTATCATATCTGATTACGAGGATCAGCCAGTGAATGGGTGGGAAGCCTGATGTAACTCACTTTTTGAGGATCTTCCGGAAACCAGAGTAATTGACCTCGACATACGAACGCAGCGAAGAGAATGATATGAACAGATTCGTGATGCGGCGTTTGTAAAGTAGTCGGGTGTCCCGAGCGTAATTCGACTTCGCGGTCCAGATATCAGGGACCATTGACGACGTAACGCTGTCTCTCATGATGTTGAGTCGATTCGCCAGCCTTCCAATAGTTCCCTTTGGCGACTTGACCCTACTCAAAGAATTGACGCTGTCCTCCATGTCCCCTTCTCCTTCGCTGGAAGTGATACTGTAGCGACGCTCGGATAATGGTGATAGTGGCGGTTCTTCGGGGATAGTAGCTGTACCTGTTTAATTCCAAATTTTAAACCTTTCTGATGATTAGATAGGACAATTAACGTACTTGAAAATAGGTCACGGGCATGGCTGGCTGAGCTGGAAACACGTCTACGCCGGCGTGAAGGGTTCGTGTTGTCGCGGCTTCGAGATATACTGTCGTCGTCTTCGTCGTCGTCATCGAAATCGTCTTCCGTATAATGGTCCCCTTCAAGACCTAGCTCCTCTTGCTGCTTCACCAATTCCTCCAGCTCCTCCAGCTCCTCAAACAGCTCTTTCTCTTGCGCCTCGTAAAACAACGTAATCTTCTTCAACTCTCGGTCTAGAAGTGGTACGAAGACAGCATCCGTCTGGTGATCTGCAGGTCGTCCAACAAGAGATGTTCGCTCGTTCGACTCCAAGTCCTGGTACGATGAGCTGAGGTTCTGTTGTTTCTCGAGCTGGTAGATACATTTTTTCAGCATGTCATAGCTTCCAATCTTTAGGTTAGTCTTTATTGACTTCCGAGGCAATGAATGAACACATGCTCGATATACTCTTCCCACCACTCCGCGACGGCATTGAATTTCAAAGCAGAGCTTGGTAGATGTTGGTTAGTTTCCCGAAAACACAGACCGAACTCTAACATACCTAAACTTCATCTTCGAGCTAATCTTACTCACAGATCCTTAGAGAAAGGGTATGAAGGATCCTGAGGAAGAACTGGCCTAGCCTTGCCGGATGGAATGCAAGGAGGTCAAGAACGCAGGTAGAGCGGCTTTCTGATTAGTCAGCGAAGCAGACGCTCATTTTGAAAAAGCCCTCAAAAAAGGGCTCCTCTCTTGCTCCTCTCGCTCTTGTACTGCTTCTTTGGTTCCCTCTCGCGCTGGCTTCCCACATGCAGAAGAACCGGTCGAGTCATATATCTTCTTGAAATACCCTCGAATTCTCCCTTACTCGGGGCGTTCTGAACCGTATGGGGGTTTCCGGCATTCATGGTGAGCTAATTGGATGTATAGCAATGGACGCTGAGTTTCTATACCTCAATCATTCATAGATCAATGACACTGGCTATCCCGCATCTAGCCACAGATAGTATGTGCAACTCTCTACCGAATTCCAGATCGCTCAAACTTCGGATCTGCAAGTGAAAGTTGGCGCCTGCCATACGGGAATCTGGTGCCATTCCTCACTTGGAATGCGATATGGCTCGTACCTTGATGCGGCGCCGCTAAGATTTACTATCCCGGAACCTGATTGCACCGGGGTTGCTTAGCATGGGTTGGAAGTCTGGTGACTTGGCTCTGGTACAGTTGACACACAGTATGTACCACAAACCCCCGGCTGGTCCGTACGCTCAACATCTTCCATGCTTTGACACTCTGTTTACTCAATAAACTTTACTCTTTAGCCCGGTATCTCCTCTGAAGCTAGTGAGTTTTCTTCATGTTTCAGCGCTCAAAGTATTCAACTCGAAAAGACACCGAGCGCTCCACTCTTCATCATCTATATCCCGTCTGGGCATCGTTTGTAACCCTGATGTTGTGATCACGAGCAGTCTGACTCTTGTAATGTCCTGGGTAAACTCTTCATAAACTTTCTGGGATATAAAGCTGATATAAAGCTTTAGTCAGTATCACCACCTTGGATTTAGCCATGGGCAAAGCCTTCTTCTCCTTTCTTCGGTTCTCAGTATTACTGCCCTTCGCTTTCGGCGCCCTCTCTGATGACCTCAAGGACGGTGGCGTATCCGCACTATTTCCCGGCGACGAAGGTTATGATTCGGCTAGTCAGGCTTGTACGTGCTCTATGACTTAAGTGGGCTCGTCTGTCCGACTAACCGGGATCTCCCAAGTCAACCAGCGATACATCTTTCGGCCTGCAGCTGTTGCATATCCAACGTGTTCCGAACAAGTTTCCGCAGCCGTCAAAGCGGGAGCGGCAAATAATCTCAAAGTAGTTGCACGAAGTGGTGGAGTAAGTGCGCTCCATTCGGACGTTCAGTACCTGGCCTGACCTTTTTCATGGTATGTAGCACAGCTATATCGCCAACGGCCTGGGCGGAAAGGATGGATCCCTAGTCCTGGATTTGAGTAGACTGAAGCGAATTTTGTATGATTCAGACGGACAGACAGCAACGATCGAGCCAGGGAATAGACTAGGAGATATTGCTCTGGCTTTGAATGAGTATGGGAGAGCTATACCTCACGGAAGGTGTTCCTACGTAGGTGTTGGAGGACACGCAGGTGCGCGCGGCTCGAATTCATTTCCAGTGGCATCCACTGAACTATCATTTATGAAGCCGGAGGTGGCTTCGGTTTTGTTTCCAGGATGTGGGGCTTGAATCTTGATGCAGTTCAGTCAGTAGAAGCTGTTTTAGCCAATGGTACAATTGTCACTGCGTCGTCTAGTGAGAGCCCAGAGTTGTTCTGGGTACGTTATTCTGGTCTTGTTCTGGAAAGATTGGATGAATTGACACAGTGGAATTAGGGACTTAGAGGCTCCGCTCCCTCCTTTGGAATTATCACCTCCCTCAACTTCAAGACGTTCCCCGTCCCATCCTCTGCGACTATCTTTCGTTATAGTTGGTCGTTCGATATCGATGGCGCCACGAATGCCTTATACGCATTTCAGACCTTCGTCGACAGTGGGATTCCTTCAGAATTGGGTGGCGAGCTCGTACTCACTCGAGGATCTTCTCGAGGCCGGCTCAATGTTGAATTCTTTGGCGGGTATTGGGGTCCACTTGCTTCATTCAACCAGACAGTTGCACCTTACCTTCACGTTCTACCGGAACCAAGCAGTCGATCCATCGACAGCGGAAGCTGGTTGGAAGGACTTGAAGTTCTACTTTATGGTGCCTTGAATACAAGTACCGCCCCGGACCCTTTGGATACCTTTTACGCCAAGTCGGTGTTAGCCCCCGAGGAGGAACCCCTCACTGAAGAAGCGGCAAGGACATTCATAACGTACTTGGCGAATGAAGGCTTCGATTCTGGCACCGTGAGTGGTGGACATTTTGTTTACTACGGTAGTCGTCTGAAATATCTACCGGTAGAGTTGGTTCGTCGAGGTGGAAGTCTACGGTGGTAGCAATTCTGCAGTGACTGCCGTTCCTGTCCAAGAAACAGCCTTCGTACATCGTAACACAAGATTCACTTTCCAGCTTTACGCGTCGTCATCTACTGCTCAACCTCCATACCCTGAATCTGGGTTTACCTTTGTCGATGGTAAGCGCTGAGTTTTCGAGTGTTTATCGCTTCGGCCCTCACATCGTTTTGCCTAGGTATGGCTTCGAGCATTATTTCCCAAATGCCAGAAGATTGGGGCTGGGGGTAAGTTACCTGGGATGTTAGCATGCCGAACCTCGCTGAGGAAGTCTTAGGACGTACATCAACTACCCTGATGATAGATTGGACAATTGTGAGTTAGTTCGTGAATATTGACAAAGCGGTTTATAACACTGCATGTCCAGGGGAAAGGCTATATTTTGGGACACACTGGGATAGGCTTAGCTCATTGAAGCAGTTGGTTGACCCAAGTGATGTCTTCAGCTATCCGCTTTCCATTTAGTTCGGTAGACCTGGCATTCGACTGTTTTCTGGCTTTCTTGCCAGAAATGACCTTTTTATTAGTGGTATAACGGTACATTTACACAATAAGTATTTGAGCATGCTATGGGCTCAGTGTTAAATCTATCACATCGTCTGCCTTCCGTTTGGCAGGGGTCGATGGTACAGCGGGTCCATCCAATATTGTGGCAACCCCCTCGGGAAGAGCTGTTTGCTGAACAGCGCGGCTCGCTGCAATGAGATTTGTTGCGCCACTAGTAGCTGGTTGGAAAGGCGGAACAGCTGGTCCGCCACTCAGTCTAGCCATGAATGACGGATATGCACTGCCCCATATCTGCTTCAGCTCGTTCTCGCCACCTATCTGTTTGAGGACACTAATTCCCCGCTGCTGTTCAGCCAGCCATTGTTGAGAGTTGAACAGCGAAGTCGCTTTGGTCACCTATTCGCAACATCAGAGAAAATCATATGCCTGCAATACAAAGGCCATACCTTTAGACCTTGGGGCGACGTTCGTATAGTCTCATAGGTTGTTACATTGACCGCAAATTTGTTGAGCTCGATCTCGACATGCTTCCTGACCGGAGCGCCCACTCCGTGTAGCGTCAAAGTAGAGTCGGGCTGATGCTTCAGAAATTGCCGGACTTTCCTGCAATTTTCGGTCGCACACGTCCATTGGTCAAGTCTTTCGAGGGAGCGACGTAAAATTCTGTCGTCTGGTTTAGGACCTAGCACCTTGGTCGCCCATAGGCTTAGGCATTTACGGATAAAGGTTGACAGCGGTTCGGCGGTGCATGAGATTCGGGAAGGCTTGGATAGGTGCGGCAGAAGGGGCAGGAGAAAGCCAGAGATATACTGGGAGTCGTGCTGTGTACTTTGCAGCTGAAGCAGGCGATGCAAGAGAATCTCCACAGTCGCATCACCTCCGGATGTGGAGCAAAACTCTACAACCTGGCAAGTTGGATGTATGGAATCGCTGAGGGCTTTGCGTGAGGATTGATGGTTGACGGGTAGTTTCAGCCGATGGGCGTATGTCTGCGCCATTTCTGCGACTACAGTTCTCACCTCAACGCCCGGGATTTGGTGGCGATAAGCATGCAACTCCTCCATGCAAGACTTCCAATTTGCTTCGCTCGTCCATGGAGCGCTTCTGATTTTTGGTATAATTCTACACAGCTCCCTAATTGAGTAAATAAACGATGAATATAACCAATGAGCTTACGTTGACACTAGAACGTTTTGATCATTCCCGAGAAACGCTGCATTAACTAACATTTGAACGTCTTCTTGCGTGAAGAAGCCGCCCTTGGCATCGATTTTTGCAAGGGATAGCTGGATTGCCACTTCGCTAATTTTACTGAGCGGTAGCTGAGGGCGTGACGATCGAGCGCTAAGCTCCTTGTTGAGAAGTGGTAGCAATGGCAAGAGCACTGCAGACGCACGAGTATGGGCAGTCTCTTGCGATTGACCTCCCATATCGACCAAGCGGTCCAGCGCAGCAGTAGCGATGTCCATGTCCCTACAATCCAAACACAGCGTGATGAACTTGAGCGCAATTGAAGGATCCATTTTATTTTCCTGCTTGCGTGTCGACGGATTATACGTCTGTCTGAGCTCGAAGAAGTCTAGTTTCAGGAGCTGAGCTGAGAGCAGGTCAGCGATGATCTGTTTCAATAGGTCGCGTTGCCCTTCGTCAGTAGCTAGCTCCGTCGAATTGGCGAGTATGAATTTCGTATACGCTTCTAAAGTGTCGGTAGACGCAAGGATCCTCAACTGCGGCAGAATACTGGTAAACTTCGCGTCAGTCTTCTTGGATTCCAGGCTCGGAGATGAAACATACTGATTTAGTAGACGTTGTAATCCGCCCATCAGCATCGTCTCTGTAGTAATCAGATCCATTTCTTCTGCGGTTGGCGATAGAACATTATCTAAGAACGTGCTCTTCAGCTCAGTAACAAAGGCCAACACTTGCGTCCTGGCTGCCTCTGAGCGCAAACTGTGGGCCCAGGTTATAAGCACCGCCATTGACGCAAATCGTGATGAATTGCTTCGGTCCTGTAGTGCCATAGCTTTGAGCCTGTCAAAATTGTTAGCTGCCGGACTTGATATTATCTAGGTCAGAGCCATTACTCACCCGGCACTAATATTAGTGAACCCGAAAACAGATACTGCCTTTGCTGTCTCCTCCAGAAAAACATCAGAATGCTTGATGCCGGCAAAGGAGCCTATGGCTTGAACCCAGCGACTTGCGCTACGCCATTTGCGGGCTACGAGACATAGTGTCTGCATAGTTGAGTCTCTCGGGAGATACGTAGCTGACCTACAAACGTAGTCGAATAGGGATGCTTCCTCTGTCGTTGGTTTCGAACCTTCTACCGCGCGTAACACCTCCAGAGCGTACAAAGAGCGTCTGTCGCCACCATCGTCTCCGAGATGTGTCCACTTGGGCCATATGACAAGAGCTGATCTTCGGTAGACTGTGGATTGGGTTGGGAGGTGGGTGTTTCAAAGGCATGAAAGACCTACATCGATCCACGGTATCACCGTACTATGGGTGAATGAACGTTGGACATTTAATCATAATACAGAAGTACTCACATTTCCTTTGTAGCCCTCGTATTCCTGTTTGTCCCATCCGTCCTCTTCAAGAGACTCTGAGAGATTAACGGGTATGGTCTCCGTTTCCTCGTCGAAATCGACGTCGGAACTGATCTCCTGTCCATCTAAGTCGACTAGGGGTCCAACCGACGTAGACTCTTCTATCACCTCGTCAATGTCGATGTCATTCTCATCCTCGTCTTCATCCTCGTCATAACGCCCCCAACGGCCATATCCGCTATGTGAAGCAGCTCCATAAACGTGACGTTCGATGTTGGCCAACCCAAGATGAAAGCCTAGTTGCTTTGCCAATCGGTCGAGAACAGCAACGAGATGGGCATCTCGACCTTTGAGAGCACCTGCCGACAAGTTAGCTTTGGAATACTTGTGGTCAAGGACGTATATGATCTTGTCTAGTGTGTTACCCTTTTGCTGTTTCCACGACAGGAGAACGTGCCGTAGGTTTTCAATGGCCTCAGTTTTAGCGGAAAGAGCGGGGCGCAGCGAGTTGGTTGAGTGGAGGAGGTTAAACGACAAGGCGATGCGATAGCCACTGGTGATGGGTTTCTATATCGATGGTCAGGGGTTGAAGGAGAGGAAAGCTCGATAGAACCCACAATTTCATGCATCACGTCTGTATACCATGAGATAACGGTTGTGCTAGTAAGGCTCGAGGGACTGGTCTTAAGAATGACTTTCTGCCCGGCATGCGAGAGATGTGCATCGCCTCCAGTGAACTCGGTCGGTAAAATGACGATGATGGAAGCGAACATTCCGTTGGTCTTTTCGGTGCTTTGAAATCAGCATTAGTCATGCTGCTAGTTATCTAGATATAAAGACTGACTTACTCTACATGCGGAAGAAAACTGAGAAATCGTTGAGCCATGTCCAGGTGCGAGGGGACCGGGAAAAAACTCACTGGGAGCCAGTTTCATATATCAGCAGCTTATACAACTCGCAACGCGGTTTACTTGCATCGATGTTGACACCCAGCCCTTCACAGACCTCCTTTACCACACGCTTCATGAATGATTCCCAACCAGGGTTCCTAAATTGAACTTTGGACGCGTCCATTTCCCAGGTATCTCTAACTTCCGTGTCGACGATCGTTCTTTCGCCCTGACCGAAGGGTGCTCGAATGCAGTGCTCGATAACGGTTCTCGCTTGGCTTTTGCTGAGAGGCAGTCCAACAGTACCGACACCTTCTAGATGCAATATTGGATTCGGAGCATCCTGATATGTCTTGGAACAAGCAAAAGACCCTTGAAAATCGAGATCTTCACTCAGGGCTTCTTCTAGGTCGGTCTACATTGTGTTATTTGAGTGAGATGACCTCAAAGATGATGACGCACCAGGATATCTGTCGAAGGTTCTGCCAGGAGAGGGAACCCATCCTCGTCCAGCTCTTCCTCATCCTCTAATTCGCTCTCGTCCTCTTGGTCATCGGTTTGCGTTTTGGCTTTAGGTTCGTCATGTCCCTCTTCTTGCATTTGATTCTGTGTTTGAGGTTTTTAAGAGCTGTTACCCGTGTCAATGTGCAAACTTTGCAAATCGCGTCGCGTTGCGTCACGGTTGTCACGTCGGTTAGTCACGGTGCGGTATTTCATTTCGGCCGATATTCCCGGACTAAGTAAAGCTAGTTCTGCATAACCTCTGCCTTGCCAGCAATGACTTTACATCTTTCTAGCTCATCCCATGGTTCATCCTCAGTGTGGCTTCCATCACCGCTTTTCTGTAGAACAATCCTCTTTTTTTCTTCTACCTCCCTACTAGACTGATATTCTGGCCAGAAGGGCGATCCAGGTAGTCTTCTAGCGTTGGGGTCTCCTTCTCTCACAAATGATATCCAGTACGCAATCAACTCCTGTGCGAAAGCAGTCTGATCAGATGTGAGAGGTGTGAATGTTACGGTGCCATTGAAACCTCCACCGACTCCCAGATGCATCCACCAAATCTCAGCAGCATGGGTTACCACTGTGGTATTGAGAGTAGGATTCGGCTCGTTGTATCTATAAGCCCAAACAGGGACGAGATTGGAGTGGTTCTCGGCGACGATCTCCCTCTGTATGAATCGTTAGTTACCAATTAATAATTCATTAGCATGATGAGTTTGGAACTAACGGCGCATAACAACAACGATTCCCCAGTTGCAACTTGGAATCTCTGGTCCTCCGACTCAAAGTCTTCTTCTGGGTACAACTGTTCGCCTCTTCAGAGTCAACCTCCACCAAAGTATATATAAACGACGCACAGCCAAAACATCTTCGACATCCTTCACCCCCATTGCAGGCCATGTCCTCAAAAATGTTTCGGTCAAGTTGGTTCCGTAGACATCGGTCTCATTCGATGTTGCGCTAATCAGATTCTTCGTTGGTCACGAAAACGTAGAACGTATAGGTACCAGAAACGCACCCAACAATCAATCTGACATTCTTCGCTCTCTCCTGAAGTAGAACTTTGGTCGGATACTCGGTGATAACTTGTCCGTCGACAACAGGGTGGAAGGTGTTGTAAGGGCCGTCACTGTCCATTGCGTCAGACAGAGATTACTGGACGAAAGTTCAAGACCATACAAGCTTCCTAGAACAGCAGCATCCTGTGCTCTAGCTACATCCTCAACGGTTGCGTTCCTTAAGCAGTCCGTATCGTCCACTTGACATCCAAGCCGACCCACAAAAAACTCGTACAGGGGCAACTGATCCTCCACCCTAGGTACCGGAACTCTCCATACGCTTTGAGCTATCGCTGCTCTGAACAATGGTTCCTCGTTTTCTTCGTAGCTTGCGGTCAAGAGTAACTGGACAGCGCTTCCACCGGCACTCTCCCCAACGATTGTCACCTTCTCCGGATCTCCACCCCACGCTGCTATATTCCTCTTCACCCATCTGAGGGCCTCGATTTGGTCGAGAAGACCAGCATTCAGGTCTTCTGGATCGGACGTAGGCAGGAATCCAAAAGCGGCGAGGCGATAGTACACCGACACGACAACGAAATTAGGAGATTGGTGGATCCAATGGTCGAACGGATACGCTTCAGGGTTACCAAATACGTAGCCCCCGCCGTGAATGTAAAAAAGAATCGGTACTGTTCGAACTAATGAGTCCATAGATATGAAAATATAGAAATGCAGTTTACATACGATTGTCCCCAGCTTTCGCGCCAACAGGCTTCCATATATTCACCTTCAAGCAGTCCTCCGTCCCTGCACCCCCTTCATCTCCCAGTCCCCAACTCGCCTGTACACAAAAAGTGGGGTACTCGACCACCTCCTGTACTTTTCCGGCATCTTCTTCCTTCACACGCGTATAATTCAAAGGTTTGGGTGCCCGAAATCTTAATGCGCCAATTGGGGGTTCGGCGTAAGGAACTCCGAGAAATGCGACTGAATTGGTGTATGTCGTATTGCGAATACCGAGGTACGAAGTGTATGCTGTGGAGACAATGTATTCTTCTGAGTCGGCCGCCGTAGAGAGGACAGCGAGAAGCGATAAAGAGAGTGACGCGAGGAAAAGCATAACATCTCGACAAGTTTCAACTAGTTATTTATGAGGATAATGCCTGATAATGCTCGTGGGGGTCACCGGCCACCGGTCACCAGCCAAGAATTCTGGAGCCTGACATTGAGAGACTTTGACAGCGGTGTTTTTTCGGGAAGTGAGGGTTTGGAGGCCAACGTGGTACAATGAGCGTATGACTTTTGGAAACATGTCTGTACAGTGTACGATCGAACGAAGAGGTAGAGTGACTTTGACTGAGATGACCACACCGTCAGATCCTCGATATTATTCCAGCTTGGGGGTGTCACAGGAAAAACTACTCCAGGCTAAGAAAAACCTATCCATTATGATGAAAAGGGCAGCGTACGAGAATTTGGATTATCGGAGGGCTAATCCGAATCGACACTGTCGTCGTGACGAACCAATACGCTAACACTAACCCACAGTATCCCGCTACATTTTCAGCGTTCCAATATACTCGCCTCGAGTTCTTCTCTATGGGAATAGAGATATTTCGCTATTGCGGCCAAGGTCAAACAAGCGACTATTGTTAGGTAGAAAGGCGTACCTGTACGTCCCTTGCGGTTTTATTAGCCTTGAATACATAGCAGGCTAGCAAGTTCTATCGTATGGGTTGTGCCACTAAGGCTGGTACACCGTCGATAACCAAGGATCCTCAGTTTCGAGTGGAAGCTGGTAGGGGATGGTACTGGCGAGGGTTGGAGACCTCAAAAAAGTACCTGATCGTCCTGTGACCACAGAGTCGCCAGCCGTTATCTTCTTTCTGTATACCGATATGTCCACCAATCTGTCAAAGCCGTCGTCAGAAAAATGGGGCATGAATCTGAATCAAGAGAGATAAAGCACCTTTCGGTACCTATGCTTGCTGCCCCCCTGAAATCAAGCCGGACGCCTCATCTCTCACAGCTGCCTGATACCCGTCAAGACACCCTTTCACACAATGTCCTGAAACTTCGTCGTACGGCAGATTTCTGATTTGTGAGTGGGGTATATCTTGGGAAAGTCGTCCTATGGTCCGGTAAGAAATGATTCAATACAAACGTTAAGTACTTACCAGGATTGTCCTACGATTCGTAACCCAACAATAACATCCCGCTGGTCACGGAGAGGTTTACGGCGTGATGAACTGGTTTAAGTTTGAGGGTGCAAGGGGTAACATCACCCGCTCCAGTTCATGTTTTGAGCGGCCAAGATGGAGGTAGACATCTGTTCTGAGGCTTCTGAGGTAAAATAAACCTGTTTGGAATTACGACAGTGTTCAGAGGTGTCATGAAGGTGGTGCTTACCGCTCTTGACCCTGGTGAAGTTGCAAACGCTGCCACTACTTGGAACTGAAGGTAACGTTCTTCTTGCGTTCTTCGCAACTCCGGAGTGAGTGCAAAGCGTTAGGCAATGAGAGAGCATGTGATTTATTCCCTTGCTCCTAACCCTTAGTAGTCGACATATACAAGCATAGTTTTCTTGCTTAGGCTTAGAAACAGGAACTTGGCTCGACCTCCCGAGGTTATTATTGATTGGTATAGCCTCCGAAGGCTACGGCGGTAAGGCATGCATGAAGCGATCTGAAAGAGTTTTCTGGTGTTGGATATAGAATTATCAAGAATCACTATTCAAGTTGCTCTTGTAGACTTACTGGAGAGCCTGTAGCCCAATAATTAGCCAGATAATCGTTGAACCTAGTGGCTGTCCATAGGAAGTTTCCGTATTGCTGTGTGACGCTCCAAGAGAATTTTGCAGAGAAAGAAGCGAGCGCGACAAGGGGAGAAAATGTTAGATGGGGGTTGGGGTGTAAGCACGGACTCACTCCCGACGTCACGCAACCTCGCCTTCGCCTTCGACCTGTGCCCGCAGCTGGCATTACACTTTGCCAATTTCCCTTGGATCACCGTTCCTGCGCAGCGTTTTCATTCGACCCTTCGCTATAAAGACCTTCAAATCTTTCACTCATTTTCCATAGTTCAAGTCTCTCCTTCACCGTATCATGTCAGCCCCAGAATTTGAACAAGGCTCAAGTTCCAGTAGTGCTCGTCAAGCTCCCCCATCACCACCTCAACTCCAATCAACTCCGTCTCAACGTTCTGAACAAGTATCGCTGCAGTCTTCCGAAGCAGAGGTCTGGTATTTGAAGGATATTGAATTCGGAGAAGGGAATACGAAGAGACGGGTGAAGATCATTACACAGAACTATAATGGGTGAGTTTTACCTTTTCTTTCAGTGGTTCTGCTCTAAACTCTACCTATAGCCCCTGCTCGTTTATTGCAATATGTCAGCGGAAGTTTTCTCGTTTTGCAATCCTAGCTAACCACGTTCATGGGCAGGTAACATCCTCATCTTACGAGGTTCAATAGAAATCCAACCGCCAACGCGCCAAACGGTGTCTTATGAGTTTTTATCCCATTTGGTCGCAGAATACCTCCTGCTGAACTGCCCAGAGGTCGATGTTTCTGCGGCGTTATCAATTATGCCTTATACCCAAAGTACGTGTCAAGTTGTGGTTCCAACTGAGGTGTTGGCTGATCTCAGACTCATAGAGGGAATGGACCTCAACCCTCTCTTTACGGGCTGCAAGTCCTTTCGTCCTGAGGGACACGGTGGCGAGCTCAAGCTATTTGAGCAAGTTGGCATAGATCTCGTTCATGGGTGGATAGTCGATCCAAATACCGAGGAGGCCAAGGTTCTTTCCAAGCCTTACGCAGAAGACTATGACAGCGCGGTTATGTTGATCGCAGATGTTGACCATATCACGAAGGGTCAGCTGGTCGTCCATGATACAGACATACCCCAAGCCGGCTCGAGTAAAGCAGCGAGTAACTGGACAGATGAAGAAACGGAGAAGATTAACGATGGTGTGTCACCTTTTTTACCCCTCTTACGCGTGCTGACGTGAATCCAGCTATTGTCGTCAGACAGTTCCTCGATAGCACCAAATCTCAGATGACCTATTATGGTCTTTTCAACCTCGCGACAGTTGTAAAACCTGGATCTCTGGTTGCGCTATTTCGCAATCTCCACCTCTCCGTGTTGTACAAGCGGCCAGGTGAAGATTCGTCACTGTATACGCTGGTATCGGACCATGTGTTTTTGCATGAACCTTCCATTGTCTGGGAGCGGCTAGAGGATGTAGATGGCGGTTGGTCTACTTTTGTAGACTCGAATTTCATCAAATCCAGTCCTGCAGGCGGAGATTTCGCTGGTCAAACCGCTGAAGAGGCGTTGAGAGCCGCAGAGATTGAAGCCGGTAATTTCGTCATCTCAGAGCCCGGAGAGTGAGCATCGTTTGCCTGCGATATTCATGATAATGGCTGACAAGCGATCTCTACAGTCAGGACCTAGCTCGGCAGCTTCAGGCAGAGGAAGATGAACGTGCACGCGCAGAACGTGAGCGATACATGCGAGAGAAGAATCGCAGGCGACTGGCAGAAGAGGAGAGGCTGCGCAAAAAACGGGAGAAAAAGCTGAAGAAGAAAGACTGTATTATCATGTAGAAGTTCCCTTGGGTTCTCTGGTGTCTTCGATACCCTTATTGTCCTCGAGTACATACATACCATACAAACACCAGTCATAGTGGAACACGCTCGAGTGTTGATATTATCAGTGCCACACGTATGGCAGTCACTCGGGACACCTTCTGATTCAGCTCGCCGCGGGCGAAGTCGGTGCAACCTATTTCGAGTTTCCTTCTCACCACCATCGACATGACTATCACCGACGTGCTCAGTGCCGTTCTCAGCAAACTTTATACACTCTTTTTATCTATCTTCACTCTTTTCAAGCGCGTTCGTTCTACTTCACCTCTCAAGAAAAGCGCAATGCCGAACGTCGGGGAAACGGCCGAAAATCTGGATCTTGAACGTGGAGAAGGGTATTCAATCTCAGGTATGCGTTTATTGGGCTATGTGGGACCTTTTATTTACGCTGCGAAAGAAATCGCTCAGTCACTAAAGAACAATGAAACGCAGAGTTTAAAGTCTTCAACACCGTCTCTTCCAGCGAGCTCGTGTTCAACCATGCCAGATACATCTCTACCACGAGTCTTCTGTTCACCAAGTCTACAGTCAACACAAAGTGAATGTGTTCAACCTGGGCGGGGATATCACTCTGCAGCGAGCTGGACATCAGGATGGGTCAATCTGGATAGTATATCGATAAACATACCAAGTCCGTCCGAAGTTGAAGATCAAGCTCAAGTCTGTGTCAAGTCATCTCCAGCACTTCCAGTAACAACGACATACCAGGACAGCCTGTCGTCGAACTCGGCAGCTGCTCTGTACTTCCATCGAGGTCGCATTCGTAGCCACTCGCAGAGCTTTTGCAGCGTCAACTCCTTATCGTCGAGGTTCTCTGCTAGTAACCGCGTTCACTACGTTCATCGGGTCAGCCGACGTACCCAAGGCGCACAGACAAGCTCGGACACATACACTTCCCGTTGGTCTTCTTCCCAGTCCACTAATTCCTTCAAGACTGCCTTGAGTGATCCTCAAACGTGCAGGACATCCTCAGCGCCATCTGTCTTTTCCGCAATCACCAATATGCACGTTTCGCGACCTCAGGGTTGTGCAACTACTCGTTCTCCTGTTGTGAGTACCCACCGAGGCGTCTACCCCAATGCTGCAGCTGCTACTCCACCACAGCGTTCTGCATATGCTCCTATGCACAGGAAGCAGAGTCCCATTGTGTGGTACAAGGATATGTCAATTCTTGCTGCTTCGGCCTCGACGCCAACATCGATTTCAGTATCCACTGCGTCTAGGGCTTCATCAGCCAGTGGACGATCGATTCCTCCTGGCATGTGGCTGGGTCAAGGAAAGAGAGGCTTTTCTTCGCACATAGGGCATTTCCGCTATCCATATCAAAACCTTCAGAAACACGCTCCTGCAATGAAGAACACGAACATGGATTCTTTAAGTTTTCACTTCCCACCTCTGGCGCCTCTTTCTCCACTCGCTGAAAACTCGCTATCCCATGATCAGCCTCACGGCAATTGGCCGTCCGTGGCGTCGCCCCAAGATATGATGGCGGTAATGAGAAAGGCTATGGGTGACGTTCGGGAAGACGTAGGTGACACAGCACGAAGGCTAGTATCGAGGGAAACTATGCGATCTCTCGCCAAAATGGAGGTTCTCGACGAGGCCGAAGAAGACAGGTCGTTTTCTGTTCTTTCTGCAGATCAAGTCGGGAAGTCTGTAGTCGAAGAGCAAGAACAAGAGTCAGGAGTCCGAGATGACAGCCCGGAAACGATATCATGCTCACCTTCAAACAGTCCATCCAACAGTCTCGGCACCGCGATATCTCCACGTAGCACTAGTCCTTCAACCCCAGAACCTGTGGACCCTGAAAAGTGCATCTCCGTCATCTCCTCTGACTCTAACACAGCCTACCTCCCTTATCTGTGCAATATTGGGCATCCCAACCCTGTTGCAGTCGCATTTAGCACGACCACGCCTATATGTAGCATGGCGCCCGGCGATAAATTAGGGTCTCCAACGTCCCTGAAAACGACTTGGAATCCTCCTACTCGATGGGGAGGTCGGTTTTCTTACCCATCGATATACAACTCCAGGCCATATCAGTATTACGCAGATCGGCGAGTGTCGGTTGCTGTCTCGTGGTCTGATTTGGTGACGTTCTCGAGCTATACACTTGACAGTCTGGCGGATGACCAAGAGGAGCGGTTAGACTCGGTGACCGCTGAGGCTCAAACTTCGGAGTGGATGGGTAAAGCTGTGGAGTTCGAGGGGTAGAAGGATGACGGTTTTCCTGATGTGGGGACAATGTATAGCGCGGCTACAAAAAGGCTGTCGTTTCAGGGACCGCGTAAGCCGGGAAACGTTTGTGCTGCGGTATTGAGGATCGGGGAGTCTCAGGGAAGGGGGTACGACGTGGAGACTGCTAGTGTTTGAATGATGTTGCGAAGGTGTATCATATGTGTAAGAATGCAATCGACCATTCATGCTACTTGCTGGTGACGAGATTCTCCAGATATCTCAAGGCTAGTTTACAGGAACACATGGTCTCGGCAAGGAGGTAATGCTATCGCTCAGCCATTCCTCGTCGTGGCGGGACAAGGTATCGTATGCAGACTTGGCTGCCCTGATTTCGGCGAGTGCATGTCAGGTTTTTTTACGCTAATCTTTCCTACTGACATGGACACCCACGCAAATCTGAATCTTGACCATGTTTCTTTCTCGGCCAGAAGCTCGTTTCATCAAAGCACGTTAAGAAGCGATGTACCATTTAAGCTGGATAGAATACTGGAAGCTCCGTCGACGTCTCGGTGGTAATATGAATGGTGAGATGGCGGGGTTCTTGCCCAAACACTGGAGATAGATGAAGCGGCTCTGCATGGCTGTACGTGTGCATGAATGCAAACTAGTGTGGGTATCACCTCAATCTTCCCTCGATTCTGTAAAGGTTTTTCATTTCAGCTGTTCGAGACTTCATTTCGAGACTGATTTGCGTCTGTGGACTACTTCCTACAACGTGATGAGCACACGGTGTCTTGCACCTTTCCTTTTTGATTCCACCAAGCAGCCTTGAGCCTCTTTGGCTCGAGGCTTCCTCTGTCTCTCATGCTTGGGAGCTAAATATAAAACCGGCGAGCTCTATAGCGTCTGGAGCCTGAGTTTGGTGCGTTTCCGGATATTAGTGTCATCAAATAAGGACGGGCCAAGGTTATGTCGAAAAATAAGGTCATATGTGAGTGCGCTTGTCAAGATCTTAGATCCCCTCAATCATAGTTTCGCCCTCCAAGCCAAAATATGCTGTGAGCTCTGAGCTTGTCAGCGATTCATCACCGCCGCCACATCCATGGGACCTTGACATCAATGGAGTGGCCAAAAACAACCGGTACCCTTTCTGGTTTGTCAACAATGATACCGTGTACTGCGCGCCAAACGAGTGGTACTGACCACTCGCCGCAAATCGTGAAGTATCAGCTGCTAGAGATACCGATTTGCCGCCGGAGTGGGTGTGGATGCGGAGCTACCTCAGAGGTGGGATGCGTCAGATAAATTTGGTTGATACATAAGGCTCACAGTCTTTTGAGTTCCTCGCTAGAGCTTCTGATTGTCGGTGTAATCCAGCACTTGGCTTCCATTCGTGCTACGCCCTGTCGAGTCCTCGAACTTGACAGTTCAAATACTTGGATGTCAAACTTTGAGTACTGGTATCTGGGCTTATGATTCTATCGTGTATGATGATGATTGTCGACCTTGTGCAGACGCCACGCTGGTTTTGGGCTTCTACGCACTATTCCAAATGGATATAATAGCTGGACCTTCGGGGCAAGGTTGCAGAAGCGTCCCCGACTGCAGCGTTCGTGAGGTGGTGTTGAGGGGAAAAACAGGAATAAACGACACATATGTTCAGGAACTCATGGACAGATTATCACGATTTTTGACGTAGCTTGTCGATGGTTCAGTTTATCCTAGAACGAGGGAAGAGCGAATGCACATGGAACGATCTTTCGGCGGCTTGAGTGAATTGTGACATTGACAATTGTCGGTCCAGACTAAAATACCGACAAATGTGCGTTTTAGTACTGCGAACCACTGCGGTGTCCACTCACGGAGCCAAGAGATGTACGTACAGATTCAGGGCTACGTACAAGTCATCGACTCGGTTTGAGCGGTTGAAGCTTTGGAAAGGCTAAGAATAAAGGTCCATGACACCTTCGTCCATGGTGCATGGGTACTACCCGGCAGATCCCGAGCCGACGCAAAAGCCGACAAAACCTATTTCCGTAAGTAATGCGTTGTTGAAATGTTACCATTGCATTTACAAGCTCCTCCCATAGAAAAAACATTTATTCCAGGACACACGAAGCGATTCCACGATTCAAGTCACCTTCTTGGTACATCCCGCAAATGCCTCCATAAAAGGCGAGCCCACTCAGAGGTGCAGATATCTCCCGAGATACACCATGTCGTCAACTGAAGCGCTCGTAATCCTCAGCGATCGTCTTCTCATCTCAGCCGATGCGGAACTCATTTTCAAAGGCGCCGTTGTCGTCCAAGGAGACCGCATTATCGCTTCGGGGCCATGGGATTCTTTACGATGCAGCGTCGATGCAAATACTCCTGTGAAAGACTTGGGCGATGTCACATTACTTCCCGGGCTCTTCGACTGCCATGTTCACCTCTTCCTCGACCCATCCTCTGGCGTGTCCTCCACATCGTCGATACCATCTGAGGATCGTATCCTCGCCCAGATGGCAAGGAACTCTCTCAAGGTCTTGGATGCAGGGGTAACCACTGTTCGAGACCTCGGATGCCCTGGAACATATTCCATAACGATGAGAGACAGAATCAAGAACAAACAAGCCATGGGTCCACGGTATGTATTTTCCTATTTCTCTTTGCCTAAAACATTCAATTGAATCTCTGTGTCATAATTCTCAGGATATTGTCAGCCAACGCTCCTATCACCGTCGAAGGTGGTCATGCACACGCATGGGGTGGCGTAGCCCAAGGCGTCGAGGCCTGTCGAGCGGAGGCCAAAAAGCGGGTTGACGAGGTACGCTGAGATATGTATTCAGCTTCGGTTGCTTTACTCAGAACCCGATAGGGAGTCGATGTTATCAAAGTGATGAGCACAGGGGGTTTCATGACGGCAGGAAGTCATCCCGCAAAAGCCAGATATACCATAGAGGAGCTGAAAGCGATCAAGGAAGTCGCACACGCCCACGGAATCCCAGTTACGACACACGCAACTGGCACGGAGGGTATTGATAGAGCGGTAGAAGCGGGATTTGATTGTGTGGAACACTGTGCATGGAGTGTCGGTAAGTCACCGGTTTTGCCGATGATGCGATTCAAACGTTTCAAATTGATCGTCTGTGTTCACAGAGGGAGGCACGAAATACGACGACGCGGTTGCGAAGAAAATTGTGGAACGTGGTGTTGCTGTTTGTCCGACAATGAATACTGCTTGCCTCGAAAAGGATTATTTCTGCCCTTGGGATGCTCGCGAACATGTAATTGGGAACCTTTCGCGGTTACGGGAAACTGGGGCAAAGATGATTGTCGGCACGGATAATGGCATTGGTAAGATACCGTCCCGATTTACTCGCTCCTTTCAGAGGGGTTGGTGTGGCGCTCACTAAGTGGCTGTAAACATATAGGTCTCTGTCACTTTGAGCGATATGCTGATGGACTATCAGCTCTGGTCGATGCTGGGTATACTCTCCGTGAAATCATATCTTCCGCAACTTGTGTTGCCGCAGAAGTATGTGGGCTCGCCAACGAAACGGGGAAGCTACTGCCCAATATGGCTGCGGACTTGGCGGCTTTTGGAGGAAACCCACTGGATGATGTACAGGCCTTCTACAGGCCTCGCTTCGTTATGGTGTGTGATTGTCTTCTCGGAAGTTTCTCCGTCCCGTTTTCGTTGTCATGCTACCCGTGAACTATTGTTTATCTCGCGTTTACAGGCTCGAGGTCGAGAACATAACCTAACACCAATTCCACCTCCTGCGGACAACTCTGCAATGGCGGCGCACATTCAAAGGACACTGCGTGCCGGCGCTGGGCTCTCATCGAGTCCACACACACACTAATTAGACTCGTATCCGTCGGAGATCTCCAAGGGTTAATTTCCGTGCCAGGGTGGTGCCAAGGGACAGTCGTTTGTGCTTATCCTACTCCGTTAGTTCAAGCTTTCTCCTTTGGATCATCTTGGATCTTGTTTTTAGCGTCGTCGCTATAGTTATGATTCGCTAAACATCGATATCGGTTGTACAATATTATACAAACGTCGCTTTTCTCATTCCGAGTCATTTCAACCATGTTCTACTGCGTCCCTGGCATTTCACGCCACACGAAAGCTGCTCTAGCGCCACCGAGGGCATCGGTATTCTTCCCTTCAACTTCGGGGCATCTCCCTTGAGCCTAGCCTTTCCTCGTTGCTTAAGCCATCACGTTCACGCGTACCGAGGCGCTCATCAAGATGTTCGACGCAGTAGTCAACAAGGATGTGTTCCGAAGAATTGAGCCAGCCTCAACTTGAACGGAATGACTCTAGTGGCGAGTTCACGTAGGTCATGGTTCAGTTGTAAGCCGCGCCAAAGACCACAGCCGCCTACTTATCCTGTAACCACCATCATCGACCGTTAATCATGAGGTCCCTGCAGCTCTATAATCTATGCTTCTTTCTTTATGCTTTTATTGGTGGAGTCGGAGGCCCAGATAGCAGCAGGCTTCGACACCAAAATTGAAATTGCAAACCACCCCAAGGTCCGAATTCCGACTCTCGACGTGGACAGCACCGTCCACAAGTCTATTCCCGAAGCCAAGTGCCAGTTTTTCAGACATTAATACAATACCACACTGGTTAGAGGACTCGAAAAATGCTTCCAGGCATATAGCAGGCGAAACATTGGAGCAAAGGATCGTTACAGGGATTCGGAGGTTGGAGATTCGTGCGTCCCCTGTCGCAATCTTGTTAACCCATTGTCACTGACATATTAAATAGCAAGTCTTATACTCGGCTGGACTCTTGGAACCATCACCCAGATACTAGAAGCCGAACATCCCTGAAGACCATAGGGACGATATTTTGGGTTGCCCCGGCCCAGGCTGCGCGTCCGAGTCACTGCAGTGAATCCTTAGTCGAAAGCGCAGTGCAAGACTCACATAGACCGACCTCAAATCTAGTTCTGATATTCAAGAATTCTATTTATATATGATAGCTGCCAGTGGGTACCATGTCTATTTAATCCCTAGAGTCAAGACGTCAAATCCTAGCGACTTCCGAGTCGACTACATCTAATTATGCTAGGCTAAGTCACATATACATACTGGACTTAATAATCAATAATTTGTCTAAACCTGGCTCACATGCTGTTCTTTCGTAGATTTTCTTGACAGTACAATGTGCATGAACTGCAATGACGGATGAGTTAGGTTAGTGGTGTTGTGGCACCCCGTGAGACGCCCGCAACGGTCTAGGCGCCGTTCGAGCCGATTGTCCCACTCGGACTTACCGTCATTTTTCGTCCTTGACAAGCTTGACTCCTTCATGATACTTCGTAACTTATGTCCAGTCGTCTTCCGTCACCCTCAAGCTAGTAGCAACACTGTGCCAAAGACTCAAGAGTATATCACGTATTCACGGCGTCCATTCTGAAGGACATATTCGAATTCAGTGCTATTGATCCAACCAACTTCAAGAACTTCTCATTGCAGTCTAAGCAGCTCCCACAACCACACTTCGAGCCCCATAATGATGCTGGGTGGCTATGAGTGCGTCAATTTGCATAAATTCAATGTAAAGGCATTTGCTGACTATATTGTCATTCTAGACCGCCTTTGCCTGAGTAGTCAGGAGATGCAGGCACCTAGCGGTAGTAGCGGATTCAGACGTCGAGATTCGTCGTAGAACAGGCGTAGAAATCGACTGGATTGAGGCAAGAGCAGTTGCGAATTGAACTTAGGAAAAGATCATGGCAGGATCGACGAGGGAGTATGGATTGGAAGCGGAGAGAAATCTATTTCATAGTACGTCTTGCTTCCATCTGGGGACGATATTATTCAAATTATGTTCCTCAGACTAGACGATGATCAGCCATACAAACGCCATACCAACTAGATTACTTCAACCCCGTTTTTACCAGCGCTTGGTCTCAGTCCGACGTACAACCTTTCACCCTCAATACGTTGTTTTACTGCGCAAGGAATGGCTTTGCATGTACAGAAATATGTCCTATGACTACTCTCCGCTGAGGCTGCGAATCTCACCATATTTTCTGTCACTCTCAGCTCAAGACCACATTCAGCACCGCTCCCTCATCACGAGTTGTGAGGAAAAACCAATCAAGTCTTCTCAGCCGGAGGCGCATTGTTCGCTGCTCGGTCAATTTTCTGGAAGCCACATATACAACGCCTTATGGATAGCAGAGTTTTATTTGGTTTTATCTATCTCGCGTATTTTGGTGATACTCTCAGGAATTGGCATAGCAAACCACCGCCGTTGTTGCACTATCCCCATTACCGTGGCCGAGTCGTTGTCAGCTTATCAAGATTCAACCGCGCGAGAAGATCACGTCGTACACACGGGTTCCATTGTTATTGGCCTGCGACTGGAAGCGATTGTCCTTCTGGAATGGTTCCATTGGTTTCGAACAATCCCCAAAGCGAAAAGTCGGGAACTAGCCTCCTGATCACTTTCCGCACATACCGGCTTACCCTTCTGGTATTCGGTACTCTCCATTGACGCTGTCAAAGGCTCTAGGCGCTTACGATACCATTATCGTTCATGGGTAATCGTCCGGGCGGTATAGCCGTTAGTTGTCGGAAGCTGGACATCATGTCCGGTGGTTCTTAGGCAACAACCAGTCTGAATCAACAACCTAACTCACGCTTACGTCGGTGTCCGAGCGGGCAGCGAGCTATCGTGACCAGTACCGAGGACGATACGTATCAGTTTGGACTGTTTCTCGACTTACTGTTATACGGTTGCCAATGGCGATGGTTTGCCCTCACCGAGTCGAGGAAGGACAACCCTGATATCCCCGAATCAGAGCGGAACGATATCATGTGCATACTTGGATGGCAGGCTCCGATACTGATTTGACTCTGGGATTGGGAACGCCGCTAGTGGAGACGTTTGGATGGTTCGAAAATGAGCTTAGCTCGATACCCTTGATGCTCAGCCTGGGATCACTCGGACGCGAACTGAGACTCCATCTCCATTGCATCTCCCTCATCATTACTGCTTCTGTATATGATCCACCACGTTCGCAGCTTATGTTCGTAGAGCTTGCCAATCGGAACACGTCTTGCTTCAACATGGAATGCGCTCTCTGGGGCATTGATGTGTTGTCTCCTTCTATTTTCGACACAATATCTTCGTGATAGCATATAACCACTTCGGAAGGAAAGCGAGACTGAGCGCTTGGACCATGGTCTCTCAATCGCAAACGATTAATCTCCTTCCTGTCCGACCCGATGCAGCGCTCACGACACGGTCCATGCCACGGGACCTTCTTGATCCCCGCGTAGGTGTACGTATCGCGTATTGGGCGGTATCGGTGCAAACCGCTGCGCTGCACCTCTTACAATCTGCAAATCGAAGAGTTGTTTTTAGCATAAGCGTAGCATTCTCTTCACCTCTCAAGATCTCACGCGCGCGCGTGGCTCTGTAGGCTCAAAGAACACCCTAGTATACATTCACGGAAACGGCGCCCTGGACGTCGGTATCTGTGTGTTCAACTTCATTCCCTTTGAATGTTGCTTTTCTTAGGGTTTCTATTCTTCGATACATAGATCTAGATCAATACCACTCATGCCATTTCTTTATTCTTGAATGAAAGATATTGAAAGTCGGCTGAGAGCGAACCCGAGCGATAGCTGCAGTAAGCGCCCTGCACCATGCCAGCACCTCTTACTTATCCTTTTACGACCATCATCAACCTTACAATCGTTTCTCAGGTAAACACCTACTCAGCCATGAGTTCAAACTCTCTACCTCTTGTCGACCCCCAGAATCCCCTTTACTGCCCATCAATCCCTGCTACTGTCTACCTCAGTCAGCTTCGTGTCTCCAAATCCTATACCCGAACCCAAGACTTTCCCCGCAAGCGTTCTCGAGTTCAAGGACATAGTCGCAGCAGCAATACATTCATTCGTATGCTAAGTACGCTAGGAAAAGAAAACGAGATAGAGAAAGAAGAGAAGGAAGAGAATTACTGCGTCGATTTCGGTACCCCCAAGAAGACAGCCCCAGCGAAGAGACCAAGGACGAGGGCGCAAACTAAACTTCAGCTTCAAAAGTCTCCCAAAATCACCAAGAAAATCTTTCCGTCACTTTTCCCAGCAGACAATCCTAACCCTCTTCACATGCAAACAAACGTACTCAAAGTATCTACACCTGCGATTCCTCTCAAGACCCACACCATATCTCTCTGGGACCTCTCTGGTTCTCCGGATTCATTCGAATCGGACTCGGACACCTCACCTGTTTCCATTCTGCCTCCTGGGCTGGGTATCGTTCGAGAAACAAGAATGGTTACGCCTGCTCAGGATAAGACTAAGGTGAGCTCAATACTCTATTACACCACCTGTATGCGACTGAGCAACCCAATAGCAAGATAGCAAGCACTCTCCAGCTGGCCTCAAATCCCGAAAACGAAAACTGGAATCCATGTTTCCTGATCTCTTCCGTAACTCTTCCGACCCGAAAAAGCTCAAGCTCACTCCTTCCGAACCGCCCATCGATGAAGATTCACTCTCTACCACTGGATGGATTCGAAGCCTCGATTTGAACACACACCGGACGCCTGTACCTTCGGTACCCGTTGATGTCAAGGAAGATCGTATCAAGATGCTTGAAGGTGCGCATTCACACTGATAAACTCTGATAAGAGATCTGAAGATGAACATCGAGTAGATGTATTGTACGGACCGCCAATCGGGACTGACACACCCAAAGGATGTTGCGTTCTTCTCGATAGGCTGAATGAGATGTTACCTGGTATCCGTTTGCGTGAAAGATTGGACGAAGCAAAGGGGCATCAAGGCGTGGTTGACTTTCTAGGTGTACAAGGTTTTTTTATTTGTCCTGGTTCTTGGGCGTGCTGGCTGACGTTTCATGATAGGGTTGTTGAACGAGCGTGTTATGGAGATGTTTCGTACCTCTGAAGTCAAAAGGTTGATCCTTGGATGTTCGCTGAAGGATGAAGGGGGGCTCAATTTAGGTGCCGATGGGGTGTTCAGAGGTGTTTCCTGCATTCTTTTCCTGATTTTTGCAAGGACAGACTGATGGACCCTTGGTTTGACAGTGCTAGGCAAACCAAATAGCTTTCTCTTCGTCTCAGAGCTCTCGTTTGCAGGCGCACGTATTAGAGACCGAGACTTGATGCACATTGTCATGCTACCGAAGTTGAAGAAGCTGTGCCTGGACGAGACAGGTGTCGGAGATGAAGCGTGAGTTCTTTCACTTCCCTTCGTCTGATTGCTTTACTGAGGCCACATTTAGGATATATCATCTAACGGCTCTTTCATCCCTGCTTACTCATCTTTCGCTTGCTCACAACCCGCGTATCTCGGATGAATCTATGCCAGCGCTCATCCTTCTCGCCAAGTTGCAGCTCCTTTCCTTGGTTGGTACAGGTATTGGTATGCCTGGGCTGAGGAAGCTAGCGACTGCGATTGATAAAGAAGGAAGGGTCGTCGATGTTGAGATTCCAGGGAGCTGTGAAGCCTATGTCGGCGGTGCGTTCCTTTCTGACGCGTTTTTGGTTCCTTTTGCTCACTGATAGATAGACCTCGAGAATAACGCCAGGTACCTCTTGTATCCTCAACCCCCACTTATCACCTCGCCCCTTCTGTGTGCAAGACTGTCAATTGGGGCTCTAAAGAGGAACTTGGAGGCACATTTCAGTGTGGCCACTCAGCAGACTCAAGCCCTCGCTCCTTATAGTCTTGATCAAGCGAAGCAACCCAAGCAAACGGCGGAAGTCAACGAAATGCTTACGAAGGAAGAAATGCGCGAACGGTTGGAAGGTATTCTCAGGATGAGGGAGGTAGACTTGTTGGTTTGGGGAATGGTGTTCGGGTAGTTTTCTGCCGCTCCTTCGGACCGTTACATTTCCTGTTCATGTTTTTATCCGCTTTCTGTCTGTCTGTTTTCGTGTTCTCTCCAAGGATACCTACTCTACTCGCTCTCCCTCGCTGTAATGTGTTTTTCGCCATTGTAACTTGTCATGTTCTCTAGGACACCTATCGCCCTAATGTAATCTATCGTGTTGTGTCGCTTCATGTCGCTTTCCGAGTTATCACCAGCCGTCAACTCGAGAAAAAATGGGTTCCTGGCTGGACGCGATCGAGGTTTGTTCTGATAGATCTGCTGACCAGTGACCTCAGCCTAAACCGTTTTCGATCGTGTCTGCTTCGTGCACCAAGCATGGCATTCTTTTCTTTCTCCTCCTATACTCCCTTCGACAGGTCTTAGCTATGAAGGAGCCGGAGGTCGTTGATAGTGGTATGCTCACCCTAATGGTACCAATCTCGGGCGGAGATTTGACATAGAAATTCAACAGAGACATACCAGGAACTCTTGCATTACTTCAAATACGCATCTTCAGCGTATACAGTCCTTTGTCCGAAACCGAACGGAAGAGTTTTGGTTTCTCATGTGGGCTTGACATTTTTCTAGTCTTTTTTTAGAGACTCATGTTCGAGAGAGCAGTTTTCGAATCCACTACTCGAGATCCAGGGTTACGTCGCAAGAGACGATGAGAAGAAAGAGTTCGTTGTTGCGTTTCGGGGAAGGTGCGTTCCCTGTGTTTTTGCTACCATTCAGATATCTGATGGCCCTTCGAATATAGTTCGTCAATATCGCATATCTTGCTAGACACGCAGATAGCGCTGGTCCCGTGTACGCTAGCATCAGGTATCAAGGCTCCGGAGGGATGCAAAGTGCACGGTGGATTTCTAGCAGGGTGCGAGTCGTTCAGACTGGCATTGTCTTTGAGCAGATGCTAATAATAGCAACATAGATGGGACTCGGTCGCACTGGAAATATACGCAATTCTAGGAGCTTGTCTCCGCTCACATTCTACCGCTGAAATAGAAGATTCGACAGTTTTAACAAATTCGACGAAATCCGACTATTCGGGATACAAGATCGTTACCACAGGTCATTCGTTAGGTGGTGCTTTGTCGACACTTTGTGCAATGGCGTTGCAGCAGCAGCACAAGGAGGCTGGAGTGCGAAACTATACATATGGTTCGCCGAGAGTGGGTAACAAACTATGGGCCGAGTTTGTTAGCAGTGTGCTGAGCGAGAGGGCCTTTAGGGGTAGGTGCTTCAGTGGATCTTCCATTAAGCTACTTGCTTAATGCTACTTGATAGTTGTAAACGCACACGACGGGTAGGTTCTGTATCTACTTCGGTGAAGATGGAAGACCGCTCACAGAGACGATCTATAGGGTACCAACGATGATACCTCGATCGTTAGGATACCTACATCATGGTAAGCGCCTTCTTTTACTCCCCTTTCACTCTCATACTGAGTAATCATATCCAGGCGTCGAGTATTGGCAGCCCCCACTCACTGCCTCAGTCACTACAGCCTCCTCGAGTCATTTCCCGCACTTACCTTCCCCTCGCATACCTTCATTGCCACATTTACCTTCTCCTCATATCCCTTCGTTCCCACATACGCCTTCCCCTGAAAATGGAATGCTGAAATGCTCATGTCCGGACGGGGAGGAGAATGAACGGTGTAGCGGTAGTGTTCCAAGTCGGGGGATCAACGAGGACCATATGGTGTATTTTGGAATTTTGGCTACGACGCCGTTTTGTCTTTGACTACCATATGATAAGTCAGGGATATTGCACTTGCTTTATGTATCAAAAGACCCTGAGCCAACTCTGGGCGCTTATTCGATCCCGAACTGTAACCATCACCGCGATATGAATGAAACTGCGACGACTTCTACTCTCAACGACCAATCTTCCACAGACAGTGCTTCATTTTGTTATCAACCATTTGAGGGACCATACGAATGGCGCCAACGCTGATATGTCGGCGCACAAACCCAACAGGTGAGCTGTTGACAGATTTCCCACATTTTGCTGTATCCAGCTAGGTGTTGTTTGCATTCGAGGCTGTTCGACGGCCGTATTCGTTCATTGGGACGACAATCCTCCATTAACTACCCATAGTCTATGCCTGAATCTTCGACGGTGAGCAGAACAGTAACAAGGACGTACATTATTGTCAAGACTCAGACTGGTAGTCTCTAGACCCCAATTCAAGCAAACTTGAAAGAAGACAAGGCGGGAGAGAGGAGGCCTTCTTTGAATCAGTCATGGGAGGTAGTCTCGAAGGCGGTGGCGAAATATGATGAGGAGATGGTACAGAACTGGAAAGATGATATCGAAACGCTACTCATTTTCGTGCGTCCTATTGTTTTCGATGATCAGTGCTTACTGGTCTTACAATGGGAATTTCAGGCGGGTCTTTTCTCTGCTGTAGTGACAGCTTTTGTGGTCGAGTCATACCAGTGGCTCCAAGAAGATCCCGCAGACACAACCGTCGTTCTCCTCACTCAGATGATTATGTTGCACGTCAATGGATCCCAGACCCCAATTCCAGAACGTCCACCATTCCAACCAGACGCATCGTCCATTCGCATCAATTGTTTTTGGTTCCTCAGCCTGATTTTCAGCCTCACGTCTGCCCTATTTGGCTTACTATGCAAACAATGGCTCCGAGAACACAAACGCGATCCGCCGACCAACTCACCAGGAGAAGCATTAGCTCTTCGCCAGCTACGCAGAGACAGTTTCGACAAATGGGGCGTTTGCTCATTCCTATCGGCATTGCCTATCCTTCTCGAGGTTGCGCTCCTGCTATTTTTTGCGGGTGTTCTAGATCTTCTGTGGGCACGACACCGTATACCATTTATCTGCACATTCGTTGCTGTCATGCTCAGCGCAGGATTGTATTTTGTTACGACACTACTACCAACCATTGCCATACCGGGAGATCAAAAGATATGGCAATACTGGAGAGGAGAGGTGGCATATCAGTATATCTGCCCCTACAAATCTCCCCAAGCATGGGCCGTTTATCGTCTTTCTTGCAGCCTTGTCCGCCCCTGGCTCAAATTTCGAGTAATCGCTAATTTTGCTGTGCGTTACGGCTTGTGGAATCATATCCAAATCCCATACCCCGATTGGTCAGCATGCGACCTTGCAAGAGTGAGGCAGTTCGACCCACTTGCAAAGTTGCATTCAAATACACACCGCAATGGAGTGAAGCTGTACAAGCTTCGCGCATTCCAATGGGCAACTGTCATGTTCAGGGATAGTCCGCTCATGCTACCACATCTCAACAACATTATAGCGACGCTCGAACCTTCCCTGGCCATGTCCGCGATTTTTGGCGAATGGCGGTTCGCAATGTGGAAGCACTTGACTCAGTTAGACGTTGAATGCTATTGTATTGATTCCGGGTCGTTCTATTCTTCCAGCGGGGAAGGAACAGGCATGTACATTTGGGCCGCGTCTCGACCGCAGATCCAAGATGCTTATTCTCGAAATGGCATAAAGCTATTACTATGTCATCAATATTGGAGTGCGAAGGCCGCTAGCCCGTCTCTCGACTTGGCTGGCCTAAATCAACTATTCAAGAGTATTCAAGAGGCAAATCTCCAAGAAGTGTCTGGTCTCCGTTTCGTGATTCCTTTTCCCATAGCCGAAGCACTGTGGAGACACCCGAACCCAGTGGTTCGCAAGGAGAGTCTACAACTACTTCCGCTTTTCGAAGAGGCTTGGCAGCATTCTCCTGCTCTCGAGGAGTCGCGTCACGACTCGGATCGCCTGGCCTTTATTGTCGCACTCACTGAGCACCTTCGAACAGATTGTATCTCAGAACTGACACGCCGCAGACGCGGTTTGGAGTTCATACGTTATGTTCATGGTCACATTATCACTCGAAGGTTATACCAGTACGATCCGAAACGACGATACCAGTTATATGATCAAAAGAGGCGCCGCAGACTGTTGGTTTCCGATTGGGTTGACGCGATCACGAAGGCACATCACGTCTACAATGAACAGGTACCCAACAATAAGCGGTTACCTCCCGACTTTTTCGCGCCGATCCCACCTCCCATCGAACCTCTCCCAATCGACATACCTCCCGCGTCAGTCTCACCTTCTGGTGTTCGGTACTCTTCTGACACCGTCATTGACATCGTCAATGGGGAGGTACAGGTTGTTGACATTAATGAAGATCCAAATGGTACAGAATTTATTCGGCTGCACGCAGCTGCTAGTCTACCACCTACGGAAATGGTGAATAGTACTATGGAAGACGCTTGGCAGGAATCGAAACCACCGTCAGCCGGTGGCGTAGAGGGACTGGGCTAGTGTTTGCAGATAGAAAAAGAGATAGATACTCAAGTAGTACTCGAAGCGATACGAACAATATTATCATACGTGCAAGGATAGCTTTGGGACCATTATCTGTGGCTGATCAGTCACGACGATACTTTCACTTTGATCCAAATCCTTCGCGAATTCTTTCACCTTGAAGAGCTAGACTGCCACTGCAGCGTCAGAGAGTACTTGCTCAAACGAATCGTGCGTTACCTCTGGTTATCCTGATTCCTACTACTTCCTGACCGGAGCCTGGTCATGCCCAAGCGCAACGACTTGTGCTTGCTTGTCTCGGTGTCTTGCGCTCCTACATTTTGTCCGCTCCTGCAACCAGCTGTAGAATCCAGATAGCTCTTTCGCTGGGACATCACACTTGGAGTGTTGAGAGCAGCCCCAGCTGGGGCAGTTCCAGTACTCTGTTGGTTGATGTCGATATCACTGAGCCCTTGTACAATCGAAAGTGAATCAGAATAAATGGTAACCGCTGCTGCCTGGTTCAAGTCTGTGACAATGTCTAAATGCTCCTGGCCTATTTCCGGCATAGTCTCGGGAAATGGTGAAAAATAGGTGTCCGGGAGTTTTCCTGCTTCCCGTACCCTTTTGATAATTTCCGGCCACCTGACTCCGATCGTGAAATCTCGATGCACTTGCCACCATTCTATTATCCTTTCATTGATATTCTGTATGAACTCTTGCCCCTTTGGGTTCGTTAAGAGTTCAGAACTCTGGTTCTGGTCACCGAGATGGTCCATAAGAAGGCGTAAGAAGGCGATCCTCTCCTTGTCATGCTGTTTCTCATCATATCCCTGGCATGCTTCCCATGATGCCTTGAACATAGGAAGGAGATCCATGCTCCTCTTTCGGATAGACACCTGCTTATGTGTCCATAGCGGTGCCGCAACTTCTACGAAAGGTATCGCAAAACGGGGATGGGAAGGATGCCGTAGGTCAGCTTGGTTTATAGACTTGATCAAACGTTCCATCCAGGTGGATAAGTCCGACTTTGAGCTAACCAGGCCATCCACCAAGGAGGTCCAATAGTACTGGTAAAAGAACAGCTGAGTCCGCTGTGGGCACCGCAGGGACGGTGTAGGTAAATCTGGATGTTTAAGCCAGTGTGCGATATCGGCTGTCATCCAAGGATCCTGCAGTACTGCCACATCCCACTGACGAAAAACCACCGACCGTGCGGCAAAAGCAGGTATGCTTTGTAAGATACGCTGTAGGTGGATGGCCATCGACGGTGTGTCGCAAAACACGTTGATTGCCCACTCTATTGCACATAACTCATACAATTTTAGATGCCGAGTAGTGGGCGGTAAAGGAATTGAGAAGTCTTGGTCGAATTGTCTGATCGTGCGAAGGTCAAATTCAGACCATGACGGGGCTGGCGTCTCTATGTTCTCCCACAAGGCCTGGACATAATTTCCTAGGGCATTGTTCATGGGAACGAGGCGTTGGAGAGTGTCGATGATTGCCCTAGGGGTAAGAATACGAACGAGCTTCCGGGAAATCCAATATACAGCCCATGCCTGGGGTGACTTGTATGGACATATATACTGGTACGAAAGTTCCTCGAAACGAGCATCGAGGATGTTCTTTGCCTGTTGTCCAGGCGCAGTCCATGTGAGAATGACTGTGGTGAAAAAATACAGCCCCACGCTGGACGAGACGACGGTCAGACAAAAGGTGAATGGAATGGGGTGCTTCGTCCATAGAAGATCCAAAAGCCCGACGAAAAAGAACAGGAGTGCAATCTCGAGAAGGATTGGGAGTGTCGACAGAAATGTGGACACACCCCATTTCTCAAAGCTATCCCGACGAAGCTGTCGAAGTGCCAGGGCCTCCTGCGGCGTGCGAGTCGGGGTATCTCTTTGGTGCTCTCGTAGCCACTGCTTACACAGCAGGCCAAATAACCCCGAGGTCAAGCTCAGAACGAGACTGATGAGCCAAAAGCAATTGATGCGAAGAGCCGATGCGTCTGGCTGGAATGGTGGGGGTTCGGAAGCTGCGGCTCGAGACGAATTGAGTTCGTGTAGAATTTGGCCCAGAAGTACGACAGTAGCATCTGCGGGGTCTTCTTGAAGCCACTTATACGATTCAATGACGAAGGCAGTGACCACCGCGGAGAAGAGACCCGCCTTTTTGATGTGCCATAAGTGTTTGCTATTATGATCAGAAGGGTGATATCGACTTACAAAAACTAATACCATATCAATGTCTTCCTTCCAGTTCTTGACCATGTCGTCGTCATACTTTGTTACTTCGTCAAGCAGTTTGCCCCAGGAATATGACGTGGCATCCCTGGGCCTTTTCTTCTTGGATGCCCTGCCAGATCTAGTAAATCCCTATAGTAGCAAGGTATTAGAGCAACAAAGTGACAAGATATGGACAATGGGTCGAACCTGGGCTCCAGACGCATACTTTGTTACTTTGTCAAGCAGTTTGCCCCAGGAATATAATGTGGCATTCCTGAGCCTTTTCTTGGAAGCTCTGTCGGAGCTAGTAAAACCCTGTAGTTATGAGGCATTAGAACAATAAAGTGACAAGATATGGTCAATGGTTCAAACCTGGGCTCTAGACGTACGAGTGCTGGTTGACCTCCTAATAGGGGACATCGCTGAGGTTTTGTTGGGGGGGAGAGGCAGTTGAACTCGAGGACATCTGCTTTTGAGGGATCATCCTGCGGACATACTACCCACACGCACGCCAGATACACGTTCTCTATAGGTTTCTCCGAGTCACGGTGATATTTATCCTGTATGACCATATTGTTTGTGAGCTCCATAATGGAAATAGTATGATAGTAAGCAGTACATAGGCAGTTCGAGTCCCCGACAGCCATGTCGGTAATGAGGCCTTGAGGGTCTTTTATAAGACTTTCTGAAGATTTTCTGGCTCCAAATGCGAGGCAACGTCACATTCTCGTACCAAAAAAAGAAGCAAACTCGTGCATTCGAGGTGTCAGAACCTGAGATCTATGTAAGTATGACCAATCGGAAAACGTGTGAATTGAGCATTTGACGTACAAAGCCTGATGATTTTCGATTGAATTTCTCGTGCAAAGCAGCTCTTGAGGTGCACGCGATTTTGACATGTCGAATGTGCTGAAAGGTGATGGAGGCAGCTAACAGAACAGGCAACATCAGGGTCTGAGGGTCAAGCGCTGCTGATGATCATATTATCTTATCTTATCTTATCTGGCAGCATGAAAATCACAGACGCATTGGCAGGAAACGACATACAATTATCAAGGTAATTAATGGCACTAGTAAGAACATAGGAGTAGACATGACATGACAGGTTACAAAAGGTAGAAAGAGAACAAATGTACTGTCCAACATCCCAAAAGTACAGGCATATCCACGTGAGGTCGAATGAAAGAAAAAAGAAAACGACCTCTAGGTTCCTAAGCGTCTTTTCAGGCTCAATCAACCCTCTTGCGCAAGAGACGGATCGATCGTATCCGAGGATGGTGACTGAGCTTGGAACGGCGATGGCGCTACAACAGGTCTTCGGAACCGTGCACGAAAATCGTTACTACCTCCACTACTCGCACTTGTCCCCGTGCCCGATATTGACTCGCCAGGCGTCGAGGTTGCCGATGATGAAGGCGTGGACGCAGAGTCTGGCGTGAACACCCCGGTGGGTTGGTTTGGGGTGAAGGCTTGATTGGAATCGTATTGTTGTTGTTGTTGTCTCTGTGGCCGGCGTGAGATCCGAAGAGAAGAGAAAGATGTTACAAAAACGAACCTTTCGATTCCAAGTCTCGAATGCTTCTGCGATCAACGGCTCCAAAGAGGCTAGCTCCAATTCCGTCATCCTTAGGTTGTTCAATAGATGCTGTTTCAGCAGCGGTGCGCACGAAAATGACAGTAGTAGAGTTGTAGCGAAGATTTGACCTGGATTCGCGTTCGGTGGTAAGGCGGTCTCGGGAAAAGGTGGTGGCAGAGGTGGTGGGTAGCTTAAAGTAGAAGGTGTTTCGCCGTGTTGGAGTAGTTCTTGGTAGGCAGGATCGAATGATATCTCGGGGTCACTGGATGTACCGCTGTTAACTTCGTTCCCCATATCCATACCCAACTCCCTCATCTTTCTCTCTTTGAGAAGTGCACGATGCTTTCTCTGTCGCTCCCTAGCAGCAGCGCGCACACGGTCCCTCCGAGCCGCCTCTTCCGGCGAGAGATCGTTTGGATCGGCCGCTCGTCGACGCGATGTAGTAGGTTGTTGAGGAATGGTCATAGCCATCTGCGGATGAAAGGGCTGGCCCTGGAACTGTTGATGATACAAATCCTGTTCCCCCTCCGGTTGCTGTTGATTAACGTTGGCCATATTAAGCCCAGCGTTCCTATCTCTCTCGCGTTTCCTTCTCTGACGTTCTGCCGCTTTGGCTCTTTTGATCGTCAGTTGAGGGTCGTTCTCGGAATTGGCGAGGGGGCGCTTCAAGGTATTGTTATTATGGGACTGAGGGGGTAATAAGGGAGGAGTAACAGAAGCAAGTTCCATAAAATGGGCTAATTCGTTTATTGAACGAGTCGACGCGTAGGAGGTCGTAAGAGCACGGTGCGTAACTGATGTGACCGTGCTTTCACTTTGAAGTGACAATGTCGTCGTGAGTCGTGACGGTTGGTGGAAAAAGAGTGACAGGAAGAGCCGGTGTCCGAGGTCTGGGCTACCTTTGTTACGTGGTTTTCTCATAGGACCCCAGTCACCGCTAACAGCTTTAGCATTTGGATTGGCATCGTTCTACGTGTCTACACTACAGACTTGGACCTGGAGCTATGTACTACATAATGTACTAGCAACGGAGAAAGAATGACATGCCTCAGCGGACACTGGCAACCGAATGTTTATGATGGTCAATTTCCTCGGTGACCGGTGTCGTGCCCTGATCTGAACAATCACTGGGGCCGACCAGTGGTAAGTTAGATTCAAACTTGTTTTCTTTCAGATTTACCTGGGAGCTTTTGCAGTAAAGTTAAAGGGGTTCTGTAGAGTTATGCACAGAGAAGTGACTGGAGATGGCGGTAGCACGTTGAGAGCGAGATAGTATTAGACGCCTAGGCGCGTCGCCGTAAGCTCTTTCTTCTTCCCATCATCCATTCTGCCTGTCGTTCTCTAGGAATCCCGCAATTGGGCAAACCCAACCTCATCCAGAAGTCGGACCCAGATTATTCATCTCAGCTGTGGTACTTGCCTGAGTCATGGTATGAAAAAATGGTATTGTGCTGTCTTTTGATTAGAAAGTCAGCCCGATAACATTGATAATTTTCTTAGTAAAGCACCCAACATACACCTCGCAAAGATCGCGTTTGACTCGAAACTGTGCTGCATTTGTACACATCAGCGAGGCTAGTCTAAAGGGCCTTCACAATGACTCGGAAAGAAGTCTATACTGGGTGAGTTTTGTATATTCTTATCCCCAGAACTCTATTGCTGACGCCCTTTTTTCTTTTCAGAACGGCGATTATCACGATTCATACGTCAGGATAGAAGATTGTTTCGCTGACTGTATCTTTCTCCCACCGCCGGTCTCGCATTTTCTCGCTTTTCACTAGGCGCCCAGTTTGCCGATCAAGTAGCCTGGCTAGCCCGGCTTTACTTGCACAGAAGATAGTCGTTCTGTAGTAAAGCCTGGTACTCGGGGAGGGGGTAAGCGTCGTGCTCGGCTAATTTCGAACTCCGACTGAAAGGCTCTCTTTCTTATCAATTACGGTAACGATATGTGATCTTATCAGCGTCTTTGGTCTTTGACTCTCAACACGAAAACTTCTTCCTAGCAATTTGTACCTCACTATGCCTGCGAGATGTCCGCCGATCAGTCAGGCAACAACGAAGATACACTTCCCAATCAGCAGCCGACCTTTACACCCCAGCATCCACATCAACCAGACCATCTGCACCCCATCCCGATCTTCATGCAATTCCCAACCAATAATGGTCTATAATTTGCCCAGTTACCATTGTATCCACACCACGGCCCTCTAAAAAGTGAATATTCCACTCCTTCAACGATTTCCTAGCAACACCGACGTTCCCAATCCCTTTTTATCACCCAGCGGCCCTGTTCCACGGGTTTTCTCGCAGTCTGTTGCCCCCAAACAGTGGATTTTAACCTTCATTCAAACGCGCGGACGGACAGTTCCGAAGTTCTTGTACTACTGGTCTCGTCTTGAAGATGAGAATGGACAAGATACTACACGGACTCGGATGCATAATTCGACACTGTCGTGGTTCCTAACGGGACGAGCAGCGTACAGGTTGTCATAGATCGTAGAATATTGGCTCAAAAGCTCAATGCGGCAACCGGAAAAAGCACACGACTTTTGTGACGACTAACTGCATACCTCCCCGATGCCCCATCTCGAGCTCGTTTACTGGCTCATGGCGATGCCGGGTCAAGAGCCGTTCAGATGGAAAACCACAGTTCTCATGAACTTACTACTCGTATGGATTGTGCTTGAGTGGCAAGTTTGTCTAGACTCATGAGCTTCAGGTCAACGTTATTTGGCCCTGGAAGGCCAATTCTAGAAACTCTGAATACGGTACACTTTCCCAACAGGTCTCTATCAGAATCCGGGGACCGAGAAGATGTCAACCAGCGACGGAGGAAGCTTTAGATTAAATCCATCACTGGTACTGATGTCCTGGCTCTTGACATACCGTCGCAAGTCTAAGACGATCGCACGCTTAAGGAGCTTTCCTTTCACCGCTCTCGGCTACTCTCGGGCGAGTATGCGCTTCGAGCAGGCTTCGAGTGGGCATAGGAACGTTCTATCCCATTCCTACGCTGTCCAGCTTCAATGAAGCTGGTCTGTACTCTACCTTGAATACGGCAATGTATAGATACATCTGTAATGCAGCGCGTAAAGCTTCCTTGTTATCGTCATCTGAGAACCTAAAGGTTCAGCTGAGGCTGATCCCGCCTGCGTGACGCAATGGCGGCACTACCATCGGCATGTGTCGGACTGTGAAATTAACCGAGCACGACGCTTACCCCCTCCCCGAGTACCAGGCTACCGATCAAGGGCTCTCTGCTACCAGTCACGCACGAAAACTTAGTACTGGAATTGTTCAATATGCCTTTCTTGCGCCAACGGCCTTGCCTAATACGGTGAGCAAGTCGAGCTATAAAAACCGTACCTTCTAACACTGAATCCTCACAGACATCCAAGCTCATTTTCCAACTCAAGATCAAACCAAAGCAACAATGTCTACCACTCCTGCACTTCTCCAACCTCTCACCCTTGGACCGCTCATGCTGCGAAACAGGGTTATCATGTCCGCCTTAACGCGTAACCGCGCCGTGCCAACGAACGTGCCCAATGACCTCAACGTTGAGTACTATAGGCAACGTGCTAGAGGAGGCGCTGGGTTGATCATTTCTGAGGGTGTCTTGGTTACTCAACAAGGGTATGTGCACTCAAAGGACTGTCCGCGTTGAGGTGCTGATGTCAGTGTGTGTCTAGAACCGAATGGCCACACGCTCCTGGAATATGGAACGATGAACAAGTCAAAGCGTGGAAGAAGATTACTGCGGCGGTTCACGAAGAAGGCGGGGTGATTTATGCTCAGGTATGTTGAGGCTGTCCGCGACGTGTAGCTGGGCTAATGGGGTCTTCATTGTAGCTCTGGCACCGTAAGCATCCAGCGTCTTCTCCAGCATGCTCGTCTTTCTTAACAATCTACAGTTGGTCGTGTCAACCATCCCGATGCCCCAGAACAAATAGCATCCGGCCAGGTATGTCCTTCAAAGGCTATCATTCATCCTTGTCATTGACGAAACACGATGTATTATTAGCCCGTATACGGACCTTCGGCCATCTCAGCTCGCGGAGGAAAGTTTCGCTTCCTGCCTGGTGTACCTGGATATGTTACCGTACGTCTATCCCTACGAGAACTCAGTCACCTCGGAGCTGAAGCCATTCATTTACTAGCCTACGGCGATAGATGACCCTCGAAAACTGATCCCTCTATTCAAGACTGCCGCAATCAATGCCAAAGAAGCAGGATTCGACGGTGTTGAGTGTACGTATCCGCTCGCTCTATCATCTCCATATGAATCGAGTATTCTGAGACCAGACGCATAGTGCACGCTGCCGGCGGTTATCTCATCCACCAATTCCTCGATAACACCGCTAACAAACGTACCGACGAATGGGGTGGTAGTGTCGAGAACCGGAGCAGGTTTGGTTTGGAGGTGCTCAAAGTCTTGATTGAAGTCTGGGGCCCTGAGAGAGTCGGAATCAAGTTTAATCCTTGTGGGGGTTTTAACGATGTGGGGTGAGTATTTCTAATTTCATCTGGATTTGAGGCTGAGCCGGAATTAAAGGATGACTCTGGACGATACCCTTGAAACGTTCCGTTACTTCATCGCTGAGACTGACAAACTCAAGGTAGCGTATATCTCTTTGTTGGAGTATACGGAAGAGCTGGAGAGGATCATTGATGGTAGGCTTTCTTCTGATACTCGGTACCGACTCCAGGTGGTTTAACTTTTGTTGTAATAGGCAAGAAACGTGCCACCAAACATGATGTTCTCGAGTCTTACTCTCCATACCTCAAGAACTCGCTTCTCATGTACGGGGGTGCAATGACGCCCGAGAAAGGGAATAGACTGGTCTCTGGTTCGGATCTTTCCACTTTCATTCCTCATCCATGTCACTCATGTACCATTCGCTTGTCTAGAAAACAAGGTCGCCGCCATTGCTTTTGGTTATTTGTGGATCGCCCATCCCGACTTGGCCAAGAGGTTACAGTACGGAAAGCCTCTGAACCCCGAGAAGACGGATTACCCTACGGTATACGGTATTGTCGGTGCGAAGGACGAGGAACAGGGCAAGGGATATATTGATTACCCGGAAGCGATTTATGACTAAGACCAGCTGCTGACCTCTACTGACACGGTATTGGGTCGTATGAACGAGGAATGTCGCATTTCCAATCTGGCTGCACGTAATACATCTGTCCTTTTCTACGTGGACAATCACACCAAAAGCCCGTCCTAGCAATGCCTTCATGAACAAAGCTTGGAGTGCAGTCTTCACGAGGAACTTGAAAATGATTGAGCGGCAGTCTGATGAACAATACTTAAGCAATGGCGCAGTACTACCGGCTGCTCAGAATGCTGTCGATGCCCTGTCCTGATAGAGTACATAACCAGTGCCTAATGCATAGCGTGTCGTTACGAAATTGATACCCAAATTTCCAAATATTGGACGTCCAACGACTGGCGTCGATAAACCGGCAGTACTTATCATTGACAGTTTCCTGTCAGGACTTCGGGAATGAGTGGTCTATTAGTCAGTCGCACGCTCGCGAAGTTCTCTGCTGCAGAAGGAGATCAATAGTATGCAAGGTGTTTGTCCCGTTGAGCTGAGGTGTGCGTCCAATGTCGTCGTGGTTGTGGAAAGGGCCTGGGAAACGCTGTCACCAAGCCGCGTCTCTCCTCCTACCATCATTCAAAACAACGCTACCAGACCTTCGACTCGACTGCGGATACTCAGGAAAAGGAGAGCATTAATTTCTAGATTAATGACTCTGGCCAAGAGAAAATTTCCGGTGGTACCGAGAATTTTCTCTTCCTTCGCATCAAAGAGACCGTCTTGATACTGCAACATGTACAGCATGGATTCCTGGTTTCTGACTCACCTGGCCAAGAACTCAAAAAAGGGATATTGAGTGAGTTGCATACCATTTCGATACCAGGGGTTGTCATTGACAGTCGCACATTCAGTGGTCATCAAGAACTAACAACGCATCTGCTTAGTCCAACTCAATCACGTTGGATCGAGCATCCGCTAGAATGCAGCGCTCAAGCGGCTTGTTCTCTGATCTCGGATATCGATAGAGATTTATGAGATAGGTCGAACGTATGAAACTCCTACAACCCCCGAACAACACCGTGATTCAGAGAAAAAAGTCCATGAAACGCGTCGTTACACGTAGAATTCTGGCGTATCTTGTTGACACAGTTAATGCGGCATCTTGGTGAGTAACGACCATATCTGCCTTGAATTGCCAGTATTTATAGTTTCTACTGCCTAGGACACACCGCGGCGTGCAACGGGTTCCTGGGATTTCCGTCAACAAACACACATCTCGACATGAATTAAGCTTGATCTCAGAAGCTCAGCGCACTCCTTGCTGACTATGAGCTGCTCTCACTGTCGGCCTCTTGCACTCCAATCAGGACAAGATTATATCTCGAAATTACGAAAATCCAGCAGCCGTTGCAACTATAAAGATGATGACTGCGATTGACAATGCTTCACCAACACCCAGGCCTTCTGAATCCAACGCAAACCAGAGAAACCATGTCTTCCACACCCTCTCTTCTCAAACCTCTCACTCTTGGACCCCTCACATTGCGAAACAGGATCGTGATGTCCGCTATGACGCGTAACCGCTCCGTGCCAACCAATGTTCCCAACGACCTCAATGTCGAACACTATAAGCAACGTGCTAAAGGGGGCGCTGGTCTGATCGTCACAGAAGGTATCCTGATCACTCAACAAGGGTAAGTGCGTCTGAAGCATTGCCCTGCACCAATACGCTAATGTCTAATGTAGAACCGAATGGCAACATGCCCCTGGTATTTGGAGCGATGAGCAGGTTCAAGGATGGAAGAAGGTTACCTCGGCAGTCCATGAAGAGGGCGGGTTGATTTATGCACAGGTGTGTTGAACGTGTTCTCGTGAAGACGGTCGGCTGACTGCATTTCGTGTCTAGCTCTGGCATCGTAAGCACTCAGGTTCTTCTCCGAGTACTTGTTGACATTTTCCCATAGTCGGTCGTGTTAGCCATCCTGACGCGCCAGAACAAAAGGCCTCGGGGCAGGTGCGTCAAGCATATATTGTTTTCCTGTTTGTAGCTAATAGAGGTGATATTTCAGCCTGTCTACGCACCTTCAGCCATCTCCGCACGTGGAGGAAAGTTCCGCTTCTTGCCTGGTGTACCTGGATATGTTACCGTACGTATAGTGATAACTGTGGAGATGACGGCATATTGATGTTGACTGTGACTATACCAGCCCACCGAGGTTGATGATCCTAGTAAACTCGTCGCCTTGTTCAAAGCTGCCGCTGTCAATGCCAAAGAGGCGGGATTTGATGGTGTCGAATGTACGCTTTCCTATCTCCATGCTCATTGGGCGCTCTAGTAACAAACAATGACAGTACATGGCGCCAACGGCTACCTTGTCCACCAGTTCCTTGACAATACCTCCAACAAACGCACCGATAAATGGGGTGGTAGTGTTGAGAACCGAAGCAGGTTTGGTTTAGAGGCACTCAAAGCTCTGATTGAAGTCTGGGGTCCGGAAAGGGTTGGTGTCAAGCTGGGTCCAACGGGTGGTTACAACGATATGGGGTGATTATCTTTCGCCTCTTCTGGACCAGAAGCTGACTACAGATCGTAGAATGACGATTGAAGACACACTCGAGACATTCCGCTACTTCATAAGTGAAGCAGACAAGCTGAAAATCGCGTACATCTCCCTTGTGAAGTACGTGGAGGCTTTGGATGTTGTATTTGATGGTACGCATTCTTCTGGTACAAAAATGGATTGGCTAACATTCTCTATGGATTAGGCAAGAAACGTGCGACCATACATGACGTTCTAGAGTCTTATTCTCCGTACATCAAGAACTCACTGCTCATCTACAACGGTGGAATTTCACCTGAAGAAGGGGATAAGTTGGTCTCAGGTGAGATTTTCTTCGTTCTTCACGTTATTTCACGTCTCATGCATCTTTTACTTTTCTAGGAAAGAAAGTTGCTGCGGTTGCTTTTGGTTTCCAATGGATCGCACAACCCGACTTTGCGAAGAGGCTGCAGCACGGCAAGCCTCTGACTCCCGAGAAGACGGATTTCTCTACACTATACGGCGTTGTGGGTGGAAAAGACGAGGAACAGGGAAGGGGCTATATTGATTATCCAGAGGCGACTTATGACTAGAGCTACTTACCTTCTACTAGTGTCTCCAATGTGAATCCTTCTAAGGGTTCTAGTTTTTACGTTTACCTTGTCCTAGAGTCTCGCAAAACTTCCTCATAGCAGCGGAGGGTTAACTGCAAATGTATTTTTGAAGATGCAACTGGCCCAGAAGAGTTGGGTAAAAAACGAAGCAATACGCTCTATTGAATATGAACGTGCCGTGGCGGACGTTCATATTCTGGGTCTCCATTCGCTGGGTAGTCTATGTGTCGAGGGAAGAGACTGAGAACGGGGCAGTTGTTCCTCATGCTTTCACTTTACTTAGCGTCCAGTTTTCCATCCAGGTTCCGAGAAACTTTGCAAACAACATGGCATTATGGACGTGAGAAGGACGAGAGACAATGAAAAGAGCTGCTCTACGTAGGGCGATTTTTTACTCGGGAAGTCTATGACCACACCAAACACCCGTCGCTGTAATCCCCAACATAATCAAGTCAACCATATATCTCGCAATACCTCCTTTTCCACCCGATATACGCCAATCCAATGCTAAAGATGCCGCAAAGAGTGACGATGCGACGAAAGGCGCTAAACCGCGTAGCCCAGAGGATATCATATGTTGAATCCCATTGACAGCACCTAAAGCACCTTCAGGTGCGGCTTTCACAATGAGGATGGCACAAGAATCTGAAAGAAACAGTACATCAATACCTGGAGAATGCAGTTCAACACGGGATAATTACTGTAAGCCGTGGTACCCAATGAAGCGCTCGACATCTGCATCACAATCAATGCCCAAGTCAACTTATTCACCTCTCCGGCCCACGCCGTCACAACCCTTGCTAACATCATCAACGTGAAGTTGCCTAGGTAGAACGTGTAAGAGAGGATGAACATCTTCCTTGCGCCAATTCGCTTTAACATGGGCTTCCAGACGAATAATTGGAGAAAAGCGTTGCATGTTCCGTATATACCTAGTATGACGCCGATTTGGTAGGGTGAGAGGCCAAGGCCACCTGTCGGGATAGACGTGGAGTAGGCAAGAGGTATGAGGACAGTATAGGCCATGTGTGTGAAGGAGAAGAAGGCGTGAGTCATGAGCGCGCGTTGAAGATAGACACTTGACGTGACAATTTCTCGGAAGGTCAAGGCCTTTTTGAGTTGTACTTTATTCGAGTTGACATTGTTGGTTCCATTGCGACCGTCCGACATCTGTTGACCTTGCAAAAGTGGCTGTTGTTCTGGGTTGACGTTTGCTGAAGCGTTTGCTTGAGACGCGGTCTTCAATGACTAGAAAAAAGGTCAGCGGTGATGTTGGCCGGGAACCGACAGACTTACCTCCTTCAAACCAACAAAGGAGAACCCAAATGTGAAGAGAGCCAATACGGCCGTAACTGCACACGGCAAGAAGTATGGGAAGTCATAGAAGAAAGAGCGTCCGAATATCTTGGGCCAGCGTTCTGCGGGGTCAGAGAAAAGGCCGCCAATAATGGGCCTACAGTCAAATTTCAGAGTGATGCCATAGTCAATTGGGGAAGATCCCGCACCCTAATGTAACACCACCGCCGTAGGTGAGCGATATCAGCGCATAAGCATCAGGGAGGTTTGTGTCGTCTGTGATCTTCCGTAAATCAGCTTTGCCCAAATTTGTGAGAGTTCACAGAAACTCACTTCTGCAACTAAGGTCTTCACGACACCTTGAGGCTCGTCAGCAACTACACAAATAAGGGTGTATGGTCAACGCACCTATATTTCCGTTAAACACGCCTTGCCAACACCTGAAAAATAGCATTTGCCAAAATGTTTTTGATAAACCAAACCCAAGCATGGCGCAGGCGAGACCTAGAGGACCTAGTAGGAGGATAGGTCTACGGCCCATTCTATCCGATGCTCGGCCCCATTGGAACACGACCAGGCATTCGGTGACGAAGAACATTGACTCCTGAAGAAGATTTGAGTATTGAGGTAAACCAATAATAGTCTTGCACTCACTATTATTCCAGCATAGTAGCCCGTTCTCTTCTCATCTCCACCAGTGATACCAGTCGAACGAATGAATTTTGGGATGAAAGGGTATATGACGGTCGCCGTAATCGGTTCCGTGCACACGATAAGCAAAACGAGGGCGATTTGAAGCTTAGGTAGTGGCGTTGAACGTGGTCGTTCGTCCGAGGTCGTCATCCTCTACGTCCCTAGGTGAACTCTACTGCCCGAGTTCAGGTTTCGAGTCAGATTGAAGTTGGAGTTTCGATGAAGGGTCGCACATCATGCATCAATTCCCACCCACTGGCTTGAATTGTATGATCGCTACTCGGACTAAGTGTCTTCCTGCGAAAAATGCTGATTAAGGCGTCGTAGGCCATTGAGATTGCGAAGCATGGTGGTAAAGAGGAAGCCTAATTGCCTGCCGGATTCGCAGGATTTCGGTGTAAGCTCTCCTCCACGACTCTTTTGTCTTTTGTTAATCACAACCAAAATACTACGGTGGTACATGTTTATCTAGACAGGAGAGGTATATGAAAGAAGAAATCTACAATTTGTCTGTTTGAACTCGTTTACATTCCGATTATATTCCGAGGATTTGCAGCGTAATCAAGCGGTTCGGTGGTGTAGTTGGTTATCACATCTGTCTAACATCTCTGAAAGGGAAACCCGCACAGAAGGTCCTCAGTTCAAGTCTGGGCCGAGCCAAGTTTTTCGACTTTTTTTTTTTTGGCTTACTGAGCATGGCCGTAACAGATGAAGAGTTTTTGATTTTCAGCATGTACTCAGTACTGCCAGCCAGCCTGCCTTTCCGGTGTACGACTGCCATTTTGGTAATAACCCAATAATTCGATAAGCCAATGCACCAAGTCTATTAAGTATAGAGCTGAGTGATACAAATGCGACACGGATACATTAATCGACAGCGAAAAAAAGTAGATTGTCCGTTAGAGAAGCGCTGTTCCTATGAGGAGAGAAGCAACAGAGAGCAAGGTTTGTAGCAAGGAAATAGATAAATTGTTCGATGAAGAGCCATTGTTGGCTGCATGAGAGCTCGATGACTGCGAGCTATTGGATTTGCCAGCAGACCCAGAGGGAGTGGCACTAGCTCTGGCGTTGGACGTCGTCGATGATGTAGATTCCGGTGCCGAGCCTGGATCTTTTGTGATAGTTCCAGAGATGTCTGAAAGGAAACGGTTCAGCTGAAAGTATTGTGGTAAAGATACATGTCATACATTCTTCGAAGGTTGGGAGAGTGTAGTTGGTCTCGACATAAGGTTGGGTCTTGTTCATAGCAACACCGACGGGGACGATGTACTGTAGGGGATAGTTAGCGTGGAGTGTAGTCATCGAATGTTAGAGTAAGAACCTTGAAAGCCTCCTTCAGTTGAGGATAGAACTTGACTGCCTCGGACATCGTGAAGTTATTGAGCTGAAGGCAAAGTTAGAACACAAGAGGTTCCTTGTACAGACCAAGTGGTGTTCACCTCGTGAGTAAGAATGATTCCTCCCTCCTGTGTAGCAATTGGGAGTCAGCATCCGTTCATGAACGGTAGACTCATCATCCTTACAGTATCAAACTTGCCGGTCTTGGCAGCATTGATAAAGTCCATATAGTTCTGATCAACTTGTTCAGGCGTAGCTTTGCCAGCTGCGACCTGCCAGTCGTCTGAATCGTACTGCCAGGTGATAGTCGTCATTCCGAGCGCATTCGCAATAGCACGAATACGGTCATCGGTATCTCCGAACGGAGGCTAAGGGTGATAAGGGTGAGATATTGCGAACCCATGGAAATCATAAATGGCTCACTCTCCAGCAAGTCGGTGTGACGCCAGCAACGAGCTTGATCGCTTGCATCTACACTAGTCAGTGAGAATTTGTTTTGGTGGCTTAGTAGGGAACCGCTGCTCACAGCTGGACGAAAGGGTCAGTCAGGTCACCACGCTAATGTGGAGGAGGACTTACTGTACCACAATTCTGCGAAAGCATCTTCGCTGGTGAATGAGGTCACTAGTGGGAAGGCCATCAGTACATGCTTGGCCAAAGCCAAGAGAGACAAAACGTACTGTAATTGTGTGACCAGGTATCTTGACAGTCGCGTCAATACCAACGTTCCGGTGAAATGGTAGATCATACTTACGAACGCAGATCTCATGTCCTAGTCAAGGGGTGTGATGAGAGATCGTCATATATTGAAGGAACAAGGGCGTACCTTCAACGACAGCACGTTGTGCCTCCAGCGGCCAGTCCATGACGTTGCTACCAATGAAGAACATTGCTACAGGGTGTCAGGTCATAAGGAAATCACAGCGTCACCGAATCGTTACGCACTAGCTTTCTGATTGTTCTCTTGCAGGTAATCGTAGAAGGCGTTGTGGCTGCGAATTATGCATTAGAAATGAATATAGACAGACGCTTTTAGCGGTCACCTGCAATTAGGTCCATCGTCGAACCCATAACCAACGGTCAAAGGCTAAGTAATTATCAGATAGATACTCGCCGTTGAAATTGTTCGGCAGAAACATACCTCCGGAACGGAAGAGATATCAGGAGGAAGACCAGCCAGCTTTGGTGTAACACATTGGTGAGCGGTCCACCAGCAGTCAGGATCGTCAGCAGGATAGTTGACACCGGAAAAGTCGCCATTGTGTGTACCCTAATAGTGTGTGAGCACTGTAGTCGGTGGTTGATAGAAGAGCCAACCTTGGGGGGGATGTTTGGGATTTTGTCTTTGATCTCGTTCCATTTGTCTTGAGCGGCAGTATCGGTGGACAGGATCGAAGCGGGCTCCCAGATAGTAGGAAATGAACTCAAATGGTCTGCAGATCCAGCCCAGTAGTAGGGAGCACACTCCTCGTTCGGATCTGAGGAAGAATTTGTGAGTCGAACGAATCAAAAAGCCATATGGATAGAAAAGTGGTAAAAATCAACCATGCGCGTGTCCGACTTCCAAGCATGGAGCACCGCTTTGAGGAACTAGGAACAAAAGCGGGTCACTCACCAGAAATCTGAGCTTCCTGTTCCTCATTACTACGATCTTGGGCCACTACACCCGTTAAGAGCGAGAGCGAGATAGCGAAAAAGGACGCGAGTTTGACTGTAGTTTGTGTAGGCTTCATCGTAAGGATCGGAAGGTGCACGAATGCAAAATTAGACGGGAAAACTTGAAGGAAAGAGTGAAATGCGAGGCCTGAAAAAGCTTCGTCAAACAGCCAGAGGCCCCGGGGTGAAGGTGGTCGAGGTAAAAGGTTGAAATGGGTTCAAATCGTCGCAAAAGCGCTCGTCTTTGAATTCGAATAAGCGATCTATAAATAACTGGCCGTTCAGCGCGCCGCAACACGACAGGCAAAAATAACAGACCGATCAGCATGGTGGTGTCAAAGATTTCTCAAACGGGGTCGTAAACCGAAAGACATGGCTATATCACGCCGACTTTCTTGCCTATCGCAACTTCTCCTATTATGCGGTTTTATCACTATGCGCATATGTATTCGTGAGCCGTATGCGAAGAGAGGACTAGTTCTCGCTATAATGCACAGACGAGTGGAACCGATGTGGAACACGTTCGGAATGAGTTTCAACCACTGCTAGACTCCAGTGAAGCGAAAGTTTCGTGGATGGGCGACCGGCAGCCTTCGGCAACTGTGGCTGGTGAAACCGCTCAAACTCTTCTCCCGAGGCTAGGTACAGGGTGGTCCCGGAGTTGGGGAACGGATGCCGATAAGCTTTCGACTAGGCGATTTGAGGATTTCAATTGGAATCATTTTCCAGGGCGTATTCTTCCATTCAAGCCAGCTATGGTGCCTCTGAGGCTCAGACTCTTAGTTCGAGACCGCGACGTGAGAATACCAACGAGCTCACCAGTGAAGCACTGAATCAATACCGCCAAAGTGGAGGCCGAGGAGGTGTCACTGATAGGTGTCATGTCGACAGAAAAATCTTCCGGCAGCTCCTGCTCTCCGTGTATAAACCGGGACTTGTAAGTTGAAACGTTGCCACCAGTTCGTTACGAATGCTGACCGGCTGAATAAAGATTTGGTTAACGAAGAAGACAGTGGGGAAAACAAGTTGAGTACCTCCGGCCAAGCATCATCGATGTCTGCTGTATGTACATCTCCCCATGGTCCATCGTACCCAGCTCGTGGGCCCCTTCACTTTACATTTTTTCCCTCGACCAGTAACTGAAGAAAAAAAAATCTTTATCGTGTATCAGGCGTCTTTATGCCGAACGGATTGATCTGGACAATACATTAGCCCGTATATGTTGTCAAAGGTTCGCCACACACGTACCGTGCAATGTCCGTCATTGGTATTCATCAAGATATGGAATAGACTGGTCAAGGGCAGTTGATGATGGTAGTTTGAATTTGAGAAGCAGAGAAAAGGAAAGCTGTTGAGGCCAGCTGAACTACTTGATGGCAATGACGGCACGCCGTTCTGGTCCCTACATGGCCAAATCTCGATAGCAAGGTGTCTGTGGTATTAATATTTAACGATACATCTTGTAGTTGGATACAGATACAAATACACATGTAAATCCTGTTGGAGGAAATGAATGAAGCAATGTAGTTGGATACAATGAGCGAAAGTTGCAAGCAGCAGAAATCCTGTTGGAGGAAAGCATAACCAAGAAAAACGTTATTTGTCTAGTGACGCGTCGCCGCTTCAGCGGCCTTTAGGGCCACCTCAAAACCTCCCAGCAAACCGTTCGTATCCTCCATTCCGACACTGATCCTCACCAGGCCTTCTTCAACGCCGTACTCTCTGGCCCAATCCAACTCCGTATAATGAGCAAGGATCGTGAATGGACAAGCCAATGTGAAATTGGTTCCCAGGCTTGGGCCCTTGTATACCGGCAGGGCATCAAAGAACGCCTGTGAGGCAGCATTGGATGTGAAAGTGACCGAGAACAAGCCACCATATCCACCGCCAGGGAGTTGACAATGCTGGTAATGTTCCGTCGTGGTATACTTGGGATAAAACACGTCCTTGATGGGGGTGTTTGGTGAGGAGGATTTGTGATTATGGAGGAAAGAGCAAATCGCCTCTGTGTTGGCGTTGATGACTTGAGATCTACGAGCGAAATCACGAGAGTTGCGTTCCAAAAATATGGCATCTTGGTCAAAGTACGCATTGGCTTCGTATGTAGCGTCCATCTTGGCTTTGAGATTGGCATAGTGACGACTTTGAGGGTTCAAGACCATGCTAAAATACGATGAGCAACGTGGATGCGGAAACAAGGAAGAAGATCATACCTCCCGCCCATGACGTTCGAGGCACCGCTGAACACCTTGGTCAAACTACTGACGACCACATCGGCGTAAGGCAGTACTTTGACGTTCATGAAGTTCCCAATGGTTTCGTCTATGACAATCAGAAAGTCGTGTTTATCGGCCAATTTGCGAAGTCTAGGTAGATCGGCTGATCTAAGGAGGGGGTTGGAAGGGAACTCCGTGAAGAGTGCGAGTATGGGAGGCGTAGACGGCTTGGACCGTGCCTCCTCTTCCAAGAGAGTTTCTAATTGATCAATATCGCTGTCTAATCCATGTCCGAAGAAATGACATCCAGGTCCCCATTTTTGTAGGATCTTAAGAGTATCAGTGTACGGGAATCTGTGAAGAAATTTAGACACCATGTATGGCACGCAAGAAACGATTCGCCACTCACCCGAAACATACGCTCTTCGCTTCGGGTTTAACACCGAGGGCTAGTTGATGGGCACTCCAAATTGCGTTCATCCCGCTAGGGAAGAGGTATACATCGTTTTCTGATACTCTTCCCTGAGTAAGTTCCTCGACATCCTCTGTGACCAGAGTACCCGCGATCCTACGACGTAAAGCGCGTTTGGCTGTCTCTGCAGATGCAATAGGCAGATTACGGCCGTATCTCTCCTCGAGGTAGGTTGTGTGATCGTTGGTGAGAGCGTCGGGCTTGGGTCCGGGGACGGGTGAAGGCAATCCTTTAGCTGGCTCTTTTACTGAGTAATGCCGGTTCGAAGCTTTCTTGTAAGGGATCGGAGTTGTGGTTGCGGTTGAAGGCGGTGTAGTTGGGGGTGAAGCGTCGGGTAGGAGCCCCAAGCAATGCTCAGCCAGACGACTGGATATACCGCTTCCAGCATGCTGCCAAAATTGTTTGGCTATTGGAAAAGCTTCTGCGGGGAAAAGTACGATGTGCAGATTGAGCAATGCATCACTGTAGCTCGACTTGTCCTTGTCTTCCGGACAGATGAGGAACTGGACAAGATGAGCGGTCGAAGAGCGATTCCGGATGAACGAGCGGCATTCTTCTGCAATTTTCTTCGTAGGAAAAAGCATGCATTTCTCTCCCTGTGTACCGAATTTCTGCTCGCAGACACTAGCCAGCTGTAAAAACCACGAATTAGAGCGCTCGTTATGGGGAAGAAGATCCCGCACCTTTTGGATACTTGGATGAATGAAAAATCTTGGATAACCACACATCATCTTATCTAGGACCCGTTTGTCTCCTTCTTCGTAGCCAACATTGTCTCTCCAAGTGGGCAAAGAGACAGAAATTGCATGGGGAGTGTTTGGCGGGACGGGTGAGCCCAGTGCAACCGTCATGGTGGTTTAGGAACGAGATACGGAGTGGAGTCACTTTTGAAAAATAAGTCCGACATCGGATTTATCGGAGCTACTGCTCTTCCTGGGAGAATCAAGGCGCCAAATGCGTGCATGCCCTTTCTTGACCTCTTACTTTCATTATCAATATTCTGGGTCGTTATTCACGCACTTCATGCTCTACTAAAGACATCCAGTGGCGACTCTATACTTCCAAATAACGCCAACAACACGCGACGTCGCCATGCCTTACTGCGTAAATGGGATATCTCTGGCACCACAATCTCCTTGAAATCCCTTCATTTGATGTTTCAAACGACAGCATGGAACGCAACATACGATATGTTGGCAGAGAGACTAAGGAGCAGGAGATATTTACGAGTGAAGAAGTGGATAACGGTCTGGTATGATGTCGGTATCATACTGGGATGGGTTGGAATGTTCGTTTCGTGCTGTGGGTTAACATGGACGACGGGGAGTTTGTGTTGGCAACTTCTAGAGGGCATCTTGACACCGGAGGCATCCGCTTCAGGAATACGTCGGAGAAGCATAGAGACAGCTGGCATGGGCGAGGTCCAGAATCGTCACTTCCTCGACATTCACCCCATAGTGCGTTTCATATGCAGACTCTTGGGGAAAGTTAACTAACACAAGGATATAGATACCCGGAATAACTGTCCCGCTGTCTGACCTCCCCATGATCATTGTTGCAGTTTTCGTCTGCCAGGTAATTCACGAGCTGGGACATGCTATTAGCGGAGCTCTGTAGGTGTCGTCCGCACATCTTATGATAAAGACATATCTGATCTATTGCAGCGAGCTCGTGCCACTGGTCTCGGTCGGTGCATCGTTCACTGTCTTCATCCCCTCCGCATTTGTTCAGTTCTCTTCGCAATATGTTGACAGTCTACCACCTCGAAGGAAAGCGAGAATCATTAGTGGTGGACCCTGGCACAACCTGGTGCTATGGATGACTCTGTTTGGAGCTGGAAAAATGCTGCGCTATACGTCTATAGGAGATGCATTTTCCGGTATTCTTTATGAAGACATTGGGGACATTGGACGCGTCGTTGTCGCAATAGATTATGTGTGTTTTCTCATTCGTTTACCACGTACCTTCATGACTTATTACCGTACAATGTTTTATCAGGACTCCCCTTTGAATGGCCACATACCACTTGGATCTATAATAACCCACTTGGATGATGCTACGATGGGTACGAAAGATGATCCCTGGTCAGGATACCTTACCGGAGCTAGTCTTCCGGATTTTACTGAGGATCATACCAAAGGCTGGTGCGTTCCACACCAAATATTGCAAGGTATATATTCAAGCATGATCGATACTTTAATCCGATTCTTACGGGAGCATTTTTCTGTAGGATCAAGTTCATGCTGTTCAGCCGATACAGCTTCTTCTGACACCCTTTTCGCTTGCTTTACATCACAGAATCTTGCGACGAAGAGTTGCTTGGATCCAGTTGATGTCTTGACCAGTTCGCCCCCTCGTGCACGCTGCGAGCAAAGCAACGAGTGCCGTGAGGAACATATTTGCGTCCGGCCTCATAAAAGGGTGTCGCTCATGCGGATACGCTTTCGCGACAATACGATGGACGATCAGAGCGAAAGGACGATTCTTTGGAATGGTCCTAGAAAGGAAGTCTGGGAACAAGGTGCGCTTTTGTAGTGCCCATCTATTCGTAGTTTTCTTACATTACGGCGAGCAGTCATTGTCAGCCGATACGTCTCTAGATTCTGGTTTATACCCCAGGATACAGGGAGGATAATCACGACAGTCTTTGAGTGTGTCACATCTCCGCCTTGCAATTCTTTTTTTAGCTAACCTTACGGTGTCAGGTACCTCAAGTTAGCAACACTCTCACTTTACTTTTTCAACCTCCTTCCACTACCGATGCTAGACGGGGCACAGCTCCTGGAAACTGGCCTACATATCTGGCTCAGTGGCGGGCCAGACCGTGACCACGACCCAGAATCAGGGGGATACGGACGGCCTCGAATAGGAAGATGGCAAGGGAGATTTTATAGGTTTACTACATCCGCAGTCACTGGTATGGTAGGCACCTGTGTAGTAATGGCTTTATTCCGCCTAATCAGGTATGGTCAGTAACAGTGTCACGCTCTGCTTCAGTAGATTGTGCAACGAGTCTGAACAAGCTGGAATCAAAAGTTCAAGCCAATCCGTCAAGTCTGTCCTTGACGATTTGGGCATTCTGTGTCCAGGTTTTGAGCTGCCAGATTGCCTAACTGTTGAAGACTCCCGGTAGCATCCTCCCGCGGAGCTATATTCGGGTGATACTAGTTTCTGGATCCTCCGAGCTGGTAACGAGTTTCCAGCTCAGATATAAACACGCTATAGCCAAATTGGGCGGACAGTCACAGCCGACCTGGAAGATCAAGCGGAAAGCGACTATGTTCTCGAATGTGCAGTACATGCAGTGGCAGAATTGGTATACAGTATATCGGGATGAGTGTTCTAGAGTAAACATCTAGGTGTAATCTGTGTGTCTAAGGAATACAATGGGGGAAAACTAGACATCTATCATCTAATAGTCGGCGAACAAGAAAGGAATGTCTGTAAGAATAGTGCTAACCACTGCTACTACTTCCATGCTCTCCAGAAGCAGTAGCAGAAGTAGCATGAACGGCTCCTGACGTAGATGCTACATCTTCATCCAGGCAAACAGCTTCCAGCAGACCTGATTCCACATCTCCAACCTTCCTCTTTTTGACTGGTGGATCGACGCGATCCTCAGCTAAGTTGGCGTCATCCTCTGTCGGTAACAACAAGGATCCAGAAACAACAGTGCTCTTTCTCCTACCATCGCTCGGAGAAGTAGACCGGTCCCTGAGTCCTGGGAGGCCTCGCTTCTTCGCACTACTCGACGTTCGTCTTCTGGTGGAAGACGGACTCGGCATCCCATAACCAGGCGTAACGGTAGTAAATTCGTTAGCAGAGAACGTGTTGGTGATTGAATTGGTCCGTTTATTCCCGCCGGGAGTGGGCAAAGGGACGGCTTTCGAAGAAAACGCTGTCTCGTTGTCAATGCTCATGGTTTGAGGGCTAGTAGCAGGTTCTGTAGTGGGTGGCGTCGCAATTCCTGGTGTCATGGCTGGTGGAGATTGTGCTTGGCGGAAGCTTTCGAGGACAGCGCGATACCCAGCTTGAACGAGGTAGAGGAATCTGTGGCAGACAATCAGCGAATGTCATTCGTTGATTGAAACAAGATGAGCGTACTCTGGCTTCTTTGTGTATACCCTCATCAGAACTTCGGCAAACGTGCTGGGCATTACTGTGGAGTACTCGCCGGGCTGGGCATGTCGAGATTCTACAGAACATTCTGTGAGTGGTCATGCTGCTCAATTACCTCAAAGACAACGCACTGTTAGGGTTCATCTTGGAATAGAACTTGACAAAGTCCACAGGATTCCGCTCCTTCATGCCGTGATGAAGAGTTGAGAACTCTACGATGACATCTGCATCCTTCAATTGCGAGATATCTAGATCCGGCGACACGTTGGACGAATAAGCTGCTTTTGCTGCTTCGACAATCCGGGATGCAGTTATAGCCTGTTCGACGGTCTTGCGGTACTGGTACTTCACCAGTTTCCATTCAACTACCTTGTATAGCTGACGCTTCTCGATTCTGTGGAAGATTTCGCGTGCTTCTGCAAGCTCCTGTTCCAAGTGGTGAATTAGCAATGTTTGCTACATGAAGAGAAAGTAACACCTTACTGGATTCTTTGATATTTTGATCTCATGCATAATGTTGTCGGTCAAAAGGCAGAATCTTTCGGGGTCACGGATCCTGTCCGATATGCCTAGGAACTTGTCGGCACTCCTTAGCGCATCAAGGATCATATACTCGATGATCTTTGCTAAAATGAACAGTTAGTGAATGAAGTGTAGCAGTTATGAAAGCCGCGCACCCGTCTTGTGGTTATAGTACAGCTCATGGAGCTTGAAGCGTGTTCGGTATATCTCCTTAATCTGAGGCAAGTCTTTGATATGATAGCAAATCTCCCCGTCAATGACACGCGCAGATTGGAGGATCCTGTGAACCAATCTCAATGCTCACATCACAACCAATATAGGAGGGTACACGTACCTATTCACATTGATCTTAGTAGGATCCCCTAGTAGATGAGAGTCGCGCTGGATATAATCGAATCTGCTGCGTTGTTAGGAAAGTGATGGATAGAAAACTCGAACACGTACTTATCTACGTCAAGCCCGTTTCGCTTGTTGGCGACAATCTCAAAAAGGAAAGCCTTTTCATCTCTGTTGAGTGGCACAATGAGTATCGAGCTTGGGAGGTTTTTGAAAGCTTCGTACTGGGAGCATCTTCTTCTTTCACCTATAATGAGATCCTTGATGAAATTCACGTCTGCTTCAGCAATGTTGATGTTGTTATCCTCGATTAGGTAGTCGAGCATCATCTCCGAGCCCTGCTCATGCGTCCATGTAGTATCGGGTCTATCTCAGATTCAGTCTAAGAAACAAAGCAAACTCGTCCGGTACTCACATCATCTCTGGGATGAACAATCCGTCAAATGCATGAGACCAGGGCCCGTGCCCGAGGTCATGACATAGCCCGGCGATTTCAACGCACTCGATATCTCGGTCGGTTATGTCGAGGTCTGGTTGAGCCCGTCGTAGGTTCTCTACTAGCTTCCGAGCAAGATGTGCCACACCTAGAGGGAAAAAAAAAGTGCACAACAGTCAATGAGGACACGACAAGTATATGCGTGGTATACGGAGTCGTGACCCACCAATAGAATGTTCAAAGCGACTATGGCATGCCGCAGGCCAAACATAATAGCTTGTTCCTAGTTGCTTTATATCACGAAGTCGCTGAAATTGCTTTCTGTTTATGTGAATGCATCAGTACCTTTCCTCGGTGAATTGGCTTTGGAGCGCACGTGTCTATAAACTGGCAAAGACGAGGGCTTAGCTCGACTGTGATAGATGTTATCTATTGTAACTGAGATGCTGTCTTTGAGGACATACTCAAGTCGTGAATTGGGTCTTTCAGCTGACGTTGCGTTATCGGGTTTTGGACAGTTTCCACGTCGAAATTGTACTCTTCTGAATCGACAGTCTCTTCTTCCCTATGCCAGAAAGGATCTTCGTTGGAAGATGCGGGCTCCATGTGAGGCTTGGGATGAGGAGGGAGTGAATAAAATGGTGGAAGGTGTTACATTGTTCAGTACATCCGAACCGACGATCCTGCCGCGTTCGTGTCATTTGACCTTGTTTGCATTTTCTCACACACAGCCTTCTGTCAGGCACTAAACCCAAGTTGTTTTCCTCAGCACCAGACTCACCTTCATCTCACAGTCTTCTGCAATTTAAAAGCCACTGTGAACATCTTGAAGAATGCTCTTGGTGCTTGAAGGCTATTGGATAGCAAGGGACAAGCCCAGCGGTGTTGGGCGCTAAAATACCCTTGCATCGCGACCTCGTCCTTCCCCTCTTTCAATTTGTGGAGATACGCAAGACTCAACTCCCCATAAGTATCGTGCTTCTGCGAACCCCAAAGATTTTGACAGGACATCCTCTCAAAACAATTCAAAAGATGCATCCGATCCAACATACCGTACTGCCCAACGAAGACTGCTCTCTGCTTTGCCAATCATGGACTCAATACATTGCACTTTAGGAGGTGAGGAGGATACGTGGTGTATAAGTATGTACGTCTTCCAGCTAGTACATATGCATCGATACTCAACGCCCTGCAAGCCTCTAACCGACCCAAGCGCTCCGAATCGCACTCTACTCACGCAAATATACAAAAGCATATTGAATCCCTTTGCGAACAGTTACATTCGCCCTGCCAAGGCCCCGGAAATCACCCGAAAGTCGAGCTTTTAAAATTCGGATAGCTTCCGAAATTCATGTTCACGTCCATACCTGCATACATATTCTGCATCGAAATCCTTTACATATCGGCATCTGCGATGTTCGAAATCAATCTCAATTTCAGCTAGTTTCTTTCTGCCCTATGCCCTCAGTTTGCTACTAATGGTTGACTGACCTGATAAGCATCATCTCTGCATTAGGTGTGAGTGTTCGTGTCACTCCAAAGATTCTAGTTTTCTTACGCTACCAAAATAGCAGTAACAGGCCCGAAATTACGGATAGCTCCCGTTTCTCAGCTCACGCTACTATCTAGTCTCCAAATCGCCATTACTCACCGCTCCGAAGCAAACCTGACGGTTGTGTGTTCCAGTCTCAAAAGTCACCGAACTACAGGACAGGATATATAACAGAGGTTAGATGTCGTGCTATCCCCAAATCTTGACTGCAATTCTTCCCCTCAGCCCCAGTCACTTACCGTTATCCAGGTCCAATAACGATGGGAAACGCAGTCTCCAGCTCCCAGCTTTCACTCTCTCAGTGGTTCCCACCTAAGCCCAAGTTCTGGCAAAAGGACATACCTGATCTTAGTGGCAAGGTCATCATCGTTACTGGTCCAAAGGCTGGTATCGGCAAGGAAACTGTGAAGGTACAGATAGATTCCCTTTATAGAGGATAGTCTGGTAACTCACCGAATATCTTATCAGGCTTTGCTTCAGCATAATGCTAAAGTCTACTTCGCCGCCCGTGGAAAGCAACAGAGCGAAGGAGTCATCGACGAGCTGCAGAAAGTTACCGGCAAACGTGCCATCTTCTTAGAGCTTGATTTGGCTAGTTTTGCGAGTATTAAGAAAGCTGCTGCAGAGTTTTTGAGGTATTTTGTTTCTTTTCGTTACTCACTATTTTCAATTCTTGACGTGCATTCACAGTAAGGAGACCGAACTTCACGTCTTGTTCAACAACGCGTACGTACCCCCTCTATCCACCTGATTCTTCAATTGAAACCTTTCCAGTGGTCTCATGTGGCCGCCGCTCGACACTTTGACTAAAGAAGGGTACGATGCTCAATGGGGCGTACACGTCGTCGGTGAGGCCTTTCTATTCCATCGGATTTCTACGTCGTAAACTCATATTCCCGTCCTATCCTAGGCCACCATCTCTTCACAAAGCTCCTCTTACCCGCACTCGAAGCCGGCGCCAGATCCTCCGCCGATGGAAAGGCGCGCATTGTCAGCACATCTTCATCCGCTGCATACCTCGAGCAGGTGATTCATTGGGATACCTTTATCCCTGGATCTGCTAGGAACAAGATAGGAAATATAGGTCTGTACAACCAGAGTAAATTCGTCAGTACTTCTCACTTCTTCTCGAGAGTGCAAAGCTGAACAACTACAGGCTCAAGTTGTATGGACCCGTGAACTCGCCAAAAGATACGGCGACCGGGATATCCTTGCATTCTCTTGCAACCCGGGTAAGGCTATTTCTCTGTACATCATTCATTCTCGTACCTCATATCATCACCATCCAGGAAACCTCAAAACCGACCTCTCAAGGAACCTGAGTTTTACCATGAGAGTCCTTACTAGGATGCTTTTGTATCCTGTCGACCCATATGGCAGCTTGACTCAGCTTTACGCTGGTACTTCGCCTGAGGTTGTGCATAAAGCTAACGGTTCTGTAAGTTCTCTCTAGGTAATCACAACCATGACCGTCAAGTGATATACAATCTTCACAGTTCTTCGTGCCATGGGCAAGAGAGGGGCCCACGCCTTTGAAAGCCATTGATAACGAGTTAGGGGAGAAGTTGTGGAAGTATCTCGAGGATGAAGTCAAGAAGGCTCCGGCATGAACGCGTCCCTTGGTCAGGGATGAAACAACTTTCATCGTATATATACTATACACTACACTACTTGCTCTTCCTTTAAACTATGCGTAATCGAAATGGCTCTTGTTCAGTGGTCTGAAGCAACAAGGAACAGCGTGCGATACAAATATACATAGATCGAATGTTCAGTCGACGAACAGCCGAAGATATACTGAAAAATTTTCCACTGGAACGCTCTCTGCTCGTCGACCGGTTATGAAGTGTATGTTCTACTCTTGAGTATCATCTACACCAAGAGCCGAATTGTGCTTATCACGGCGACAGGCTGCCTCAGAGACTGCCGGGCCTTCGCTATCCACCTGGGCTGAAGAATCTCCAACACCTCCTGTGTACTCTGGAGCTCGATGAGTCGAGTGTCCTGAATGAGGATCGTGGACGACGTCAACGTGCGGGAAAGATGAAGGGATATACACACGGGTCCGACTTGCATGACTGGAACTTGAAGGTATCGAACCAGAACCAGACGGCTGTGTGACCTGAGGAGGCTGGGAATCTGTCCTTGGGTCGTCCCAGGTGGTCGTACGGGTGTTATGGTCGATGAAGTAATGTCTACCTTTCGACGTTGTCCTATGTTCCCAGCCAGGTGGTAGCTGTGTTCCAGATTCGGAATAAGCTTGTCGTGGATCGAGCCAGGTGGTGGTGCGGTGATTGTGATCAACAAAGTACGACCTGCCTTCAGGGTCAATCCGGTACTCCCAACCAGACGGTAACGAAGTATCCTCGGGTTCCGTGAGGTAAATCTGGGATTCGACAGAATATCGAACAGGAGGCGGCGGTGATAAGGCCGGCGGAGGCTGAAACTGGGCTGGCAGCGGTGCGAAGTAGTCGGATGGTAAACGGGCCACTTCTTGGACCCGTTGAATAGCGGTAAGCCACCACGTACGACGTTGGTTCCATTCATGAACATTATAAAGACGTTGGGTGATGACACTGTTATGGATAAACCGAACAAACGCCCGACCGCGTTCACTCGTAATCAAAATAGAGATACAATCCGTACGGTTGATGTGCCTCGCGAGGGCCAGGGAGAAGGCCACACGCTCATGCTTGTGTCGACGATCATCGTCCTCACAGCTAGAGCACGCGTTCCAAAACTCTTCCAGTAGTTGAAGAAGGCCCAAGACATGCTGTCGAGCATGGATCTCTCCATGCATCCATTGCCTTTCCAATACCGAGAATGGAACGACGAAATGGATGTCTAGTTTCTGTTGTGAATCTCTCCAGTTCATCTGCTTTAATGCATTGCATAACGTAAAGTTGTCCGCAACTGTCATCCAATATCGGTGGTAGAACAGGAGCGCAAGCCCTTTCGAGTGATGAGTTACCGGATCGGGAATGGCTGGAAGTCGTGCATAGTACTTGATGAGCACCGATTCCTGCGAATATAATGCCTGGGGATCCCGGACCGCGAGATCAACATCCGACCTGGCTACATCACCCCACAACGTGACATCCCAGTGACCGAGTACAGCGGACATCGCGACTGATGGGGGCAAAGTTCCCAACGCGTTCTGGAGATGGGACAACATCGACGGGCTGTCGCGGAAGGTGGTAACCACCCACTGAAGCGCACGTAATTCGTACACTTTCAGATTGAAGAGGTTGCCCCAGGAATGGGAACAGTCGTTCATATCCGGCTTGAACACTCGGACGTGGCGATCATACTGTCTGACTACCCGGAGGTCAAATGAAGACCAGCCAGAAGCCGGTGACTCAATATGATAAAGTAAGCCGGGCGCTGGCGTCTGGTACTTGAGCTCGTAATCCTCGGTAGAAGGCCAGTACTTGGACAGGGGATGGAGGAACCTGATCGTAAAGCAGTAGAAAAGCCATGCCTGAGGGGACTTGTATGGGCACAGGAATTGGTATGACAACCGGTCAAAGTTTTGGCGCCAAATGTTTTCCTGTTGGCTCCTCGGTATCGTTAGCGTGGGGAGAAGTGTGGTGACGACATACAACCCGACACTCAATACCACAGCGACAAGACAAATGAAGAAGGGGATATGGTGCAGACCCCACAGAAGGTCCAATATGCCCGTGAAGAAGAGTATCACGGCGATTTCGAGAAGGATTGGTAGCACGGCCAAGATGGCGGAAACACCCCCCTTCTGAAAACTCTCTCGACGAAGCTGTCTCAGCGCTAAAGCCTCTGCAGGCGAGTTCGTAGGTGGATCCCGTTGGTGTTCCCGAATCCATTGTTTACACAGAAGGCCAAACAATGCCGAGGTGAGGCTGAGCACAAGGCTCAAAAACCAAAAGCAGTTGATACGGATCGTGGATGCGTGGGGTTGAAATGTAGGGGCCACGCTGAAGGTCTGCGAGGGATTCGGCTGATGGAGCGAAACAAGCTGCTCAAGGAGTGCAACCGTTCTATCTGCGGGGTCTTCTTGGAGCCGTTGATAAGATTCTATGAGAAATGCTGTGACGACAGCGGAGAAGAGACCGGCCTATCATTGTTCGAACAGGGAATATCAGATATGGCCTAAGAGTGACTATACAGGGAGAAGAGTGCACGCACAAAAACCAAAAGTGTATCAATGTCCTCCTTCCAACCTCTTGCCTTCTCTTCATCGTATCTTCCAACCACGTTTAGTAGCTTTTCCCATGATTCGTCGATTGTGGGCCTTCTCCTGTCTGAAGTCTTTTCCGCCGCGACATGCGCCATTTCTGGTGGATCCTGGGACTACATGTCCAATTGGTGAGCACGATATAAGCATAACCATTGTAGAAACACAATAAAACATACCATCTCTAAGCTTTTCTGGGCAGAGGCCCTAAGGAAAGTGCACACGCAAGCTTGTTGGCATTAAATATGAGTCGACGCATTTTCGGCGCATCGTGGTCCTGTCAACTATCGCCAATCTAGCGGTCCCTTCGGAGTATAGCCAATTGAAAGTCGTCACGACGGCGATATAGAGGAAGAAGAGATATGAAAGCCGTGGGAACTCGTTGAAGACACGGCTGAGCTCCGTCTTGTCTCCGTCGCTCAACGTTCAACCTCAGGCCTCAGGTCGCAGGCAGTAAGTGAATCCTCTCCAGTCTACTACCTTCTCATCGAGCCGCGGACCGACCAATTCGGCTCAAATCTCGCTTCTCAATAATTATTACTATATCGATCCCACTCGAAACTTGGTGCCAGTCGAGTCGAGCTATGGCAACTTGAAGACTAAATAAAGGATGCTAGGCTATGCCACTACTTCTACTCTTAGTGCGTTTTTTCTTTGTCTCTATTGATGTTTTTTGAATATTTGTTCGAAATTGTTTAGAGCACTTTCTCGGCTACAGTGTCGACGTCTTTCCAGAGTCAGACAGGCGCAGGACGGGTTGTCAAAAGCTTTTACAGTATCAACTCGAATTATCATGTTGTCAATGGGGATGTCCTCTATGGTGAGTGCGGAACGGACATTCTTCCTGATTCAAAGCTAAGCATAGTCCTTGTTTCTCGATGAAGTACTACATTCTACCATCTCACGATTGTTCTGATCCAAAATCGAACCCAAGAATGTCGCCTGGACTGCACAAACAGCGCGTTAGTCACATGGCACGCTGCCTAGTACATTGACAGTGCATGACATATCGAACTTTCTCGTTGCGGATCAGCATGCCTTCTCTTACTCTTCCTTTTTTAAGTTGAACTTCATTGAGAATGTATTGGGGTCGATTCTCTTGGTGTCTTGGGCACCTAATTGGTCGGTGTTTGGCTATCATTCACCCTGTATCCCTTCATCATGTATCTGGGTGTATGAGCGCCTGACACTATCAGGTACTTCTCCTTTAAACGACTGAATATAATTGATATTGACAGGCGTTGCATCCCAGCACCGCTCTTGCACCATTGTGATTCACCGAGCGGTGAATCTACTGTGCATCAGAGGCACCTTGTACGACCAGATACTCGACCCGGTTCATCGAACTTGGCCAAATAGTGTGTACACCAACGTAGAAACGTCTAACTTGATACTTGCTAGACAAGCAGAAGCCGGTTTCGTTCATCCTTCCGCACATTAATCATTGCAGTGCAGAGACTATAAGCGCTCCATGTTGACGTTTTCTTGATGTCCTGGAAGGTTTCTACGCCGAATATAAATTGCTTGGATTTTATATTGCTGGAAGACCCACCGCGGTAGCACCTGTGTTCCTCCTGTCTGTGATACAGCTAGCATACGACTTTGCCTTCGGCGGAATGTCGCAGTTACCCAGAATGTACGAAGGTATTCAATCTTCATCCCTTTTCAGCCAACCTCGACGCTAAGCTGTGTATTTTATCCTCGAATTAGGGAATAAGATGGACACTGGGCGTCGACGCATTACAATTGCCTTTATCTGAAAGGGTTAGATGCGTGCATTTTGTCAACTGCAAGGCTCTCGGACGTCTTCTACAACCGGACGGCGACCCCGCGTGGAACATCGACTTTCTTCATATTTAAGTCTTGTGTTAGGCCCTTCAATTCCAGGAGCCTTAACCTTCTACTACTTTTCGCTTGATCCATCATGGGTGTTCTTAAGACTGGTTATTACAAGCTCGAAAATAACGGGTACTTTGTCGCGCTGCCCACCCATACCTCCGGTTCCCGGTTGAGTCTCCAGAACGACGACGGCACCAGTGGACTAAAGGTAAGCACTTGCTGTTAGGTCAAGGTCGGGACGACGCATGCTTAACCTTCACGATCATAGTGGCATATCGACAAACACGATAATGGTGCTTTCTACACCATCTTCAGCGAGTACGACGATGTCAGTGGCAGGAAGCTGGGGGCTTCTGTGAGCGCTATGGAGACCAGTGCCGATATTTGTGGAGAAACTGGCGGATCCAAGCACTGGATCATCAAAGCCGTCGGTGAAGGCATCTACACGTAGGTCCTTTTAACATTGTGATTGGATATAGTCTGATATGCTGCTTACTTTGCAGCATCACCATTTCAGGCCTTGCGTGGACCAACACGAAGGACGAAGTGGTACGTATTCTTCTTGTGCTTTTTGAGCCCAGTAAAGCAACATTCATATGTTTATAGGTTCAGCTCGAAACCTTGGATGAAACACCGAAAGACTCGCAGAAATGGCAGTTTAAAATGTGGGACTAATGTCGCCTTTGGTATTCATCTCGTATTTTCCCATACGATGTTATTATTGAGGGCAGGTTGGCACCATGTTACTTCTATTCTTACTTGGTGTACTGCAGTGGTCGTTTGGAAGCACGTCTTATGTACCTTTACTTGAATTCCTCTTTACTGGGAAGGGTTTGAATTGAGAGTCTGCTTCAGGTAGTAAGTACTAGGAACTCCTACGCAGGGGTCCCAACATCGCTAGGCGCACTAAACACGTCCAGACTCGTAGCGACTCAATGGAACCATACCCAAACGACGGTCTGCAATTCGACGACGATTAGGGAAAGAAGCTCGACCAATCTCGAGGCCCACCTGACCTCGAGTCTGAGTCAATGTCAACATGAGCGGCTGCGAAGAGGCGAATTCAAAGTTACTCGGTTCTTCTCCGTGTGGGTTTCTGAAGTTAAGATAGGAATACTGACTCAGCCTTCGTCCACCATCTATAAAACCTCAAAAGAAATGGTTGAAGATTTGGCGTCCTCTTCCTTTCTTTCTTTCATCTTCGCCCCCGTGAATGGATCCAGAAAATGCAGCCCATGATCAACAGAGAACGACGCCTCTTCCGAGGTACCAACTTTTTCTGACACTTTTCATCCAATCTTCAGAACCAATCACTGCGACTGTGATTTATCCCTTTATTGCGCAACTTATTCGAAGTACCGGGATAACGAACGGGGATGAGACCAAAATTGGATATTATGCTGGGATTATTGTATGTTTCTACCGTTTTTTTGCCCGTGCAGAGCTGATGTATTGACTCGTTCAGGAATCGATCTTTTTCATCTCCGAATGCTTGTTGGTTTTTCAATGGGGTCGAGCAGCCGATAGATATGGAAGGAGGCCCATCCTACTCTTGGGGCCGCTAGGGTTGACCATTGCAATGGTGGGCTTCGGATTGAGCAAGACTTTCTGGCCATTAGTGGTGTTCCGAGCTGCTCAAGGTGTTTTCAACGGAAATATTGGTGTGTACTCTGATATCTCTTTCAGGCTCCATCTTACTGAAATAAAATCTCTATAGGTGTAGCTAAAACCGTCCTGGCTGAAATCACCGACACCACCAACAGGGCTGATGCTTTCACCATGATTCCCATCATGTGGACATTCGGAACGTCATTGGGGTATGTTGGCCATTCTAAGCAGACACGACTTGCCCTGACGAACGTTACTCTAGCCCCACTTTGGGAGGATACTTGGCCGAGCCAGCGACAACTTGGCCTGGCGTCTTTGGAAAAGTCAAACTGTTCATCGACTATCCGTTCTTCTTACCTTGCTTCGCCGCTGGGCTCTATGCCTTCATGACATTCGTCATTCCTCTCTTTAACTTGAAAGAGGTTTGTTCATTCCATGTACTCGACTGAATAGAACTTTTGGCTTACTCGGTACATATCATTCCCCACAGACATTGCCCTCCAAAACTATCACAAAATCAGAAAACGAAGCCGACGACGAGTCATCGCCACTTCTAAACACCATTTCCGATCCGAATGAAATCGATTATGGAACTGCACAGCATACCCACGAAAGTACGACCTCGGAATCCAATGCCATTTGTGCACCCACTTCGTCTGCAAAAGAGCAGCCTTCGCCTCCGTCAATTTTCAATCCGGCGCTCAAGATCACGCTCGTCAACTACTGGTTCCTCCACTTCACGGAAATGTCATATTCCGTCCTTATTCCTCTCCTCTACGGCACGTCCCCCGCCTTTGGTGGTCTAGGCTTCTCAGCGCGCACCATCGGAACTATCATGGCCGCCTACTCCTTTACCAACGCGTTCGTTCAGATGTTCTTCCTCAAGAACGTCCTAAAGAAGCTAGGTCCGAGGAAGATGTACATTCTTTCCTACGCAAGTTTCGTGGTAGACTTTGGTATGTTGATGGTTGAGCAAGTACTGGTCAGGAGTGGGTGTGGCCGAGGATGGATCTGGGCAGCGATTGTGCTGCAGTTATCTAGTGCATCGTTGATCAATACCGCGTTTAGTACGTCTTATCTCGTTCGCCGTTATCTCGTCTCGATGGTCTAACGAAACTACACGAACAGGTTCCATATCGCTCCTTACCGTCGAAGCCGCTACACCGGGAACTCTCGGTGCAGTGAATGGTCTCGCGCAAGCTGGCGCGTCTGGGTTTAGAGGACTGGGTCCTTCAGTGGCTTCTTCCCTGTTTGCTCTTTCGTTACATTCGGGCATTCTTGGGGGTTATTTAGTGTATGTGATTATGGGTGGTATTACGCTAGCAGGAACGGCGTGTTCGTTGATGTTGCCTATGTTGGGGAGGACGTAGGCCTATGGTAGATATATTGGAGTTACCGATCTGCGGTAATTCAAAGCCTTTCCGCTCCCCTTGCATGACGCGTTCAGACATGTCGATGTGGGGGACATGCTTCGTATATTTTGGGGTCGGGATATACCTGAACATGGATAGCCACGGGTGCTATAAACACAGGAGCTGTCGGCTAAATGAGGCTTTTGGATTCAAAGATCTCGAATGGTTATCATCAACATGGATATCGTAAACTACAAGCATAAGTACATCCGTTCCGTTTCATTTCGTGAGACTGGGTTTCTGTTAGTTATGATCCTACAGTAGTTTATGGGGTTGTGTTATAGTATAAGGAAATCCAAAGCAAAAAGGAAGAAAAATCGGAACAGCAAAAGATATTTCACCTCATTCATCGCTCAAGAAATCCACATGAAACTGCCTCCAATCTACCTCTCCTGGATCCACGACCCAATCATTCCTGCTTTCCTGTGCCTCCGGGGTAGGACACAATGATACCGGTTCGACCTCCTCACGTAGACTCCAACCGAAATCGTATTTGTCTCCTTTGACTTTGACCGACAACCTTCTGGGACGGGAAGTGATAGGTGTCATTGACAATGAAGAAGGTACCGAGTGGACAGATGCTGGTCTCTTGATGGAGCTCCGACGAGACGATGGAGCGGAACCGAGGGAGAGAAATGATGTAGTTGGTGACGAACGAGGCGAAGGTTGGCTTTGAGTGCGTGCAATCACGGAGCAGCGTGAACCGATGGGAGCGGGGTTGACATTGACGGGGAGGTCGATGTAGATGGATTTGGTGTCTGGAGATGGGCTGAACGGGTCGCAAGGTTCGTTGGGTGGTACAACATCGTCTTGTCTACCCAAGATCGAATGTTAGAGAGGCGTTCAGTGCACGAGGTGAAGGGACTTACTTGATACGAACAGACATCCTAGAAGAATGCGAACCACTGCCACTACTCGAGCACTCGTCCGAGTCTTCACTCCCAATACCCTGTGGTGCCAGCTTCCTTCTCGTATCCTTCAGCATCCTGAACGGATTCGCCTCGTTGACTCTATCAAGTAACTTTTTGAGCTTTTTCGTTCTTTGTTCGTCATTTGAAAGGGATGAAATGGGTAAGAAGGATTTCCGTTTTGGGGCAGCCGTAACAGGAGCTCCAGAGTCGGAAGAGAAGGAGTAGAGGGACGTGGCTCTAGGCCTCGTCCCTCGGGTGTAGATGCCACGGAATCCAGAAGAGAAAAAGTTGGAATAGCCGATTTGACTTTTGGGAGTCTGCATCTGCACGAAGAAAGGGAGATGGAATGAAACAGGCCGCTTTTAATATGATGAAACAACTTGAACTGACAGAATACATCACAGGAAAAAGGAGTGATGATGTGCAGCGGAGGTGTCAAGATCGTCCCACAATTTTGACGTTGACGGCTAGGCCTATCTTCGATAACCGGTTACAGTAACCGATCGAAAGGTTTCAGTGGTATTGCTCGGGTAAAGGAGCATCGACATCGTTAAAGGAGGTTGAGAACTTGCACCAGGGTGTAAGTGCCACAAGGAGACAATCCATACGGAGAGCCAAGGAACAGGAATAATTGGAGAGATTGGAATTCCTTGAGTTCACCGAGACTCAGATAGGCCAGAATAGGAGGAGGAAAGACTGATTCCGTGGCCTCCAGTACTATCAGGAGGTTCCTGGGATGAAATTTGAAGACATCAGGACGGTTCAGGACTGCGTTCTGGATTCTTGACATCATTAAGAACACTCACCAGTGGCCGAGATATACCGGTGGGTACTTTTAGCCTCAGTGTAAGGCTCTGTAGCTCGAATTCCTTTCGTACTCCACAGCGTCGATGACCGTTCAAACGTTCAGAACCACTAACCCGAGAAATCCCCGAGCACGCCGACACCATATCCTGTACTGTCCTGGATCTGAAACGAAAAAGGAGAGGTTCAGATCGACTACTTTCTTGGTCCTCGGGGCTGAGCGCTGAGAGCGTGGTAACACAGCTGTTTGGGGGACGGTGAAACCGGCTAGGGCGGGCCGGCCTATTGGTGCAACGCGGCTTTGCTGCTTTGGGCTCTTCCCAACTTCCATCCACAACCGAGTAGGCAGCTCGTATAGTACTCCACTCAAATGCCCAAACTTCGCGTCTTCGTATAAGATGTGTACAGCGCATCCCCGCCAGTGGGCCCGTTTAACCACCTATGTCCCCCATGGACATGCAAAACAAGAACCACGCCAGCTGGAGCAACAATACACATCCTCAATGGTATAGAGACCCTGGGCTGCGGAAAAATGTTATTTGGGTTGGACTTATGTACTTCGGTGTGTGAGTATTCTCTCTTTCGAGTCTGGATTACGCAACCGTTTGACCTCCGCGCTATACAGCTTCACGTTTGGTTACGATGGTACAGTGCTCAACGGGTTGCAGTCATTACCGCAATGGAATCAATACTTTGGAAACCCTTCTGGAGCCACTCTGGGTCTTATCAATGCCAGTCTTTTCTTTCCTGTGATAGTGTGCGTGCTTCCCGATTGACATCCAGAATTTGATAACAATTTTCTACATAGCTTCGCACCTCTTGCCGCGTGGTTCAATGATAGATTTGGTAGAAGGATATCAATAGTTATAGGATCTTTAGGTATCGTGAGTACTCCAGTTCCTCATTCCTGCTCTTTCACTTACCGCTATCCAGATCGCAGGCTCTTTACTCAGTTCTTTCGGAACAAACCAGACTATGTTCATGGCGGGCCGTGCTGTCATGGGTGCCTTCACCGTATCGAGCCACACTGGCACAGTCTGTCTTGCCAACGAGTTGGCTCATCCAAGACTTCGTGGGTGGGTGGTATACAAACGCTCTACTTGAGTAGATTGAATCCTATGTTTACCAGCATCGCTGGAGCACTATACAACACAACTAGTCATGTGGGTGGCATGACTGCAGCATGGCTCTGTTTCGCTACTGTTTCCTGGAACTCAAATTGGGCGTGGCGAATCCCCGTACTGTGTCAAGGCTTTGGACCCTCGATTCTCTTCGTTTCCGCTCTATTTTGTCCCGAATCGCCCCGTTGGCTCGTTAGCCAAGGAAAGCTAGAAGAGGCTTGGAATATTCTGGCAAAGTACCACGCGAACGGAGATAGAGATGATGAGCTAGTAAAGCGGGAATTGGAAGAGATCACCGATACTATCCTTCGCGTAGAAGCTACTGCGAGTTCTTGGGCTAGCCTCATTAAAACTCCCGGGAATCGAAGGCGAATGGTCGTGACTACAATCATGGCATTGGGTACGGTTTTCAACGGAGGTAAGCAATTGACAATTGTCCTTGTATCATATCCATATCGTTTGTTTTCGCCAGTTACGATCGTTGCTTTTTACCTCGTCCCAACGCTGCGCCAAGTTGGAGTGACAGACCCTATCAAGATCGGTAAAGATTTGTGGTTATCGTACCTTATGTTTTTGGTCGCTCATATCTTCACAGCTGGTATAAACGGTGGACTTTCTGTTTTCAACTATCTAATGGCTATCCTTGGTGCGGTATGCGTGGACTCGGTGGGAAGAAGACCTCTCTGGCTGCTCTCAACATCTGGCATGCTTGCAGCTTATTGTGTCATCACACCTCTAGCAGTACGTCGTTCGCTTCGATTAGCCATATTTGTTATCTCAACTCATTCACAGGCGTCCTTCGAACATACACCTACCAGCCCTAAAGTCGCCAATGCGTTTATTGCAATGCTTTTCGTTTACTATGGCTTCTACGATATCGGATGGACAACATTGCCTCACTTGTATACCATCGAGATTTCGCCCTATGGTATACGTGCAAAAGCCACGTCCTACTTTATTCTCATACAGGCTGCTGCGTTGGCTTTCACTGCGTATGTCAATCCGATTGCTATGGAAGCTATTGGGGTACGTTTGGATATCTCCGGGAGCTCCACGTTGAAGCTAACTTTATTGGTCTACAGTGGAGATATTATGGGATATATATTGGGTGTCTGGGGACTTTGCTTATCTTGGTATGGTGGTTGTTCGTCGAGACTAAGTAAGGGATACTCTCGCTTCCCGATGAACCTTTCATTGACATTTGACGATAGGGGACATACGATTGAGCAGGTTAGCGTGTTGTTCGATTAAGGGAGCGCGCTGTTGTTACTGTATCTTGGGGGTAGTGTAAAGTTTCGCATTCTTTCTATGCAACGAGTTTCTTGAGGTGATTTTGGCCAGAGTTCGATCTGACTGTGTTGTCAGATTAACTTCTCGACTCAGGCGAACCGAGGAGCGAGTTTTGTGCCGAATAGCGTAAGAGACACTCGATACTCATGACCACAACACCATAAATTCCGCAAGAGGAGTTAGAGAGTGGTGTAGGTGTTCCGATATTCTACGCTGTGATTGTCGCCTTTTGTACCTCCCTGATACTTACGCGCTCTTTGTTGCGTTGCCTTTCCTTTGTATCATGGACTCGCGGCTCGTTTTATTTATCTGCTTCTTTTCAAACCTCTATTGATCATAACCGATACTATGGACATGGGAAGTATGAGGGTACTGGGCATGGACGGGGTTGTCTTACGGTTGATCTAGGCTTCAGGCTTCGAGTCATAGCAAGTACTACTTGCTACGAGAACAAATTTGTCTAGTAGCATATCCGTCTTAGCAGCACAATGTGTGTGATACCGCACGAGTTTCGCGTTTGCCTCGTACATTCCCGTCTACTTTGGGCTTGAGGTATCGACGAACTTCGGTAGTAGGTTTGACTTCCTGAATAGAGCGTGTAGTGCTGAACCCGAGGGTCAAAGCGTTAGTGAGAACGTACATCTACGTACAGTACCTATTGTTCCACACTGAAGCATCACCATGAATTTTCAGTGTGGTGGACGAGGCACATCCACGCGATAGCCGAACATCTATCGGAAAAGAAAACGTTTCTAGGCAAACGAGACGCCTATACGCTTTTTCACTAAAAAAATGCATTGCCAGCCAATCGGATTCGTGCCGAAAGCGCATCGGAAAGTGTCGGCTACCTTTTTCGGTAGGAAATGTAGATTTTTTGTCTGATTCCTGGTCACGTGGTGTGAGGATCTGTTTTCGAGCGCGCTTCTTCTCCCTCACCATCACTGAGGGACTCAGGGTACCTTCGATCCTAGACGTCACACCATTGACAGAATCTTCTTATCAACGTGTGCAAGGCATGTGAAGGCTATGTATGGACGTTACAGCAAGGATGCTGTATCTAGTTCTCTACCTGCAACCACCGACAAGTATAGGAGTTCTGGGGCTTTTGAGACAGTAAAACCAAAATGGTGAGGCGCATGCAACTTGCAAGCTCTTATTTTTTTGCTTAGTTGTTCAATAGCCGGAAAACTCGCCAGACGTAGTCGCTTCAGAAGGAGACGTCGAAGAAAAGAAACCAACGCTTGCCGAATCATTCGAGAAGATATCCAAGGTTGTGGAAAAGTATGATGAAGAACAGGTGAAGGGCTGGAAGGAGGACATTGATACACTCTTGGTTTTTGTGGGTTTATTTTCATCCCTAGACTCACATGTTTTGATATCTTGGGTCCGAGCAGGCTGGTCTCTTCTCCGCTGTTGTCACAGCATTCCTCATCGAAGCATACCAAAAACTCGAAGAGGACCCGGCAGATAAAACAGTCGCCCTTCTCGAGAAGCTGGTCTCACTCCAGCAACCGAATATATCGCAGACCGCCGCCATTTCCTCCGACTTGAACCCTTTCACACCCGACGCGTCCACGATCCGTATCAACTGCTTTTGGCTACTCAGCCTCATATTCAGCCTCACCTCAGCACTGTTTGGTCTTCTGTGCAAGCAGTGGCTTCGAGAATACCAGCGAGAGCCTCCTACGAGCTCACCAGCGGAGGCTTTGGCCTTGCGACAACTTCGCAGAGATAGCTTTGAGAAGTGGGGTGTTCCTGGCTTCCTATCGGCTCTTCCAATTCTTCTCGAAATCGCGCTGCTTTTCTTTTTCGCCGGCATCCTAGACCTTCTATGGGGTCTACACCACATTCCATTTGTCGTTTCCACGGTTGCTGTCACGGTCAGCGCTGGGCTGTATTTCATCACCACTCTCTTACCCACGTTGTCTGTACCGAAGCGCCTGGACCGGAAAATCCAATCTCAACGATTCCAACTGCTATCATATCAATTCATCTGCCCATACAGGTCACCGCAAGCATGGGCAGTGTATTGTTTAGCCACCTCGAGGAACATATGGATTAGCCTCTTGGTCTATGTTTTCGCGCCTTGGTTGAAGATTCGTGCTCGATGGCCATGCTCGGACTGGGCTTCATTCGATCTTCAAGTGCTCAGGCAGTACGATGAGCATGTCCAAAGCAGATCCAACAACCTATTCAGCCTACAAGTGTATCAATTACGCGCTTTTGAATGGATAGCTATGATGTTCAGTGACAGTCCATTGATAATACCTCATCTCCAAAATGTGCTGGGAACCATCCCTCCTTCTGTTGCGATGTCAGCCGTGCTTGGCCATTGGAATGTCGCTTTGTGGACCGACATTTCCAGAGAAGACGTAAATCTTGCTGTTGGAAACCCAACAGAGTTTTACAGGCGATATTCATGGTACAGGTTCTTGGGGGGCTTGTCACGATTCCCTCCTGTTCCCCATCCTGTGCTTTGTCAACCAGATGGAATCAAGTTCCTATTCGTACACCAGCTATTGATGACGAGGGCAGTTCACAGTGGCTTTTATGCTGCACTTGAACAGATGGGCTTGCGAACAGCGGATTCTCATTTCGTTGCTCCGCTTTCAGTAATAGGAAGACGATGGGTTCATCAGGATGCTAGTGTCCGGAAGCGGAGTCTGGTACTTCTCCGACTGTATGAGCAGTCCTGGAAATCATGCTCAAGCTCCGAGGATGATAGATTTCATCGACACCGCTACGAGCGCTTGGCTTTTATATTGGTCCTTGCGAAACACATCAATCGCACTGATCGTACTTCAGTACTGATAACGAGTAAACGAGGGCAGGAGTTTATCAGGTTTATTCACAACGAAATCCTCATTCAGCAGCTCTATCGATATTTTGAGCGCACAGACTATTCCGAACTTTGGCTCCAAGCTATCAAAAAGACACAAGAAGTAGGCAACTTACCTGTCGACTACTTCGTACCACTACCAAGACTGCGTGATCCGCGACCTACTTTATCACCCCTCCCTCCCATCCGATATTCCCTCGAGACACAGCCAGATGTTGAAGTTGATCACGATGATCAGGTGCGAGGTTCTCGACGCGACGGCGAGACATCCGACGACGAAAATCTACTTGAAATTCAGACTGTTGGCAATCCCGCCATCATGGATGATAACAACGGCAATTCAGGGAGTTCGTCCGTCTCAGGGATAGGGCATACCGCATCACCAGGACTCGGCAGACCTTTTGCCCATTCGGACGATGAACCTGGTTCGGTTTCCTGCACGAATGATACCCAATACCAACCTTCAGAAGAAATAGACTCGTTAGTCGTCACTCCTTCCCCAGGCCCTACTTTCAACGTTCACGGTGACAAGCAAATCCTTGGTTCAGCTCATGCTTGGGATCAGGATCGGGATCCGCAACCGTCAGGAAAGGTCAATGCCGATTTGGAGAACCTGGTGGCAGCTCGAGTTCGAAAGCTTGACGACCCCCATGTCGCGTATGCTGGTCCAGCACATGATCCAGCCAGTGTTCCTGATAGCGACCAAGAATTACCGTCTGCTCATTCTATTGACGAGCAAACCTTAAGTTCGCTGCCTCGCGCTACGTCAATCTGCGGCCAGGATCATGATGCAAATCCTGCCTCCACGTTTCTAGGCGCTACCAAAGCCGATGCTTCTTCGTCGTCCCATACAAACGAGGTTGGAGGTGACGAGCATCCGGTTGCAAGGACCCGGTGCTGAGACATAAACTGGAGCATGGTGGAAAGGGTGCAAGAGGTGGAAGATCTACCAGAAGTTTACTTTGTATCGCTTCCCAGTCCTTCAGAACCACCGACTTTATTAGCGACGTTGCCTGCGATACGGTATTCTGTCGAGATTGCGAGCGGAGAAGGCCATGGAGGTGGTAGAGCGTTGGTTCGATCCGGGGAGATAACTGAAGGGGAAGAAGTGTTGGACATTCAGACTGTGGGCGACACTTCAGCAGGCGTCATAATCGAAGATGCGAGCTTTTCATCCCCCATGTCTCGAATGTCAGGACAGTAATCGAGATCGCTGGTCAATCTACGGAATTTTAGATGTAATTTGGACCGAGGGATACAAGATAGCCCTCGTGCTGTCAGAGTATTCCAGAGTATTTCTTGACTGTAGACGAATTTCATGCCGAATAACGCTATATAAATCCGTATTTCAGAGTCATATCATGGACATTGGAGCATTAACACTCGTTCTCAGTAGTGCTACATAACTACCCGAAATGTCCAATAATTAGTAGAAACCAACAGCGGGCGCCTGCTCCTCTTCACCTTGTCAACTGCCCCATTCACTGATAACCGGTAACCGCTGCGGCATACTCAACGCTCGCCGTGTCAAGTGTATAAATTACCCGAGTTGGAATGGGCACACTCAGCGCTCGCTACTCGGCTCATAACCTTCCTCGTGCTGTCTTGGTTTACGAGGAACTAGGATGGTGCGTCATATCATTCTCGAGAATACCGTGACAGAGATGGTGCTTACACCCTCTGCTATGCAGGATACAACAGGCGCAAATCCGCCAGAAACAGTCGATCCGGAAAGGGATAACTCGAGCAAGATGCCAGACGTCGATGAATCATTCCAAAAGCTGTTGAATGTAGTTGGCAAGTACGACGAGGAAATGGTGAAGGGCTGGAGAGACGACATTGACACGCTCCTCGTTTTCGTACGTCCCTTCCAATTCACCCAACGCTCTTCTAACAGTAGGACGATAGGCTGGTCTGTTCTCTGCAATGGTCACAGCATTCCTCATAGAGTCATACCAAAAACTCGAAGAAGATCCTGCAGACAAAACCGTCACACTTCTCGAGCAGCTGGTCTCACTCCAGCAGCCAAACGCATCGCAGAACGCTTTCTCGGACTCAACACCCTTCCAACCCTCCACCTCCATAATCCGCATAAATTGCTTCTGGTTTCTCAGCCTCATCCTCAGCCTCACCTCCGCGCTTTTCGGTCTGTTGTGCAAACAGTGGATACGGGAACATGAACGAGATCCTCCAACCCAATCCCCGAGTGAAGCTCTCGCCTTACGTCAACTGCGTCGAGATAGCTTCGAGAAGTGGGGTGTCCCCTCATTCGTAGCCGCATTGCCTGTCCTTCTCGAAATTGCTCTACTCCTCTTCCTGATTGGGATCTTGGATCTCTTATGGAGCCTTCGGAGTCCCATCCCCTTTGGTATCAGCCTTGTGGCAATTGTGTTGACTGCTGGGATGTATTTTGTCACGACACTATTGCCTGCATTGACGATACCAAAAGAGCAGAAGAGGCATATCCGAAATCGACGGTTCGAGAGGTTATCATACCAGTTCATATGCCCGTACAAGTCGCCACAGGCATGGATGTTGTATCACTTAGTATGCAGCATTGGCCGTCTCATGTCCAAGGTTTGGCTATTTCGAGCCACGATGCCAAGCTTATTGGAACATGTCGCGTCAGCGCACGCAACAGATTGGTCGTCCTTTGACCTACGGGTGGTCAGGCAATTTGATCAATATGTCCGGGACGACCTATTCAACATCAAACTCTACGAAATACGAGCTTTCGAGTGGGCCGTTAGGACATTCCGGGACAGCCCATCAATGATCACTCATCTTCAAACTATACTCGGAACGATTAGCCCCTCCGTGGCGATATCGGCTGTACTTGACCATTGGAATGTCGCACTGTGGGAGGATATCTCATCGACGGATGTCGGGGTTGCCATTCGAGGAGCGAGTGTACTGCAGCTTCAGCAACTGTACACCCAGGACTTTCCTCCGGCTCCGACGGTCTCCACTCCCGGGTCTATGCTTCATCATTCATATGGAATTAGGCTGCTCTTCTTCCAGCAGTATTGGGTCTCGAATTCGGATCGACATGTTTTCCCTGACCAGGTTCCCCAGGAGGATTTAGGTGCTTTGCGGAAGAGTACAGATCTTCACTTCCTGATACCGTTCCCTGCTATGGATAGGCTATGGACCCATGGGTCTTCTGAGATTCGGAATTGGAGTTTGGGGTTCCTGAGGATGTTTGAGGAGGCTTGGGAGTCTTGCTCCGATTGCAAGGACCCGGAATCTGGAGAAGACGTGCTGAGACATAAACTGGAGCGTGTCGCGTTCGTTTTGGCTCTTGCAAGGCATGTAAATCGCACGGAAAGGGAGTCGGTTCTGTTGACGAGCAGAAGGGGGTTGGGGTTCATCAGGTTCATCCACAATGAGGTTATCAAGCAACGGTTGTATTGGTACCCACTAGTCAAGACGGAATGGGCGAAGGCGGTGGAAAGGGTACAAGAAGTGGGAGATCTACCAGAGGTCTACCTTGTACGGCTACCTGGTCCTTCAGAACAACCGCCAACTCTATTAGCAACTTTGCCTGCGATACGGTATTCTGTCGAGACTGCGAGCGGAGAAGGCTATGGAGGTGGTAGAGCGTTGGCTCGATCCGGGGAGATGAATGATGGGGAAGAAGTATTAGATATTGAGACTACTGGCGACCTTTCGGCAGGCCCCATAATCGAAGATACAAGCATTTCATCCCCCATGGCTTGAATGCCAGGACGGTAATCGAGATTCTTTGCCTATTCAGGCGAGATCTCTGGTCAATCTACGGAATTTTGGATGTGATTTGGACCGAGAGATACGATATAGCCCTCGGACTGTCAGAGTATCGTATCTCCAGCAGCCGGACGCATCGCAGAAATTTTTCACGGACTTGACGCCCTTCCAAAATCCCACTCTATAATTCGCATACACTGTTCTTGGTATTCAAGCCTCATCCTCATCCTCACCACTGCACTTTCAGTCTCTTGTGTAAACAGTAGAGACGAGAACACGAACGAGAACCTCCAACCCAGTCCCTCCAGTGAAGCTTTCGCTTTACCCCAATCGCGTCGGGATAGCATCGAGAAACGGGGTGTCCCCTTGTTCATAGTCGCACTACCTATCGATCTCTAATAGCGTCGAAATGGAGTCTTCAGAACCCTGTCTCTTATTGTGTCGCTTGCTGGGTGTATTCCGCCGCGGGTGTTCTGCCTACATTGGCAATACCAAAGAAGCAGAGTAGTCGAGGACTCGAGGTTCACGGTGATCCGATCCAACTTGAGGAGGAGGAGAAAACGGCACCAGGTCTAGACAAGACTTATACGATCATGTGATACATTGATGGCTGTGCACGCGAATGCACCGTAGGCGCGTTGCGTATAGCACCTTTTCAGCCATCACCGCTGGTCCTGGAATCATATCACAGCCCCAGCATTGTAGTCAAGCATTTGCAGCGCGTATCTTCACTTTTCGCTACACACAAACTTGGTTCATTGATTCCTGTCCAGTTTCCTGATCCCTGTTTTATCGTTCTCTGGCTGATTGAAGACCGTGACCGCTCGCCGACTCCAGCACGCATGATTCATCCAGGTCATAGATGCGATACACTGTCTCGAACAGTGCCTGGAAAATAGAACTTTATCAGAGCTCCTCGCATCATTCCAACGTGTCGGCATCGTTGACAAGCCAAAACGGCATGCCCTGTTCTATTGGCGGTTCAAAGATCACATAGGACCTGACAAAGTCCACGCAGGCGCCTAATCACCCCAATTCCTGCGGAACCTTCTGTTCAACGCGTTGAACACATGTCGGGGACTTTCGACGGACGTTGCAGCTAGCATGTTGTCCGCAAACCTCTACCTAAAACCACCACCAGGAGGTAGCAAGTTAGACAATTCAGAGGGAAGTCTGGGATGGTACGTTATACAAGCATCCTGCCAGAGCTCTACTTACTCGATGTCATGATTAGCCCGACAATCCACATGATGCAGAAAGTAGCACGGAAGCAAAGAAACGGACGGTTGCCGAATCTTTTGAGCGGCTGACAACAGCTGTTGAAAATTATGATGATGGGCTAGTGAAGGCATGGCGAGACGACATAGACACACTGCTATTTTTTGTAAGTCTAATTCTCCACCGGTCATTCAGAACACAGTCTCACATCTCGAATGATAGGCCGGCCTTTTTTCTGCTGTAGTCACAGCGTTCCTGGTAGAATCGTATCGGAGACTCGAACCAGACCCGGCAGACAAAACAGTAGCGCTACTCGAACAATTAGTCTCGTTTCAACGCAATGCCTCAGATATAATCCAAACCAATACGCCATTCGAGCCTGACGCATCCATAGTCCGCGTCAATTGTTTTTGGCTTCTCAGTCTCATATTCAGCCTCACCTCTGCACTGTTTGGCCTTCTGTGCAAGCAGTGGGTGCGGGAATACGATAGAGAGCCATTCACAAGCTCTTCAGGACAAGCTCTAGCCTTGCGACAGCTTCGTCGAGATAGCTTTGAGAAATGGGGGGTGCCTGCTTTCTTGGCGGCATTGCCCATACTACTCGAAGTTGCACTGCTCCTGTTTTTTGCCGGACTCCTTGACCTTTTGCGGCGCCTGCACCCAATTCCGTTCATCGTTTCGTTCGTCGCCATCGCACTCAGTACTGGACTCTACATTATCACCACTCTTCTACCCACGTTGACAATACCAACGGATTTGACAGAGGACATCAAATATCGACGCTTCAATCGCTTGTCGTATCAGCTTGTCTGCCCCTACAAGTCGCCACAGGCATGGGCAGTATATTGCCTAGCCACCTCAAGAAATATTTGTCTCAGAATCTTGGTGAAGATTTTCGCACCGTGTCTGAGGGTTCGGACCCATCAGCCGTGCTCGGACTGGTCTTCATTGGACCTCCGAGTAGTCAAGCAATACGATACTCACGTCAAAGATCATTTCATTGAAACATTCAACCTACAACTGTACGAGCTTCGCGCTTTTGGATGGGCAGTCACTACCTTCCGCGACAACCCATTGATGGTCCCCCATCTTCAAAACGTGTTAGGCACTGTACCCCCTTCCGTCGCGATGTCGGCCGTACTAGGCGATTTGAATCTTGCGCTCTGGACAGATGTTTCATCCATGGATGTTAATTCTGTAATCACAGATCCAGAGAACCGTGAACGGCAGAACTTGAAGTTATCCATTCGAGGCCTCCCACACCTTCCCAACATTCCCGATCCTGTCATGGAACCACAAGGTATCAAGCTGTTGTTCGCACACCAGTGTTTGATGGCGGAAAAAATACATAATAACTTCGATGACAGGCTTGGTGGAATGGGCCTAGAAACCAAGGATTGCCATCTCGCTATTCCATTCTCTGTGATGGGTAGGCTGTGGACGCACCAGGATCCTAATGTCCGTGAACAGGGCGTGGCGCTCCTTCAACAGTGCAAAAAGTCATGGGAGAAGTCCTCATCCAACGTACCAGAACGCGTGGCCTTTGTCACACTCCTCGCAAAGCACATCAACGATACAAACCGCACTTCTGTGCTAGTAGAGAAAGAGCAGGCCCACGGATTTGTCAAGTTCATTCATAATGAAATAATAACTGGGACCCTGTATATTTGGGACATCGGGCCGGAATGGCTGAAAGCCACTCGAAAGGTACTACAAGGAGGAAACCTCTCTTCTGACTATTTCGCACCACTCCCAAAAAGGCGCGATCCACTGCGACCTCATCGCCTGCCTCCATCTTCCATGCCACGCTTCCGCGAGCCTGAAGCGAACACAATGGATATTCGGACAATTGATGATGCCCCTGTAGATGGGGTTGGCCCTAGTAGCTCTTCCGCCACCGGGAGAGGGCATACTGCATCACCAGAACCTCATGCTTTTACCCTTCCTGCCGACGCTCAGGAACATGAGGATGGTCTGGGCTCTGGTACGGACTCGGACGATCCACGATATCTGGATAGTACACAACGAGGAGAAGACATGGGTTCCCCAAGTCACTCAATCTCACCTGAGCGATTCTGTAACAAGTCGCCATTGGTTCAGGATACACATTTCTCAGCAGGGATTGGTGCTGCGCACTTCGGTGTCCCAGAAAATTCGGTGACGGCCAGTGGATCTGAAGGTCCATGCCTAGATGGCACCACTGGTACCCCAGCTCCGTCGCTTGAACCCCTGGGCCATTTGCAGGTGCTGGGCCCAGTTATTGTCGCGGCAAATACTACACAGGATCAGGTTTCACATGCTGATCCTGCCCTGATTCGAGCACCAGAACGAGCACACACCAGGGAACCCCCGGGTCATTCGGGCGAGACTTTCGGTCAATCTTCAGTACAGCCACCCATACTACGTACAAATGATACCACTGCGAATCCTAGAGATGTTGCCTGAGGAGTGAAGCCGTAACGCTGCGATGAAGGAGCCCGGAAAAAAAACTATTCGAGTGGAGAATGTTGTGCAGGTGCTTCGTTATTTTGCGCTCTACGGGGATGCCTGGCATAGTGATTCGTTAAACACATCTCGTACCTCCCTGTTACCTACATGCCCCTTCGCGAGTTGGCTTTCTCCTTTCTTGGTACTATGGACTCATAGCTCGTTTTCTTCATCTGGTTCATTCGGAATTGTATTGGTCATAACTGGTACTATAGACATGAGGGCACTGGGCGGACAGCTTCAAGTGTTGTGTGTAGGTATTCTAAGCTTCAGAGTTTAAATATTGATGGGCAGATACTTATAACCCGGCGCTAAGCATGGCCGCGACGAAGCAAAACGCAAAAGGGATCCGATTTCGATTCCAGAGTAAGTCCAAAAGACCCGCGAAGAAGAATAAGAGTGCCACTTCGAGTAAGATGGGTAGTGCCGAAACGAATGAAGAGACTCCCCATTTTTCCGCGCTGTCTCGTCGTAGCTGACGTAATGCCAATGCTTCTCCTGGGGTGCGTGTCTGCGTATCACGCTGATGCTCTCGGACCCATTGTTTGCATAGAAGACCGAACAGGGCCGAGGTGAGACTGAAAATGAGGCTGAGGAACGAAAAACAGTTGATGCGAATGGAGGATGAATCGGCTTCGAATGGAGGTCGTTCTGAGATATTCGAGGCATTCAGTTGCATGGAGATTTGCATGAGGAGTGCTACGGTAGTGTCGGCAGGATCTTCTTCGAGCCATTGATAGGATTCAATCGTAAAAGCGGTAACGACAGCAGAGAAAAGACCGGCCTGTTTGACACGTGTTGGTAAGAGAGCGTGGACAAAGAAAGAAACCTAAAGAAACCCACGAAAACGAGGAGCGTGTCGATGTCATCCCTCCAGTTCTTCACCATATCCTCGTCGTATCTACCGACAGCTTTCAATATAGCTTCTAACGATTCATCCAGGGTTGGTTTCTCCTTTGTTGTATTGGGTAGCCGAGTAGGAAAACCCTGCTCTGAGGTTACCTGTCGGCAATCCGGTGAGCCTGGGACACGCTACACTAGCATTTCTGAATGTACCTGCGCACCATGGGAGTGTTCAGCAATAACAGGTGACGGTGGTAGAGGGATCTGAATGAATCGTTACTGATGTTTTGTGATTGGTTAATTCCGATCCTACGTACATCCGCAGGATTTTGAGAGCTCTATGAGGTCCATAAGTATAAGGGCCACCAAGAGATGCTGAAAAACTTACCTGCTCTTGAGACGACATCGTGATGGGTTCCTTGAGAGCGGTTGAAGAGTTCAAGCGCTCAAACCTTGCCAATAATGCGTGTTGCGCAAAGCGACACATGACGGTGACAGGATGCTTGCAGTGTATACAGTGGAGCCGAATGGTCGTTCTGATTTTTCCATGTATAGTATGTTGTGGGGAGAGTGTCAGCCATGCTTCGAAGGACGAAGGGAACGGTCAAGTTTTCATGAGATCCGATTCGAACCAAACCAATGCGTTGAAGCTTTCCAATGAGATGAGGGTGTGATGGAGGAACGCATTTAATAACTGGAATGCTTCGCTTCTTTCACCATCACAGGACAGTTATCATGGAATAGCAAAATAAAAAGAATCCTCAGGCTTCTGAATGTTATGAGTAACCAGCAAGGCTAAAAGGAGTTTCTGAACACGCACCAATATCGAGCCAGACCCTGAATCTTCGCAAACTTTGGACCATGTAGAGAACGTAGGGATAGTCGCTAAGTAGGTGAAATGGAACGATTTCAGTGTGTGGTGATGCATTGAGGTTGAGCGCTTGAGCTGTGGAGGTCACGAGGCGCACGTTTGATGCGCCTCGGTCTCTTCTCGGTCTTTTGTCTCTTTTCCTCTCAGTCACTGGTACCATCAGGCTCAGCGCTGAGCATACCTTCGATTCCGGATGTCACATTATTGACATGACCTTCTTACCAACATGCTCGAGGCATGTGAAGGCTATGTATGGACATTCTGTATCTAGGGTTCTACTGTAACCACCAGCAAGTACAGGGCCCAGGCTTTGAGCTATCAAAACCAGAACAGTGAGCCGCACGCAATCTATTTGTTGACTTGTGGCTGATAACTAGCCGGAAAATTCGCCAGATGCAGTCTCTTCAGGAGACATTAAAAAAAAGAAACCAACGCTTGCCGAATCATTCGAAAAGACATTCAAGGCTGTGGAAAAGTATGATGAAGAATAGATGAAGAGCTGGAAGGGGGACATCGATAAACAGGGATAAATTCCTAGTTTTTGTAGGTCTATTTTCATCCTCTAGATGCATATCTAGGTTTGACGTCTTTGGTACGAACAGACTAGTCTCTTCGTTGTCGTGACTCGTCGCAGCATTCCTCATCGAAGCATACCAAAAACTTGAAGAAGACTTCGGAGACGAAACAGTCGCCCTCCTAAAAAAAGCTAGTCGCGCTCAACAACCGAACGCATCGCAGATTGCCGACTTAGTCTTGTTCACACACAACGCAGCCACGATCCGTATCAATCGCTTTGGATAATCAGCCTCACTTCCGCGTTACTCGCTTTTTTGTGCAAGCAATGGCTTCGAGAATACCAGGGAGCCGCCCACGAGTCCACTAGCAGAGGCATTGGCCTTGCGACAGCTTCGTAGAGATAGCTGTGAGGGGTATTCCCGGTTTCCCATCATGGTTCCTATTCTTCTCGAGATTTCGTCTCCTTTTCTTTTTCGCCGTCATCCTAGATCTACACGCATTCGATTTATCATTTCCACGGTTGCTGTCAGCGCAGGGCTGTATGTCCACGTTGACTGTACCAAAGCACCGGGACCGGAAAATCTATTCTTGACGTTTCCGACTGGTATGATACCAATCCACTTGCCCATACAAGTCACCGCATGGGCAGTGCATTGTTCGGCCACTTGGATTAGCGACTGGGTCTACGTTTTTGCACCCTGGTTGGAGATTCGTGCTTGACGGTAATGCTCGGACTGGTCTTCATTTGATCTTCAAGTGGTCAGGCAGTACGACGAGCATGTCCAAAGCAGCAGGATCTCAACGGGTTTGTCGATGTTTCGAATGCACAGACTTCCGAATTTTGGCTCCAAGCAATCACAAAGACACGAGAAGCAGGAAACTTACCTCGCGACTGCGTCACGTCATAGCCAAGCTGGCATGATCCGCGACCTACTTTATCCCCCTCTAATTCGATGCACCTTCGAAACCCCAGACGTCGAAGTTGATCGCGATAAGAAAGCGCAAGGTTTTCAACGTGACGGCGAGACGTCAGGCGACGAAACTTCAGTCGACATTCGAACTATCGGCGATCCCACTACCAAGAAGGGTAAACTTAGCAATCCAAAGAGTCCGCACGTTCCAGGGATAGGGCATACCATGTCACCAGGAGTCGGCAGTCCTTTCGCCCATTCCGACGATGACCCCGAAAAAAACAGGCGCCAAGCGTGAGCCAGGCCACTCGCGAGTCATATCCCTTCCCAGGCCATACGCTAAACGCTCGTGGCGACAAGCAGGTTCAGCTCCTGCTCATATTGGAGATCAGGATCAGGATCAACATCCACAGCCGCCAGGAAAGGTCAATGCAGAAAAGCAGGAACCCCCGATTCGGGTTCCAGAGGCCCCTTATTTTCACAATCGGCCGTTCATAACCCAAAACACTCCCACATTCTTCCGCTTGTTTCATCGACGAGCAAATTTTGAGTTCACCGCTTCGCACTACGACAATTTGCGGCCAATATCACGATAGGTCATAATGCACATCCTGCCTCCACGTTTCTAGGTACTACTGCAGCCCAGGGATTCTTCTTCATCTCATACAGATGAGGTTGAAGGTGACGAGCAGGATCGAGGTGCTGGTTTCGGCTCGGGAAAGCGGGGCTTCGATCCCGCAACTAAAATGCCACTTCAGCCATATGAAGACGTGCCATACAGAGTCATAGAAAGTGTTAATTCTGGACTAGAGCGTGGATTTGGAACGGGGTCATTTTCTGGCGTTGCCGGGAACGTGTAGAGCGGCAGAGGAGAAAAGATGATGGGCGTTAAGCCTTTGATGTCAGTCATTGTGAGTGCGTATTTTGTTGCTGTATATAGAAACTGGATACTGAGTGATTCCAGCAGGACATACGACAACGCTACACTGGATTTTCCCTTTCTACCTTGAACTGCAAGGATGGGTAAGGGGATGTAATGCAATCGAGGAAGGGCGTGGCGACGTCCGAGGGGCGCGATGTTTTTCGCTGGGAAAGGATCGGGACGGCAGATGATATCACATTCTAGACATCGCCACTTTGTGCTTTGTGTCTATGTACCTATCCTGGTCTCTCGCCTATAGGCTTCGAGGATCTCATCACCTCTTTTTGCTCCTCCCCGTCATCACACTCCATGCGCGTACAAGTCGCCGTAGGTGTAGATGTTGTCGGCATTGTCCATCTCACGACCAAGGTTCCGTTGTTCCGAGTTGTAGTGCCAACTCTATTGGAACACGCCGGGTCTACGCCTGCAGCAGGTTGGTCGTCCTTTGACCTACAGGCTGCTACGAGCTTTCAGGAAATTTGACCAATACGCCAGGGACGATCTCCTCAATATCATAGTCCGCAAACTATGCGTTTTCAACATTGGGATGTTCCAGGACTGCCCATTAAGGATCAACTGACCTCAAAACGTACGCAGAACAGTCAGACAGTCCCTCCCTGCTGTACCTTGGCCATTGAGACGTCGCAACGTGGGAGGATATATCTTCCACAGAGGCCAGGATTACCACTTGAGGAGCAACTCGGCTATAGCTCCAACAGTCGTACACTCAGGACTTCCCTTTGGTCCCAACACTATCACCGCCCTGGGATCCGTGCTTCATTAATCAGGAAGAATGAGGGTACTGTTTTTCCAGCAGTATTAGCGTTCGAATCTGGATCGATGTACCTTCATTGACCGGCTTCTACAGGAGGATGTGACCTAAACTGCGTCTTCCAACCCAAGAAGTATCGAGTCGTACCATCTTAGTTTTTCCCGCAACGTCTACGCAGGCCCGGCGCTTCTCTGCGAATATTGCACTACGGAACTTCCTGTTTAGCATATTTAATGCATGTCGGGAGGTATTTATGCTCGTCGTAGCTGTCTTGCTGCTTACAGACCCGTTCCTTCAACCAACACTAAGGACCACCAACGTCTTGAACTCCTGGCCCAGAATGGTGAGCTGTATGAAAGGAGAAAGTCTGAGGTCTTTGCTCACTCTGTCCGTCTATGATCAGGTCAATTCACCAGTCGCTGAAGGAAACACCGAAGGAAAGCAGTCAACAGACTCCGAGTCTGGACCGTTCGACAAAATATTGAAGGCTGCAGAGAAGTACGACCAAGCGCTAGTAAAGGGCTGGAGAGACGACATTGAGACCCTCCTCGTTTTCGTAAGCTTCCCTGTGCATTATGTTGACAATATCAATATCTGACATCTCGTATAACTAATAGGCCGGTCTTTTTTCTGGCGTTGTCACGTCATTCCTCATCGATTCATATCACAAGCTCGAAGAAGACCCTGAAGACAAGATGGTCGTTCTACTCGAACAGCTGGTTTCATTCCAACGTGATCCGTCCCTTGCCCTTGTCACCGACCCTATCTCACCATTCCAGCCCGACGCTTCTATGATCCGTATCAATTGTTTTTGGTTCCTCAGCCTTACATTCAGCATTACATCGGCTCTCTACGGCCTTCTCTGCAAGCAGTGGATCCGAGAGTTTGACCGGGATACGCCTACAAGCACCGCAGCGGAATCGTTGGCACTTCGACAGCTTCGTCGAGATAGCTTTGAGAAGTGGCAAGTTCCTGCTTTCATGGCTGCATTACCGATACTCCTCGAGATTGCGGTCATACTGTTTTTCGTCGGGATCCTGGACCTTTTATGGGGTCTACATAGGACTCCGTTCATTGTTACGATGACCGTCGTTGCGGTTAGCGCTGTGGTATATTTTACCACCACGCTCCTCCCCGCATTGACGATACCCAAGGATCTCAAGACAGACATCGAACATAGACGCTTTGAACGGTTATCATACCAGTTCATTTGCCCGTACAAGTCACCACAGGCGTGGGTGTTCTATCGAGCCATGTGCAAGCTCCTTTATCTCTTGTCTAAACTCTCCGAATCTACCACGTATCTCGGGTGGATCTATGGTAAGCTTGCCCCTGCTTTGAGCGAGCACATCGAATCACCGGCTTCAGATTGGTCTTCGTTCGATCTTCGAGTGATCAGACAATATGACCAGCATGTTAAGGATAAAAACCAAGAGCTATTCAGCCTACAAGTCTACCAGCTACGCGCTTTCGAATGGGCGCTCACCATGTTCCGGGACAGCCCATCGAAGATACCTCATCTTCAGAATGTGTTGGCAAAAATAGCTGAATCTGTTGCGATGTCTGCCGTGCTCGGTCAATGGAACGTTGCATTGTGGAGCAATGTTTCAAAAGAGGATGTTAATCTCGCACTCAAAGAACCGAATTCGTTTTGGGAGAAACAACCGGCCTTCATACGTTCGGCACCTTCTCCAACCATTCTCCACCCCACTGCATTATGGCAACGCGAAGCGATCAACTTACTCTTCTACCAGCAATACGCGATGGTACGAATCAACAAGACTGATCTGAATGCAGGCGCCAGATCCGAAGAAGTTTGCCAGTCACAGACCGCCCCATCCGAGCCAATCGAATGCCATAAACCTTCGGACAAGGCATCCAAACCGAAGAACGTTGGCTTGCATTTCATCATTCCTTTCTCGAAATTTGATACGCTGTGGTCATACCCGGACAATGGTGTGCGACAGCAGAGTCCAGCATTCCTTAAGATATATGAGGAGGCTTGGGAAACATGCTCCCGCGTCGAGAATGACTGTGGAGACCGACACCTCCGCGAGCGCGTTGCTTTCTCATGTGTCCTTGCGAAACACCTCAACCGTGCCCATGATCATACCTCGATATTGATAACGAATGATCAGGGCCAGAAGTTCATCAAAGTTGTTCACGATGGGATCATCACTCAGCAGCTTTATAAACAACCTCTCTTCGAACGTTCTGAATGGACCCGAGCCATTGAAAAGATGCAAAACGAAAACAAAGGAAAGTTACCTCCTGACTACTTTGCATCGCTACCCGAGCACGACAATCGTTTACCAGACTCTCAGCACGACAACGAAGCCGCAGAGTCCTCTGGTTCCGGCATCCAATCGCGCCAACAGAATACCAATTCCGCTCATAATGTGTCTGCTCAAAAAAGCCGTTCTGCGGATGGTCGGTCGATCCCCAGACTAAATGATATAGAGTCTAATGCTGGAGCCGATAATCCAGGACAAAGTAGTACCCCCATTCCGTTCTGGCAGGGGATATACAAGGCTGTCCGAAGGTGGTGGCCTTTCGGACTCCATTCGGACTCGGCTTCTTCGTCGAGTGGACTCCAGCAATCAGATACAGAAGACAAGGGCCTTAGCAACTCGTCACCCAAAGCTACCCCCGTTGCAACATCAACGGGGGGTCCACCGCTTCTAGTGGGTAAGATGGCGAGACAAGATCATGCCCCTGCCGCTCCTTCCCAGGCTTCGAGGAATGCACACCCCCCACCCGACAGTAACGAACAGGGTTCAGGCTCTGCTCATGCACCGGGTACACGGCTCGACGCAGGTAATCCTAGTGACTCGGAAAGTGCAAACATCGCGGCGCCAGGAAAAGAGCACACCATCTCCGAAGGTTCACCGTCGCTAGCGGTCGATCCCGGGGTCAATCCGCCAAGGAATCCTTTAGTAGCTCGTACCAAGGAACAAGATACACATTCCTCGAGAGGTACCACCGAAGAAACTCGAGTGTCGTGAGAGAGGTTAGTGTTTTGAATGCGCAGGTGTTGGTTCGATAGCTCACCTCGATTTTAATCAGGATTCACCGTCATCCAGGGAGACCAATACTGCGTTCTCCAATGACTCTGGTGCAGATCCCTCCAGCTTGTGAAGGTCACGAACAGGCTTCGGGTCCAGTTTACACCACACGGCAGACTGGAATAGATCCAGTATGAACTGCGATCTCGGGCAGAAGGAGAAGAATGTTTCGGTGTACCGTGTGTTAGGTTATTCTGAATAGGGTGCCCAGGGTTTGGAGACATGAAGAGAGTAGATATACCAGCGCTAAACGTTTAACGTTTAATCATCACTGTCAGATGTACTCGGAGGACGATTATCGACTCGGAGCCTGTTGTACCAAGCAGCTGATAGTCGGTCAAGCACTATACCGAACGAGATGTAGCGTAGCTTGAGGAAGATGTCATTTCAATGTATGGGCTTTTGACGCCCGATTTGAAAAGGATGTCCAGGATATTGATAATGACTCAGATGTATCAACAGTGTCTGGGTGATGTATGAGAAGAATCTTCTGTGATGGTGATTATTCAGCTCGTCCAGTCCCAGAAGGCTCTAGCTGATGAGCAGGTATTGGGTATACCAGCTTTTGCCCCAAGGACAATTGCGAAACACGCAGCGCGATTGGGAGGAGGATAAGGATTTGAAAGTATCACACAGCACAGTGTCGAATGAGTGATTGTACCTCTCGCTCATAGGCAATCTATCAGGGCAATCTGTTCTGGTGACATTTCACTCATATCAAGCGAGCCTGCGAGCGATTGGGTCTGCCTGGGGGAGACTACTAAGCATGGAATTGACAAGCTTTCAGTCGGTTTGGTCGGTTTTTTAGTTTTATAAGTACAAAAAATGAAGTTCCTGTACATAAACCATCAGTAGATTCATCTAATCCTAAGGTATTCTGTTGGGAGGAGGCGTATACTGTACGGTCACTAGTGTGGATCTTTTGGGAAAAGGAGTGTCGGCCCCAGGTAATTTGTGACGCGTCTCTCCCTTCACCATCTAGATTCCAATCAGATGCATCCTCTGAACATACACGGTACAGGATACACCCATGGACACGAAATTGCTCCCGCAATCCTCATTAAGATCTGTTGTAACTCACACTCTTGGAGAAAGCGACCATAGGTTACGATGCCTCTACGAACGCGGCATTGAGCGTTGAACGCCGGCTCTGAAAAACGTCTACAGGTTCATACAAAGGCTATGCCGTTCTACTGGTCCTCCAGTAGTTGCCTGCTAATGCAGATATCGCAGAACAACCGCGACTTTCGGAGTCACGCAGACACAGCGCCTCTCTTCAAACATTAGGTGACTACGGAACCTTCTCTTCAACATGTTCGACGCATGCTAAGAGATATTTACGCTCTTCGCAGCTGCCATGCTGCTTACAGACCTGTTCTTTCAACCACCACCAACATCTAAAACCCTTGACACAGAATGGTGAGTTACATGAAATAAGAAAGCTTGAAGTCTTTGCTCACTCTGTTTGTCTATAATCAGTCGTCCAATCCACCAGAAGCAATCGACGAATCACTGGGAAGATTAGCGAAGGCTGTAGAGATGTACGACGCAGCGTTAGCAGAAGGTTGGCGAGACGACATTGACAAAATCCCTGTTTTTGTAAGTGCTTCCGTGATTATGTTGACAGGCTCTAACCTGCTGCATGACTGATAGAGTGGTCTTTTCTCTGCTGTCGTCACAGCATTCCTCATCGAATCGTATAAAAAGCTCGAACAAGACCCAGCAGAGAAAACAGTCCTTCTTCTCGAACAGCTTGTCTTATTTCAGCGCAATGCATCCCTTGCCCTCGCCGCCGATCCCATACCACCGTTCCAGCCCGACTCTGCAATCATCCGCATCAACTGCTTCTGGTTCCTTAGCCTCATATTCAGCCTCATATCAGCTGTCTTCGGCCTCTTGTGCAGAGAATGGATTCGAGGGTTCGAACACGATACACCTACAAACACAACAGCGGAAGCGTTAGCTCTTCGACAACTGCGTCGAGATAGCTTTGAAAAGTGGCATGTACCCTCTTTCTTGGCTGCGCTCCCGATACTCGTCGAGCTCGCCTTGATACTCTTTTTCATGGGAATCTTAGACCTTTTGTGGAGGCTACATCGGATCCCATTCATTGTTGCACTAGTTGCCGTTGGGCTCAGCGCTGGGCTCTATTTTGCCACCACGCTCCTCCCTGCATTGACGATACCCAAGAATCTTAGGACGGATATCAAAGTTGGATGGTTCGAACGGTTATCATACCAGTTCATCTGTCCGTACAAGTCCCCTCAGGCTTGGGTGTTCTATCGAGTCGTGTGTACGCTCCTTTATTTCTTTTCCCGACTCTCCCAAGGCAAGCGTGCTCCTGCTTCGAGCGAGTACATCGTACCACCGGCCTCAGATTGGTCTTCGCTCGATCTTCGAGTGGTCAGACAGTATGACCAGCAGGTCAGGGTTTTGGATAACCAAAAGTTATTTAACCTACAAGTATACCAACTACGCGCTTTCGAATGGGCGGTCACGATGTTCCGAGACAGCCCATCGATGATACCTCATCTTCAGAATGTGTTGGAAACCATCCCTCCTCCTGTTGCGATGTCTGCCGTGCTTGGCCGCCGGGACATCGCACTGTGGACCGATGTTTCAAAAGCGGATGTTGATCTTGCTGTCCAAGATCCTGAGGGTTTTCGGCGGCAATATTCAACGAGTCGGACAACTGGACTTAGCATCTTGGATCACCTTCCACGACTCCCTGCTATTCCCGATCCTGTGATTCTTCAACCAGAGGGAATCAAGTTCTTATTCAAACACCAGATGTTGATGATGAAAAGGTATCACAAAGGTCATGTTTCCAACCTTTCTGATGTCTTTCGTACTTCACTTGAGGATATGGGCGTGCAAACAACAGGTTTCCATTTCATCGTTCCGCTTTCAATAACCGGAAGGCTATGGACCCACCAGAACTCTGATATCCAAAAGCAAAGTCTGGCACTCCTCACGCACTACCACGAATCTTGGAACTTGTGCTCAAAGGTCAGCGAGGACAAGCACAGTAGCGAGCGCCTAGCTTTCGTGTTGGCTCTCGCTCGGCACATCAACCGCACCGATCATACTTCGGCTTCGGCACTGATAACGAGTAGACGCGGTCAAGAGTTCATGAGGTTCATTAACCAAGAAATCATCACCCAAGCGCTTTACAATGGGAAATCGTTTGCACGTGCCGAATGGGTGCGAGCTATTGAAAGGACACGAGAAGCGGGAAAGTTATCCTCCGACTACTTCGCACAACTACCAGGCAAGAATAATCCTCCACCGAATCTACCACCCCTACCTCCCACCCGATCATCCGTCGACACCCAAGCGGACGTCGTTCACGATAATCAGGCATCAGGTTCCCAACGCGACGGAGGAATATCCGACGACGAAAATTCAATTCAGATTGTCCCTGTCCCTAACACCGCAGACAAAGCTGGCAACTCGCGAAATCTAACTGTACAAGGAAGAGGTCATACTACACCACAAGCTGACGATTCTTTGATCGATTCGGACGAGCCACGCCGGGCTCCCTGCACAGATAACGTCCAATCCCAAGCTACAGATACTGGTCGTGATGCAGGCCAATCGTCAACCGACATACGTTTATCTGGTACGGCCGGTGTTCTTGATAACGAACAAACGCTTGCTCAGGATCACGATTCAAACCCCCTGGGAAGTAATACCGAAACGGTGTCAGAACAGTCCACTGCTTGGGATTCAACGGCTGATATCCGGAATCAGGATTCACATGCACAGCCTATAACTCATCCCGGCTCATCCCAATTGTCAGATGGGAAACCCACAACACTCCTAGAGTCTTCCTTTCATTCCTTCGGCTCACAATCTTTGAGTTCACCGCCTGACGTTGAATCAGACGCACATCCTGCCCCGGATCGACGCTCTTCAGCCACATCAGGAGTTACAATAGCCAGTGATTCTACGTCTTCGCATTCCGAAGACGAGCAGCATCGATATTCCGACACGAGGGATGCACAGCCGGCGGTAGAGAACCGCCTGGGTGATGGAAGGGGTTGACCCCAAGTTCGAACGGTGACCTGCAACAGGATCTTTGGTTACGATTCCTGCTGCTGGAGGGCATCGAAATCCGGGTGGTGTAGAGAATCAGAGTTAGCGAAGTGGAGGATGCGTGAGGGTGCCATGAAATTGAGGGATGCCGTATACATGGCGATGTTGAATGCTAAGAAGGACCAGGTGGACATATCATGACACTGAAAGATACTTTTTTTTTTACTTTTTCTCGGAAGATTAGGCAGGGTAGTAGATCGTGTTGACGTTGGCATTTGCCCTGTCGACCGATGGTGTGCTATACGTATTATTCCGAACATTGGGCCAAGACTTTTATGTATGACTCATGAGCTTCATCGTTTGCATGTTGTCGTTCCCTTTTCTCTTCACCGTTTCCCATTGCACGAGTGTAAAGTGATTATGTATTGCTTTGTATAGGTTAACAAGAGTCGTCTGGACGACAGAGGTGGATTGTAATCTGCGGGAAAATCTGGATGGCACGCGAATCTTCAAAGCGTCGGGGGAACCCGTGTGTGCGGCCGTGAAGGCATTTCGAAGTTGCGGGACGGACGATTAGCCCTGGCGTATAGATCTTTGGAGGCCTGCAGAGGGATCAAACATCGGTGAAAGTAGCGTGTTGAACAGTGATTGGCGTACCTATACACATTGGTCTCCCCCTGGCTGACATCGCTCGTTTCCTAACTTCCTCTATGGTGACCTAGTATTTCAAATGATCATCGGCGAGATTGCGGACAAGGAAGCTATTGTGGCTGTCATTGGTTTTGAGAAGTGTTAAGGTTTGGACTCCGGAAAACACGTTTACCAGGGGAAAAAAAATTGGCTCGGTACTTTTACTAGTTACACGAGGCTTATGACTAAACTCACTTCCCCTTTTTTGCACTGTGAAATTCAACAAAATGTCTAGCTGGCGATTTCCGATTTCCCCCTAGCCGACTTGAACGACTGACCTCTTCATAGCATGCCACTTCTCTACGATACTAGTGAAGCGCTCTACCGCTGAGCTAAGGGGGAGACGTTCCTTCTCCAGGTATGGTAATAACGATGTCATCCTTCAGTGACCGACGCATCGCAGTCTTGTTGTCCACGATTCTTATCAAGTACTGCTTTTGGTTCATGAGCTTAGGGCTTAGTCTCAGCTCTACTTTATTCGGGGTTGTGTGCAAGCAGCAGCCAAAAGAAGCCGTCTTGTAACGAAATGCTCTTCGTATGACGTCGGCACTTGGAACTGCGGCGTTGTTTTTCTTTGTAGGAATCCTGTTATCTCTTGTGGGAATTACATCCCGTTTCATTCGCTGTTTCGTTGATTGCTGTTGTGCCTGGAGTTGTTGGTTGGTGGGTGGTTTGTTCTTGTGGTGATGAGACCGGAGATGGGTGATGGCTGTCATGGACATTCGGCACTATCAGGGCTCGATACTCATAAGAACGCTGTATCAACACTACATCTGGGCACTCGACACCATGTAGCCTAGTAGACCACAACTACAACCACAACAATGAATGAAAATCCTTGGCGCTATTTGAGCGAAAACAAATGATCGGTACAAGTGGGCTTCCACTAGTAAAGAGTCTTTCAGCATCCTGTTCCAAAGGCATAGAAAGAAACCTACCCATTCGCACACAAGCGCCATAATTTGGCGCAACTCTTTATCCGAGCTTGCCAGGTCTTTGTCGAGAGAGCGTACTCCTGATTCGTAGTATTTCGGAACGCCGTCTTCCGATCGCAGGACTAGGAACTTCCAGTACTGTCCGTTGGTCAGACAAAAGAGTCTATAGGAGTGAGCTAAGAAGGCTCTGTAGAGAGAACTGACGTACTGAGCGGGCTTCAAAAGTGCAATCGTTTGGCTGACTGCTTCTGGTATACTGTCATCGAAACCGTATTGGCGATCGAGGCGCTTGGGTTCAACGAGGAACAGACAGCCCTATGCAAGATCGATTGAGGTTTCTCCGGCTCCACCAGGACCAACCAAGCTGTCTAAGAAATACACGGACAATCGTCAACTGACTATGAGGAAGGCAGAGAACAATCAAGCTCACCCTTGTTATCCTCGTCCGTTTTATTACCGCATAGTCAACCTTGCCACTCAACCACAATTCGTATCCAGATGTAGGATTCGCAATACGCATCGGCTCATCCTGCCCTAAGTTCAACCCTGGAATGATGGCGACCCCGTCTTCTGGACCTTCCATGATAACGGCCAACGCAATCAATATTATTTCGAGGACTATCCGTGAACCTGCTCCCTACTACAAACAATTAAGTAGGCTGCACCAGGAGAGATGTAAATCTGACACGTACATCCATGTTAACGTGGTCATAAATCTTGACCAACCGAGCCCGAAGATCATCGATCTCTTTCAATGTATTTGCATCAAATCCATTGCCTAGTTCTGCTGTTTTCGCGGATTTAAACGCCAGATGCCCCTTTTCGATACCAGCTAATTTGAGCTGGTTGGCCGTAACACTCGAGAAGGTTACTCTCTAAAATGAAGCAAAAAGCGGACAGCGCACTTACTACGGTTTATTGGTACCATTGCCAAGTATAGCCTCCAAGGCGTGTACATACTCGGTAATGGAGCGTATTAGCGTAATTCTTCCTCGGTTTCTTCTCGGATCCCTTTCAACTCTTCTTTTAGCGCAGTCAGCGTTTCCGAAACCTGTTGCATCTTCGAAAGATTAACAGGCTTGTCTTGTAGACAGTTGTAGACTGCGTTTGCGGTGGTGCTCCATTGTAGTAATTGTAAAGGAGTAAGACGTCAAGCTTTCAAGTCACACTGTGACTGAGAGGGCACCATGCCGCCGGCACTTTTCTGCTCAAAACGACCACCTCGTTCAAAGGGTGTTTGTCTCTGCAAGCATATAGAGGTGTGTTCAACTGTTCGCTTTGCACCGTTTTTAGATCTAAATAATATACCTTCTAGCATCTTAGCAGGAATCGACTTCGATTCCGAATCGTTCAAGGCATGAAATTGAGATTCCGGTATGTATACGCGTAACGCTACTCTACGTTTTTCACTGTCACTCATAGCTCATCCTAGGCAAACACAAGCGCAGAACGCCATGTATACCTCTCAAGATGTGCTGTCCTCAATCACCGTCCTCCTTAAAAACGCTCCCTGACAACACCACTACCCCATTCCCGCTACAAGACCTCCACACAACATCAGCCGACGACACTAGTCCTCAGTTGCGCTGACATAGGTCTTACATCCCATTACAGCCTCTCACTTGCATCACAACGCGTCCAGCCGCCTGTGCTCTACCATTGCATCCTCGCCCTTACGCTACACATTTCCTGTCCCCTCCGCTTCTTCACGACACCCCCGACCTCCTTTCTCGTGTATTGCCCTCATACGGCAACCATGAACTCCCCAAGCACTACGAGTTCCGCACGCTCCTGCTCGTGCCCACTATTGACCTTTGTGTCGTCCTTTCCACAAAGTCGCGAACGTGCTTATGGTGACGATAGGCCCATATACAAACCAGCGCGGTGGATTAGATGGTCGATTTGGGTTTGTTGGTTCTACTGTGCAACATTCAGGGTAAGTACTCGCTGTTTCTCGATCTCTGAACGCGCCTTACTGATACCATATCAGCTATAGCGGCGTCTACATTCTCAGAGGCCCAGCTAGACTTTCGCGAACTCAGGAACAGTGGTTTCCGTTGCCATGTTGCTGTCGCGTTACTACACCCGCACATGCTTCCTCGAGACGCAACTATCTCGGTCTGGCGGTGGCAGCAACAGCAAACCCTTCACCCTCATCCTATCTCGCTGGTTCTCGCATTTCAACTCTTCCCCATATCCTCCAACTTCATACCTTAAGCTGAGAGCTCAGGTTAGCTTTCGGAGTCGTTAATGCCTCACTACGTCATCGAGGAATCGGGCCTGCAAGTGGTAGTTTTAGGAGCTATGTCCATACCGAATCTCAATCCACGAGCCCAAGCTGGTGTTCTCGTAGAAGGATTTGACCTTTCTTCGTGATCCTGGATTTCCGCTAGGTTTCGTCGTTCCTTTGAAGGCTGAACGTCGAAGTCTCGAGGCGTTGATACCTATCACTTTTCTGGAACTTTGCTGCCAGAACGGCAGGTTTCGTCAAGGTCCCGACGCGCCAACAAGTCAGCAAATCGATGCCACTCCATTCGTTCCCTTTGGTTCAATTACACTAGGGTATCATGTCGAACCTGTGAGGGAAGACGTAACGGGTGCAGGTTATGAAGGAGTTACTTAGGAAGAGAACGAAGTTCTGAAGAGGCATTGAAGCTCGAGATCGGTAGCGTTTCGCTGATATCTGCAAATGGATATTTTCATCGGTACGTGCTGATCCTTTTCCGCGTAATACTCCTTGCTGATTACGGTGTTTAGTGCAAGGAATGACAGCTCCAAGTTGACAAGGGGTCATACCGGCGGACGTAGTGGTGCTGTTTCACGCTCTAGGTTTTGACAGACGTGCTAGGTATCAATGGTACGTCTGTTCCTCTCATTATAGTTCTTCCATTACTGAGCACTGATGTATCGCCGTCCCAAATAGCGCAGTACGCCGAGAGACTATGTGCTGAAGGTAAACATGCATGATAGCCTATTTTGAAACTGCGCTGAACTCAATTCTTAGACTGGTGATTCATTAGTGGGAATGAGTATACCTCGCTCAAGTCCAGCCCGGTCAGCGAGTTCTTCCTACCTACTGCAGCTCATACTCGATTTCTAACTGGGAAGATCTCGCTGGCAGGATTGGGTTTGTTGCCTTTGCATGACTATCTAGGGCGATGTCGGTTGTTCAAGCCTGCATCAACTCTGAACGATATCGTTCACCTTGATTGTACCACGTCGGAAGAGATTGGTAGGTGTTATATTAACTGTGCCTTTCATGATCTGACATTTGTGTTTCTATGTATAGTATCCGGCGGTACGGACGTCGTTTGATGGTCTGGGTGCCCTATGTCGATATCGATCGATTGATAGACTTTACGAAGTACAATGCATGACTTGGTACAAACTGTATCGTCGCTCGCCCCAGCTATTGATATAGGTACCTACCAAGCTCGCATAATCGCGGGGTCGGCGGGGGAACACAGGATGCCCGATAGCACTTTAGCTGACTTGGGAATGTGAGAAGATGGTAAGCAAGCCTCGTATCGACAAGACTAAATATGATGACATCTTGCCTCATTCTAGTTGCGATGCATGCGGAAAATACAGCCCCGAACCATTCGACACGTTCATGATAATCCTTCGCATAAAAGACTGGCAGTCAGGAGTCTTTACATTCGGTTCTGCAGTTGAAATGACGCCAAGTCGTTGGTGACAAGCGTTTCGAGGAAGTCGAAGATGATGGTAAGTTCCCCGGTTTATCCCTCTATGTATCGTTCTAATGTAGAGCATCCTCGAGATGACAAGATGGAAGATGGGACGTCGAAAGCAAAGGTCGTGTTAGTCACTCTCGTTTGCGTTCCTATCATGTTCTGCGTTGCATTACTCTGTTTTTATCTGCCCAACTATCCCACGTACACTTTCTAAGTGTAGTGCTAGTATAAATTAATACAGTTTGTATATCCGCGACTGACGAAGATTATGAATGGCATTCAACGTACCTGGTAGAGTTATGTGTACCTATGGTTGGCCTTTGGTTATGGGTGGGGTATGGATACAATGAGGTGGATATGACGGACCTGACGCAGTCGAGCTACAAGAGGACTTGGATGAGAAATCTGTAGAAAGCTTTCGCTGACCCGTTTCAGTAGCAACACCCGCGCCTTCCAATCATTGATAACCATCCCGCTTTCGTCATACTCATCGCTGACGACTGTGAATTCAATTTTTACTTGTACGAACACCCGGACAAGGAACAGAAAGATGTCTATCAAAGAATTAGGTCATGCAATTCAGAGTGGATGGTACTCCCGTCTGTGGGGTTGCAGACTCACATCTACCGTTCTCACTTAGACAGCGATCAACGGTTTGAAGCTAACCGTGGAGATGGGGGTAATGATAAACGAGGTGTACAAGAATTGTGTGTGGTCGTAGTAGAATGCTTGCACTTCAAGGCTCAGACTGTTTGCGTACCAAGTTTATTCCAGAAATGGAAGGATGCTTACTTTATATGGAAATCACCTATTGTTGCGAGCATTGCACAATAAATGTTACATCGCTGAAATTATAAATACGAGCTAAATAACGATAATTTACAAGCTGCTAGGATCAAACGTCTCGCCGCAATTAATTTCCTTCGAGTCGTACTCAACGTCGTCTGTTGGCTGAGAAGACACGATATCGTTCTGGTACCAAATATAATGGTAGTCATTCTTTCCTGGCTCTCCCGATGGATCTCCGTAGTTGAGCCTGGTACGCCCTTTGCTCTCCTTGTGATTTACGCCAGCCACAACGACACGTTGCTTGCCAGCAGGGATCGTCACCGTGATAAGCTGACGCTCCGTCTTGGACTCTGACTTTTCCCAGCCACCTTCACCACCAATCTTGATCCCAAGGAGGTTGATCTCGGCTTTGTTGGTATGGGTCCATGTATCGGTGGTGGTACGTTCACCACCGACTTGAGTGGTGAGATCAGGAGCATTGGGTTCGTCGCAGTTGGCAACGGGATCACCAAGGGTGAACCATCGACGGCGGTCAGGGAGGTCACCCTGAGGGTTGAATTAGTATTAGTAGAAGATACAGTAGGAGCTGAGTGGTGCTTACCTGTTTCTCAAAAGTACAAGCATCGGCATCACCGATGGGACGACCAGGACAGTGATCCAAGTTTGTGGGATCGGGTCGGTCGACGTTCTTGCGAGCCTCAAGGGTAGAAGGCGCTGCAGAAGCGGCTAGGGCAGCAGTGAGGACGACAAAAGATGTGCAGCGCATGATGGGAGTAGACTCTTGAGTGTTGGTGTTTGGCGAGATGGAAGCTTGGTTGTTGGTGAAAATAAGGTAGGATTCTGGAGAACTTTTATACCCTCGAACGAAGATACTTGAAGGATGATAGATGACGTAGAGCATGTCTGGATGAAACGCGAAATTCGTCGTATAGTATTCAAGTTTCCACAACAAGGCTGGGAGTAAGCGCTGTGGTGCCCGAAAACGCGTTCAGTAGGGCAGTGCAGTGATGGTGTTGAAAACTCACCTACCAACAATCCACTTCTATCAATTGATGTCTCCACAATTGCAAAGGAAAGGGTCGATATGCGGCAGGGAGCCTTGCATATGGAATGCAAGTGGTTGAGTGACTATTCGGTGGAGTGTAACGGGGTCCGTTCCAGGTCGATGTTTGCAATGTCTTCCAGACTGTGAATGGACTGACGATTTGAAATTGCGGGGTTCATCATGGAGCGCTTCACGGCGATACAGATATTGGGGTTGAAGCAGTGAGTGTTCTAGTGATTGAGAAACGTCAATGACTGTGCGCGACCACAAGCTGAAAACCTACTTTTCGTGGTATCACCTATCCTATGTCAACTTTGGAGCATCCCCGTTTGAATATTACTCCCGTTAGATATCATTAGAGAAGCAGGAAATAGAATGAACGCGGTACTGAAGGTAGTGGTCGGGTTGCAAGGCCTAGCCAGCAAGGAGTCACGGGCGGCAATTTTCTCGGCACGCCCCTCTCTTCCTCCCATGACACTGAAAACCTGTAAGTACTATCCTCGCTCTGATATTCAACGGCATCAACTCCAAAGAACAGTTTCAGGTTGAATTTGCACCTGCACCAATCCCTTGATTTTGCAGCCCTGGCGCTCATTGGGAGCGACTGCGTAACATCTCGATACAAGAACTCATCAAAGCGTCTGGCAAGATTGAAATCAGACCAGGAGATATCGTGATTTTCCATCAGCAATTCACTCAATAGCCATGGATGTGGAGACTAGCGTCATTTGTGAATACCATCTTGCACCACCTCACTGCCCCGCCTCGAAATGATGATAGTTTCAACTTGCTGGAGGTGAGTAACATAGCAGGTACTCTGTTAATCATGCTGAAAACTCTGCAATGAACAGGAGCTTTGAGAATGGTATAAAAGCAGTTGTCGAAGCTGGTTATACATCACCAAAGCCCTCGCAAACCCAACCTCAGCAAACACTTCTTCTCTCAAACCATCTCCCACTTTACCATGCGCTGTGCATCTCTCTTCGTTCTCGCTACTGCACTAGCCGTTTCTGCAGCGCCATCTACCCTCGAGGCTCGCAAGAATGTCGATAGGCCCGACCCCGCAAACTTGGACCATTGCCCAGGTATATCATCTATACCAACACCATCACCTCAGTACCGCTAACCAAAGTTATACAGGGCATGCTACCGGCGACGCAGATGCCTGCACATTTGAAATGCAATCCCAGGAATCAGACGTTCAAATCCCCCACATTGTCGGTAAACCCGTCGATAACTGCAAAGGTGGTACAACCGACTTGAAGACCACCATTGGTGGAGATACCTCTGTATCCCAGACTTGGAAATACGGCGTCAGCGAAGGGTTTTCTGCAGATGGAGGCGAAGAGCTTCCAATCGGGGTGTCGTTCGAGAACTCGGATACTTGGAGTAATACCGAGGCAAAGACTTTCCGCCAGAATATCGATATTACTATCCAACCTGGAAAGAAGGTATGTAAAAGCTTCCTGCGTGATATCTGCAAGATTTCTGAGTGCTCTTTACAGGCTGCTCTCGTCGCGAAGGTAACTCACAAGCGATACCTCGGGCGTATTAGAATCAACTATGGAGATCCTTCTGGGGAGCCCGGAAAGAACGACTATCACTATATTTGGTACAACAACGGTGTAGGAAGCGTCCAACCGACCGACCAGGTAACCTACGACCAGCGCATTGTAGGCTGCGATGAAGATATCTGAGCTGTACCCATGGACTTGCATTATTTAACGTGTTATTTATCTATTTCTAGCGTACCAGTACCAGAATCAGTAATATGAAATGCCTTGTTGACGTTCAAAGAAGTGCTTGAAGAATACACCGTGGGTTGGTAGCAGTGCTTTGGCGTAGTCTACCTCGTGTATACGCTTCTCACCTCAGACTTACATCGTCACCACTGTCCGCAGTCCTAGGCCTTCAACTCCGTCTGGTCCTAGCTCTAGTCACCAGAGGCGACAAAGGCAAAGTTCAGGTTCCCCAGAGAGCTGAGGTGGTATAGATTGTGTTGCTACTAAGCAAGATTTGACGTGTTCTGTAGGATGCGAACGAATGGATATCACAGGTCTTGAGCATGTTCATACATATACTATCACCACCGCAATGGCTCGATATAAGGCATAGGTTTACATAGAAATCAAGCCCCTTGTACCGTCTCTCCTAGAAGAATAACCTGTTCCCCGCGTCGTACCTCATCCGCAACCATCGAACCTAAGCATCCGAACCATCAGCACCTCAACAAGCCAAGTGCAACAAAACACCACTCACGTTGTATCAACTGCTCTGCACTCGGTAGAACCACCATCCCCTTCTCCTTGTCCTTCATATCCTTCAACTTTCCCAACACTCTCTTCGGATCCATCCATTTTCCAACGATCTCCTCTGCAACTCGTTTATGCTTCTCCTCGTTATCGGGAGAAGACACATATTCGTTCAACTTTTTGCATTGGTTTCGGTGAATGTCCCACCAGTGTTTGTAGACACGGGTTTTGCATGCGTGACAAAGGACTTTGGCTTGGGGTATTGGTGATGTGGGTTTCCGCCTAGTTGTGGTATGCTTCTGGGGGCGGTGCGTACCGCTGGTGGAAGGAGTGGGCTTGATCGAGCCCATGGTTGATATGAGGGAGGTGATGTTAGTTCTTGAGTGTTAGGCTGGCGCATTATAAAGGGCATCAGCTTTGGCCGAGGTTTGTGGAATGTGGCAGTCAAGGTGGCCGATGCCGCTTTGACCTTTGACCGGTTTGTGATTGTGCCTTATTTTGTTGAAAACTATTGTATTCGGTGATACGGATGCCGCAAAAACCTGGACAAAGATCAGTATTGGCCTTATTTGTGTGATGAAAAAGACGTGATCTTACACAGCCGTTCCGCCTGGCGCTTGAACCGTCCATCCATGGCTTGCATATTTGGGTAAGGGTCTGACGCTTTGACCGTCGAACCGACGGGACGCTCTGCCATCATGTAGACGTTCAACTCGGCGAGGACGAATTGCGGTTCATGCTGTCTTGATGTCGATGTTCGATTTCCCGTGCGCTGCTCTCCTTCAAGACTGGGGATGCCTGTAGGATATCGGCGGTATGAGACACGTTGATCAACCAAAAAATGATGACGAATACTAACTTGAACTCGGTCAAGAAACGGTGCCAGCCTTGGTGATGAAATCCACCACGAGAACGCCAATAGAAACCAGAGTCGGGCTAGGCACGACCCAGAACCAACACCTGGTACCAATCCGATCTCGCATGTCGTGCCTGAGCCCTCTACATCCACAGCGATATCGACGATACACCGACTGCTGAATGACTCGTTCCGAGGATCCTCGTACCTAGGCAACTAGTGAGAGCGGATGAAGCCTGGAACCAGAATTTGGGAAGTCGAGCAGGGAATAGGAAACGGTCGGCGAGTTTGATGTTGGATGTCGTGCTCTCAGGCGGCGTTGGCCGAGCAGATTGTGTTTTTGGTGCTGAAATGTGGGAAGTGTTGCTCCCCTGGGGTTCGTTGATCCGTCTGAGAGGTCGAAGCTGACGATGCCGCTGTAGAAAATTGTATGTCAGTAAACATGCCAGAAAAAAAAGGTATAAACGGCCAATACTTACCGATAGTATAGTACTATGAGCCCCAGCATCCATCAATAAAAGTTGATTCCGGTGTGTCTTGGTTACTAGTAAAACCTCTGATCACCAAAACACGAGCCAACTCTTTCACCAAGGTTGGAGTGCGCTAAGAAAATTCGACCAAGGGTAGCGGTACGGCAATCGGTGCGCGATGCCAAAGTGCCAAACACGATGGTAAGATCGATATTTGTAGGACAAGGTTGGGACAAGGTCCCGGAAGAGAATGGTATGGAGGTGATCCGGTAGAATTCTGCATAGAGGTTTTAAATTTGAGCGTGCGTGTTGCTTGAGGATGATTCGTGGGCTATGGACGTGTCGGATGCAGGAGGAAAGTTACTTGTAGCCTAGGTTGAATGTGCGACGAAAAAAGTCGTGACAGTATTGTTGAGTCGTGGGGGCCGAAGCTGAGGTGACTAGGAGTGAGGTTGCGGTTGTGTTGGTAAACATGTTTGAGATGGTAATAGACAGGAATTGGTTTGCTGACGAAACAGAATTGATTTTCAAAGGGATTTGGGCTTATATCTGGGTAGGAGGAGCGATGAACGACGGTGAAAACTGTAGAGAATAGTGTGCATACCGGAATCCAGACATTTGGCACACGTCCTTGGACCTTGTCATCAGTCTAGCCGCACTGCCTGTTGGTATGTATATCAGATCCAGAAAATGGGGACAGGGAATGGTCGTTGAACGCACTGGCTGTAAACGAAAGTGACCGTCATCATTGAGAAAAGCCTAGAAAAGCGCACTTGAAGTGCCGGCGGCAAGCGGAATTTCGAGCGTTGACGCGCATCTTGCCTCGAGAGCTTGAACCGTCATCTCCTCGCTGCCTTCTCGTCTCTTCTCACGGATTTCGTCCTCTCATCCACCTATTCCCTAGTTTTTGGCATCTAGGTATGATTTACACTGCTATACAATCTAATTTTGGCTCAACCACATGAAGAGTGTATCACTTGCAATCTTCACCCCGCGCTCACATAGAAACCTCTTATCCACGGGCCAACGAGCAGCCTTCAGGCTCGACAGAATGGATACACGTTCCGTCGTAGAATTTAATGATACGGAGCATTCGGATTGGTGTCTAGAGAACATGCTCTCGTGAGTCGTCTGTGTTCCACCCCATTTCGTCGATGAGCACGCACTAACGGATAGGAAAGATTGCAGATAATTCCCAAAAGTCAGAAAAGCCAACTAGAACTTGAGAAGATCATGCCCAGGGTCATGTCGACACTGCCGGCGCAACAGCTTGCGCGTCATCAAAGCTCAGCTCGCCCCAGAGCAGGAGATGGATTCCGCAGCTCATGTCGCACAACAACCATAGGCCGAGATCCATTCACCGGCTATCTAGCCTTGGGTCATCTACTACCTGAATCTGGCCAGAATGGTACCTATTTCACCGGTGGAGACGGATCTTGATGCAGTTCACCTACGCGACGAAGCAAGGCTCTGGGATACTCCCCGGCATGCGCCTGAAGATTAAAACGTGGAATATGCAGGCCCAACGGAAAGCACTGATCATATGTTACCAAGTAAGCCCGATAACGCCTCCGTTTTACTGCTTGACTGACCACTTCTCTCTCTCTAGTTGACTTGGGGGTTCCGAACTAGGAAAACCAGAATAGTGAGGCATAAAGATTGCCATAAATCCAAGGATCTTTACCTGGTCGTTGCTGTTTGCTAGCCGGAAAACTCGCCAGACGCAGTCACTTCAAACGGAGACGTCAAAGAAAAGAAACCGGCTCTTGCCGAGTCATTCGAAGGATATCCAAGGCTATGGAAAAGTACGATGAAGAACAAGACATTGATACGCTTCTAGTTTTTGTGAGTTGGCTTTATTCTCTATACGCACGTTCTCTAATATCTGATATTTTCGGGCCAAACAGGTTAGTCTCTTCTCCGCTGTCGTCACAGCATTCCTCTTCAAAGCATATCGAAATCTCGAAGACGATCCCGCAGATAAGGCAGTCACTAGTCCCGGACCCGCGCTGATCGGTCCTTTGTGCAACTAGTGGCTTCGAGAATGCCAGCGAGAGCCTACGAGCTCACCGGCGGAGGCTTTGGCTTCGTATAGAAAGCTTTAAGACCCAGCCGGATGTCGAATTCGGTCACAATAAGCTACGCACCACGTTCTCTACGCGACGGAGAGGGTCATTCAATGAAAGTGTACCCGGTATTCAGACTGTTGGCCACATGGAGGATACAGCCGGTAATTCAAGGAGTTCGTTGGAGCCTACCACATCACCAGGAGTTGTTTCATTTGGAAGATGAACCCGGTTCGGCTACTTGCATCCAATACCAATCACTCGGGAACACGAATGCTAAACGTGATCCAGGCCACTCGCTAGTCATCCCTTCCAGATGTCACACTGTCAACATTCACGGTGACAAGCAAATACTTGGCTCAGCTCGTACTCATGCTCAGGAACAACCGCCAGCAAAAAAAAAAAAAAAACAATGCAGAAAGGCATAGCGACTCGGAGATCCCGGCAGTAGCTCAAGCTCGAAAGCTTGACGATCCCCATGTCGCGCTTTTAGAGGAGTATGCTGGTCGATCCGGCGAGTGTTCTTGGTAGCGATCAGGAACCGCCCATTCGGGATTCAACGATTCCCCATATTCACAATTAAGATTCACAGCCGACAACACTCCCAGATTCTTACCCCCATTTCCTCGACGAGCAAACCTCGAGTTCATCGCCTTGCACTACGCAAACTTGCGGCCAGGGTCATGATGCACATCCTGCCTCCACGTTTCGAGATGCTACCGCAGCCCGTGATTCTTTGTCATCTCATGCAGATGAGGTAGAAGGTGACGAGTAGGATCGGGGTGCTGGTTCCGACTCGGGAAAGCAGGGCTTCGAATCCGCAACTGCAGATGGAGAACTGCCGTTCAAGATCCAGGAGGAAGTGCCATATACAAAGTCACAGAAAGCGTGTATTCTGGCTCAAAACGTGGTCTTGGAGCGGAATAGTCTTCTGGGTTGCGGCAACGTGTGAAGGGGCAAAGGAAAAAGTATGATGGGCGTTAAAATATTGATGACAGTCATGGTGAGCGTATCTTTTGTTACTGAATATAAAAACTGAATGCTGAGTGATTCCAGCAGGTCATACGACAATGCTGCGCTAGAATCTTCTACCCTGAACTGGAAGGACGAAAGGGGATAGAATGCAATCGAGGAAGGTCGTGTCGACGTTCGAGTGACGCGATCTTTTTCGCTGGGCAAGGATTGGGACGACAGATGATATCACTTTCTAGAGATCGCCGCTTCGTGTTTCGTGTCTATGCATCTATTTTGGTCTCTCGCAAATAGACTTCAAGGATCTAACCATTTATTTTTTCCCCATAACACTGCATGTACAAGTCGCCGCAGGTGTGGATGTTATCCATCTCACGAAGGTTCGGTTGCTTCAAGCGGTGATGCTACTGGAGTACGTCGGGTCTGGCGGCCTGCAGCAGACTGACCGTTCATCGACCTACGAGTCCAAAGTTGTCAGGAAACTTGCCCAATGCGTCAGGAAGATCTATTCAACATCAAACTCTTACGAACTACGCGCTTTGGAGTGGACCTGCAGGATGTTCCGGGACTGTCATTAATGAAGACCCATCCCAAAAACATACTCAGAATAGTCAATCCTTCCGTGCTGTGATTGGGCATTGGAACATCACCGCATGGCAAGATATATCTCCTACAGAAGGCAGGACTACCATTCGAGGAGTAATTGGGCTGTAGCTCCAACGCATGTGGCCTAGATTACATCTTGCAACCCAAGTTGTACCATCCACCTTCCAGACGCCACGCTTTAAATGCTATAGCCGTAGTCCTTTTCCCACAACGCCTATGCAGGCCCGGCGCTTCTCTCAAAATATCATACTACGGAACTCTTCAACATGTTCAATGCGTGCTGGGAGGTATTTATGCTCGTCACCGCTACCATACTCCTTACGGACCCATTCCTTCAACAACCAAGGTCCACCAACGTCTTGAACTCTTGACCCAAAATGGTGAGTGACATGAAACGAGAAAGCTTCAAGCCTTTGCTCACTCTGTTCGTCTATAATCAGTCAAATAGTTCAGAAGACACCGCGAAGAGAAACCCTGAGGAAAAGAAGCCAACAGACTCCAAGTCTGATCCGCTCCAGAAGATACTTGAAGCTGCTGAGAAGTACGACAAAGACTTAGTAAAAGGTTGGACAGAAGATATCGATACACTCCTCGTTTTCGTAAGTTCTCCCGTACATATCGCTGACAGTATCTGACGTCTTTCCTGGTCAATAGTCCGGTATTTTCTCTGGTGTCGTCGCAGCATTCGTCATCGAATCATATCACAAGCTCGAAGAAGACCCTGCAGACAAGACGGCCGCTCTAATCGAACAGCTGGTTTCGTTCCAGCGTAATTCGTCCCTTGCCCTCGTCACCGACCCTATCCCACCGTTCCAGCCCGACGCGTCTATGATCCGTATCAGCTGTTTTTGGTTCCTCAGCCTTACATTCAGCATTACATCGGCTCTTTATGGCCTTCTCTGCAAGCAGGTAATCCGAGAGTTTGCACGCGATACACCTACAAGCACAGCAGAGGAATCGTTGGCGCTTCGACAGCTCCGTCGAGACAGCTTTGAGAAATGGAAAGTTCCGGCTTTCATATCTACATTGCCAATACTCCTCGAGGTCGCGGTCATACTATTTTTTATCGGGATCCTGGACCTTTTATGGGGTCTACATAGGACTCCGTTCATCGCTACGATGACCGTCGTTGCGGTTAGCGCTACGATATATTTTACCACCACGCTCCTCCCCACGTTGATGATACCCAAGAATCTCAAGATGGACATTAAACATGGACGCTTTAAACGGTTATCATACCAGTTCATTTGCCCGTACAAGACCCCTCAGGCATGGGTGATTTATCGACTCACGTGCAACATCCTTTATCCCTTGTCCAAGTTCTGGTATTATACCAAGGATTTTGAGGAGAAATATAACAAGGCAGCTCCTGCTTTACGTTACCACATCGAGTCGCCGGCCTCGGATTGGTCCTCACTCGACCTGTACGTGGTCAGGCAGTATGACCAGCAGGTAACAGGCTCAGAGGAACAATTACAGGTGTACCAACTACGTGCTTTTGAATGGGCAGTCACCAGGTTCCGAGACAGCCCATCAATGATACCTCATCTTCGGAAGGTGTTGGAAAAAATACCTCATTCCGTTGCGATGTCTGCCGTGCTTGGCCGCTGGGATGTCGCCTGGTCGCCTGGTATTTCAGAAAAGGATGTTGATGCCGTTGTTGGAGATCCCCTATACCAAATCCCCGACACCTCAACTTCCACTTCTGTCGAAGCTGGGATTTGTCACTCAAAGAAAATAAAGACCTTATTCAAACACCAATTTTCAGAGAAAAAGTGCAATCTCAGCAACGAGCCGTCGGTTTCTTGTCCCAACGGGTCATCATCATACAGCCTGCCCCACTCAGATGTAGATGTAGAAGCCGGTGGCGTGGTTTGTGGTAATGTGCCACTGGGAAAGAGAATATGCAGCGCTGTCAAAGGATGTTGGCCCTTTCGACGTTCAGCCAATGCACAACCTCCGCTAGAGAATTTGGCGTTAGGCCGAGCTACGATACGAAAGGAGAGCCGAGACGATAGCCCTTTATCTCCGGGTTCAGACTCCTGGAGTATGGATTCCGACTGGACCAGGGTGCCAGATGATCCAGCGCCAGGAGACAAATGCACTACCTCACAAGGTACTCTAGCGCAACCGTTCGGCGAATTTGAAGATGTACCATTATCAGGAGATACTCCTGATGAAGGTTTACATAGGCTAAACGTTGTAACAGCAAGGCCTACCCACTCTACCGTCGATCTAGCTCATTCGTGGGTCGAGGTTAGTGTTCCTTGAATGTCTAGAGACTGGCTTGACAGCTCACCTTGATTTTTACAATCAGCATTCGCCGCTCCTTGAAGAGACCGGTGTAGTACACTTTCAAGATGACCCGGCTCGCGAGTCATATGGGTCGAGGCGAAGACAGACGGTGTAAGGTAGACTGTCACCGGAGCCCAGTAACTTAGCCTGCTGGCAGGTTTCCGAATTTACCTATCGAACGATAAGATATTACTGTGCCAATGGAAGGGGTGCAATGTATTTATTTGAGTAAAGTCTTTTTTTATATGTTCCGGTGTTGTATAGATACTACATATCAAAGCCCAAGTGTACAATATAAAGTGGTTGTTCAGAAAATAGGTCACGGGAGACTCGGATGAGCGTGTGCAACCGACGCGCGTCTTGTTTTGAACGGTCATCTCCTCGCTCTCCCACCTATCCGTTTCCTATTTCTTGGCGTCCTTACAGCCTTCACATTCGACAGAACATGTTCAAGATCAGGATACACGGCCCGTCGTAGAGGTTGATGATATGGATCATTCGACTGCAACTCAAGCTCTGGCGTCAAGAGAAGAAGATGTAACCGTCAAGATAATCGGAACGCGGACGATTGTTGCGACGTCGCGTTAGTCGACACAGCTCGCTCAGTCATCGAAATTTAGGGTGCCCAAGTCTAGCAGGCCCAGGATGGATTCCGCAGTTCATGTCGCACCATTGCCAACCGTCACGGTAGGATCAGGATGCATCCACTGACATTCCAGCCTTGGTTCATACACAAGAACATGTTCAGAATGGTACCCCTTCTTGGCAAGCATGGATCATCGCTGCCAAGTAAGCCTGATCATAACGCCTCCATTTTTTGCGTGTTTTCTAATCACTCATCTCCAGTTGCCTCGTTTGTGGACTCTGGAGATATCCCTTCGTCATGTAGATGATACCGTTGACGCGCGTACCACTAAAGACGTAGCAGATGCTGGAATTGTCACTTGGGATCTCGGTGTTGCGAGACGCAGGATCAGTGCGAGAAGTAGTCTCGAATCGAGATATATCAAAGCGCCAGATATACTCAGCAGAACACGAATGATAAAACCATCCTTATATTGCTCTTGTATGTACTGGTACTGGTATATATATTGCATTACATCCTTAGCCTATACCGTCTCTCGTCTCTTGTCATTACATGTCATATCAAGTCATAAACCACAAACCACAAACGAAGAGATATCTAAACCAAAACCGAAACCGAAACCATAAGCACGGAAACATAGTCGAATAACATTAACGTCCTTGTAAGTTGTCAATCAAACGAAAACGAAAACGAAAACACGAAGAAAAGCAGAGAACAGATCAACCACCCCCCTGATACTTCCGAATCAAATCCCTTAACCGTGCTTGCCCTACACCTACTCCTACTCCTGCTTTCTCCCCAGCCCCAGCTACCCCATTCACCGCACCCCCGACACCAGAGCTACCCCCTTCGACAATCGCCTTCAAATTCCCCACAGCCTTTCCTTTACCCAACTCCACTTTCCCCTTTCCTTCTCTTTCTCTCGCGTGACCGTTCGCCGTAGATAACTCGGGCAACGTATGAGATATCCTCGGCGGAGGCGGAGGTGGATCTTTCCTCGCTGCGCCTCCCAATTTAGGAGAAGCGAGAGAAGGAGAGGTAGAAGAAGAAGAAGTGACTGGGCGAGCAAGAGAAGCCGTACTAGAAATCGTAGGCACAGCTTGTGCATGTGAAGATGATAACGTTCGGTTTACTCGCTGTCGAAGTTAACCTGGGTTTAGGTTTCGTCTTTGGTGGTGTCGTAGATCCCGACCCTGAGCTTGATTTCGCAGTTGGTTTCGGCGTCCCAGAACCAGAGCTATCGAATGATTTCCTCGTTATCGGCTTCTTCATATCCTTCTCCACGCTGGTCTTTCTCAAAGGCGACGACACATCCTTCTCCTGCTTCTTCGGTGTTGGACTTGAACTCGACGGCTCCTCGTCCTCAGCTACCCTAGCCCAAATCTTCGCAACAGCCGTAACCTGTCCGCCCTTCCCCCCACGTGCGCTTCGTACATCATACTTCGTCTCTGGAGCGCCTAGCATGAGGTTTCGTCTCGATAGAAGTGTCTTCCATGGGTTGTCTTGTTCCTGCTCTTTCTTCTCTTCTTCCCGGTCTTTCTCGTGCTTCTTATCATCCTTAGTAACATCCGAAGAAACGTTGGCGTTAACCCCGAGACGCGAAGGCGACCCCCAAAGCTCCTGCACCCTCCTAGCATCCTCAACTAAACTCTCACCACACGCCATCGGGGAGTCCTTTTGGTACCTAGGCGTGCGTTGTAGGATATCGGGTTTTAGGGTGCCGAGGGGTACGAAGCCGGATGAACGGGGGTCTGGTTTGGTTTTCTGTTTCGTTAGTTGGGGTATGTCTGGTATGTCAGGTCGCGGTGAAGGTTGCGGTGAGACGTCCCGTGAACGCGAAGGAGGTAGCCCGTCTACTATTTCTGGTTCTGGTTCTGGGTCCATCCCATCAACATCAACACCCCCATCACCACCACCACTCCCAGCCCCAACACCGCTCAACCAAGCCTGAACCCTCTCATTCCTCCTTCCCTTCTTTTCCTTCTTCTCGCTTTCTCTGCTTTCTCTCACCCTTTCCTTCTCCCGTTCCTTGTCTTTCCGCTTTTTCCGACTCCTCGTCCCCATCCCAGTAGCAGTCTTACCCGATTTACCACTCTTAGTAGTCTTGTTATCCGAATCATCCTCTTCTTCTTTTTCACCTCTTCTTTCTTTACTCCCATCTCCAACAACACCACCGCCACCAACACCTAACCCAACATCCAACTCCCTAAGATCCAACGCCCCAGAACGTACACCGGGAGGCGGAGAAAGTAACTCACAATCCGGTAACGTCAAACTCGAAATCGCACTCAAGCTATCGCTTTCGTTCGCGGGTGCTTGGCGCGGGGCGGGGATGTCCATCGGGCTGCTACTACTCGCTTCTTCCTTCTTTTCGTGTTTGGGACTTGGCTGGGGAGAATGGTTGTACGAGTTCCTACGTGGTGAAGGTTCGTGTTTAGGGCTAGGTTGGGGAGAGTGGTTGTACGAATTTCTTCTTTCCTTGTCCTTGTTCTGATCTCTACCAGGCGACCCAGACCCAGCACCACCGCCGAAAACACTCCACAAATCCTTCTTCCCCTCAACTTCCGGTTTCCTCGTACCCACGTGATCGAGGAGGCGTTTTTCGAGTGCGTCGAGGCCTGATTCTCGAGGTGGTCTCAAGTTCAGTTGGGGTTGGGGTTTAGGTTGAGGTGAGAGTTGTTTGGGTGAAGGAGAGAGAGGTGAAGGAGGTTGTTTAGCGGGGTATGAAGGAGATGGGGGCGGAAGAGAAGGCGACGCCTTGGGTATAAGAGGTGATGAAGGAGCAGCAGGTTCTACATCCAGCCCAGGTTTAGCTCTAACTCTAGCTTTCGTCGTAGCCGTAGTCTTGCTCGGCACCGCAGGTGCTTCTACATCTCCAAAGTAATCCACTTGTTCCCGAGCCCCATTACCCCCAACACCCGCCTCAACTCCATTACTCCCGACCCCAGCCCCTTCCGAGGCGGCAGCCAACCTCTCCAACACCTCAACCCTCTCACTCCTCAACCTATCGCTGCTCTTTTTCGGCGAAAGCACCGGCCGGGGTGAGTGGAGTGGTGTTCCTAGACTCTGGTTCTGGCTCTGAGGAGATGTAGGTACAGGCGGGGGTAAAGCGATTGACAATGGGCTAGGCTTCTGCGGCTGAGTTTGATGTGTAGTAGGTAGAGTAGGTGGAGGTGGTGGTGCGTCATCAACAGGCGGTGACCGGACCCACGCCGGAGCCTTCCTTTCACCTTCTTTACGCTGTTCAGAAGACGTAGGCGACGTAACAGGTACATCAGAAACGTCTCGTACGCCTCCTATCGGCGGTAGACCCGTCACCTGCGGCGGCGGCGGTTGTTGTGGCGGCTGTTGAGGTTGTGGTGGCGCGGGATAATACCCATTAACGTGTGCATGGGGATCGTAGTACCCTTGTTGAGGTGGTGGTGGAGCGTAATGCGCTTGAGGAGGCGGTGGTTGAGGCGACAAAGGCGGTAAGTAGACAACGCCTTGTGTTGGATCGACCGTGTATGGGAGTGCGTATGGGATTGGTGAGGTAGGTAGTGCTGGGTAAGGATGAGGCGAGGTAGGTAGCGCATATGGCTGCGGTTGAGGAGATGCGTATGAATGTGGAGGTGGAGGCGGATGAGGTGGTGCGTAAGGGTTAGGCGCAGGAACAGGTGGAGCACCGTAATAGTCGTTGTAATACACCTCTTCGGGTGGTAACTCTGGTAGAGCAGCTGGGTGTACGACTGGTACTGGGATGTCCAGAGTTATGTCTTTGCTGTGGGTGTGTTAGTGTCGTGCGAGAGATGAGGTGAGAGCAGAAAAGTGATAGACAAAAGAGTCATCATAGAGGAACCGAAAGGAACTCTAGCGTAAAAGCGCAGCAACAGGAACATGATCAACGAAGGAGGCTAGAGTAAACAGGAAAGAGGCGGCGAATACGTGTGAGCGATGACCATCGCAGATGAATGGGAAAACGAAAGCTGAACAAGTAGACGAGAACCAGAACAAGAAACTGAGAAGAGAAAGGCTAGCGTACACAAGAACCAAGCACCGAACCGCAGGACGACGAAGAAGAGAAACAGGAAAGCATGTGTGAACGGTAACACGAAAACAAATCGCTGTCTTAGGCCAGCGTACACAAGAACCAGAGCATCGACCCGCTAGATAACGAAGAAGAAACAGTAACAGGATACAGCACCACAAATTGCGGTCCTTTGCTCGATGCAGGACTGGAAACGGAACAAAAGGAATGAGACGAAAGGAAGCGCAACTCGGCAAAGAACTGAAAACTGAAAAGCGAAAACGCCTGCTCACCTTCCCATACCCATACCCATCTTTACACCCAACACACATTTAATCTCAAACAATCCACCTTTACCAACACCTCTCGCATGTCTGGGTACATCAAACACCAGACTCGCAACACCTTCCACACCAGGATGTATCACATACTCTGGGCCTTTAAACGGTATACTCGTCAACGTATCCGACAGTTCTAGCTTTGGCGTCGACGCAGAAGGTGATGTTGGCGGAAGTACGAGGTGTCTTGTGAGTGTTATCGTTAACGACGAGTTCTACCAGAGTATTAGCATGGTACACAGCGAAGAAAGAAGAGGAAACACACCTTCTTACTCGAATGATTCTTCACCTGCAACTCCACACACGCACTCTCCCCTGACACAACCACACCTCCAACAACCCTCGCCTGTATCCAAATCTTTCCATTCTCCGCAACCACCACACCCCCTCTCTCCCCTGCCCCTTCTCCTGCACCCCCATCCATCTCCCCATACCTCAAAGCCCTCTCATCAAACCCCTCAACAACATCCACAAACCTATCCCCAACAACAACCTTCCTCTCTCCCTTCCAACTAACCTCAACACTAGCTCTCATCAAATACCTCACACTAGCAATCCCATCCCCAAACATAATCGCATTCGGTGCGTCCTTCGGGAGTGGCAGACTAAAAAGGAACGTCGATACGCCTTTTTTGGCTGTCCAATACTCCGCTGCCCCCATTCCCCTTTCAACTCCACCGACCAAAGGCCCTTCAACAGCATTACTCGCACCAAACCCCAACCCCTGAAAAACTCGTCGTTCTTTCAAAAACACATTCGTCGCATGATGATCCCTAGAACTCAGTTGTTGGATCCCAAACAACTCGACCATAATCACACCTAACCCCAAACCCTGCGAAGCCCTCGACTCGAGCGTAAGCTTTCCGGTGATGGGCTGGGAAGCAGGGAATATCGTGCTTGGGAATGTTAAGGAGATGTGCGTCTTTGGGTGATGTGTGGTTGCGTTCATGGGTGAGGGGATTGCGGGGGGTGGTGTAGGTGACATCCTGCTAGCGTTTGGTGTAGAGTGTTGGGTAGAAGGATGTGTAGGGTGGTAGAAGGGTGGTGGTGGTCGTCAGTGCATAGGAGTCGACAATGAAACGTCGTCGTCGTCGTCGTCGTTTGGCGATCGATGTGAAGGAGCTGGAATTGGTAATATGGATGACGACATTGCGATTATGTTTACCTCCACATGTAACCGCGCGTACCTGGAGAAGTGATATCTCCCCCTTAGCTCAGCGGTAGAGCGCTTCACTAGTATTGAGCGAGACTCCTGATATGCTATGAAGAGGTCAGTCGTTCAAGTCGGCTAGGGGGAAATAGAAATGTCTCTCCAGATCTGTTTTGTCAAATTTCACACCGTGTTCTGCAAGTAAAAAAAAGAAGGTGGCAAGCAAGTTCTAATAATCTACTCTCTACGACCCTCGTGATTGGGATACACGAGATGAATGAACGTGGAAATTCAGAAGATTGTCTTCGGAACCGGAATCGACACCCAAAATCCGACACGTCACAGCCTTCTTCATGTCGTCTTCATCTTAGGTGTCCCGGTGGTTTACTGTAAAACATCCATGAAAGAATTCACCATCCGGATGTGCTTTGACAGCTCATATGGTCGTGATAAGAAGTCGTTCAAGTTCTACATACGGATTTTCAGGCTTGCGTGGGCAATGGGATTGCTGTGGTGAGTCAATCCTTCTCGTCTTCTTCAACATCCCAACTCTGAATCCTGATTCAGGGCAAAAATCAACGTGAGCCGATAAAACCAACGCCTAGACTTTGAAAACGCAAACCTAGCTCCGCCTATCACAATGTTCTTGATTGGCCTGTTCTTCAGTATGCGGCAGAGGATCTCGGGAGGTAGTGCGTTCTTCTCCTGACGCTGATACGTTCGGGCTCCTCGTATCGATATCATGATCTGAAGGAAGAATCTCTGCGTCATTATGGTCAGCTGCACGAGACTTGTTGCTGTGATCCGCTGGATGAGCTCGCGTTGTTGGTCCTCCATCTGTGGCCCAGGTGTGTCCATCTTCGCACTGTGATACCTCCGAACCCTGGGCAACCCGTTTAGAGCGAGCTCCAAGTCGAGCTGTGGTCTCCAAATCATCGAGGCGTGATGTATCTATCTCCCCGGAGAGCGACGAATGATCCTGAGATTAAAATCAAGGTGAGCCGTTGAAACCGACACCTAGATATGTAAAACACTAACCTCTCTTGCGACGCTCAAGCTCTCTACATCCAAACCATCATTAATATTAGGAGATACCAAGGATTGCGCGTTTCCTTCAAGTTCCTCAGTACGAACCGCCAATCGATTCATTTGCTCGTCAATCCTAGGATCAACCAGCCGCAATCGAAGAGTATGTTCTCCTGATGCTGGAGATACCACACTTGAGTCTCCCGACCTGCTAGGGCTATCCTGACTCGGTGCGACATGGTGTGATCCATCAGGAAAATATGCAGCTTATGTTTATCCAAAGTAATGGAAATTAATCCATATTCGACTTAAACTTGGGAGAAAATGAACGAAAATCATTTTGGACTATGAGCATGAAAAGAACGTCAGATAAAAATGAACGAAAATGATATTGGCTAATGAGCGTGGAAAGAACATGGGATAAACATGAACAAAAATGATGTTGTCTGATAAACATTGAAGGAAAATGAGATAAAAATAAATAAAAATGATATCGGCCAATGAAAATGAATGAACATGTATGATCATGAGCTAGACTGTGCTGCCACTATGGGGAAGTAAAATATACATCACCAACAGGCACCGAAAAATGCACATATTGAAAGTACGCAAGTGCCTATGTGATGAGTAAAGGGAGAAAGCCCAATGACGAAGGGTATATAGCAATGTGAAGCTTCCGGGTTTATAACGGTCTGTTGGTACAGTGGTTAGCGCGTGGCACCTTTCGTGTGTCATGACTCAGACCCCGGAGGTCACGTGTTCAATCCTGTCAGGTGCCAGTCGACTTTTATTTCTCGGAGAACCCTGGCCCTATGATAATCGACGAAAATGAAAGAAAATGACCAAAATCCATTAACATCCAAGGTCATTAGGTGAGGTCTGTTTTCTTTCATTATCTTGGTCAATTTCCATGTTTATCCATTTCAGCAATTATCATGTATTTTGCTCATTTTCGTCCATGTTCGTCCATATTTATTAAGGTACCGTTTTCCCGATGTCCGAGAATCTCTGCGTCTGCATGAGACTCGTTGCTGTGATCAACCCAGGCTGGATGAGCTCGTGTTTGACCTTCGTCCGTGGTGTGTCGATCTCCTTCGCGCTGCGATACATCCGAACCCTGGACATCCTGCTCAGAATGAGCCAATTCAGGGGCTTGTTCGTTGTCCTGTGCAGAATGAGCTGGAACACTGGAAGCAGCATCTCGAGCTCGAGCTGTGGATTCTGAATCATCGGGGTGTAGTACGCTGGTCTCTCCGGGAAGCGGTGAGTCCTGATCCTGGGATTGACATCAAGGTGAGCTGCTGAAACCACCACCTAGGCATTAAAAAAAACTGACCTTGCCCGACAATTGAGTTGGATCGTCGGTAGAGGCGGTATATCCTCTGCCTGTTACAATGCTCGATATCTCCGGATGTACGTTTTCGTCCGAGTCGGTATCTCTCGAGGATCGTGTGTGTTGCTCCTCAATACGAGCCACTGAACGATTCGAAATCATTTGCTCGTTAACTCTGAGACCGACTGCTGGCGGCGGACGATCCTGGGAGATTGTATGTCCTTCTCCTGACGCTGGAGATCGAACCACGCCGTTCATGTTGTCCATATCGATATCCCCAGTACTTGGGGCGGCAGGAGCTGAACCAGGTACTTCCGCGTCACCCAAGTGAATAGAAGAGTCGGAAGGTTCTGGATGCACAACTTCCTGGGCTGAAGTGCGATCCGCACCTGTATGTTCCACGTGCCGCTGAAGATGAGCGCTATCCGAATGACTCTGAGAAGGGCCATCATCTCCTGCATCAGCATGTCCTCTCCATGGTACGTACGAGCTTTCGGCCTCTCTAGAGGTGTTTTCGATTCGGATAACTAACACGTTGTTGTCTTCGGATGTCTCCCCGTCACCCTGCGTACTCGATACTTGAGTATCACGATTCGAATCGTCGGTTCTAGGGGGTACGAGAGGTGCTAGAGGATCTGATGACCGGGTTGAATGGTCTGTGGGTCGTATAGTTGAAGAACTGGAAGACGGGGACATGGGTGCATCACCTTGGATATCGGAAGATGAAATACCGGACAATCCTTCGACCTCTGCATTGTTCAGTGCAGGATCAGAGCTGCTTTGTTGACTCATGTCTGGTAACGTGCCGGAATCTGGATTAGTATTACCCTCGACGGCTTGGGAGCGAGATGGAGTGGCATGGTTGTCATCCTGGGATGTCCGTTGATTACCAGATCCAGAAGACTCTACAACCTGACCAGCAGGGTCAATTTGTCTTGGATCTTTCCAGGTCGCTGTGTATGTCCTGCGATCAAAAAAGTATGGAGTGCCCAGGAAAGTCCCTTGCCCCCAGCCAGGTGGTAAAGGCCCTTCAGGTTGAGAACCTGATGCCTGCGGGTTCCCAGAGCCAGAAGACTCTGCAACCTGGTGAGTAGGGTAAAATCGTCTTGGATCTTTCCAGAACACTGCACGTGTGTTGAGGTCAAAAAAGTACGGAGTGCCCAGGGCAGTCCTTTGCTCCCAGTCTAATGGTAAAGGCTCTTCAGGTTGAGAACCCAACGCCTGCGGGTTCCCAGAGCTAGAAGACTCTGCAACCTGACCACCAGCAAGGGGGCATCATCTTGGATCAAGCCAAGTAGCTGTACGTGTTTTGCGGTGGAAAAAGTATGGTCTACCATCTCCGGTAGTCTTTTGCTCCCAACCAAATGGTAAAGGCCCATCAAGTTGAGAACCTGATGCTGGCAGGATGTTTTGTCTGGGATCTTCCCATGTTACTGTACCTATCTTGTGGTCAAAGAAGTATGGTCTGCCCTCTGGGGTGATCAATTGCTCCCAGCCAGATGGTAAAGGTGGTTCAAGTTGAGAACCTGGCGCCTCATTATCGTGATTGAGTTCAACATCTGGTTCAGTCTCGAGGGAATATTGTCTGGGAGGTAGCGGTGGTAAAACAGGTATTGGATCACGCCTGTCTGGCACTGGTGCAAAGTAGTTGAGGGGTAAATTTCCTACTTCTCGTGTCCTTTTGATAGCTCGCAACCACTCAACACAAACGGAGACTGTCCAATAGAGCTTTTGGGTGATGATTTCATGGTGAATGAACCGAATGAACTCCTGACCACATTTACTCATTATCAGCAATGAATTACGATCGGTGCAGTTGATGTGTTTTGCAAGGACCAATGTAAAAGCTAGGCGCTCAGCGAGGTGGCTATAAGTGTCATTCTCGACGTCTGAGCATAATTTCCAAGAAGCCTCATAGTTTTGAAGGAGTGTCAGACTCTGTCTTTGGACACTAGCATCCTGGTGGGCCCACAACCTTCCCAATACTGAAGGCAGGGTAAAGAAATGGAAGCCTGCTGTTTGAACACCCATCCGTTTAAGTGCAGCAGGAATGTTGTTGACATCCATCCCTGACATCATGCATTGGTGTTCGAATAAGAATTTGATTCCTTCTGGTTGATAAATCGGAGGATTAGGAATAGCGGGCAGGTACGATACCAATCCCCATTGCTTTGCAAACTCCTGAATGTCTCTAACAGCAAGGTCAACATCTGCTTTCGAAACATCGCTCCACAATGCGACATCCCACTGGCCAAGCACGGCAGACATCGCAACAGAAGGGGGTATGGTTCCCAACACGTTTTGGAGATGAGGTATCATCAACGGACTGTCGCGGAACATCGTGACTGCCCATTCGAAAGCGCGTAGTTGGTATACTTGTAGGCTGAATAGGTCTCTCTCGGAGTAACCGAGAACATGCTGGTCATACTGCCTGACCACTCGAAGATCGAATGAAGACCAATCCGATGCCGGTGATTTGGTCTGGTAGCGTAAATCATAAAGCCAAGAACTGACGATGGGTAGCGGGAGTTTAGACAAGGGATAAAAGAGTTTGCACGCAAATCGATAGAACAGCCATGCCTGCGGTGACTTGTACGGGCATATGAACTGGTATGATAACCGTTCAAAATGTTGCCGTTTGATGTTCTCCTTTTGGTCCTTTGGTATGGTCAACGTGGGGAGGAGAGTGGTGACGGAATATAGCCCTGCACTGAGCAGCACAGCAACTAATGAAATTGCGAATGGGATGGGGTGAAGCCCCCAAAGAAGATCCAGGATTCCAGCAAAAAAGAATAGTAGCGCGATTTCGAGAAGAATCGGGAGCGCAGCTAAGAAAGCGGGAACATTCCACTTTTCAAAGCTATCTCGACGGAGCTGTCGCAATGCTAACGCTTCTGCAATTGAGCGTGTTGGTATATCCCGCTGAAACTCTCGGATCCATTGTTTGCACAACAGGCCAAAGAGCGCAGATGTGAGACTGAATATCAGGCTCAGCAGCCAGAAGCAGTTGATTCGGATAGGGGAAGCTTCCGAGTCCCAGTCACGGTGTGATGTTTGAGGACCTTGAGAGGCGCCAGATTCCGCGTGAACGATGGTAGTTCCACGATATGTCCGTCAGAAGGTGACTATCGGAGGGACACGAGGACAGCACAAACTTTGTGTGAATGTGCAGGTGTTTCTCCGAGCCGTTCAACGTCGATGCCACGTTCGCAGAGGCATCGTGACATATCGTTGCTAATAGCGGGTTCTTAGCTTCTATCAGCCGTGTTTTGTCCAAGAGCGTGAGTTACAACAAGTCTGTAATGCCGATTGGAGTGAAAGCATGTCCGTGCGTGTATCCCGTACCGTGTACTGTTCAGAGGATGACCGTGAAGGGAAGAAGAGAACCAATGACACGCCGCTAAAACACACCAACAGATTGCCTATGACTGAGTCTCGTCAACGCCTTCCGTTGCCCCACCACGCCTCAAGTGTCTTCCATACACCCCGAACGTCAACAATGCCCATCATCCATCTTCCCTCTCATCGCCACAAGAACAAACCAACCCCCAACAATAGCCAGCGAAACAGCGAACAAAACGGTATGTAATCCCCATAAGAGATACAAGATCCCTACAAAAAAAGACGCCACCGCAATCCCAAGCGCCAACGTCATATGAAGCCGCTTCCTCGAGTTCTTTTGGTGTTCCTCTGACCCGCCGCTGCTTGTACACGACCCCAAAGAAGGCGGAGGTGAGACTGAGTATGACGCTGGTAAACCAACAACAGTGGATGAGGATCGTAGACGTATCGGGTTTGAGAGCTGTATCGGTCCGCGATATGTTTAGTTGTAGGAGTCGGAGCGTCTGACTGCTGCAACAATTGGATCATCCTTGAGCTTTTGGCACGGTCCAATGAGGAATGCTGTGATAACAATGGAGAAAAGAGTGCCCTGATAGTTATATGTTCAGAAGTGTTCACATGGTGTGCATGACAACTCACGAAGACGATTAGGGTATCAATGTCATCTCTCACGGCCTTCACCAGTACTTTATCTGAGGCGCTTGCCTTCTTGAATAGTTTCGTGCCTCGTTCGTGCCTTCAAACTTCTTCTTTGGCTCAGCCGCCCCATGATGAACCCGAACAGTGCCTCTTGTCAACTTTTCTTCTGGCAAACTTTCGGTACCACCTGCCTTCGTACTCTAAACAAACGATTAATCTGTATCTTGTAAGGAGATTCACGGTACGTACCATCCTCCACCGTTAACAGTCGCGTGAAGAGCTAGGTAGGTGGGAGAGAATAGACAATCCCGCGAGCGTTGACTGTGCTTCTCGAACGGATCCACTATAGACAGACACATTCTCCCGCTCGGCAGTGTCTAAGTTAGCCTCGTTGAGTTCCCACATGCTTCATCGAAACTGTCAAGCTAAGTTTTGCCCTTGTAGACAGTTGTAGACGCGCTCTTCGGGATCCAAAACCAATCCCAGACAGCCTATTGACCGAGAAATGAGTGAACGTTGACGAAGGGACTTAGAAGCGACAGAGGAATACATACACGGTAACGAGCCCCTGAAACCCATGCACCATCGCCTTTTGCACAACAGATACGAAGTGCTCAAGCATTAACGTCCCAAAGAGAACAAGCTCCGGTTGATTCGCCACAAGAAATATTCTGGAATTAGGTGTCTGCGTTAGACCTCGAGCTTGAGAGAGTACGAGAAGAATGTGACTTACATCCAAAAGAAGCTCAAGAGTCGATGCCCTCGCTGACTCTTGAGCACCATACCACCCACCGTCTCCATCCCCGTCTTCTACCGGGCCCTGATTGCCTGAAATCTGATGACCCTCGAGCAGGGACCGTGATGCTGCCTGGTCTCAAAGCGATGAAGTAGCGGTGTTCGGAAGCCCTGAGGTCGTGCTATAAAGTCGTTCTGATGCTTGAAAGGTGCAAGATCTTCGTCTAAGTCAGGATGCGTGCTTTCTGTAGCAGGAGCCGGTGATGCTTGCCACCCTAGACAGAATACGCCGGAGTTTATGGAGGTGGAGGTGGTGTTTGTTGTATGGGTTCTGAATTTCGATTTGAGTTGTGAGCTGTGTATTCTGAACCGGCATTGGGAGTTGTCGAATTCCGAGTCAACGACGACATCAACGGACGCGTCTAGGTGTTTGGTGTAGCCACCCAAAATAGAGCCAATTTCTCTGAATTCTTCATGGTATCAGGCTTTCTTCCTAACCCTGTTTTGTGTCAGATTTAGAGTGAGCCAAAATAACGGATAGACGACTAGATGTATGTCCGTAAGAAACCTCGTGCCAGTGCGTAAGCGCCTTCGTGCCAGACATTGGAAACCCCCGCGCCCGTCGATTTAAGCTTACTTTATGTTACAAGTGATGATATAAAACTTTGGAAACCTATTTTTTGGAAACCTATTTTATAGTCTAAAAAGTTCGTGAAAGGGACCTATGGGAGAAATAGAAAACCGCAGAATGCCTATGGGACCTGAGAGATAGGAATGGAGCGTGGGTTGATGTCCAGTATCACGATTCCGTCATCTATCTACGGAATTAGAATTCTTCGAGCATGCCATGCGGTTCCTGGATTCTGTATCAATCCTTCTACTTATAGTATCTACGGTATCTGGGTTCTACAAGATGTGAGGTACGAGGTGAGTACAGTATTCTCATACCCATCCCCTCGCCGAGTTTGGATTTGACGCTTTGCGGTAATAGGATTCGGGTCATAAGTAGCATTTCAAAACTGCTGGGCCAACAACATGAGAGTGTACGGTATCTGGGTTCTGCAGAACGTGAGGTGATAGGTTCAGTGGTGCGTACAGTAGTATCCTATTTCTGTGTCTAAAAGCTCACATTCGTAGAGTTGGGATGCAGGAGAATTCCAAAACCATAGACCAACTGCGAGCATCGACGGTGAAGCTACGGTATCTGAGTTCTGCAGAACGGGAGGAGCCGGGCCCAGTAAGGTGCGTACAGTATTCCATTTCCATAGGGTCCTTGATCTTTTCATTCATTGCGGTATTAGGTTTCACCAACAGCAAGCACTTTTTGGACGACTACGGTATTCAAATTCTACGAACGTGAAGGCACGGTGGCAGGGTCCGGGTACAGGAGAATTCCAAAACCATAGACTGACAACGAGCATCTACGGTGAGGCTACTGTATTTGAGTTCTGCAGAAAGTGAGGAACTGGGCCCAGTAAGGTGCGTACAGTATTCTATTTCCTCAGGTTCCTTGATCTCACTTTTCACTCATTGCGGTACTAGGATTCACCAACACCAAACACTTTTTGGGGCGCTACGGTATCCAAGTTCTGCAAGTGCGAGGAGCTGGGCTCTGGAGTGCGCACGGTAAAATCCGTTCACCTCACATTTCAAGCTTTGCGGTAATAGGATTCGGGAACCAACGAGAGAGCCTCCACAGTATCTGGGTTCAGTGGTGCGTACAGTATTGAGTTTCCAGAGAACTGTTGATCACATTTCACGCTTTAGTGCGTACAGTATGCCTTTTCCGCAAATCCGTTGATATCACATTTCAAGCTTTGCAGTAACAGGATTCGGAGACCAACAACAAGATATTCCTCCAACCGAATCCTTTGTGCTCAACAACCCGTTACATACAGGATTCGATTACCGTACCGTCGCTCAAGACTATTCGTCACAGGATTCAGATACCGCACAACCATTCACCAGTATTTGAAAACTGTTGCTGGACGGGGGCAATGGTATGGTATCCTATTTCTCCAGCTGAAATCTCTGCGTTCAAGTTCTCACTTACAGGATTTGGATACTGCATCGTTACGGTACAGTATTCTTTTTCTTTGACCGAATACTCTTTCATCCGATATGTCCTCCACAGGATTCGAATCGGTACCGCACTGTCACACAGATGCGGTATTCTATTTCTTCAACCGAATATTCTTTGCCGAGGCTACAGGATTTAGATACCCCACTATCGCTTCGGTACGGTATTCTATTTCTTCAACCAAATAGTCTTTGCTTTGATATCTTAGCTGCAGGATCTCCACTCCACCTCTCCTGTCACAGTTTCTGAATGCTGCAGAGCTGACGTTCATCGGGAAAATAGGCAGAGAAAGTATGTACAAATAAATACATTTCGCATTTATAGTTTAGAGTGAATGGCACGAAATGATTCAGGGTTATATAGCTGTAAATAAATGAAACTAGATGAGTCTCAATGATTTCGGACAATATAGATACAAGTAAACGAAAATAAATGAGCGTAAATCATTTCAGCCAATGTTAATGAAAGTAAATGAGCGTAAATAATATCAGTTGATTTTAATGTAAGTAAACGCAAGTAAAGTGGTCATTATTTCACGCCCTACACGAAGTAACAAGTACACTACTCGTCATTCTGAAGCTCTGAGGTGTGTTTATTCCATGTACAATTCCTTTTATTCATAGTTCTTTTATAGTTCTACGCTACTGATATTGTACTAAGGGGAGGAAGACGACTTACCGCTCTTTGATGGTGGTGGTAGCGAACAAAGAGTGGAAAATTCCGAGGCCTCGGCGTGCGGCAGGCTTGAGCTTGCAAATCTCGTGTTTGTACAGGCACGTGCTTCAACAAACACAAGATTTGCAAGCTCAAGCCTGCCGCGCGCCGAGGCCTCGGAATTTTTCACTCTTTGTTCGCTACCACCACCATCAACGACGACGAGGGCTCTTGCCCGTCGTTCAACAGTGTAAGTTCCGTTTTTTTCGCGTAGAATAGATGAAATATAAAATAAATGTACAGCGCAATGAATATTGATTGTTAAAAAGTCCATAAAAACCCGAATACGTCCCTATGTCTCACATGAAAAAGTCCTAGAATCAATGCTGACCCACTGTTTCAGGATACTGTGGGCACGTCGTCGTCGCTAGGGCTTCATCGTCATCGATGTTGGACGTCCGTCAACTACTCGACTTGGAGGCTGCAGTGTATTGGGGTGGATACAAGAGTGAGGAAGACAAATTATCTCCAGTGTTATCCACTTGACTCAAAGCCCAAGCCAAGACTTGCCAGCTTCTCGTTCGATACACAGGGACTCGGGAGAAGGCTGGAACGCGAAGCTCGGAGATGCAGGTATGTGTTACCTTGATTGTTCGAGGTACTCATATAGACCATTTCGACTAGATTTTGCAATCATGGTCACTGAAAAAGAGTCAGCGTCTTGGGAGCCTTCAGTCTTACCCTCTCCACCAAGCGCGAAACATGCATTCCATGTCTCACTTGTTCAACTATAGAGTCCCGGGACCTAGGGAGATACACGTATGTGACCAGCATCCGTCTCCTTTGTTACTCGGCTAATCACCGATACCTATCACCAGCAAAGACTCTGATTTGACTTTTCATATTCTCGTCGCAGCAAGTCAGAACAGGTGTCCCGGACCGATTTGTCCAACCACAGATTCATGATAGGATGTAAAGCCTGTGCTCGGATATGCATATGTCAATTGCACGGGTACGTGTTCAACGTTCATCTCCTTTGTGCTTGGCATTCACCCAGACTATTCCAGCCAGTTTTTGCAATGGCTATCGAAAACCACAAGACTAACACCTTGCAAGCCCTCGAGTCGTTGAAACTGATCCTTGGTGTCTCCAGAAATCACGCTGACCGTGTCTTCCCCTGGAATGTAGTCTGTTCTCGCACATTGGCCGGTGGAACAACGCACCGTCGAGCTCTCACAACCACGAGTCTTGAAAGTAGGCTTGGCCCAAGGGTCACGTTCTTCGGATCTGATGCCTAGCTGTCCTCATGTTCCTCGCCCGAGTCATTGATTAGGGCTCGTTACCGTACCTGTACACGACAGTCTGTACGGGATCGTATATACGGGGCCGTACCCGTACCGTAGCCGCCAAAGATTGACAAAGTACAGTACGGTCTATGGGTCAGTCGTAAACCGTATCAACCGTACCGCCCGACGGTCTTACAGCCGTCAATACGGGTTGGGTGGGCGGACACACTGCGGCTTCCAAGTTTGGTTCAATACCATGGTATGTTTTCTTTCGTATTCCTCAGTTGAGTCAGCTCTCTGATGTGATGGTCACGATGCAGAGCCCGGGCGTTTCGGGCTTCGGCGATCGGTTATTAAGGAATTGGGATGGACTCGTTATACATGTGTACTTGTTATCGTATCAGCTATGTTTGTGTGCTCCTGCTATTGTAAATTAGTTTATTGTTGGGATTAATGTATGGGGGTGCTGTACCGTCGAGGAACCGTCAGTAAGAGGTCACTATATATTGCCAATAGTTCGCCGAAATCAAGGTAATGGAGAGTATTTCACCTAAATGATTTCGTTGATTTACTTTCATTTACTTCTACATATATAAAAGCGACGTCTGTTTAATTTCATTTATTTCGTCCAAATCCATTTAAATAGATTTTGGCAAAGTATGTATATTTCGTTGCTTTATCTACGTTTATTGACGACTAATTTACATGCTTATTTTCCCGATGTTTGCCCACACTGACGTCGTGCACTGTAGTATCCTGTTTCCTCAAATTTGGATCTCTTCCTCTGCAGTCTATCGATACTGCTATGTGTTAAGACGCCTTGCGGTATGGCAATTCCTCCCGACGTTACTCAGGGCTCATCAGCTGTTACAGGAATTTCAATACTGTACTAACTTGCGATGTTTATTTGACTATGTTGTGCATCCCCAACCTGCGCTGCGGTACATGCGCGGCTGACATTTCTCTTGTGCCAACGCCAACGATGTGGCGAAACAACCTTCCATGCTCTTGTCTCTCTCACCCTCTTCCACCGTCAGGTCAAGGTCCCCCCCCACTGGAAGCCGAAATTTTGACGGTGACCAACCCTCGAGATATCGACGTGTTTCACTTTGTCTTGTCGGAACCACACTTCATAGAGAGTGAAGAAGAAGCGCATACTCTCTGCGCAGCTTTGCGTGATTTATCGTCGGTAAGTAACTTCTTTCCTGCTGATTTTTTATACTTATAGTCAATCTATTCTGGTAGCTTTGGGTCTGGAGGGTCGTTACACTCGATTGCGTAGCTCCCTTTCAACAGGCCCTGTCACGTGTCAATGCCCCATCCACCTCTAGTGAAGTAAAAGGACTTGACAATGTGTTTGCATGTTTTTATCGGGTATGACACGGCCATCTCTTGTGTGACGTCCATTTTAACTTCCAGTAGCTCTTTCCTAAATTGCCCTCTGGACTTTTCTTTGGCGTACAGTGCGAAGAACCCATGTTCGTTCATTTTGGAACACATCTCGCCAACATCAATCCCAACCAACTGGAGGATTATGACCACATGTACCTTGAATGTTGGATCCCTCAGCCACACATTCGCCTGCTGCTCCTTCCAGAGTCATTGGCTGATCAGTTTGGCTGTCAGTGGACCGCTATATTGCAGCCTCAACACTACGGCGACGAATCTCAAGTAAACCAAGCTTGGAACAGCTCTGTTGTGCATGCAAGTATCGACTTCCATATCAATGTCCTGTGGGCAGCAGGTTACACAGGCCCTGCGAAGGAGTGGAGAGGTCCATTATATGGACCAATCCTGGTCATTAAACATCTCCTCCACCCTGAGCGGTTCTTTGACCCCCTAGTCACCGAGCGGTTCTTCAAGCTTGACACAATGCATATGCTCTATATGGACACAGACCCGCTCATCCCCCATATGAATGAGTACGTGCTTTCTTTTTTGCGAGCGTTTGAAACCTCTTTAACTCTCCGCTTTAGGTCACTTTCTCGCTATTACTCGCAACGAAAATAGATATATATGTGCATAGTTGTTTACGGCTTGACTCGGAGTACTTGAGTACTTGACACCAATAAAATTTCTATTACCCATCACTAGGTCCTACAGGGTGCTTGTTCCGGAATATTGAAACTGTACCGGAGGCAACAGTTCGTTACGGTATGAGCATTCCATAGAAAACTACGCCATGACGGTAGACCATTTCATTTCGGCAGGCTCAAGGTATCATTGCAGTAATCAGATGCGACACCCCAGTGACGCTGACCCATCCTGCGGTATTCCAAAACTCCTTTGGTATTTCACAGTATCTGGATACAGTACAAACTGGATTTCGATTCGGCACTAGATGTTCTTAATTGTCAACAAGGATGCACATCAAGGCGGCGATAAACTATGAAGTCCGAGGAAATTAATTACAATCAAGGAAGCAACCGAATTGATGCTCGTGAGACGTAGAACACAACGTCAGCACCAACATGTGTAGTAACTCCTCTCTACGACCAACATCCTACGCAAAGACCCTCTAGCCAATCTAAGAACGTTTACCGACAAGCCTTTCCTTCTTCAAAGCCTCCCTTTCCTCGTCCTTGATTTCCACATACCTCAAAAGGCCCTCTGTGGACAAGACATGCGAGAATCTCTCATACATCTTCAACCCCGATTCTTCTTCGAGGGCGCGGAGCAAGATGTTCCGGTTGCGTGGGTCCATGTGTATGTCGTTGAACCCTTCGTCCAATTGGTGCGTCTCCGAGTAAATTCTTTGTGTCTTGTAGATATAAAGACCCCCAACAGCATCCTTGACTCTGCACCCGCAATGACAATAGCCAAGCTCTGGAGACTTTCCCGTATCTCTCTTGAGAAGGATCGGCTTCTTTGGAACACCAGTAACAAGTTGCCCGAACATCCCAATCCTCTCTGCCTTGGGCTTCAATTCGGCGGTGTAGTCGTTCTTGAGAGTGGACTTGTCGCTCCAATGATGATAATCACATTTTATCAGCCCATATTTCGTTGTCAGGATGTGGATGGAGAGTTCGACGCAAGTGGTTCCTGCTATTGGGCAGTTTTTGGAGTCATCGCGAATCCAGTTCCGGATTCCAAAGGGAATCTGCTGTTTGCGAGGATCTCTGGGGTTCTCGAGGAAGTTTTCGATTGCGGTAGTGGCGAGATCTGTGTCATTTGTTAGCTCTCGAGGGCAACAGATGAAAGAAGACTACCTACCAGTCATCCGGCTAAAGTGTTGTTCAGGAGCTGGCAGCGGTGATTAGTCCTCTTGTTATGTTTATGTTTATGGGCGTGTTACTCACTTTCTTTCTCCCCCTGCTTATAGCTCTGGTGCAAATGCTCGTCATCCTCATAGTCCTCTTCTTTCTCCTCGTCCGCTTCCGGAAAATATTCGTCGTCATCCCTGTTGGTGATCTCCTCATGCGTCCTCTTTCCGGAGTGTTTCTCTGCGGAGGCTTCCCCTGCTCCTGCGCGTGCACTCTTGGATTTCACACTCACTGAAACCTTTCCATTGGTTCCAGTCTTCCGTTTCTTCTGAGCGGAGAGTGCTTTCATCTCTGCACGTGCCTTTCCTATATTGTCACGTCAGTAAAGCACGTCTACTCAACACGTTTTCATCACCCACTTTCCGCTGCTGCTGCTGCCAGACGCTTCTGCCTATCCTTCTTTGTCTCTACCTTCTTCACCTTGGATCGTGAGACCCTTACTTCAGCGGACGCCATGCTATCTGCAAGCCTTTTGAAGAAAGTCCCCTCGGTATCAACCTCGCTCAGTAAATTCATTGAGGGTGGGCGCTCATGTTTGACTTGATAGTTGTTGCCATCAAGCCCAGGTGACAAGGCAGCCTGATCCTTCTCTCTCTCCTCAGCTCCTTTCTCGGCGTTGCTGAGCGCTGTCTCACACGCTATTCCCTTGGACGACTTGGACGACTCGGACCCTGGCGAAATGTCGTCATGCTGTTTACAGATTTCACCGGCGTGTTCTACAGGGAAACTGGACAACGGTCAGCGCTGAGTTTGTCAGGATAGTACTAAAACTTACGCAATATCTACAGCTTCACTCAACTTCAGGATCCTTGGTTCAAAAACAGAGCAATGGACCCCCACGGCAGAGAAGTACGTGACGAAGTCGCAGAAACCTGCTACTCCCTGTCGACCCGAGGAGATCGCACGAGCAAGTTCCTCACTGGACCTTCCCATGAAGACTTGGTGGAACAAGTCATTGATCACTCGTTCAAACAGCTCATCTGCAGAAACACCCGGCAGATCGTGAGCTATAGGGGGTACCGTGAACAGTTTCAATGGACATTCCACACTACCGGGACCTTCGGGACCCAGAGGAATACGTGACAGCTTCTCTTGCAGCTCTCTGAGTCCGGGAATTACTTGCAGAACTTCGACAGCCTGGGTACTTGTGCGTGTGGAAGGGGCGGATTGGACAGAAAGCTGTTCTTTGTCAATGGGTTTGGCGATGGAATCGAAGACGTTTCCGTCAGTCTCCATGGCAAATTGGCGGCTATCAGGTGTGGGGAAAGGATCATCAATGTCACTCGGCGGAGGTGGAGCATTCTTGCCAGATGTGCCAACATTGATCGGGGGTCTGTATTGGCGCAGGTTTGTTGATGGTGAACTGTCCAGGATCGATTGAATCGTGTTCCTGAGTGCGTCGTTCATCCTCTGTCTGAATGAAATATCCTCGCTCATTGACTGATTCCCGTTGATTTCAGGCTCTGCAAGAATGCCACTGTGCAAGCTTGGTGTGGCTCCATTCATGTCGTTCGACAAGTTATCGTGTACGTCTGGTGCCATGGGTACTATGGACGTTGTGAAGTTGGAAGGGGTAGGAGAAGGAACGACAGGTTTGGGAACGGAAATGGGTGGTGTGTCTTCGACAGTCTCTCCACCAGTCGGACATGTGTCTTCACTTCCTCCGTTTCCTTCGACTCCTGTGGAAAGAGAAGCGCCACCCCTGTCACCATCAAGACCCTCGATAATAGGTATATCATCAACAGCGGAAGCGTCGGACACAGGTGCTGTGGTACAATGAATGTGCTCAGTTCTAGCACCCTGAGCTGCCTGGTTGATAACTGCACTGTTGCAGTTGAGATCCTGGGTCTTCACAGCGGAATCAACAGTGTTGACGGGTTCCAGGGCATCCATACATCCAGGGTCAGCAAGACTGGTTGCTGTATCCCCCGGGATCGCAGTCGTAATGGGGTTGGTGTTGACAATAGAGATATCGCCGGGTGTTGCGGTCACAGTCTCCATGTGCTCTTGGGCATCCACCTTGCCTCCATCAGTGGGCGCTTCGTTGCTTCCAGGGCCAGTGAGTCTGGCTGCCGCATCTTTGGCGAGCGCAGTCGTGATGCGGTTGGTGTTTGCAATGGAGAGGTCGTCATGCGTTGGTGTCACAGTCTCCGTAGCGTCTTGGACATCTATTTTGTCTGGATGAGCGGGCGCTTCGGTAGTAGGCGCTTCGGGTGTAGTGGGCGCTTCAGATGTGGAAGTGGTAGTGTGACCAGTGTTACGGCCTCTGCCCGCCCTTGCCGCCTTCTGATTTCCCTTCTTGACAGATTTTGAAGGGGCCTTCTTTGTACCACGACTTGGTTTAGATCCTCTTGCACCTTCTTTGCCTCCTCCGTCTACAAATTTATTAGTTTAGCTCAAGTAATCAATTTGACGTGTACCATTGCTCAACTCTGACAATTCGGACGAAGCGTTCACTGCAGAGGTGGAAGAAGCGCTCACTTGACCCACGTCAACATTCTTGGGGTCAATCGATGCATTTGGTTCGGCCAGTTGTTCCGCCGCTACTGAAAAAAAATTGGTGAGTAACTTTTACAATGCCAGTATAAATACTTACCTGCGACTTTCTCAGCCTTGTCCAAGGCCTCAAGGCACCTTCTAACATTCTCTTGCTCCCTCTCCAACGCCGAACTCTCTGCCACCAATTGAGCGACGACGACGTTGTATTCATGGTGCCACTCCTTGTTGCGACGACGCAAAGCTTTATAATCGGCCTCCTTCCGTTCAAGCGCGTTGACAGATCGGGCAATGGAGTCCGCCTTTTGAGCTGCTGCATGGTAGGCATTTTGTGCCATGGCCAGGACTGGGTGCTTCGGTGAGTGTCGACTTATGTTATTTAATAGCATCCATCTTACCGAGTCGACTTTCAGATATATTTGCCGCTAATTAGATATAGTGAGTGAGAGACGTGACTTCTACAAGAAATACGCACCTTTGAGCTTAGCCATCATGGACGTGAAGAAAATAGTTTCCCTTCTGCGATTGGCCCTTATAAACCCAAGTTTCAAGGTCCGACATTCTCTCCGGTCTTTTGGGGTATGTCCTTTCGTGTCGCTCGCTCGACACACGCATTTCATCCTTCTATAAATTTACAACGTATTATATATCTATGATTTATCACCTTTTTTCGTTCTCATTATCTGATTATAATTCGACAGACTTACACTCTATGCCGGATGAGCAAAGTATGAGCATCCGGTGAGCAAACAATGAGCAAACAATGACTCGGGTTAGGTCCAAAGGACGAGCAAATTCCACTATCCCGAAGCATTCCGACTCGAATCAAGGCGCCATGTCAACTAACAACGACTATCCAGTACCAAGCATTCACCAATGCAACCAAGTTCATGGCAGCGATAATATTAGTCCAGATGGTGAGTGCCGTTAACGCTATCGAGAATTTTCGCATACGCCTCCTAATTAACATATTTCAGCAATGAACAGGCTATTGGAAGAGTTTTGCGACAACGTCAAAAGGCTAGAGAACCTGCCTCAGAACGAAGAAGGTACTCATGCATATTTTTCGGTAGTTCAGCGGCTGATTTGTTACGTAGAATTCCAAGATCTCCTTGGACGGCTCGCTGTGTCACTCAGGATGTTCTCAACTAACGGGTATGCTGCACAAAAGCTGATGAGCTCAGAGATGCTCGATGGTGTGTGACAAATTTTTGGGATATGATTCTTTTCTAAGCTAGCTTCTGTAGTGGTTCATGACTTGAAGCGAGTCGTCAAGCTTGAAGAGCACCTTCAAGATCGTGTTGAGCTCTTGGAATGCGAAGGAATCCATATCATGGAAGAAGCGGAAAGGGTGAACAAACACAACGAACAGCTCAACCATCAAGTTCAGGATCTGCAGGAGCGACTCCGGGAGGTTCTCGAGGACCGCGACCTTATCGAACAGGAGCTATGCGACTTACAGGAACAGGGGGCTAGGTAAAATGTCATATCTGCACTGTCACAGCACCCATACTCATTAATCCACCGCAGGGATCTTCTCAGAGCCCAACACACCTATACCACAAGCAAGAAAATAGAAGGACTGCGAGCAAGACAGGCTTGATGGTGAGGCATAGAACGATGATAACGGCGGCTCAGATAATCAATAGTCTACTATGTATTCTAAGTGTGCAACAATCTCACCGACTGCTCCACTCGGCAGTGGTTGTGATACAGAACATCGTTCATTTAAATCAGTGCCCTGGGCTTGTGGCTTACAGGGCGACGATGCTAGTATTACTTCGTTCTACGTTACTGATAGGTAGTCTTAGGTAGTTGGCTTCAGTTTGCGCCTTCATCGTCTTTCACGCTCTTTTTCTGCGAGAAGGACTGCGTTTTTTTCCCGGTATCTTGCTGCATAAACATTTCTGGGCTTGCAAAAATTGTTCGGCAAGATATCTTTCTGTTCTTTGGTCCTGCTTTGGGTGAAGAGGTTGGGAGGTAATTGCGACACAAACAGGATAGCAAACTCACATTCGTTGCCGTTTTCTACTAGTTTTTACATCCTCGACTTCATCTTCCCCGTCCCGGATGCGCTTTGACCCTTTGAGGATAGTCGCTCTTAAAGATCGGTATTAATTACAAACATTAGGTAGGAGTTGTGAGGAACGGTCAGCAAGGCAACACGTACGTGTCTGTGTTATTCAAGTCGCTGCGCTCTCCCCGCCGATTCTGTTCCCCAAGCCCCAACTCGGGAGGGCAGCTTTTCAGGTCACTGAGCTCACGTTGCAAAGTCTCTGCCTGTCTCGCGAGTTCCTTTTGAGCTCTTTTCATCCTGATAACCGTCTCTGCATGATCTAAGAGGCTTGTAAGTCCAGAGCATTGATACATGATTTTCATACGCACTGTCCTCTGCTTCCGACTGCGCCTCCTTCAGGTTATCAATCCGGTTCAATAGACATCTCCTAGCCCATGCAAATTCACGCTCCAATGACTTGACTTTGTCCTGATATGTCTGTCGAGCTTGCTGTTCGGCAAGCACCAAGCGTCTTGAGAACGTAGCTGTCATGGTGGCCTTCTCAGACTCGTGTTTATCTATAATAAGAGCCTGCTCCGCAATCCTTTCTTGAGATTCTATCAACATTGTAGTCAGATCCTCATTTGTCCAGCTATCGTGAACTGGAGATTCGCTTCGTTCGTCCGGGGGCGGGGAAGAAGGCGGTAACTCAGAGGATTGTGCAGGTGGAGTTGGGGGGTCTATCACAGGCAGATGTTGGCCAAATAATTAATTAGAATGAGAAGAAAGGCTTACCAAGGGAGGGAGTGCTCCATGGACTTGGAGTACGGCGGTGGGCCTTCATGATTCTGAACGCGCCTGAAGAGATAGATATCCGGCGCTTCCTTAGCGTGGCGATGATATTGGGCGTTTATGGCGTGGTGATATTGGGCGCTCAAGCGTGGTGATATTGGCTGGCGTGGTGATATCAATATCAAACACCCTTTATCCTGAATCTTCATGTTATCCACGGTCTGATCTTGTCATTCTGGAAAATAACATATTCCAAAACTACCACTAGTCGATGAATGGCACATTTAAACCACCCTTGACTTGTCCAACCACCTAGCGCAATTATAACTCAACTGAAGCTGGAAGTCAGCAATCGATACCCAGTATGAACTTCATTGTGATCACAGGAGAACCCAGCAAATAGATCGTCAATATTCAGCAAGATAGCGGTTTGCAACATTGGATTATAATCACATTGAGGTTCATGCTCGAGAATTGACTCAGTTCGTGTAGATTAGCACTAAAGGAACTTGAGACTTGTCAATGCAATTCGAAGCCAATGGTCGATGAATGAATATCATTGTATGAGTACCTGCTTACGGGAATCTTGAACTTTTGAATTACCTGCAATGACCGTTCCTGATCACAAAGTTCACAGCATATCTGAACTGAAAAATATATTATATCGGATACGAACTTGAAGATTGTAGACAATATGCCAACAATATGCGCCCGTGCTCGACGATATATTCGACCAAATACTGAAGAACGTTGCTGAACGATATAAAACAACTCTCGAGTGTGTTCTTATCACCTCTTGATGATTCAGTCAAGATGCTCATGGAATGCGGGAGCTGGTAGTATCTTGCCCCCTGTAGTGCTATTGAATGAAGAGTGCTATCGGCGAGTGCTACCCGAGCGCTACTGGGTAAGTGAAAGGTGCTTCTGATGTCGTATATTCAATAGACTCATTCTCCCTCTCGTTTTCTCACATAAATTTCTCTCCTGGATGCTAGAAAATCTGAGTATAAATCATAGCAAGGACTATCTTCATATTCTGAATAGACTTCATGCGCCGGCTCTCGAACTTGGAGACATGATCATAAGTCATACTACAGGCTCCTGTTTGGGGATCTCAAATCAAGCATTGTCCGTTACAGAACAGTCAGTTGTATGTTGATCATTAGAGGATTAGCTGTCTGCTATATGCATAGAAATTTCTAACGAGTCGGGTGGCTCAACGAATTCGGATTCAGCTGCACCGTGACTGCAGTTGTGCACTTGCTTTTTATTATGTATGATCCTCAATATCTTCAGTTATTTATCTTGTTGGCACTACTGCCAGGGTCTCTTCGTTAAGAGTACATACTCCTCTTAACGATGTTCAAGGTAGTCCCCTATCGTCTCGACTGCCCCTTTTGTCGGCCACATGCTGACTAATCAACTCCAATTCTTGACCTCTACGTCCAACCATGGCTAGGACAGCGGAAGAACGGCGTGCTGCCAATCGAATTGCAGTCGCTAAGTACCGGAAGAGGTGAGCCACTTGTATTTCTGCTGTACTGTGAGCTGAAGCCTGACAAAAACAATTTCTCTAGCCATCCGGACCAGATAAGGCAAAGGGCTCGGGCACGAATGCGTCGTAAACGACAAGAGAAACAGTGAGTGCAGCATAACCCAAACTAGCAATTAGGCATTCTGAAGTTGCTGGAACTTGCTTAGGGAGAGCAGTGATACCGAGAAAGACATATTTCCGCCCAAGTATCGAAGCAGAAGTTCTGGTGCAGAGAGTGTTGAGGGTGTCGAAGACGTTGAAGACGTAGAGGGCATAGAGGGCGTAGAGGGCGTAGAAGGTGTCGGCGGGTGAGTGCGAGTGACATGTAGAGCTTGGTTTGTTACTGACGCCTTTTTCAGGGATATGTCACTGGATGTGACGGAGCTCATCTCCAATATGAAGAGGACAATACAAGACCTAGAAGATTTCAACTCTCGCACAACCCAGCTCATGAGTTCTTTTGAGGGTCAGTCCTCAGAGCCCGATGCTCCCCATACTCTAATTTCATTGGCAAGACAGTTACTTCGCCAAAAGGACAATTTACACCTTATTCGTGGAACACAACGTCGAGAATCAGCACCATTGCGGTAGCATTGGCCGAATTCCTTGTCTTATTGCTTTCGAAAACGCACACATTTGTATTACACATCCACTTGACCATGAAATGTATTAGCATCTATTTGATTGTTCGATGTATGATTATGAGGAAGTGACAGAGGTGACATTGTCAGTCGAAACAGGGCCTAATTGAGAAAGTATACTAGGACCAAGGAGAGTGCGTAAATTTGTAATGAGCTTGTCTTTTTCCTCATTCGCGCGGGCCAAGGACTGCATGTCAGCTCGTAAAGTTGCTTCAGTGGCCTTTGCTGCTTCCTCGGCGGCACGAGCACGAGCCAACTCCATTTCTGCTTGCAGTACATCCCTACGCTTGGAGTTGACGAGCGCCTGCACAACCTCCAGGTTCAGGTTGTACACCCTATCCAGTGCATCTGGGGCTTCTTTGCGAAAACGTTTCGAGGCATAATGAACCAGATCTACACCTCTAGTTGGAACCTGGGCCGAGATATAGAGCCAAGCACCCGTCTCCGAGGCCAGCTCCTCGCACTGAGTGATGATGAGATAATGAAAGACAAATGTCATAAGTGGACTCACACGACACAGTATTGCGCTGAGCTTCTCGTCATAGCGCTTGTGGATCTTTTCCACAGTGGATAGCTGGGGTTTGAGTGCGTGTACTCGCGGAATGTCTGTGGGAATATCAGCTTACGCTTTGATAGGGTCGGCTAATCATGTACATACTCCATTTCTCTTCCCCCCGTTGAACACCTTCTACCATGCCAAAGACAGGATTCCTGAGGCTAGTTCGAACACGGGAGCGTTTAGATTTCTTAGGAGTTCCCGAGGGGGAAGATCCCGACGATGTTGAGGCACTATCCTGGTCGAAGCGAATCAACCCTGAGGCTCCACTGAATGGAGATCCAGGTGACGGCGACGAGTCTGAGACCAGGAAGGGATTGTCAGTGTCTATTGTAGGAGTGTTCAAGGCTTAAAAGTCACAAGTCAGCAGTATAGAGCACACAGCAAAGATGAGGACATACCCGCTGGTGCCCGTAGCACGGGGTCAATGTCCTACGCAATATTGAGACAAGAGACGACAAGATAAACAGTTAGCTTACACAATCCTCAATTGTTTGACGTGAGCTATGAGATTTTGGTGTCGTGACGCCAGCGACATGCCTTTCTGCACCATTCACTGGACCGTCTGTAGCGGGTGAGGAAGGTTGACTCGACGTATCTTGCTGAGTGTCATGGTCACTAGCACGATCTTCAGGTGTCGCGACTGCTGTCTGCTCCGAAGTTTAATACGGGATCTTGTCAAATCGCGGATATCCTACCTGGTGAGGTTCAACTACAGTGTCGGAAGCAGCTGAAGCAGTATAAGGCTGGGCTTGGAGATTAAGCTTGTCACGTTTCTGGATAATAGTGAGCTAGAGCAGTGGTGAATCAACTGAAAAACAAACTTCTTTTGCATTCCTTTCCCGAGTCGCCTTTGCGCTGTGTACCGGACACTCCCGTTGTAGATACCCCTTTCCAGGACATTTCTGACATATGCGTTCCTTGCGTAGGATCTTGGAGGCATTTTCACGAGCTTTTCTTGGAGACCTTCGAGGGGCAGTCATACGGGAGTGAGCGAGAGAGGGAGAGAGACGTGGCAGTTTCAATCTGAATTTTATATTTCTTCAGGTTGATGACTAAGCTAGGAATGGGGCGTCGAAGACTTCCATCCCCTGTATCTCCATCATTACCCAGCCGCCTTCGTTCACCAGAACCCATATCGCAAATTACAACTCGACTTCGTTTTGATGAGGACCAGGACATTGAGCTAGTCAGCCCCAAAAAGCGACCACGTCCAAAGGAGGGGAGGAGGCTGAAAGGATCACGAAAACGACAAACATTGAAGGAATGCCCCCCGCGCCAAGGGAATACATCCATGCTTTCAAACATTCCGGTATTCGACGACCTTGGAGATAGTTCTGTATTCGATCTACCTTTGGAAGAGCCCAGAAGTCCTGTAGTTGAGCAAGTGGAACCAGCGACTGAGGAAATCGTGGATACCGAAGGCGACAATGAGGCCGATGAAGCTTTCGAACGTTATATCAAGATGGTAAAGGCAGGGTGTGCTGGTTTTGTACGAGTGGGACGGAATATACACGTGGTGCAAGGCTGGAGTGAGTCGCGGCATCAACCAGTTGTACGTGTGGTTCTGCGAGGTTTATTGCAATGCTAAAGCCTCAGTTAGGATCATTGGTATCACCTTGAGGCGTACAGCACCGAAGGGGTGCATATTACATGCCTATGCCCTGATGGCGCCTCCCGTGTTAGGCGGTGCGTTCATGAACAATATTTTCGTGAATTTCTTGAGGAGGACTTTCTCAAGGAGGAGGATCTGTGGTTCCGAGGTAAGGGTTATGCATTCACTATATCAATAGGACTCACATCAACAACCAGACGGAAGTGTTGTGATGTTCTGGCGCGAGATGATAGGATACAGCGAAGAGAGTTGGTTGACTCGCTTTTCTGTAATGGGTCTGTCCGGGGGCCTGAATGCTCGAGCAGTTGTAACCTACGAGGGTACAGATGATGGACAGGGCAAATGGCAATGCTCCAAAGATCGGAGCTCTTGCCTGCATATCAGCTATGCAAGGAAGTTCCTTAGCGATGTGCTGGGGAAGGATCTGCCCGGCCACGGCACGCGTGATCATGATCAGAACGAACAATATATTGGTAGGAAAACAGTGCCGTTTGTGGTCGCGCAGATACTGATATGGATTTGAAGTGGAGGAGAATGTTGACTACGAATCTGCGGTGTCATATCTTCCAATTCTTCCGCCAGAATGGGCAATGCTATCCAGTGATCGACTGCATTATGCACGGCCAGCTCCGGATGGCATCCCTCCTCAAGTCCTCTCGCTATCGGTAGATCGATCGAGTACTACATGCAAGCACCGTTCGAAGTACCAGCCAGGTCTGCCAACTGTTGTACGTGAGTGTAAAGTCTATGCCTTGACTCAATATTACACTTGCCTGATCGAGCTACAACAGTGCCCTCATTGTCCGCCACGGCGCCATTGCTATATCGGCCCTGAAACCCGCGACTTGGGTATCTTCAACTACAACAATTCGGTCCTGTTCACGCATGAACTGGTCGACCATTATAGCAGTGAATCGTCGACCAGCGAGACACCTTTCGCGGCCTTCGTCGAGACAATGTCAAGACTATACAAGAGCCGTAAATGCGAATTCGTCGGAGAAGATTTATTCCGCTCCGTTTGGTTCGCATATGTCAGTGTACAAGACCTGGAGAACGACCTGAAGTGCCCCCAGTGTGGTGACACACCCGAAAATGTCATCTTTGACGGAATCACATTAGGCTTCGGTCGAAAACATGTAACTGAAAGCTTACATCCTCCTACAATTGTCGATTCTGACGCCCTTCAACGTCGAAGGCGATATCTGCCGAATCCGCAGTGGATTATATGGTCGGAAAAGGGATTCCGGAAAATCTTTGTTGGTTGGCTTGCAGCGGTGAAGCAAGCGACGCGGAGGCTGGCAAGGCTGAGAGGTGATGTGGTTGTAGGTGACGAGAACGAAGACGTACTCTCAATAACAGAGTACTCCGAAGGGCACAGAAACATCTCCACTAGGCTTGAAAAGCTGGTACCCCCGTTGGCATGCTTGTTCGAGAAGGTATTTCCAGACCAATGGTCCGGCATGGCACAGGTCCATCCTAGTGTAACCCTGCGTTATGTGACGTTGTTTGAGCAGGTATGTGCAAATACAACGCAAGCAGACTAGACTAATACCTCTGGCAGCTAGCAGCTGAGGAGTCAGCATTACAAATGGTTAATGCGTCGGCGTTGGACAAGCTTACCGCGTTTGTGAAAGAACCGACACCAGGAAAGGCATGGACCCTGCAGGATACTCCTGCTCTTCTTAAGGTATTTGAGGCTGAGATAAAATATCGCGGAACATTCCCAACAGAGCTTCTTGGCGTGTGTGTATGGATGAAGGCAAGAGCAAATGAGGTCCTACAAGGTCTAAAGTCAGGAAATCTTCCTCCGCTGCCAGAGATTGTACACACCTCCGACAAACAGGACGACTGGAAGAGGGTAAGCATCCTTCGAAACATCAGAGTCCAACGCTGATGTTTCACAGACAGGATGTTGCTACGGATTACCCGAAATTCGGAAGAGGCCTGACTATCCGCTCTTATCGGGAGATAGGCATGCTGAAAAGGAGAGTGAGCGGGGTGACAAGTGCTCGAAATATTATTCGACATATGGTGAACGACGACTCACCGGTGGCATTATGGCTGCATGGTGCACTCATAGCATTTGTTACGGCTTTCATTGCATTCCCAAGGGCGAGGGAAGAAATGATGTCTTCTCGGCTTTGTTGACACGATGGCCCAAAGCGCCACGGCGTGTAATTTATGACTTCGCATGTGCACTAGAGCCTTATTGCATGGTTCGGGAACCTGAGTTCTTTGCGAATACTCAGTTTCTAGTCGATGGATTTCATGCGAAAGGCCATACCAAATGTTCATCGGCATCGTTCCTTTCAACGTATTCAGAGGTTGATGCCGGTCTTTCTAGGGTTAACTCCAGCGCAGCTGAGTGTGGCAATAGCGGGATGGGTCGGATTCGAAAGGGTGTCAGCTACATGCGGCAGAACCGGGCGATATTGTTCACAAAGGTGTTCGTGTCGTTGTGGAACCGCCGGAGAATACGAGCATTGCAGGAGCGCGAGAGACGTGGTGAATAAGGGGTAAGAATATGCCAATTGGATAGCAGTATTAAAATACCCTGGAGGAGTAGTATGGAGTTCTGAAATACTGGTCAACGTTGCGAATTGTCCCGTTGCAGAAAATTAGTAATACATTCACACGCTTGCCTACCACCACTACCATATTCCGATTTGCAGTATTTCCTTTCGCCAGAACGAATGTCAGCCTCAAGCCAGGTCACAGTCTTTTAATTCTGCAGACTTCAAACAGTTTGTCTGCGTTTGGTGGTGTAAAGGTTACCAGGTACGTGGCAGCAAAAAAGGTCCTCTGCACTCTACTCAACATGCCTGTCCTCACCGTAGATGTGATGACCTTGATACTCAAATACTACATCAAGCAAGAGGGTAGTTGGGGAAATGCTGCAGTCATGCGTGTTCAACCAGATCTAACAGAAAAGTGCGTCTCTGTGCAAATCATTTTGGCCTATGCTGACTTCTTCTAGCATTACTCGATTGTTCTATTCTGAAATTACGCTTGCCTCCTACACCACACTCTTCAGCCTTAGGAGAACCCTCGCCGAAAGCCCAAATTATATACCATACATTAAGAAGCTATGGGTACGCTTCGGCTTCCTTGTCAGCCAACAACCAGGAGTCATGGACATCAACTACCCAGTCCGTTACGACTACGACTACCTCTTCCGGCACTATCTATCCCTATCGGAAATGGACAGTGTACGCGGGCTCTTGCGTGATGTGTCCAGCGAACTCAGGACGCTGACGGTTTTGTGCACGCGCGAGTACGATAAACTCAAGAATCTATTGGACGGCATTGTCTTTCCCCAACTCGAGGAACTGGAAGCACCATCCTGGGTTCTCTTTTCTTCCACTGCTCGTGCCATGCAAGGCTTCAACAACAGCCGCTGGCCATCTCTCGAGAATCTCCGTGTCACCTATGACATGAAGGTGGGAAGCTTCGAGAAGCTCACGGCGCGTCACGATTTCCGGGTTTTCCAAAGTCTGAAGCGCCTGTATCTCAGCTACTACCTCGATTCGGAGCATATGGTGGTTCATTTTGTTCCTCATATCAAGACTTTACCCTCTGTTGACGTCGTGGCCCTGGAATATTTGGGGGGTATGGCAATTCCGTTCCCACTGCCGAAGTTGGACACCATCGAACTCCATCCCAAGTTTGTGTTCATCTTCCGTGCTGGCACTGCAGAGGGGAACCACTGGGAATCGGTTCTGGAGGAGATTTCAACCAGAAGTTGGACATACGAGCAACTTGCCGACAAAGGTGTCTGGATCGACACCGACACCATTCGGTATGAGTGTCTATGGACTGAAGCAGAGGCGAGGGTCATGCGGCGGTGGGAGACGTTCCAAGCCACATATAGCGAGGGTGAACGCGACTCCTTCTTTGAGACCGGGCAGAACTTCTTCCGTATCAAAGCAAGGCGACTTTCTGACGAGGAGAGAGAAGCGGAGATGATAGGAGCGTCGGGAGAAGGGCATTAACTGATGCATACTTGGCTTCAACGTATTTCTTAGTAGCACGCACTAGACTTTTAGCAAGAACTCGTTCATTTAGCCCAATGTGATCTGTCTGAATGTACTAGATATATTGATACTGCTTGCTATCATATGTACCTAAACACGTGGTTACTCCTCAGGCGTGCATATCCAAAATTCCCAATGTTAACGTTGACTGTACGGAAAGTCATAAGTATGATACACGATCTACGTTGAAGAGGAGACTCACCGACGCCGCTAGATCCCGCAAATCGCAAGATCAAGTTCAGACCGGGTTGAGATGAAACCGCGTTGGAGACCAAAGAGGTTGGAGACGTTCTTGGTAACTGTGAATCCTGTGCGCATGTTACCATCACGGTCAAGGCCAAAAACCGCGGTTACGAGACCAGCAGAATCTTCGCTTTCGGCTTCTTTGGCACTGAGAAGCTGTTGGATGGTATCACGTCCATGACGATCAAATGAATTCCTTAGGTATTCCTCGTGTGACATTGCATGTCCGCTGCCCAGCTGATAAAAAACATGGCTCGAGCTGGGTACGTCATCTCGAGAAGCACTCTGCTTCTCTCGGAGGTGAATGACCCAAACGATTCGGCGGGAAAGAGCGCGAAAGCGAGCCACGAATTGAGCAGGAAGCTCCGTGGGTGAGAAATTGGGATCGCGGTCCAGAATATCGAGGAATCCATGGATACCAAAGGCAAGAACCTTCATGTGATGCCTGTTGATGTACTTTCGGGAGGACTGCAGAAGTCGATGAGGAACTGAGTGGAGATACTCGTTGGAAAGTCGAGGGTAGCAAAATTGACGATGTAATGGCCAATCCCTTTGTTGGCAGGAACGGCTCTGGCACAGGACTGAGTGAGACAGCGTCGTAGTTTAGAAAAAGGACCTACACAATAGATTACTGATTCACAACCGCCGCATCTTTTTTCGCGGGTTGGAAGAATAGCATCACATCCTTTGCAAATGTTACCGACTGCCAAAATCGGGTCGGTGCGATGGCTAGGAAGAGAAGGGAGTGGCATGATGGTTGAGGAGACAAAGGTGTTGCGCCGGGAGGCTGAATAATAGAGGTATACAAGCCTAAACAGTGTCCGGTTGGTATAGAATCTGAATTCTGCCACGATTTGAGAGGGTTCGAGAAACAAGATACCGCATATTCGAGTGTAAACATACCACATACCGTAGATATCTTGAAACTCAATACCCCGAGACCAGCAATGCTATACTGCAGGGGGTCATGTTTCTCAGCCACAGAATCGAGTTACTGTAGGTAGTTATTTACCTCTGCCTGGCAGTTTGACATTTCTGTAGGTTGGTCAATGATTTGTAGATTGACAATAGTTTTCCAATTCCGTTGAGAGATAATGTAGAATGCCTTTACCACAAACTGTGAAACCTGAGCACATCAAGTCTAGAGAATCAGGATACTGTACATACCACCTCTCGTGCGCTTCGGAGCCCGCATACTGTGAGTAGATAATCCTTCCTTCTGGTCCAGGGATTTGAGCAGTTATGGTTCATATTGACGGACCCGAATCCTAATACCCCAACGAGTAAAAAGTGTGATCAACAAGGTTGCGGAAATAGAATACTACACACACCTCAACGAACAACCCGAATCTTAATACCACGCGCAAGGCATGGACCTCATGTCCTAGGCATTCTGCGTAACTCAGATACCGTTGCGAAGCTTGCTCCTGGTCTGAGGAATTCAAATTCTCTTTGTACTTGGAGCCGAATCTTAATAACCCAAAGCGACACGACTGAAACCTATTACCGCAAAGTGCGAAATGTTACAGCAAGGTGTATCGAAATAGAGTACAGTACATACCTCTGACGCTCACATTCTGCGGAACTCAGACACCGTAACTTCACCGTAGATGCCTCCTCCTGGTTTATGGTATTGAGATTCTCTTCATATTTGGAGCCGAATCCTAATAGCCCAAAGGTTGGAGCGTGAATTGGAGCGCAACGATGCCGTTGTGTTGTGGTTCTTGAATTCTCTTTGTATTTGGAGCCGAATCCTAATACTGCAGAACTTTGGCAGAACTAAGACTTGGAATGAAGGTATAGGAATAGAATAGCGTACGGCCCCAGCACTTTGTGTACTGCTGAATCCAGATACCATGGATAGGCACATTCTGATTGTTGGTTGACAGTATCCTATTGCCGCAAAGCGCGAAACGTGAGGTGAACAGGGGTATATCGAAATAGAATACTGTACGCACCTCTGTCCTTCACGTTCTGCAGAATCCCGATACTGTAGACCATCTCTGGTTTCTAACACCTTGATATTGCGACCCGAAAGGCATTACTGCAAAGCACGAAATGTGAACTCAGCAAGGGTATATCGAAACAGAATACTGTACACACCTCTGTCCCCCCATGTTCTGCAGAATCCAGATACCGTAGATCATCTCTAGTTTGGATACTTCGCCCCGAAACTTATTACCGCAAAGCACGAAATGTGAGATCAACAAGGGTATACCGAAATAGAATACTATACGCACCTCTGTCCTTCACGTTCTGCAGAATCCAGATACTGTAGACCATCTCTGGTTTCTAACACCTTGATACTGCAACCCGAAAGGGATTACTGCAAAGCACGAAATGTGAACTCAGCAAGGGTATATCGAAACAGAATACTGTACACACCTCTGTCCCTCCCGCTCTGCTGAATCCAGATACTGTAGACTTGCGAATTTCAATACCACAAAGAAAGGAACAGTATTCAGGAACTGCATGGCTTGGTGAGAAGAATTCTGGTTCCGTCATCTATCTGATATCGGATTCGGGAATCGTGATACTGGAACACGCTGTCTCTCTCACCCATATAGATTCGGGTCCCTGCAGTTTTATATTTCCACCATGGGATGCCCCTCACAAAACATAATATTAAAAAAGGTGCTGAAAAGGTTTTTATATTAGCCTCACGTTGGTAAATGTAAAATGAGTTGAAACCGACGGGGCGTCGAGGGTTTCCAGTGTTGGCACGGGGTGCGCTTAGACGCACGGCACGGGTTCCTGAGGAACATAGTTTATACTTCACGTCTGCCCCGAAGAAAGAGCACTCACAGCGCGTGAGAAAAAGAGTTTAGGATTTCCGGCGTTCGATTTTAGTGTCTCAAAAGTTAATAGTTGCGCTTAAAGCAGCTTCTATCAAAAAAGTACAAAAACCAACTCAGTCACTTCGGGTTATGGTCTCTACAGATCACATATGGTAATCCAACAATCCTTCGGGACTTCACGCTCCAATCTGGTCATATAGCTATCTAACCTTCCGTCAAACCGCCATGTGGAGATTTTTGCGAACTGTTCGCTGGTACCTTTGGCTAGTCCAGTGAGCACAATAGATCTTACACAAGGAGACATCTTAACAATAGTGAGGCAAGCTTAGCGAAGGTTTTTTTTCGTGTTCCAGGCAGACACTATAGTTCGGAGGAGAATGCGTCGCATGAGCTAGGGGCAGCTTCTGTGTTCCAGTAAAAACGGGATCTGTGTACCCAAGCAAGAATGGGACCAACTTCTGACTGAGTGTGTATGAGATGGGAAATTTCATGGTGCTTATGGATTCCACCGCATGCCGTTGGACCGTGACCGTTATCTGAGGCGAGCAAAATAAGCTTAGGAGCATGAGGAAGTTGGAGGTGGACGTACTAAGTTCGGCTTCAGTCGCAAATGTGTAATACATTTCTCGATGAAGGAGGCGCTAAGAAACCACCCTAGAAAAGGATCTGATAACAATCCTTCCATGAGGGAATTTCGCCAACCCCAGACACACAGCCAAAGCCTTGGTTTTGTCGAATAGATTCCGACTTTACGAGCTAGCTGATAGACGCTGGTGCACCGTCTGAAAATCTCGACGTTCAATGGCGAGGGTTGCCAAGACTAGTCTGCGAAATCGGGCCTAGTACGTGGTGTGCCCATAATGCCGGACAATGCCAA